>OX454417.1:76850202-78068645 GCA_949715475.1 Microchrysa polita
CATCAATCAATACAGAATGGGATGCTGGTGGAATGTCCAATTTGTTAGAAATTAGACAGCATTGCGTTTTCATAGCATTAAAAACTACTCTATTACGATTACCCCAATTGATGATTATGTATTAGAAATGTCATCATTTAAAGAAGAAAACATTTGGTTCCTGCTGATGGATGTAGCGTTTCCACGAGAATCCAAAGCTGACTCAAAGGAGTACGTGAAGTCAAGCGTGCTGTCATCAGCAAAACTGTGAATTGGGTTATTGGTAATCTGTAAGAGATCGTTGATGAATAAAAGAAATAACGTAGGTGACAGAACAGTACCCTGGGGGACCCCCGCAATCATCTTATGGCAAGAAGATTTAACACCATCTAGAATGGGTGAGGTTATAAAACACAACGTTCGCGCAACGTTCGCGCAACGTTACCTTTAATAAGCGCTTAGGGGATCTGTTTGTAGGGAGAAGTTTCTGATCCGTAACGGCCGGTTGATTTGAAATTAAAGGTAACGTTGCGCGAACGTTGTGTTTTATAACCTCACCCATTAACGACAATTGAGCGGTCGAAAAGAAAACTCTCAATCCACTTAATTAAGTTACCATCAATACCAAATGCGTTAAGTTTTGAGAATAGGGCTGGGTGCCATACTCTATCGAAAGCTTTTGAAATATCTAGCGCCACAATTTTGGCTTCGCCAAAGTAATGAAGACAACGATTCCACCTTTCGGTTAGATATGTCATCAGATCACCGGTGGAACGTGCAGCGCGAAATCCATATTGTTTGTCATCTAGTATATTATAATAATCGAGGTAGTTAATAAGTTGGACATTAACAAGTGTTTCGAAAACTTTTGATAAAATTGATGTTAATGCAATTGACCTATAGTTATGAAGGTTGCACGGATCATCTTTCTTGATGATAGGTTGAACGTACGCCAACTTCCAAGCAGATGGATAGATGACCGAAGAATAAGACAAGTGGAATAATTTTCGCAAGGGTTTCGTAAGGGAGTTCGCAGTTCTTACGAACAGTAGGTGAAATGCCATCAGGTCCGGCGGATTTCGTAATGTCAAGACCAACCAATGCTTTAAACACTTCTCTGGTACGGAAATGTAATGGACGCTGTCGACAGGTGTAACAAGGGATAGTGGGAGGACTTTGCTGAGTTCCTGGTGAACTGGAATTGTTAGCAAACAATTCAGCAAATATATTTGCCTTTTCTATGGGGTAATTATAGGTTATATTGCCATGAAGTAAAGGTGGAATCGATGTTGACGAAAAATTACTTTTCACCTCTTTAACTAGAGACCAAAAGCCTTTATCTCCCTTCTTTTGGATAAATACTTTTTGCCTGATATCCCGATCGAACATATATTTAGATTTATTGATGACAGACTTACAGTTATTACGGGCTGATTGGTAAATGCGATATGATTCCATAGTAGCATTGAGCTTGTATGTTTTGAAAGCTTTCTCCTTATTTTGTATAGCTTTCCTACACTCACTTTTGATTTGGCTTTTCTTCTCTTGCTTGGGCTATGGGCAATGGGAGATAGCCATTGGACAGTAGAATCTGGTTAGCGTTAATGTTTTGTCGCAAGGATTTGTTTGTGCAAAACCTTTTCGATTCGATTATCCCTACAATCTTGTAACAAATTTATTATTAACCTTATTTACCGAAACCATTTTACGATGTTCAAAAAGTAGTGACGATTGTTCGGAATTAATCTGATAGGGAATATTTTTTCAGGAAGATTTCTTTTGCATTTCCTGTACGGAAGAAACGGGGGAAGGTGTGAGTGTGTACATTAGACTCTAAAAAAGCTGGTCACCTTACCATAGAGGTAACAACTGGCTTAGCAAATGCCGCCATGTAGATGGAGGAAAAGCCTGCTAGGCGTGTATTTTAACAGTTTTGGTGTTGAAAAATATGAAAAACCTCATCTTCTAGATAAGAATTTTGCCGTTAACACAAGAGGTCGCTTTTTGCCTAGCAAGCCCAGAAAAGTCCCGATTGGTGATAGGTGATAGTTAAGCTCTGTGGGCCCTTGCAATATATGGGTGGTGCTGATTAGTTTTCCGGCCAGGAGTGCCCCAGTTCCTGTTTTTTTTTTTAATGGAGGGATCAATGAAGCCGGTCAATATAATCTGGTTGTTTGGAACTATCCGTATAATTACATCTGTTTCGCTTGATTATTACGTTACTCATTTAGCGATGTGATCCACTGCCACCGAATAATTTTTTGTTAGGGATTGCTAGCCAAACGCTGAATTTCATATAGACCTCGGCAAGCAATACCGTGTGGTGGAACAATTAAAAACTAGATTATGGAAGAGATGGGCCACTGAATATTTGATTCGTCGTGAAAAATGGCACGAAAAGATAAAACCATTAGATTAGACATGTTCTATAGTACGTTTTAGTCAAATATGTTATTTCCATCAGGAAGTTTGACTTTTTTTAGCATATACCTCCTGCGCAGAAGACTTTGATGACAAGTGATACGTGTAACGTGTAAATTATAGATAGTTAAAAAAGTCAATTTAGCTAAGAAATTGAATTAACACGTGAAAATTTTCGTGCAACGATTTTCTACGATTTTAAAGTTGGATTATCACAAGAACAGTGATTCGATCGGCTTCATTTTGCGTTTGGGGATGGATGAAGCACCATCTCGTCCGACAATTTATAACTGGTTTAACGAGCTCAAACGTGGGCGTAATTCGCTCAAAGGCGAGTTTCCTGAAGGTCATCCAAAAACAGCCATTGTGCCGCAAAACATGGATGCCATGCGTGAAATGATTACGCAAGACCGGCATGTGACATACCGTGAGATAGAGGCATCCTTGGGTATTTCTCCCCCGGCCATACATTCGATGCTGCATGAACACTTGGCCGTAAAAAAGGTTTGTTCCCGTTGGATCCCGCATAGTTTGACAATAGCTAAAAAAGGCTCGTGTCGATTGATACAGAAAAAAGATAAAAAAAATTACGAAATGTTAAGAGCTTTTTCTATCGAGTTTTCCATTTTGATACCGTCGTTTGTTGTGATGGAAATGTACATAGCTCTCGGAAAAAAATTATTGGTACATTGCTCAATTTGGCACTTTTGGTGACAAAGTTTGCCAATTACTGTTTGTTTACAAGGATGTCAATGGAAACAAACAAGTATGTAGATCAACTTTCAACATTGAAGAGGATAATCTTTAAATACTCACAGGTCCTAACACTTATTGCTGGCTATCAAACTATGCTGATAGACAAATTAGTGCCCTCAAGTGTTCCGCACCTGTGTGTACATTGTGAACCACGGCAATACTGCCTAAAATTTTCATTTGTGGTCTTCTTAATAAACGAAAAATTATGGCTTATGGAAAAAACTACAAAAAAAAATTCAAAATACTATTGGTTTTAAAAAAATATTTTCGTTTTTTAACTCTTGTACATACATATATGTATGTATACCTATGCATGTAAATTTTATATTTCAGTACCTTTAAAAGCTCTTTGCCCCGAGAGTTTTTCCTTCTTCCTCGCTTCCTGTTATCTTTCATAGACATCAGTGTAAAATGTCGGTCGTCTCAAGTGACATTTCAACAACGTTCCTTTGTTTTGGAAATATGAAGTGGATCTGTCTTACACCACACAACAAAGAATGCATCCCGAAAAAACGATAGAATACAAAAAAATATCCTTTCTGTCATTCATCAAAATGCCTATGCATGAACATCACTAGGCTCGCATTATCCGAAACTTTTTTCGAATTTCCGAGACTTTTTTCATGTGTATTCAAAACCCTAATCTCTCTTTGTATTACATGATGCTTTTCAGCAACAAGCACAGGAAACATGATTCAACTCCATCATAAATTCAATGCCAACGAATCTACCCTTTACATTTATATTACTGTACCCATACACGAGCATATGTAACTTAAATGACGTCATAGTTCCCATTTGATTCCAATTTCATCTCCTTGCAGAATTGAATTCTATATCCGCGTCAAAATACGACCCCGACACAGTTACCAAGTTTAGAACCTTGAATTAATGCTTAAGAAGACGACGAGACGCAGGATATACTGCCAAGTATATCCATACACAAGGAGAATGATGCCTGAGCCACTGCCTGGATACCATGTGGAAAACATCTCGGGAGCCGCAGCGTGTTGAAAGCCGGAAATGGAACATCATCATTTTCTTTTTGCGCTCCTTTGAAGGTTCCATGCAGATTGTATGTCTTGCAATTGCTCCCAAGACAAGATGGTGCATAATACAGTAGGCTTGCTCCACATTACATACATACAAAATACACATTAGATGTTATATCTTTGTATGTCCTTATAAACCTATAAAAAGAATATCGCTTGCCTCATTTTTATATGCATTCCGTAGACTACTTTTCATGCCGCCAAAACCAACCGTATGTTTTCAAGTAAAATCTATATAATGACTGAGTGGTTTTACATAACAACCGAAAAGGACGATTCGCTTTTTTGCTAGCTGGGTCGCGACATCCACTCGGTAATATGATCCCAAATAAAGATATCCTTTACACTATCGAAATAGAATTTGCTTTGCTTGCGACTATATGCCGATAAGGACACTACGCTATATCCGCCGCATTGGCTTAACTTGGATACGATACGACTGCTACTGGGGCGTCTATTTTTTCGGTGTCATTTTCTTCGGATCCCTGTTGCTTCACCCTCTTGCGAAAAAAAGAATCGTACGCTTTTCGGAAAAGAAGAAAATGATGTTGCTAGTTATGTTGGCTGGAGTTCAAGATTGGTACAGCATAAAAAAATTCAAATGAAGAAAAGGGTTGGAGGGCGGACATATAATCACTTCATGCTTGGGGGCTAAATGCATGCGGGAGATGCAAGGTCGAGACTTTCGCGATGAAAGTCGGTGAAGGTTACTGGGAATATTTAATTTGCCACTCATGTTGCGGCTATACACAGTGTATTGTATAGCATTGTGCTATTTACGCGCGGAGTATGAATGTTAGTTTTGAGCGAAACAGGATTTCCATTTTAAATGCGTTTAGGGAGACATGGCGTAAATGTGTGGTACTCAAGCGTAATGCATATTATACAACGTTGTGTCTTTTATTCATGAATAAAACTCGTGAGGAATGTACTGAACAAGATAGTGCATAAGAAAGTATGTACATAATTATACATAAGATTTTAATCAATATGAAATGGTAGTTAGTTAAATGTATTTTGTAGTGAGCGGGAAATTATTTTGTCTTGTTAAAAAAAAATCACTTTTAAATAAACCTAAACCCATTTTTGAAATATAACGCGTAATCAAAGATCAGCTTTGAGTTTACATTTTGCACTGCTACGAAAATTTGTGTAATATAATTTAAATGGGATCCATAGTTTGGAGTTTTTAGCCTCTGAGAAAATTATCCTTTAGTCCTTATTTGGCAAAATGCTAGTTTGAGAGATTGACGGAAAAAGAGACGGTTTTCCTTTTTCCCAAAATTAGCAACCTAAAAGTTTACGCCCTAATATCCACGCTTGTGTAAATATTATTTTTGATGTTGATCATTGAAATAAGTCTAAGGTTCCTGTAAAATATAGGTATGGAAACTCCTTGAAAAGTTTTCTTGCGCATCACAGCTTCTATACTATCATTTACATTTCGTGTATGAAATATCATAAATAATGGGCACATAGGAGTTCCTATTCATCACAGTAACGGGTCATGCTGTGGGCGCAAATTTAATGAAAAAGTGTTAAAAACTAAGCATATTTGACCTCTAATAGACGGACACGGACACCATATTTCTGTACATATGATTCGACAAACCTCTCACAAACGGACAGCACACGAAAATAAAAATAATTTCGGGATTTCCCTAATTTGAGGTATTGAGAGCAGTCTTGAGTTGTAATGCGATTGGTGGTTCCCCGTATTTGAATGAATTTTTGAATAGATTTTCGTTCTGTTAAATGAACCCATACACGGGCGGATTTGGATTTTAATCCAATAAAATCCTTGTGCAACCCATGGATTCTACGCCATCTAGATATACAAGGCAGATTATCAGCTGATTAAAATGAATCTGTCAGTGGTCATGAACGCAAGCAGCAGCAGTATTACAACAATAGCAACAACAACAAGTCTAAACATCTGGGCCCGAGCCGATCTACACATTAGGCTCATTATCATCGTTCGTGAAAGAGGAAGAATTATAGTTAGAGTGGATGATTCCCACAGATTTATCTTACGATTGGCTATTTTGTTATTATTCTTGTTTTGAAGAGAGAGTATTTTCGGACTTGCTCCCTTCTTAGGTTTCGACCTTGGGCCTTCACGGCCATAACTGCCCTCGTCCTGTCTTCGCGACAGTTCGCTTCAAACTCTAGTCAGAGTCAGTTACAAAGTCATAGTTAAGCAAAAGAAAAGTTTTCTTGGAACGGAAGGAAGACGAATCGATGAAGCATGCTTTGATTGATTTGAAGCCAAAACATTCCTACTTCTGGACGAAAACCGATAATTCAAAGTCCAAAAAGGTGTAAGAGACATACCCCGGATTTTTAACCCTTAACTTAGCTATCAAAGGCGTTTAAAGATTAAAAAAAAAAAATATTTTCTTAGACTACTGAAACCTCAATATACCAGAAATCAAAGAAGCTAGGGAGTAATTTTTCTAAAGAAACAAAACTTAGCTTCAATAAAATCGGATAAGCGGTTCAGTTTCTACCGAGCTTCAGCGGCAATTTTTTGGTGATTTCACCCTAAAACTTTTTTAAAGCCTCGAGTTCGCATTACATAGTTAACTACATAGTTAATTTATTTATAACATTTTTATACCCTTCGCTCGTAGACTGAATCGCAAAAGTGTGGATGACGCTTTCCGAAAGGATTGTATCCTTTCATTTGTAAAATGAAATCACAAAACAGAAAAGTGCCTTTATTCCTTGATAATGCTGCGTCCTACCCGAGAGATTTAAGTTTGGAAAATGTCACTAGCGTGTTTTCTTCCAGCTAATACAACAATCGTGTGTCAACCCTTGGATCAGGGGGTAATCCATCATTTTACGGTACACTACCGACGATTAATCCGGAGAACTTCATTTGAAAAATTGACACAACAACGTCAGCTTCAGATCTAGCAAAAATTATTAAGCTTTGTACTTCATCAAAACCTCCATAAAACACAGCTTTAAAAAGGCAGCATTCTCGCAAAAAACACACTCTTTTGGAACTTGACCCCGAAGACGACATAACAGATTACCCTGTTTGGTTTTCAAAATGTGTTCGGCAGAGCGAACAATCAAAGTCTGGAGGCGACGATGATGACGAGGACAATCAAGAAACACATCTTCATCATTCTGAAATTGGAATAAAGTCTTCTCACTGAACTATTTTTATACCCTTCGCTCATAGAGTGAAAGGGTATATTAACTTTGTCATGAAGTTTGTAACGCATTAAAGGAAGCATCTCCGACCATATAAAAAGTATACATATATGATCAGCATGACTTGGGGAGTCGATTGGAGCATGTCCGTCTGTCTGTCTGTCTGTTGCGGCGCGTTTTACTCGGCGGGTATTGAAGCAAGCTTCTTCTTATTGTTGCAGGCTGTTTGTATGTTTGATTCGCCCAAATTGGATCACTGGGTCATGGGACTGCCATACAAACCTAGCTCCCCAATTTGAGTTCTTCTAAGAAAAACTTTTTTATTTGTGTACCAATTTCAACCAAATTTCACACAAATGTGTTTCTATACATAACACAAAATTGCACAAGAATGAATTAAATCGGACCATGGGGTCATGGGGCTGCCATACAAACTTAACCCCCCAAATTAGATTCTTCTAAGAAAAACTTTTTTATTTGTACACCAATTTCAACCAAATTTCACACAAATGTATTTCTATTGTTGACACAAAACATATGTAAGAATGGATAAAATCGGATCATGGGGTCATGCGGCTGCCATACAAATCCAACCCTCCAAATTAGGTTATTCTAAGAAAAACTTTTTCATTTGTGCACCAATTTCAACCAAATTTCACACAAATGTATTTCTATTGATGACACAAAACATATGTTAGATTGGATCAAATCGGACCATGGGGTCATCGGGCTGCCATACAAACCAAACCCCCCATTTTGGTTCTTCTAAGAAAATTTTTTTTACACCAATTTCACAAAACCTTGAATTAATGTGTCTTTATCAAAGCAACTAAAAAGTTCAAAACGAATGGAATCGTACTGTGGGGTAATGCTCCGGCAACCCCAATAAAATTTTCCGAGTAAATATTTTTATTTGCCCACTTATTTCAAGCAAGCCCAAAGCTTTTGCCAATACGGAAGAAAAAGAATGAGGATGGGGATTAAATACCAGTCATAGGTACGCCCGAAAAAACTTTTAGCCCAAGCGAAGGGTATCCAAATTTCGGCCGTGCCCGAAATTAGCCTCGACCCCGGGGGTTGGCGAGCGAAGCGAGCAGGGGGCGAAGCCCCCTAGTTTTTTATTTATGTTATGTTAAAAATGCCGCCAGTTCACCGCTATAGCTTTGAGAATCGTGCGTGGGAGAAGTATTACAAGTTATTACAAGTTCGTTTTTAAAATCATAGGTTAGTTTGACACTGACAGCTGTTTTTCGCTCGAAATCTTGATAGGAAGTCAGTAGCATACCTCCGCGGAACGAAATGAGTCGTTGTCGCTTGAACAACGTTGGAAAATATTGAAAACTTATTTTTAAAGTGAGTGCTGTCTAGCCCAGAAACAGTTACAGAGCCCTGTTATCCGACTTTTATTTTGACTGAAATTAAAGACATAGATTTGGACGACCTCTGCCACACAGCCCATGCCACAATCGATATTTTACTCACCAAATTCCCAAATCGTGTTATCAGCCGTCTTGGCGATGTCAATTGGCCGCCTCGGAGCTGCGATTTGACCCCTTTGGACTTTTTTTTTGTGGGGAACCGTGAAGGACCGCTGTTATGCCAACAATCCAGAAAAGATTCAAGCTCTAAGGCCAATATCATCCAAGCAATCGGTGAGCTACAGCCCGAAACCATCAACAGGGTCTTGGTGTGACAGAATGCGCTACTACGACGCCAGCCGGGGCAGACACTTGAATGAAGTTGTGTTCCATCAATAATGGGAGCTTACTTACTTTCTAATATTATGCCATAAGACATGTAAAAAAATTAATTTTGTTCATTTTATTGCATTTTTTAAAAACGAACTTGTAATTGGCCCACCCGTTACACTCGAAACCAAGAAAACACTTTTACTTTTTTTTTACTTCTACCCTATTCTAAGGAAAGGTCTTAACCACCAATGAACGTATCTGTTCCCTGAAAGTAACTAACCGTTGGTAGATCAATAGATGTATTCCTCTGGACCGCTTATTCTTAATTGGGTAGGTGGAACAGTCGATTCCGTATTGACAGAGCTAGTGGAAGGAGTTACATTCCAATAATAAGGAAGGGACGATATTTAAGTTAGAAGGGGTATTATTAACATGATTACAAGATGCGTTACCGTCTCTTTTCGCTTCATCTGCTTAGGTGGAACTACCGATTTAGTATTGACAAAGTTAGTAGATCGTGTTGCATTATAGATCTTATTATTATTGCGAGCGAGGTGTGGTATTTGGAAAATTTTGATGAACTAGTTTTTTTGAGACGGTTGCTCCATTTTTTACGGGATCAATAAGTGCCGAAATAAAATAAATGCTTTTCGAGTGGGTTCGGGGCAGGAGAAGATAGCCGCTGATGGTGCAGGGATGACCAGGATAATAATCAACGAGACCGAGGCTAATTTCGGGCGCGGCCGAAATTTGAATACCCGTCACATTTGAATGAAACTTAAGCTCCTTTTGTGCTAACAATTTCTATCGCAGACCTATGACGTGTTTCGATTCCATCTGTTCCTGGATGCTAGTCCAGGAAGACACTTGAAGGGGCTAGTTTGTATTACAGCCCTATGACGTAATGTTCCGATTCCATCCGTTCCGAGATATGTTTTAAGGATTTACTAGGATAAGGTGACCAGACTCCCGAAGGCCCAATGCTGTACACATTATGTTCTTGCAGAATTAGGTTTTCAGGAAAATACTCAGCCATATTCTCGCCACCTCATTCGCGCCTATTTTGAGAAATAATAACATCTCACGAGCCACGAGGTCATGATGCATGCCTAAGGCTCGTATATTTTTTTCGATAAAATCAGCACAAGCGCAGCAAAAGTCGTCGTTTGGCAGGACAACCAGAAACACAAATGCGTCTGTAATATTTGCGTAACTTTCGAATTTTTCAGCATTAAGTGTAGATTTTTTGGAAACTGAAAGGCTTGTTTGGTGTAGTTTGATTAGAGGAGAATTCTATTTAATACTCATACATGTTTGGGCATTAATTTTAGGAAACTGCATATCCTCACCATGTCTCCAATATCATGTTCCATAGATAGTATTTGTCAAGAATGCTCCTGGACTAAGTAAAGAGCAATAATCGCATGGCGATGCGAACAATGGGTAGCTCCGCGACGATTTACATCAAACAACCAACTGTCGTAAAAGCCAATTTTTTTATTTGTGAATTTCTTTAACATTTAAATGTAGTCTTCATTAAACTAAGTCATATTCTTCATTTGGTGAGATGTCATTTCGACGTTCAAAAACAGGACAAAACCGGACCAAATCAGGACTTTTAGCGTTTTGGTAGGACGACAGGTTAAAGTTGAAAAGGCAGGACTGTCCTGCCAAAAACAAGACGGATACGACAAGTATGCATGCAATATAATAACCTCATATTTAGAGGTACGGAAATTTCGTTTTTACGAAATAGATGCGAATTGATGCGAAATGTTCGAATTTTTACTTTTTCCACGAAAAGTTAATTTTTCTCCAGAAATTAATCAATTATGGAAGATATTTATTGATGTCAGATTGATTTGTTGTAACATTAATAAGGTGCACAGGCTCACGAGTTCGAATCTCACCGTGTTCCATGGTGTTTTTCGAACTCACGAGCTTGTGACGGACTATGATCTCACTCAGATGTTAAACGAGTACCCATTTATGGGGATAAATAACACTGCTGAGCGTGATGCTGATCTCATTACCTCAACAAAAAGCAGATAAGATCTTGGAAATAGGATGTCACTAACACATCCTGCGGCCTTAGTCCAATGCTGGATTGTCGCGCCTGTTATTTATTTAATAAGAATAGAGAAATCTCCAAAAATGCAGAGTCAGCAGACGAGCACGATGGTTTGCCAAACACCGAGCAAGGTGTTTAGTCGGAGGTTGGATGAATGGACTTTATTTTCTGCATCGGAATTTTTGAAGGTACAGCTTTTCTCGTGGTTCGATAAGCCCCAAAATTAAATGAACTGTACGTAAAAAAACGAAATAGTACTAGCGAGTTCTGCTTCAGAAGTTTCTCTTTTTACCGTAACTTCTTGAAGGGTGTTAACGACTTTGTCGTATGTATTGTTGTCAAAAGGGTGTTAACGACTTTGTCGTATGTATTGTTGTCAAAAATATTTCGCGACAACTGACCTCGTAGTATGATTCAGTTGCCAGCCAAACTACTTCCTAGTCGATTTTTTTGTTTCCTTATTATTATCACAAATTTTTGAATGAAATGTGATCGTGATTTTTGAATATGCGTTTCATTGTGATTCTCTAGAATTTCTAGTTTAATAAATTTGAACAGCGACAAAATGTACAAAATTATGTTTTTATGCGAATTTCAGCGAAATTTCTAATTTTCAAAATTAGTTTATGCGAAATTCCTGTTTTTTTTTATTTAAGAAAATTTCCGTACCTCTACTCATATTCTTCTTCCCTTCATGAGTGATATCTTCTTCTTGGGAAGGCAAAGTTCTGTTAATACTAAACAGGGAGCCCTATAGTTCTCAATGTTCTTCTTTCATCAACATATGAAGAACAAACGTATGTTTTAGCACGAAAAACACAAAAAAGAGTACTTCAAAAAAGACTATACTTACACATATATAAAATAGAAGAAGAAGAAGGTTTCAAAAATAACTTCAAGGACTGTCGTATGATGTGGCACCTGGCTTTTCATATGATGGCCGCAAAGTACCTACTTATTTAAAAACTTCGTTTCGTTTATTGCAATAGATAAACGAAACCCAATGAGATGGGCCGAAACCCGAGAATTCTTAGGCTGGTGGTGGTTTTCCAGGCAAAGTTTAAATGTAGCTATGGAGTCCGAGGAGAACCTCCAAAGCAATGAAGAGGTTAACCCTTGTTGCGATATTTCTGGAGGAGAGTATGCATTCTGTACTCATGTATGGTTATATCTTAGAAAAAGCATAGTAACCCATGCCATGCGTTAGTCCAGAATGGCTATGTGATCACACAACCCATATGTGTTTGACTCCAAATTTATTACACTACACTCCACGAAATAATTCAAACGTAAAAATATTGTCGATGCTATTATTAACCCTTCTGTCGTCGCCTATTATGCCTAAGGTGTAGCTGAATTTTCTGTGAAATCAATCTTAATTTTTGAAGAGGTCTAATTTTGGATCTTGAAACAGTGTAAATACTATGTCTTACGATGATGCGATGTTTTTTCGTTTCTTTAGACATCGCAGAACGTTCGATCGCATTTGTGGCCGTCGGTTCCTTTGAAATATATATGGTAAGGGTTGGAAAACATTGTTGAACGATATTTTTCATCAATATATAGTACCAATGGTCTATCTGGATCTATACGCCAACAGAAGGGTTAAATATCACGTTGGCATTTTAAGAGAGTAATCAATATTACCCGGATTTTATATTCTCAATTGTAAGCAAAAAAATTACGTTTGAATAAAATGTTCACGCATACTAAGAACTGCAATAGTGTGAAAACGGTGCCATTTTTATTTTCTGATGGCCACTCTGGACTAACGCATGGCATGTGTTACTATGCTTTCTCTAAGGGTTATATAGGCTGGTCCCCTGGTGTAAAAAATTTTAACGGATTCGAAGGACATGTTGAGGGAAAAACCCTGATCTAAAACTCATACAGACTCCCTTCTTTAGTGTGAATTTTCCAATAGAGGGGATATGGGAATCGCATGCAGTACAGCGGCGGATTTTTCATCGTTTCGTGATAGGAAAAATAAATTTAAATCGCATCTTTTGACGGCTGTGACTTCAGAGTCTTGGTATCAAGCCGCGAAATATTCACCAAATACGGACAGTGCGATGCTCTACCGGTCTGCGAAATTTCAAAATTCCGCTCAAGTTATGGATAAAATTTCAATTAAAAACCACAAAAGTGCAATTTGGGCAGCTGTAACTTCCGAACTCAGATAGGTAGGACATTGAAACTTATGGAGGAAATGTGCGTCAAGTAGCTCTACAAATGTGCCAATTTCAGAAATTTCCGTTGGTTCCCGAGTTATCGAAAGTGAATGACTGAAGTGTTATTATATCGCTATATATCGATCGTGTATGAGTCAAACTTTACACTTTAAATCGCAACTTGCCACGGCTGTAAGTTCTGAATCTTGACAGCCTTGAAATTTTCACCAAATAGTGTACAGTGTTTTACAAGTTTTCTGAATTTCAATGTTTTCCAAATTTTCGAGTGATGGACAATTTTCAAATATAAAACTCAAAACGCTGATTTGGGCAACCATCATATTCGATTGCGGATAGGTTAAACCGTGTAATTTGGAGAGTGAGCCAAATTTAAAAAAGATCGGGAACGGTTCCCGAGCTGTCGAAAATGGGCGATTGTCAAACATTAAAATGCGATTATCTCGCTAAATATCGACCATACAGGGGCCCAATTTTGCATCGTAAAAGCAGGCAAGACTGATCACAGGCGACACCGAGGAGTGATTTAGGTTTCATATTGTGGCGTGGAAAATGCTGTACGTTTTGCTTCCCAATGCTGTACGACAAGTCAAAATGCTGTACGTCTGGTCAGTTTATACTAGGAACTTGTCGTGGATTTTAAAAATTAATAAAATTCACTTCATCAAAGTAGCTTTAAAAAAATGTAATAAAAATAATAATAATTAGTTGTGTCAAATATTTGTCTAAATAACTAAATATATTTTTTGTATAATACATTTTAATAAATAAATCTATTAATAATAAATAAAATATTGTAGAAATTTTTCTCTACAAACTCATTTCCATTTAAAAGGAAAAAGTTTTTCTTCAGGGGTTGGTTTGTATGACAGCCCTATGACGTAAATTTCCGATTCCATACGTTCCTGGATATGTTTGGAGGCTTTACTAGAAACACATTTGGATGAAGTTTGGTTAAGATTGGTTCATAAAGAAAAAAGTTTTTCTTAAAAGAACCTAATTTCTATTGGTTGGTCTGGATGACAGCCCTATGTCGTAGTGTTCCGATTTCATCCTTTCCTATATATGTTTTAAGGATTTACTAGGAACCTATTTGGGTGAAGTTTGGTTAAGGTCGGATTAAAAAGGAAAATGTTTTTCTTACAATAACTTAGTTTTCAGGGGTTGGTTTGTATGACATCCCTAAGACGTAGTGTTCCGATTTCATCCGTTCCTATATATGTTTTGAGGGTTTACTAGAAACACATTTGGGTGAAGCTAAGTTAAGATTGGTTCATAAAGAAAAAAGTTTTTCTTAGAAGAACCTAATTTTCAGAGGTTAATTTCTATGGCAGCCCCATGACCCCATGGTCCGATTCCATTCGTTCCCATATACAGCGTACACTAAAAAGAAACTTGTATACAAAATTTCAGCCCGATAGCTTCAAAACTGAGGGACTAGTTTGTATTGAAACAGACGGACAGACAGACAGACAGACAGACAGACGGACAGACGGACATCGCTCAATCGATTTCTCTCGTCACACTGATCAAAAATATATACACTTTATATAGTCGGAAGTGCTTCCTTCTGTGCGTTGCAAACTTCATGACAAAGTTAATATACCCTTTCACATAGTGACGGGTATAAAAATGGCATTCTACAACTTAGTACTTTAAGCCTTTAGTTATTATTTACAGCCCTTAAGCTGAATGTAAAGGTCTGTCTGAAATAATTAATTAAAAATGAATTAATTTTACGGAAAATTTTAGCGAAAATTTTAATATCAGTTTATGTCACGCAATATTAGAGAGGTTTAGCTTATTGTTTGAAATAAAACGACATAATTTGACATTCCATATAAAAATTCGCTTGCTTACCGTATACGTAGCAATATATGTATCTTAATTTTGCATGTCCTAAGTGTAAAACACGATAAATTATTTCGCCAATTTCGACTGTTTCCAGAGCATCAAATATACGGAAATACAAATTATCTCGTTTTATTTCAAACGATAAGCTAAAACTCTCTATTATCGGAGATAATTTTGGACCAATTTTTTTGTTCCCCACTGTATTGGTTATCGTTATTATTAATTTTCGGTAGACTTTGGCCCAACCTGAAGGCTAGTATACTGACCAAACAAGGTTAATAATTACAGTCCAGATTCTAAGAAAAGTGGAAAATACACATCACTTATTGCAATATAATAATAATTCAAATCATCTCCGTAAATTGAGACAATTTAATTAAAATTTCACGAATGTACATACGAGTGGAAACAGAGACAACATTTTGTTTTTGTGCCAAATCCATAATTTGATTAGTCTCAAATATACATATAAATTTATCGAATTTCTAGGTCTTATCAGACATTTTTGCTTTTTGTATACTTTCTCTTTTCATAAATATTTATCAGTATCTTGTTTATTTTGATTTCAATTTTAACTTCTTTAGGTTTATGTGTAGTGGCTGAGTTATCTGTGTGTATTTCTACTAATTGTCAGAGTGTATCTTAAATTGAAATACATATTAAGATACATACTTTGCTAATATATTGCAGAAACATTAATAGTTCACAGTTCGTATGTATTTGATTTAATATATTTATCATAATTTATATTTTTTCACACAAATAATAAATTTTACTCACATTAACTTATCTCAAGAGAAAACCACACACACAAATTGCAAGATTTTTTTTTGTTATATATTCTTATCTTTGTATACAGGGTTATCGGTTAAGTCGACCTATTCCCTACAACATGTTATAATAGGGTCAAAATGCAACAAAATGAGGCGGCTGAGGTGACGATTTTCAATAGTCACTGAGATAAATGAATTTTTAGTTTTTTTTTTAAATAACCTAGAATGTTGCCATTTAAAGTGAGAATTCAAACAAAAACTACTAATTTTGGATTTTAGTCAAAACGATAGCAGACATTTCTTAATCATTTAAAATGTCAAAAACCCATCACAATTCGAAATTTTTAATTTTAAATAAAAAAATATATCTTAAATTTTTTTAAAGTTGATTTTTAATGTAGTATTACTAAAAAAATATATGACATGGAGTCGGCAGACCACTGGAAAAACATACGCGTGTTGTCAGCTTTTCAAAAAGGTGTCAATTTCATATAACTATTTGAAATAAATAAAACAGCTAGCTGCTACTTGTTCGGAGACCATAATTTTGTTTGACAAAGAGCGAAATAGAAGCTATGGTAATATCAGAATTCTTATAAAAAGAAACACATCATATAATGTAAACAGATATGAACGAGACGTGTGATTTCGCGTAAAAATTAGCGGAACGTAAGTGTCAAATTTTCACTTTTTTAGAAAATACAAATAGATACAAAATAACGTTTATTGTTAATATTTATTACTTTATTACAATGTACATAATGTTCCACATGTTCGCCTCTGTTTCGCACACATACTCTCATTCTGTGCCTTAAGCCACTTTTGACTACACTAGTTGCTAGGTCTTATTTCATTGCCGCATCGATTATTTTCTGCCTCAAAATATCAACAGAAGTTATTAGATTGAGTTCGTTGTATGTATAGTGCAGTCAAAATATCCCAATTCAGGCCTCCAAATAGAAAAAAATAGAGTAAGGCTAAATTTTGTTGTTTTTGAATCAGTAGCCTCCCAGGAATCTACAACGATTTTGCTAAAAAAAATTTTGATCGGAAAGGTCCCAAAAAGGACAAAAAAGGATACTTTTTAATCCTTGACCGGAGGTCGGCATGCGGGGTATCATATCAAAGGGGACGTCGAGTACATTATATATCCGGTGTTTGTTTCCTGTTTCATGGACCCTCAAAGGAATAAATCGAGCTTAAATGGACAATTTTCGAGTTTCCCGTGTATCTTTCCAAAGCCATAACTACGAGAATAAATTCAAGTTTTCCCTACTTTTATCACTTTTCAGAATCTATAATAGCTGGAGATTCTACCATTAAATTTGCTAAGAAAAAAGTTGATCGGAAAGATCTGAAAAAGGACATAAAAGGACACTTATTTCACACCTTGATCGAACGTGGGCATGTGGGGCATATCAAAGAGGACGTCGAGTGCATTGCATATCCGGTGATTGTTTCCTGTCTCAAGGACACTAAATGGAATAAGTCGGGCTTAAATGGAAAATTACGGCTTTAGAAAGATACAGATACGGGAAACACAAAAATGTTTAAGTAGAGCCCAATTTTGTCGTTTTAAGGTCCTTGGAACAAGTAACAAATGCCGGATATGGAATTTACTTGACATCCTCTTTGTTATCACACCCCACATGCCCACGTTCGACTAAGGTGTGCAATTAGTGTCCTTTTATGTCCTTTTTTAGAGCTTTCCGATCAACTTTTTTCTTAGCAAATTTAATGGGAGAATCTCCAGTTATTTTAGATTCTGAAAAGTGATAAAAGTAGGGACAACTTGAATTATTCTCGTAGTTATGGCTTTGGAAAGATACACGGGAACCTCGAAAATTTTCCATTTAAGCTCGATTCATTCCTTTGAGGGTCCTTGAAACATGAAACAAACACCGGATATGTAATGTACTCGACGTCCCCTTTGATATGATGCCCCGCATGCCGACCTCGGGTCAAGGATTAAAGAGTATCCTTTTTTGTCCTTTTTTTTACCTTTGCCATCAAAATTAAATTTTTAGCAAAATCAGTTGTAGATTCCTGGGAGCCCACTGATTAAAAAACAACAAAAATTAGCCAAAAATTAGCCTTACACTATTTTTTTCTATTTGAAATGCTAATATGACTGCACTAGTACACCAAACTCTTCATGCGTCCCGACACATAAAAATCCATGGGAGTCAGGTCTGGCGATCTAGTTCTTAGCAAATTTAATAGTAGAATCTTTAGAATCGGAAAAGTGAGAAACGTAGTGACAATTTGAATTACTCTCGTAATTATGGATTTGGAAATATACACGGGAAACACAATAATTCTCCATTTAATCTCGATTTATTCCGTTGAGAGTCCTTGAAACATGGAACAAGCACCGGATATGTAATGTGCTTGACGTCCCCTTTGATTTGATACCCCACATGCCGACCTCCGGTCAAGGATTAAAGAGTATCCTTTTTTGTCCTTTTTGGGACCTTTCCAATCAAAAATTTTTTTTAGCAAAATGATTTTTAGATTCCTGGGAGCCCACTGATTTAAAAACCACAAGAATTAGCCTTACTCTATTTTTTTCTATTTGAAATGCTAATACGACTGCACTATCTAGAATGTTGGGTTCTCTAAATCTGCATTGAGCATGAATCTGCAGAAGTCCAACCTCCTCCTAGGATCACCTTCTTCGATTACATGTGTCGGCGTGTAATGATAGGGGTAGAGACCGGCAGTATGTACAGTAAACCATACTTTCCAATGCGAGAGTCCAAGTTCTCGGGCAGCACTATTTGTTGAAATAGTCGGATCTAGTCTAAACCTTATTCCTTCTAAACTTCCCATGTCTGATCGTCAGTTTCAAATCAGATGCACAAATCAAAGTCCAGTTAACACGAATAGTCACGAATTTAAAGTAAGACCTCAGAAATATAGAGAAAGAAACCAAGAGCACTAGGTATCTACCTAAGTTAAAATTTGACACTCAGAGCCGATTTACTAAATTAGTCAAGACCACACTCGCAAAAACTATAGACTACTAGATCATGCATTGCGCAGGAAAGTAATTCCATTTGATACGAATTTGACAGTCGGCTATGGTGATGTGACGTCACACTAGACCAAAAATTAAAAATTCCGATTCAGTCGTTACAAGTATCTCGTGCAAATTCAAATTATAAACAATGAGGTGTGCAGTGGCAAGTTGCAAGAACGCCAACCAGAATACAAAGTGCAGTTTTTTTTACCTTCCCAACAAGTGCCGCTGTTGGAAAAAAAGTGGAAAAGTTTCTGTCGACGTGGAAAGATTTTAATATGAAAACGAGTGTCGTCTGTATGGATCATTTTAAAAAAGATGATTTCGAGAATTATATGCAGTATGAAATGGGTAAATACAATTTTATTTGAATTGCCTTCACATTACTAAAAATATAAAAAAATCGTAGGATTAACCAGTAAAAGATTGCTGAAACGCGGTGCCGTGCCCACAATTTACAAAGCGGAATTTTCGGCGCATAGTGACCGTAGTGATCGGGCCGAACGAAGAAAAAATAAAAATATAGTCTTCGAGCTACTGCAACAACATAAGATTCGCTCTTATGCAAGTGATGTCTTTTATTACCCCGACAAGGAGAATAAGGAAAAAGAGAACTTTGAACCAATTAAACATACATCACAACCTTTTCAGGAGGTAACAAATATGAACGTTAACTTTTCACAGTTGACTACAAGCAAAATTTCTTTGACGCCACGATTTTTTGATGAAGCGGAGGATTTGAAGAGTCATATGTAAGTTGAAACAATGTAAAACTCAATCAGCTATGTATTTCGAAATATTACAAGCATGTGTGCACTCCTAGTAAATCGCTACAGCAGGAGAATTTGCGGCTCCGTCGGGCACAAAAGAAACGATGCAGGGAAATCATCACATTAAAGCGGGGTTACAGACTCAAGGAGAGGAAATACCGTTCCAGTATTGAAATGTTGAAGAAACAAGTAGCGCTAAAGGACTTTGAATGTAAAAATATGGAAGCCAAATTGCAAGTTATCTTCACTGAAGGACAGATCAAAAAACATAAGAATGGCTCCAAAAAATTACATTAGACTGAAAAAGATATTGCCCAGTCCATTACTCTATATGCTACAAGCTCGAAAGCGTATAAACTGTTGTACCGAAAGGGATTTCCGATACCTGCCGTTCGTACGTTGCAAGATTGGGCCAGCAAGATAAACTTTTCCATATCATATTCTCACTAATAAATAATATAAAAAGATACATAAAAGAATGTTTTTTTCTTTAAAATTAATGTTATATACATAGGTTGTCCGCAAACAGCCGAACAAACGCACCAGAAATCGATTTCCCATGTTGTTTCCAAAAAAAGGTGCACGGAACGCACACCAAAGTGAGGTGCTTGTAAGATTATTTTAAAAATTGGCGCACAGCCTTAGGATCATATCTTAACAAAACTGAGGAGTTTTTTGGCAATATTTGCATAATGTTACCAGAAAACATGAGGAAATATTTCTCCTGTGCTTATCCGATACTTTCCGGACACCTTGTATAACAAGCGATAAAGGAATGTTTCTTGCGAGGGCTCTTTTTGTTTAATTTGTGGATGAATTTGGTCGTTCTTATAAGTTTTTTTTTTTAAATCGAAAAAATTCCATGCGACAAAATCATTTGTATTACGGCTGAACAATCCGGGGATTCCCTTTGGCATTTTACCCCTACCGAGCAACTTAACAACTCCTCACCTCCAGAATATACAAAATTTGCGGCCGTGTCTAAACGGCATTTCCACTTTTCTTTACAAATTTGTTCGTGAACTTAACAATTCTCATATACTAGCCATATACTATAGGTCTATTGTGACGTAGATGCGCAGAACGAAAAATGTTCGTACAGCTATCCGCGTGATCTAGTAGTCTATAGTTTTTGCCACACTCGCCTACTAGATTAAATTGTATGTCATTAAATGCATTGTATAATGTACCGCTTTATTTCATTTTTTTTCAAACGAAATTATGGTTCCGGAACAAGTTGCAGCAATCTGTTTCAATTATTTCAAATATTTGTATTGACATTGACACCTTTTTGGAAAGCTGACAACACGCGTATGTTTTTCCAGTGGTCTGCAGACTCCGTGTTATATATTTTTTTAGTAAAACTACATTATATTAAAAATCAACTTTAAAGAAAATTTGGAAATTTTTTTTTTATTTAAAATTTAAGATTTCGAGTTGTGATGGGTTTTTCGAAATTTTAAATGAATAAGAAATGTCTGCTATAGTTTTGACTAAAATTCAAAAATAAGTTTTAAACCATAGTAGTTTTTTAAATTCTTACTTTAAATGGCAAAATTCTAGGGTATTTAAAAAAAAACGGGTTGGGTACGATACCCCGCCCATCATATTCCCGTTTTTTAAAATCCCGACATTCAATATCCCGCCATTTCAAAATGCCGTCTAATCAAAATCCCGCCAATCCAAAATCCCGCCACTTAATAACCCGCTTATTCAAAAACCCGCTTTTCAACCCGTCACAAAAGGTAAGTATTCTTTCAAAAATCGCGCGCGCGATTTATGAAAGAATACTTACTTTTTGTGAGGGGTTTTTAAAAGCGGGGCAGAAAAGAATACTTACCTTCTTACTACATCACATTTGCCGTTAAAATATTGATACTGCTATACAGATTGGAAAGTGAAAGCTAGTTAGTATTTTCTTATCAGTGAGGCGGTGAAAATACTTATGAATTTTTCCGAATTGACACGAAGTTTGGAGGATGCAGATGCTAAAAAAATATCAGATTGGTTTGGAATTAATTATATCCATGGGAAAAATACCAAGTCGGGAAAGCCAAAAAAAACCAAGGTTCCCGCCTAAGTTCTGGAGTATTGCTGACGCAGTTGCAGCAAATTTTCCAAGAACTCAAAATAATGTTGAGGCTTGGCACAGACGATTAAACTTTATCACAAGGAAAAAGCATATTGGTCTGTACCGGCTGATGGAATTACTAGAATTGCTCCTAGCTAAAAACCGAGGGGAGCAGTCCCGATCCGAAGGTCGCACCCAAAAGCAAACTAAGTTCTTTAGACGTAGCCAGCAGTTACTTTCAACTAAAGAGGACTATGAAAAAAAAAACAGATTTTTTGAGAAACTTGGCGCATAAGCTAATGTAAATAATTGATAAGTCGAACGCATTTCAATATTTTTTTGTTAACAATAAAAAAAATTTGGCGGTATTTTGACGGCAATTTTTTATTATTTAATAGCGGGATTTTGAGGTGGCGGGATTTGGAATGGCGGGATTTTGTAATGTCGGGATAACGTAAAGCGGGATTTTTTGGAAAAAGCGCGATTATGAACGGGCGGGATTTTGTTTTTCGGGATTATGTAGGTATCCCCAAAAAAACCTAAAAATCAAAATATCTCAGCGACCATTGAAAGTCGGCCTAACATTTATGGCCTCATTTTGTTGCATTTTGACCCTATTATAACGTGTTGCAGGGAATAGGTCAACTTAACCAATAACCCTGTGAAATACTTTTATTTTATTTAATGTAATATTTTTCCAATACTTTTTTAATTTTTTATAAAGGACTATCCTACTGCACGATTTAGGCCCGTATTCAAGAACATACCTTAACTCAAGGTTCAAGGATGCCGAAATTCAAAAAAATAAGGGCGCAATTCATAGTCCTCATTTATACATCATAAGGGAACCCTTAAGGGACTGACGCTATTCATAGTCACTCAATAAGCATACGCTTAAGGGTTTCCTAAAGGGTTCCCTTATCCATTAAGGTTAATATCTAGTAACCCAAGTAACAATTCGTATGCTTTAGTTTTTTTTTTAGAATTTTTCCTTAACACACCACTACTATTTTTACATATTAATGATACAACCTGAATTGCTAGTCCAAATTAAACAATACATTACAGAGTTAAGGCCTTAGCCGGTATCTAAACGAAAATTATTGTAAAAGCACATGTAGTCCATTGGAAAAATAAATTTGAATTTGAAATTTGAAATTCGTATGCTTTAAAGAAGCACTTCATCCTGTAACATTCATATAGTAACACAAAGTCAGTTTATCGTGTGAAATCGCTTATATAAGTATTTTGATCCGATAAAAACTCCTTAGAACACTTTTCGGAAAGCTTAAAAAGTTCTTATAGAATCAATTCACGACTACATCCAATAAGACTTCGATAACACTTCTCTAAACGTTAACCTAAAAAGATGCTCCATTAAATCCTTCTTTGTAGTCTTTATTGAATGACATAAACACACATGACTGAAATCAACACACACACATGCATATAATCTTCTATAGCACTGTCGATTTCATTTTTATAGTGTGACATTCGTGTGATCATTCAATAAATTACTCAGCGTAGTTTTATAGAAGGATGAACTTTGTGATTTTTTAAAGAATTGACACTTATGCTCTGGAACACCACGTTTCTTGAATTGAATTCATTGAAATATTGCATGAAGCCAACATTTCCTCACTGATTCTTAACTTATGAATCAATTAAGATAATCTCAGCCCAGAAACTGGCTGCATTTTATTGATGAAGGTGTGAATTTAATTTAGCTTCAACTGATTGACATATAAAGAAGAAGGTGCATTGCGGAGAAGTGTTGAGCATTTCGATAGAAGCAACGAACCATTTGTAGTGTTTACGAGCAATGCTGACTATATGTGAGGTTGGCCGAGTGGTTAGAGCGTCGGACTGGCGTACGACAGTCACTGGTTCGACGCTCGCTGCGGGAATAATTTTTTTTTCTCTTTTTTTTTGCAATCGCGAGAAAATGACAGAAAATGATGACATAACACATGATGTATGTCTTTCTCGAAGCGTAATTCAGTGCTACAATGAGGTTCTAATGGATCAAAAAACGGCGACAGATGCCATTATTGGACTATTATTCAGTGTTTATACCCTGTAAAGTGCCCCTATTATCGTTTGAAGAAAATATTCTACGAAGAATTATAGGGATGAAATTGTTACTTGGGAACCTTATATGAGCTCGTATATTTGTCGACATATCCGTATTTAGGCCTCCATTACACAATCATATTTCTATTATAATATGTATGTATATCATATGCCTAAGCCTACTCGATTCATTCGGATTAAATTTTTACACGTGAACTAAACAAAATCTAGTAGGCTTAATAATTATGATAATAATTAATATCTATTATAATATATATTACCAATATATGACTATGTAATAGCGCCCTTAAACACATTGAAATTTTTTAAAAATTTTGAATTTTAACAACTTGATATTTTTTTATATTCTATTTGCCACTTTCAATAGATATGGCAAATAATTGAATCGTTTATTTAATGAGGCAACGCTCTAATAAGTGATGTCTATGAATACGAAGCTCCCTTAAGGGCTCACTTATATAGAGAAACCCCTTATTCCTTAAGGGAATCCTTATAACTTGAGTGGGGACTATGAATTTGGCCCTAAATGGTATTTCCCATACTTTTTCATAGAAATAAGGATATGTCAACAAATATATGAGCTCATATAAGGTTACTAGATATGAACCTTAACGAATAAGGGAACCCTTTAGGAAACCCTTAAGCGTTTGCTTATTGAGTGACTATGAATAGCGTCAGTCCCTTAAGGGTTCCCTTAAGTATAAGTGAGGACTATGTATTTCGCCCGTAATCTTTGTTTTTATGATTTCAATGCATTTGATATTGACCGTGATCGTGGATAGAAAAATAATAGTGTCGATAAAAAAATGTCTAAGAATGAATGAATAAATTTGTGACACTATTGATTTAAGCCAAAACTGTGCTTATGACAACACTTAACACGATTAATACCTATACAAATTGGACATAAGAGTCAGTTAAAGAAGAGCCGCCGCGTATAATCCAACGCATCGAAGTAGACATACCGCGGAAGATCCATTATTCAAATTAATAAATTTGTTTGATGTGTAAATGGCCCGTGAAAACAAAATATTTTCGTTTCCAATAATAGTCGTGGGTATTGTTGTGGCGATCTAGTGTTGGGTCGTATCGATTTGGAAATCGATGAAAATGGTGATAATATGCGTGATTGAAGAATACCACCTGAAATTAAGTGGGACTTAATAGTAACGCTTATAGATATATACATTTATTTATGTTTTATGTTTAGTATTAGTAGTATCATATAAGATGTTGGAGTCTATCATAGGGACACATATTTCGTGGTGTTCATGTTAAGTGTTGTGAAGTGAATGTAATAAAAATAAAGTGTCATAAACCTAAGCTGAAGTTTCGTTAGCCATAGTTTCATGATGATCAGTAAGATAGTTTTTACATTTTTTCTATATATTTAATTTGGCTATTTTACAATAAAAATATTTTGGACGTTTAATGTTATTTTCCCATTTAATAATAATTATTATTATGATGGCGTATTTTAACCAAGAGTGTAAAATTTTTACGAAATTTATTCTTATTTAGAATCTTATTAGAATTCATATTCTTATTCTATTATGGAGTTATGATCGCACTATGTATTCAGGTCAGCAGCCAAATTCAATCTTTCTTCTACACTCAACCAAAATAGCAAGCAAATTGACTTTTAAATCAGAATTATTGTTTTAATTTATTCAATTTATATTTTTGTTTCTGTTCTGAATTGGAAAATATGCATATGAAGATTCACGTGTAATCTTGAATTTGTTTTGGTCTGAGCTGGGTAGAATATATACATATGTATGTATATAGGATAAAAAAGGTGATTTAATTTGATAGAAAATGAATTGTACAGAAACATCATCTTGCAAGAACTACAGATGATTGAGATGGAAAATATGTTTTTTTTTTTAAAGAAAGTTCCAAAGAATTAATTAGGAAGCGGCTTATTAAATTATGGCGCTGTTAGTTTAGTTTGGTTTTATATTTAATTATTTTAGTGAGTTTAGATTGTCTGTTATGTTAGCACTAACACTTTTAAATTTCGATGATCGCTATAGTGCATTAAATGTCTTGAATTTGCCGTGATTCAACGGCAAAAGCAATAAATTTTCCGCGCCCCTCCTTCCCTTAACCCTCGGATGGTTCAGTGGGGTCTGACAGACCCCAGAGAAATTTAAATCTTAAAATTCTCAAAGAAAAACTTGTTTAATGGTATTTTGATGCATATGTAATTTAAGTATGTGTCACATACGTTCATTTAAGCATGAATTTGTTTGAATTTGTGATTTTGTTAATAAGTTATAGAACTTTGAAAGTGCTCTGGGGTCTGTCAGACCCCACGAACCATTTACGTATGTCTTTTTTACAAAAGTAAATTTTTCGTTTTGTGGGAAATTTTCAAAGTATGTTATTTGGAAAACGATAAAATGTAATAATAATAGTCGGGAACGGTTGAAACTTTGTAATTAGAGTACATTTGGGAAACTAGATATGTTAATTTTGAAAGAAATGGTAAATTTAGGGTGTTTTGAATTAGGGGTTTTTAAATTTTTTACTCAATTCATTCAAAATTATGCCGTTTTTTATCTGGTTTTCATTTATGAGGATCTCCTTTCACTATTGTGTCATTATTTTATGTTTTTTAAGTCAAGACATAAATTAATGACTTTTATGAGCGTAATAATTAGGTGGGTATTTTACATAAAACATAAAGCTTCCTCAGCGAACTTGGCTATACACTTGTCGAACATCTTCTAAGAAGGAGGTACTAAACGGGCAATATTCGCCGAAGCACAGTGCAAAAAATTGAAGACATTTTGTGCAATGTACAGCTTGCCCCCCCCCCTTTGGGGGCTGATGCCCCAGGCCCCCCAATGTGGTCAGATGGTCTCCAAAGAGGCAAAAATGTTTTCTATGTCCACGAGCAAATGATGGGAAGCCAAAATACAATTGCAACGAGTGCAAAAAGCCAATCTGCGAAGACTATCGAGGTAAAAGCTGTGAAGAAGAATGCTCTAAATGTTGACTAACTTTGGATCCCGATCTAAGAAAAAATATTAACCTTAGCTAAAAAAATGTTGATGTACTTATCTTTGTTAATTAGTGCTAAATACGTTTTGACTAATAAAAATAAAATTTTGTTAAAATTTTAGTTTTTATATTGATTTTTTTGTGATAAGTTCAAATTACCCTCAAATTTGACACCACCTAATTTTTTCTTCCACATACTAAAAGCTACTGCCATAATTCCACTTTTTTTATATACCACTTAATCAAAAGGCTTCACAGTTACTTCTAGTTCAAACAAATGTGCCAAAAAAGCAAAAATTTAAGTTTTATAGCGATTATTGCCTTGGGGTCTGTCAGACCCCACTGAACCATTTACGTATGTAAAATTTACCTGAACCATCCGAGGGTTAAAAACAACTCCAAGTGTTTTTCAATCCCCAAAGCGCGTATGAAGCCTTAAAACACAAGTTTTAGGCATAAAAATGAAACAGACTGTATGCATTTGCATGCTCCAGAGGTTACTTAAAATATTTGCACTCTAACGAAAATTTTCCGCCCCCTTTCTACACCCTCAAAAGCTACCCCTAAGTCCGCTTTAGGCTCCATACAAAGTTTATGGCGTAAAAACCCAAGTTATAAGTATTGTCATGATATAGGGGTAAATATTGATATGTGTACCCTTAAAAAATTTGCAGCGTCTGTCCTTCCCATTAAAACAACCCCTGTAAAGTTAGCACAACCACCCTTGTAGCAACGAAATTAAGAGTTTAAATAAAACCAAATGTGTCCAGGAAATTTGCGCAAGGGGTCACTTATAATACCTGAACTTTAAAAAAAATGTTGTGCCCCTCTACACCCCTAAAAACTACCCCGCCTCTCCTTCCCCTTAAAACAACCCCTGTAAAGTTTGCGCTACCAGCCTTGTAGCGACGAATTTAAGAGTTTACATAAAATCAAATGTGTCCATGAATTTGCCGCAGGGGTCAATTATAACACATGAAATTACACCCCTAAAAACTACTCCTAAATGCATCTACTGTCCCATATAGAATTTATAGCGTAAAATCTCAAGTTTTTTAGTATCATCATAAAACAAAATGTATATTTAGTTGGATGCTTTAGGGGTTACTAAAGATATCTCCACACTTCGTTACCCCTAGAAGAGCATCTGATTAAATACATTTTGTTTTATGACGATACTAAAAACGGGAGAAAATTAGGGTCACTCCGCTCCGCTCCAAATCCCTGGCAGGGATGGAGAAAACCGGTTATAAAGAGGATGCGCCTCGGAGACATATGGTTATCTTTAACGCTACTCGCAATATGGTTATCTTTCTAGGGTTAAAGAACTATAAAAACGATATGAGCAGGTGTGGTCCAGGTCAGAGTGTAATCTCTGCGCTCTACACATGGAAAACATTACCACTAAGCACAAGACCATGTCTGGAGGAACAATCTTATGGATTAAACAAAAGAGTGTCACTGTTGTGGATTCCAGGTCGTAAGGATATCAGGTTACAAACGAGCCGAGGAAGAGGCGGGGCGTCTAGCTGCATTCTTATGTGGAGCAGATGACTGTATGTACATGTAGAACAAATCAGTGACTAAGAACAACTCTTGGCTTCGTATATCATAAATGCATTTTTAAAGTTCGTATGTAAAAAAGCTGACGTTCCAGCTTCAGATTCTTTTAAATTCATAACTGACACCACTTTCCAGAAGTATATACATACATAAAAAGTTCAATAAAATGATAAGTTAATCTTTCAAAAATTAGAATCTACCGAAAGTCTATGGTGAACCATTTGGAGGACACTATGGCACAATGACTCCCTGCTTTTTTAGTACATGTGAAGTATAGAGAGTCGGGCGCCTCCCTGGAAAACTACGCGAAAAAGACCTAGAGCAGTGGTTCTTAACCTTTTGCACATAAGGGACCACTTGATCAAACTCGTTAGTTGTTGCGGACCACCAAATTGTAATTGTGATAAAAACGAATGAAATATTTTAAGACTACTTCTTGCGTTGACCGTACTTCACCTTGGTAATACCAATACGGAAACTAATAGAATTAATTCAATTTACCTTTGGAACACAACTTATTGTTGTCTTGTCAGGTGACGTTTTCGATTAGAAAAATGTGGAAATAACGCCAAACGGATATTAAAATAAATAACAGGCGCGACAATCCAACATTGGACTAAGGCCGTAGGATGTGTTAGTCACATCCTATTTCCAAGATCTTATCTGCTTTTTGTTGAGATAATGAGATCAGCATCACGCTCAGCAGTGTAATTTATCCCCACAAATGGGTACTCGTTTAAAATCTGAGTGAGATCATAGTCCGTCACAAGCTCGTGAATTCGAAAAAACACCATGGATCCACGGTGAGATTCGAACTCATGACCCTGTGCACTGAAGGTGCGCGCAACGGATATTGGTGCCCTTAATATAAACTATTCGTGAAGGTATTTTCTGTCGTTTAACTAATGAAAAAATATTCCGAAAATCGGCAATTTTAGAAAATTTAAAATATTAGGTTTCTATTTGAAGGTCATGCATATGAATATTTTCATAATTATAATATCTAAATTATTGAAACAAAGTGCGTTTGGAAGCTAACAGTTCAATGGATCGTAAAAGAAATGCACATGGAGGTTTTTGTCGAGTTTTCATATCTAATGTGGTATTTGTTTTTAGGGTGTCCTACATATAGGACAGTAGGCACCTAGGCTACTATGAGGTTGCCTCAACAAGTATTTTGGATTTGTTGATTTTTTTATTTTAATCAAATACGATATTAGAAAATAGGCAGGATATCATAAAATGTAATAACAATCTTGATCTCGATTTTTCGGAACGAAAAATTGAGATCAAGATTTTGAAATTGACGCTTGGCTAGCTAGCTATTGATGGCCTACTCACTCACTACTTTGCAATAAAAAGCAATAAAACCATAAAAATACTTTTGGAACTTTTCACACGGCTCCATAGGCATATCTGGGATAAATATGGCCACAAAGTACCAAGAAAACGTACCAGTATCATTATAAGTTAAATTTAAATTTTAAAAATACAAACCATACAGTTGGTTTGCATTTTTAAATTTGCTTGGATTGTGATATGACGGAATTAGTCACTGAAATGGTCGCTATTTGGTAAGTTTTTTTTAAAGCACGGACAGAACCTTTTAACTAAGATGCAAGCACTGCTGTATTCTATTGAATTGCCCACATTATACTTTGATATCCCTTCTTTGAATTAGTATAAGGCAACTTTAATCGATAGAAGTAAATTTAGCTTGTTGTGGTTTGCCTCGTGAAAGAGTTAGTTTATTATTTTGTAGCGCAAGCTATTCACAAAACTTAATGAACTAGCCTATTTCTTCGAATCCAATGAAGGGACATTATTATACCCTATACCCATAAGATGGTAGAGGGTATATTGTTCTTGTTACGCCGTATTATGTAACACCTCTAAGGAGCCACCGGAGGTATGGCAAAGTATCTACAGGGTTATTGGTTAAGTCGACCTATTTCCTGCAACACGTTATAATAGGGTCAAAATGCAACAAAATGAGGACATAAATGTTAGGCCGATTTTCAATGGTCACTGAGATATTTGAATTTTTAGGCTTATTTCAGTACTCAGTTTTTTCGTATATGGCAAAATTGCTATCTATTTTGCTGGAAATGGTTTGAAGTGTAATAAATACAGAAATTGTTATTTTGAAATGCAAGCAAGTATAAGCAATCTTGCAAAATGATCCCCCCCTCTCCGAAAAGCTATCTACGCCACTGACTCCAAGACTCATTTAACCCATTAGTGCATAGTGTCCCTTTTTAGAAGGATTAGGCATTAGGAGCCAATATTGAGCATATTGTGGCAGATATTTTGCTGAAAATTGGAAACATAAAGGTCATAAAGGCGCCAAATGTCTGCGTGTCCAAAAACTGGCATCGCGTGCAGCCATTTGGCTGCTACTTAGCATCCACACTAGCAGCCAAATGTAGACAAAAAATGACATAACCAAAATTTCATTTTGGTGATTTTTTTAAATTCAATTATTAAAATCGGACTCTGCGCGTTTGTATTATTACACGGCCATTCAAGAATTATTCATTCAGCGGTTGTCAAAGCGGTTGGTTGAGTTGCCATATTGAATATCAAAACTGGACCCACAGCCAAATGTCGACATGTTTGGATGGAATGACAACAGCCATTTGGCTGCACGTGTCGCCATTTGGCGACTAATCTAGATGGACCTTAAGGACAAAAAATTGATAGTGCAGACGACTTTTCCTTAAATAGTCCGATGTTTTGCGAGACAATTTCGGGAGGATTTTAAATGTGGGACAGAACTGTAAAATATTTGACTGTCCGGGACGGTTCGTCGCCTTAGGTTTGGACTAACCTCCAATTCGGAATTTGCTTTATGGAATATTTTTTTTAAAGTCATTTGTTGTTGTTGTAGTTGTATGTGGGCATGTTATAATTCTATTACTACTGAAATCATAAGTTCTATGAAAATGTATTTGACCCAATGGCATTTTTAACCCATTCCCCGCCAACACATTTTTTTTCGAATTACATCCTGAAAATTGGTATTTACGGTAAAGAAGCCACCCTGAATCCAAAACCGTTTACCATTTTTTCCTACGTGCCTCCGTTCTCCCGCAAAGGCCCGATGCCATATGGCATCATTGGGAACCCATTACAAATTTTTTTTTTCAATTAAGATAAAAACGTTGAAATTTTTTTTGGAAAAACACTTTTTACTTTCTTTAATTATAATTCTGAGCTTGTGTGAAATTTTAAGAAGCATTTAACACATAATCCTGTATCACATTTGATGCATTTAGTCCGAGTTTGGCTTTTGCAGGGCGGATATGCACATCTTCTTCGATTGCATTTCGCAACATAATGGCCAATTCCATCATACGTGCAACATTCGGAAGACTGTGGTATGTGCTACCCAAATCTGATGAGCCACAGTCGTACAATAGTAGGTTGCAATATCCCTACGGAACTGCATTTGGGTGACTTCCCCGACTTTATTTGTAATATCCAAGCGTTTTCATCATCCGACATGATAGGTTCAAGATATTCAACCGCCTCATGTAATTTCATTCTGCATAAGAAATATGCATGAAAAAGAATGGATTGAAATTGCTTTCTTTAAAAAAATAACGGATAAATGCTCATTGTGGAAATTGAATTTTGGTAAGTTACTTTTACACACTTTTTTTTGCTCTGTACCGAGACAAGCCTTTCGAAGTACTGACTCAAAGCTTTTGTGGACAAATATGTCCTTCAAACTCCTTGAAATTCAAAAAAAATCAAGATGAATAATTATCACGGTTGATTCAGCGCTTGAAAATAATGTTGCGTATACGCAACTTTGAGCGTTTACAGGGTGTAGTGTGCATGCATATAGACCACCCAGAGTAAAGGATGATGCACACTTGAGAGCAACAAGGATAATTCCGAAAAAAGTCCCATTGTTGAGACCAGGAGTAATTTGACTCTTTGACGAGGTCTCGTACGTGTCTGAGTTTATTATTTAGTGCATCGTATGTTAGTCTCCTGGATGGAATACACGTCCATATTTTAAAGGTGTTTGTGGGTGCGCTTTAGAAAATGATGCATTTGATTGTGAAAACGATCATCGGACTTGGACTCTAAATCCTCAGAAACGAATTTTCAGCATAAAATTAATTTTCACAAAGTGAAAATTATTAAAAACGCAGTAAAACATATTGAAAAAATATAAAAAAAAAATAAAATTAAAAATAAATTTTTTAATAGGTTTCCGCCAATGATGGCATATGGCATCACTAAAATGTATTTAGTGTTACTACCTATAAAACTACCGTTATTGCAAATTTTTTTTTGCTATTCTAATCTATGCTACTCTGGCTTTTGTTTAACACAAATTGTTCTGAGAAAATCAGGTCGCAAGTATATGATTTTTGAAATTTTGTGAAGTCTTACCCGCAAAAATCGCAATTTTTTAAAAAAAATTTCACGACACTATTTTTTTCTGCTCCCAATGGCACAAATCTAACTAAATACTAGCCAGGAACATTGGAATAGATAAAAGAAACATTACTTAGTGTAACAAAGAAAAAAACAATGTTGAGGATGTTACAGGGTGTCCGTGGCGCGCTCCCAAATATGAGGCTTTTACTGATGCCATATGGCATCATTGGCGGGGAATGGGTTAATTAGTTTTATTCAAACTTCATACGTTTAAAGCAATTTTCTGATCTGATAAAGTAAAAAACTTCATTGGTTTTAATACACGTTTTTTTTCTGGGTGTACGAAATCCCACAACGTAATTTATTTTATTATTTCTTCATTGTTTAATTGTAGTTGTTATTCGAACCAATTTAGTCTAGAAAATCTAGCAATGACAATTCTCAAATGCATTTAATTATGTATTTATGAAATCCCAACATAATCTCTTGATACGAGTTCTAAGTTCTTAGTATGTATTCTGCAGTTTCTTATAGTACTCATCATAGAAAATAGAAAACCAATAATCCTAATTTTGCATACTAAATTCCATTTATCTATAGATGTGGGTGTCTTTTCCAAATTCCAAACTAAACTCGAAAATGTTACATCAACATCCCATAACCATAACTTTTTATTTGGCCGCAATTCTAAATTCCTTAGGCCTCTTCAAATATTTTTACAAAACTTGTGAGGCAACTTCAAGTGACTTGAATGATTCTCATGCGAGTGTAGCAGGTTGCCGGTCACCACCGCATCATTCCATCAAAATGTCTCCCCATTGATGGGGCAATGGGGCTTCACACTGCTAGACAACTAGACTGGAGGCGGAAAACGTGAATGCACTTTGCGCGTTCAACGCGATTCCATATTTCAGATTTCAGTCTTTAGTCAGTTCTCTTTCGATTCCAGCGCCGCGAGGTGGATACACCATTGAGTCGCGGCTGTGTCGTCTTTGTGCCGGCTTTGGGGTTTGGGGGCTCTACTCTAGATAGTTGTGCATCTCTCTATAAATCTAAAACAAAATCATTGATAGTGCTGAGATAAAAGTTTGCGGTATTCGACAGTGATCTAGAGTTGTTAGAGTGTTCAGTATCTAGAAAAAAAGATACAAGTCACCATTGGCGAGTGATTGTTCTGTTTTTTTTTTTTGTGTTTTGAGTGCCGCTTCCGCTAGAAAATTGTTTAGAACAAACATCCAAAGTGGGAAACGACCACAGTGTGTATTGTGGTGGACTTTCTATGTTTTCAGTGTCGTGAAGCAGGTTCAACAAAATTATTGTTAGTCGTACTGAATCCAGTGGCCATTTACAAAATGCGCTCAACGGAACTTCGACGAAAAGGTATGAAGAATTTTCTCTTTTTTTCTTTCACAGCCACACTAACTTAGTGTTGCTCCAAATTAGTATGACTCGATCGTAAGCATTACTACTAATTACATGCAATTTACCACCGACTAATTTCTTGTACACTTGTCGAAAGAAAGAACGCGCTTATCGTGCCTGCAGCAGTTAGCGTACAATAATAATTGCATGTCAATTGCAGTTGTACGACCCCCATTAGATGCAATGCAAGAAGCTGGTATGCTATGGCTCTGTATGTCGGAGGCCATAGCCATAAAACCTTTACATTGCACAATATGAAAATGGCAATAGAGTGTACCGCGACTTTACAAGAATCAGTGAATTGTCGTTCACATTGGATGCACTTGTCTTGTACGAACGGTTAATGTATCTAATGCAATTACCGGTCACCATATAGTCGAGACCATACATTTATGTGCAATTGCGCAAACTTGAGCCAATCGTGTCGAAAATGCTTGAAATTCCCTTTCGAGATCAAACAACGTCTTGCCTCCCTTAACTTGTTTCGTATACGGAGCAAAGCAAAACTTTTATGTTCACCGAAATTCTGCTAATTTATAAAGTCATTCAAGAAAATGCACTTGATATGGAAAATAAGGCTTGCATCGTCTCGTATGCATACGTGCGATGCATTGAGCAGAAAATCCAAATATGTAGATGAAACACGACCCTCCACTAGAGTGACCTACTTTTCTAGAAATGGCTTCATAACACTTCATGTACCGCAAATTTCTTAATCCCATTATGCAACACGCGACGCGAAGAAGTGTTGTTGCACTTGCCAGTGCAACGAACAACGATATTGTTATGGGGTAATTGCCCCCTTACACACATATGTGACGGTATGGTGGCGCAGGTTGAATTACATACGAGTACAATCTTTTCTTCATGCAGGTCAGGGATTAAATGCTTGGACAAGGCGACAAAGGTGGTGGTGGCGCCTTCAAAGCAACAGCTCTATGCGGTATACAACCTGCGCGTGCAAAAATCAGCCTCATAGTTGATGTTAATCCGTTTGTTATGAATGTTTGACGCTTCCAGAAAAAAAAGTCCTTCCTTGGTAAGGTGGCGCTTTTCCAATGCTATCCCTAATATGTTCAATGGATAGTTCATTGTAAGTTTTACCTCTCCTTCGATTGGAAACTGTTCTATCGATCGATTTTCCATTTGTCATCTCATGCATAATGTCGCGTAGTTGGTATCTTTCCGCATATCAAAACAGGACATGCGCTTTTCGGATATGAGGAGGAATGTAGTTGGCGGTTCTCTGCGGTGGGGGAGAATCGTTTTGATAAGATACCGGAGGTGTACAGTCAGGATTAAAATTATATTTTTCAAAACTGAGATTTTTTTACATTTATTTTGAAAGCTACCTTTCATAATACGAAAGTTAAGTTCTGAAGAACACTGAAAGAAATTGTGAGCGCATAGGTCACAATTTATATACACATGAGCTCATAATTGTGATCGGTTTTGGGATAGCAACAGATTGTGAGCCCAAGCGCCATACAAAATTTACCTAATAGTTATAGGTTGAATGCATATTTAATAAGATATCTGGAGTCATAGTATATTACACTAGATGCCTTCGAAATATTGAGCATATGAGACTACAACTTTTGGTTAATTGTCCGTGATGTCATTGTACGTTGCGATGCGGATGCACATTAATTATTTGAAAACTCATACTTGTTTCGGATTCTGATATATACTATGAATACATTATCCACAGTGAAATCCCAGATAGCCACATAACAAATGCTATGAACATTATAGATGTTACTATTTTAGTTATATATTGTGGCAGCTATCAGCATGTAATGTGATACTTCAAATATTTTCCAAAATTTCTAAGGTCACATCATGTAACCTAAATTTTCACAGAGGAGCACTATACTAAGCATAACCTATTGCATCTTGAAGAATATGTTGTGTCATTTCTGAACATATACATGTAGGATTGACGCTTACTTCATCGCTCCAGAAGCCACATAATTATAATGCAAGTGCTAACAGAAGATAAGTATAATCTGCAGAAACTATAACACCTTGAATTGTGTATTATTGCATTTCTGAAGACATTTATATGTGATCGGTGGTCATATGCCAAAGTTTCCATCCATCACATATATGCATATGTAGGTAATATAAATGTTGGTATCTAGCTCACAACCTATCATCGAACAAAACACTTAACTGTGAGTCTTGTGATTATCGAACATGGTTCAAAATAACATTGTTTATTGTTTTTCAAATTCTGAAAAAAAAAGTCCCAATATAAAAATTAAATGCAAATTATATATTTTCATATTTTTATTTTATTGAATATATATTTTATTGCAAAAGTATGTAGCATAACTCGCAATCACTTCAGAAAGAAAAAAAATAGCAATAACGATTTTGTTATTTTTGAAAAATAAAAATTTAACATTTTTCCAATATGTAGATAGCAAAGCTTTCGCATTAACTATTGATTACAAAACCTGTGATTAAACAATATGGAGTACTTAGCAAATGACTATCTATCCTAACAAAATGATTTTTTTGTAAATATTTTTTTAATTATTTTCAAAATTTAATTTTTAGTTATGATAAATGTTTTTTAAATTTCGTTTTCTTAAAAATAAAATGTCAAATATAATACATATCTCAAGTTTATGTTGTTTTATTTAGGCCCAACGACATATTTTCTCTTTTGCAATTCAATCGTAGTGTCTGTTATTTTTTTTTATTTAATTTATTTTAACAATTCATGAACCAAGCAATTGGTTTGTATTAATTTTGAATTCATTAACGAAATCAGTTAAAATGAATATTATACCAATATGTAGCGTAACTTTCGCATTGATAATGAATAATACAGTTAATGTCAATCAATTAGTTTTATTACCCTAGTACTAATTTTAAATTAATTAACAACATGTATTTCTTCAAATTTTTTTTTTCATTTTCTATTATAAATTGTTATTTTGAAAATCGTTTGTAAAATTACTACATCTGGAATATGCTTAAGATCTTGAGTGAAACGTCGTGTAAAAATTTAAATAAAATAGCCAAAAGAGTCATAATGGAAAAGAAATAAAAATGCACGTCGTTAATGAATTAAAAACTAAGACTAGGGTAACAAAACTAATCACTCGGTAATAACTGTAGTATTCAATATCCAACGCAAAAGTTATGCTACATATTGGAGAAAAAAATTGCAAAACGATTTTGTTATTTTTGAAAAATAAAAATTTAACATTTTCCCAATATATATTGATTACAAAACCTGTGATTAAACAATATGAAGTACTTTAACACCCCAAAAGACATCTACTATTAGCAAATGACTTCGAACATCTCCCTCCTAATAAAATCACCTTTTTTAAATATTTTTTAATTATTTTCAAAATGTAATTTTTACTTCTGAAAAATGTTTTTTTTTAAATTTCATTTTCTTAAAAATAAAATGTCAAATACATATAACACATATCTTAACTTTATTTTGTTTCATTCAGGCCAAACAAAATCATCTTTTTGTAAATATTTTTTAATTGTTTTAAATATTTAATTTTTAGTTAGGAAAAATGTTTTTTAAATTTCATTTTCTTAAAAATAAAATGTCAAATATAATACATATCTCAAGTTTATATTTTTTTATTTAGGCCCAACGACATATTTTCTCTGTTACAATTCAATTGTAGTGTCTGTTATTTTTTTTATTTAATTTATTTTAACAATTCACGAACCAAGCAATTGGTTTTGTATTAACTTTGAATTCATAAACGGAATCAGTTTAAATGAATACTATACCAATATGTAGCGTAACTTTCGCAATGAATATTGAATAATGCAGTTAATGTCAATCAATTAGTTTTATTACCCTAGTACTAGTTTAAAATTCATTAACATTATTTCTTCAGAATTTTTTTCTTCATTCTCTATTACAAATTGTTATTTTGAAAATCGTTTGTAAAATTACTACATCTGGAATATGCTTAAGATCTTGAGTGAAACGTCGTGTAAAAATTTAAATAAAATAGCCAAAAGAGTCATAATGGAAAAGAAATAAAAATGCACGTCGCTAATGAATTAAAAACTAAGACTAGGGTAACAAAACTAATCACTCGGTAATAACTGTAGTATTCAATATCCAACGCAAAAGTTATGCTACATATTGGAGAAAAAAATTGCAAAACGATTTTGTTATTTTTGAAAAATAAAAATTTAACATTTTCCCAATATATATTGATTACAAAACCTGTGATTAAACAATATGAAGTACTTTAACACCCCAAAAGACATCTAGGAATTAATGTTGCGTCAATAATTTGAATGTCGCTATTTGTTTCGGAAGAAGCGCAACTGCTAGGGGTACCCGGAAAACTGATCTAAACAATAATAGAAAGTTTAACAATTTTCAGAACCGACTTAAAAGAAGACTTATTTACCTCACTGCGGAAATTCTCCTGATACTTCTGCCAAAACGTTTGCCTGGGGCCAGCCTTCGGTATCACATCTTTTAGTGTCTCGTAAGATAAGTTGTCAAATGATATTTGATCGAATTCTTCTTCTGTAAAGCGAATAATAAGTATAATCTAAGTACATATAACGCTGTACGGCAAAAAACGAGGCAAGCGTTATTATACGCGTACGTTTGCAGAGAAAGCAGAGAATGCGGCTCGCCGCGGTGGCAGTGTAACACTCTTTAAAGGCTCGTTCGCACTAGGCAAGTAATTTAGTCGAGTACGCGTCTGAATAGTGAAAATTCAGCTATTCAGACACGTACTCGACTAAATTACTCGCCTAGTGCGAATGGGCCTTAAGGCTCGTTCGCACTAGGCGAGTAATTTAGTCGAGTACGTGTCTGAATAGTGAGATTCTCTTAAAATCTCACTATTCAGACGTGTGAGAGTTCTGACCGAATCGAATGTGGTGATGAGTGTACAAAAATCCAAAACAGGATCGGACGAATACAGTCCTGCATCTTCACTGATTTCAATCTCCACGGGAATGACTAGAATATTTTCATCTTTTTGTTCGTCCCGTTCTGGTACTTCTGAGATCTTTATTCTAATAAAGGCGGTATGGTTGCCGAGTTGAGGGCCACGAAACCTGATACGAATAATGGGTTTCACTGTGTGTGCCGGGATCTCCCACAAGACCCGAGGTCCCTCCTGACCACCACTTGGCAATCCTAGCTGAAATTGTCCGCCACTGTTGTGAATCTGAAAAGGGATCGATGTTGAGACGAGAAATGCCGCTGGAAGGTGTTGAGTACTATCTTACCTCGAGTATTTGAAAAAGTCTCAGAAGTGGATTATACTTATGAATTTCAGGTTTGATTGTTGCATTAAAAGGTGCCTTGATAGTAATTAGCGATTTTCTCCGATGCGGACACTCCTTTTCTTCGTCACGGACCGGTAAACGAGCCTGCCCGAACGACGTATGTATAAAAAGGTACGTCGCTACGGGTTCGTTAGATTCGCGGCAAAAATAATACATTGAAGGTTGTGTTGCTTACATATACGCCATATTAATTCCAGGCAGTTTTTTTTTTCCATTTCAGACATATTTTCAAAAAAAGCTAGAGAAATAATTTGGGCGACAATTTCCCAGTAAACAATTTTAGAATCTATCATAGGTCTATGAATAAACAGTTGCGGGACATTCTGTATATAACACATCAGACACAAACCATACTCACCAATAAATTTGTCAATTAATCCTTGATACCCCAGAATCTCAAGCTTTTTCAATATGTAATCTTTCGCCATAACCGTGTTATCCTCGAAAAGTGGAAAAAAAATTGCAAGTTTACGAATCATGTAATGATTAGAGGTACGTTTGATGATGCGAATTTCAGCTAAAATTACTGACTTATAAACGCGAAATATACTCATTAGGGCAAAATTGCAGCGCCATTTTGAGGTTTCACTAAAGTTAGCCTGAAACGAACGAATCTGCAATTGAACGGTGTGGATTTGTGTCGCCTCGAAGCAAACCCAATGATAAATCCGAATACATTGCTTCGAGGCGACACAAATCCACACCTATCGATTAGCAACGTTCCCGGCAAAACAACAACTGTTAATTATTATCAGCAACTTTCACTAGAATTCGCAATTATTTTTCGTGAAAACATAACGGTTCTCTACATATTCAGTGTCAAAGTTTGACTTTTGGATGGAGTAGCTCATTGCTTTGATGAAAAAAGAGAGAATTTTCGCTCTAACGATGGAGGAAATTATTTAATGCAAGATACTTTATGTTATGGACTAAATAAGCATCACTAGATTATACAATTATACAAATTTTCCAGTTTTTAGGTTATCTGCAGTGTCAAATTTCTTGGATGTGCTAAAATCGTTAAATTTAATATTTAAGTGAGGCGAAATATAGTATAGTGCATTTATCTCTAAACTCAAACATCCAAAAAAAAAAGAAAACTTTTGATGCCAAATTGTTGTATGCCCTACGAGGATTGCGCAGTAAAAATTTACACTTTTTTCCGTGTCACGTTTGGCCGATAGGGGGCGCCAAAGGAGCGAAATTTTGGTCTATAGTATCTTGTATCATTGCAAAGAGAATTTTGTGTAGTTTAATTCGTCTTTGGAACATTTTCCTCTAGATATAACCGTTGCCAAGATATTAGCGAAAAACCAAAATTTTGCCCCTTTGACGCCCCCTATCGGCCAAACGTGACGCGGAAAAAAGTGTAAATTTTTACTGCGCAATCCTCGTAGGGCATACAACAATTTGGCATCAAAGGTTTTCTTTTTTTTGGATGTTTGGGTTTGACCATGTTTTCGATTAAATGCACTATACTAATAGAAAAGTTAAACTTTAACGCCAAATATCTAGAGAACCGTAGGTTTTCGGGAAAAATTATTGCATATTCGTTCGTTTCAGACTAACATTAATGAAACCCCCATCATCAAAATTTGGCACCACAGAAACTGAAATCGGTTGAAATGCGGCTTTACTCGTGGTTCGGTAAACTTCACAATTAAAATTTGCTTCACATAAGACGACTCTTCAGGGCATAAAACAACGAAAATGTACACAATTATGCATTTATGGTAAATCGCGAGCTTCGTATCATAAAATGTGGAAACGCACCAATGTGCAGTTAAAACAAAAAGTGATGCGATCACGAGTTTTCGAGTTCCATAATATAATAATGTGCCTGTGCAGTTCGATCAAAAAGTGATGTCTCATGCGGAAAAAAATGGCGACGCTTTCGGATCGATTGCGATGGAAACCGCAGTAAATTAAAAGTTTTGTGAAAGTGGAAAGTAAAGTATGCTGCTACGCAGCAGATTCCGTGTACACACGACGCCACTAACCACGATAAAATTTCTCGCGATTTTAATTCCACCACAATACTTCAGTTTCCACTATCACAAAACTTTTAATTTACGGCGGTTTCCATCGCGATCGATTCACAAAAGTGTATGGAGGCGCCGCCATTTTTTCCGCTATCACACATGAAAAAGACAACTTTTTGCTACAACTGCACAGGCACATTATTATATTATGGAACTCGAAAACTCGCGATCACTTCACTTTTTGTTTGGATTCTCAGTTTGAAAAACACTTACCTGTTAAAATTCTAAACGAACAAAACAATGGAACCACCCGTTTCACAAAAAAACACACGTTTCACGCAAACCACATCGCACAATAAACGAAAGACGACGACTGCGACTCTACTCACTGTGTTTCGCGTTACATCCACTTCGACTCGTTAAGGCGTTATTCCATTGAGGCGACATTGTCGCATTCGACATTTTTAAATGTTGCTTTTTTGGTTTTTAGTCTCTGTTCGCAGGTCGGTTATGTCCAGAATAGATCCAGACGATCAAAAAACGGAAAATGATACCATCTAATCAACGCAAAATTGCTTGCCGTCGGCCAAAAAAGCGACATTTAAAAATATCGAATGCGAAAATGTCGATCAATGGAATAGCGCCTTAACGAGTCGAAGTGATTGTGACGCGAAGAAACATTTGATATGCAGACAGAGTACATACTACTCTGTTTGATTTGTAGATATGTATACTTCTTCGGAACGTACCTACTTGCTTGCCTAAAGTTTGCTGTTAGCGTGATGTTGCTCCGAAAGCTTTTCTCAATGGTTTTGTGCAACAGCTAAAGTGATCTTTGCGACCACATTTAAAGATTTTACATATAATGCCTATGAGTTATAGGCACTTATATGTGATTGTACTGAAAATGCGAAAATGCCTAGGGACTCATTTGTTGTGAACCGTAACAAAATATGTTGCACGTTGTAAGTATAATTTAACAGCAAATAACTGTGTTCGAAGAGTTCACAGAATATAATTCAAATCGCCAAGGAAATGTGCGTAAGCGTAAACGTCATTATCTATAGTGCTTTGTACAACTAACAATGATCAAAGCATCCATAATTGTATTTGGAAAAACAATAATTTCGGCGACATAGTCTATTATGCCAAAAGCTATTGTCTTTTTTTTCAGTAAGAGCAAATGAAATTCGACTTTAAAGTCTCTCAATTCCATTATGATGTAGGAGTAAAAATTAAAAAAAAATCATATTTCACGAACTTGTTAATACACTTTTGAGTTCAAAATACTACTACGGCTATTATAAAGAGAATAACTCTGATTTGTGCATAAGTTGTATGCTTTAAGCAAGCTCAAGCTCAAGATGGAGAATCCCGCAGTAGTTTCTTTCTTGTTTTTATTTGACTTCCAAAACCACTTATCGACACTGTAAATTTGCAAGATATTCTCATAACTTCAAGACGTGATATACGTATTGATCGTAAAATCTTCAATCCACTTCATTAGATGTGGACGACCCCCGTCGAAATAATTGAATATGCGTAATTAAATTTTTATATTCTAAATGACGAGGCTGAATTTTTAATTTAATCGCATCTCGTAAGGTTACTAATCCGCATGGATAGTGTATGTTCTCGCAAAATTTCATTGAAGACTTAAACAATCGAAAGATCCACAACGGAAATAAAAATCCAGAAATAATGAAAAATCACCCCAAAATAGTCACCATTCGCGATATAGTATAGTGACTTTAGCTCTAGACCCAAATATCAAAAAAAAAGAGCTGACTTTTGATGCCAAATTCTTCTATGGCCTGACCGCATTACGCAGTAAAAAGTTAAACTTTTTTGCGCGTCACATTTGGGGGGAGGCAAAGGGGTGAAATTATGATTTTCCGCCAATATCTTGTTAACTGTAATATTTACAGCAAAATGTTCTGAGGACGATTTAAACTACACAAAATTTCCTTTCTAATGATATATTATATCATATACCTTCTCTTGGCAGATTATATACTAGACCTAAAAACATTCGGCGTAATTTAGATTTTTTGATAGTTACATTTGGCGCTCTAGCTCCTGAAGTAATTTAATTGGAGCGATGGTAATTGGGATAACTATTCCTAACAATATATATCTGTCCCACACGGAGACTCAGGCTGCCCCGACAAAGCATTTACCTATACCCCCTATTAACATTAAAAAAAATACATGCCTGTAACTTTTCGCAGAATCACAGCAGGCGGGAAAAATTTAGGTAAACGTTAAGGCTAAGTCCCATAAGACCCTTCATTAAATATTACTTCGAGCGGATTAAAACAAAGGGTACCTCCCATACAAATTATTCAAACTCAATGCCACTAGTTTATTAAGAAATAAGGGAACAAGTCAACCAAAATTAAAGTTTTGCTCGTAGGCAATTTTCCGGTCATTTTGTATGAAAGGTACTCTTTGTTTTAATCAGATCGAAGTAATATTTGGTGGAGGGTCTAATGGGACTTAGCCTTAACGTTTACCAAAATTTTTCCCGCGTGCTGTGATTCGGCGAAAAGTTACAGGCATGTCTTTTTTTTAAATGTTAATAAGGGTATAGGGGAATGCTTTGTCGGGACAGCCTGAGTCTCCGTGTGAAACAGCTATATATTGTTAGGAATAGTTATCCCAATTACCATCGCTCCAATTAAATTACTTCAGGAGCTAGAGCGCCAAATGTAACTATCAAAAAATCGAAATTACACCGAATGTTTTTAGGTCTAGTATATAATCTGCCAAGGTATGTGATATAATATATCATTAGAAAGGAAATTTTGTGTAGTTTAAATCGTCCTCAGAACATTTTGCTGTAAATATTATAGTTAACAAGATATTGGCGGAAAATCATAATTTCACCCCTTTGCCACCCCCTCCCCCCCAAATGTGACGCGCAAAAAAGTCTAACTTTTTACTGCGTAATGCGGTCAGGCCATAGAACAATTTGGCATCAAAAGTCAGCTCTTTTTTTTGGATGTTTGGGTTTCATCATTTTTTCAGCTAAAATCACTATACTAATATCACCGAAATCATAGTCGCTAAATAAATAATTTTCAAATATGTATTCTAAATCATCGGTTCCCAACTTTTTGGTGCCGCGACCCACTGAGGTTAAAAACAAAACAACATAGCTCGCGACCTCCGTATGACCTTCTATCTCTTTTAATTTTATCAAAACTACCTTTAAAAATTATTACTTTACCGTTCCTCTTGCCCGGCGCTGACGAGATCCCAGCAGAACTGCTGAAGCATGGTGGAACGTGCCTGACCAACGCAATACATGTGCTACTGCTGAAAATATGGAACGACGAGGAAATCCCCGAAGATTGGCGCAAAAGCATAATCTGCCCAATCCACAAAAAGGGTGACAAGCTGAAGTGTGAGAATTACAGGGGCATATCATTAGTTTGTACGGCCTATAAGATATTATCCAAAATTCTTGAAAAGAGAATTAATCCGTACGCAGAACGAATCATTGGCGAGTATCAAGGCGGCTTCAGACCTGGTCGATCAACGACCGATCAGCTTTTCACAGTGAAGCTACTACTCCAAAAGTGCTGGGAATATAACATCGACGTATACCAAATCTTTGTCGACTTCAAGCAGGCATACGACAGTATCGATCGAAGTGTACTGTACAACATTATGCTGAATTTTGGTATACCGGCAAAGTTAGTGCGACTCACAAGGATGACGATGACTAATACCGTCTCGCAGGTCAGAGTGCAGAATCGACTCACTGACCTATTTGAAACTCGTACTGGACTCAAGCAGGGCGACGGGCTGGCGCCGACGCTCTTCAACCTTGCTTTGGAGTATGTAATTCGAGCCATGAATATGGACAGCAGCGGAACGCTACTCATCAAGTCGACTCAATTAGTAGCGTACGCCGACGATATCAACATCATGTCTCGAAGGTTGGGTGATGCAGAAAGTCTTCTGCATAACCTCAATAACGCCGCAAAGGAAGTTGGACTACATATCAACGAAAGCAAAACAAAGGCCATGATGCAATCGAAAACAAGGACGCCAGCAAATTCAAGCATCACAGTGGGGGACCTTAATATCGAGTATGTAGACAACTTCAACTATCTGGGTTGTAACTTATCAAAGGACGCCAACGAAACCGACGAAATTAAGCGACGGATCCAACTAGCCAATAAGACATATTTCTCGGTCCTCCCTATAATTAATTCGAAACTTGCGCACAGGAACACGAAGCTCCGCGTGTACAAAACGATCATCCGACCCGTGCTATGTTATGGCTGCGAAACATGGACCCTCACCCAAGCCTCCGAAATTTTGCTAGACCGATTCGAACGAAAGGTCCTTCGGCGAATTTTCGGGGCCGTTCGCGAGCGAGACCAATGGCGTATCCGGTACAACCATGAGTTGTATCAATTGTACGATGAGCTGGAAGTATCGAAAATCGTGAAGCTTCAACGTTTGCAATGGGCGGGGCATCTACAACGGATGGACGATAATCGCATGCCAAAGAAAGTGATGAACGCACAACGAATTGACGGAGCGAGGTTGCGTGGACGACCGAGAGCTCGCTGGGAGAACTCCGTAGGTGAAGACGCCCAACAGCTGCTGGGCTTCCGAAACTGGAGGACGAGGTCACGTAACCGCGACAATTGGAGGTCAACGATTCAGGCGGCCAAGGCCCGACGTCGGGCTATCGTGCCACATTGATGATGTTCCTCTTGTAGATTGGCTGATAATAGGGAAAAAATGAAATCTACGTGTTCAAATGCAGTCTATGCCACTTTCCCCGTAGAGATGATAAATTTGCGAAAAAAAGCTACTGTTTACTTATGTCTGATATTTTTCCGACAAAAGACGAAAGGGAACTCATTGTCTCTCCGGACCTTTTTAACAAATACGAAAAATGCCACAGAAAAATTATGAAACCAATTTGAGACTGCCGTTTATGGAATTACCAAGATAGTAAGTTGCTATGCATTTTTATTTAAAAAATGGAGAGGAAAATATTCTGAAATGACTTTTGCTGGAGGTCCATCCAAACCTTAAGACTATATTTCGGAAATGTCTCTCAGAGGTCCGTTTGTCTATCGCTTTATTCTCCAGAATCTATTTTCTTGATTTCTGTGATTTGAGCTTCATCCCAGATAAAAGTGGCCGACCAGCACGTCGCGTCGCTCGGCCTGCAATGTATCGCCCGTTCTGGAGGTAATGTCTCAGCCTATTTCTACGGGCATCTCTATCTTGGATCGTGTCATCAGCATACTGATATAGAAGCTCATTATAGGACTGATGAGGCATATTCTGTCTAAATTTTCATGCTTGAGTAATCGGATAGAGAGAAATATTTTGTGATCCCCTCAAAAACTCAAAGTTGAAAAAATATACGCACCCCGCTATTTTTTTTAACCGAAATAGTAACACCCAACATCTATTGCTTTTAAACGAAACTGACACCAGCCGAAGTAATTTCGTATATAGCAGGGGTGTCAAACTCAAAACCTGGCCTAGGCCAAATATCGCTATCTTCAGGTTTGAGCGGACCGCATGATAAAAATTTAGAAAACGCTTATTTTCGATATTTAATGCCAGAGAATTACTTTTAAAATATTACTATAAATCTGAGTCATTTATGACCTCGGAATGATATCCTTCAGAAATGTCAGAAATGTCAACTTTTGAAAATGGTACTGAAACAAATTTAGAAACTTCAGAGAAGATGTTTAAACGCCAAAATTTGAGTAACGACTATTTGTCAATTATTTTAAACCAAAACAACTTTGGAAACCAAAATTGTTAGGCTGAAATAAGTACAGTTCGGACAGAAACGTAAATTCGATGCGTTGTGAAACAAACCCATGCACCAGTAAAGCTTAACGCCCTAAATGCACTCCAAATAACATTCATTAGAAAGATGAGGTGTTGCCATTTGATGTTTAATCATGATTTCTAACCAGGTGCCGCCTCGGCTTGGGGTTACATACCGTTATTTGGAGCTTTACAGCAAAATTTGTTGCAGTAAAACGTACATAAAACTGTCGAATCTTGATCTTTCAAGAGCTCGGGTAATCTTAGATTATCCTCAAACCATTGTTGAAAGACAATAACAGTTGTGAATTTAGTCTTTCATAATAATGATGGTTCCAATATTGCAACTAGGAATGTCAAAAACCACCCCAGTAACCCGTTAGTCCGTCTGGTCTAAAACCGGAGTGAAAGTACCGATTTTCCGATTAACGGAGTAATTTTATCCAATGGTCGTTTTAGGCCAAACAAAAATTATTAAATTGCCGAAAATATGTTGACACTACTTTGGTAATGGACCTAAAAATAAACAATTAAATTTTGCTCTGTGAGGGAATTATATTTATAATAAGCTGGTTCATTTGTACTGGTAAATGAATTTGCTGAATGGATTCAGCTTCTTGTTTTTACCCTAACTCCTAGTGGAGCATGTTGCGTTGACGACTACCGTGTGTTGTTGACAACGATTCAAAGACAACTGAATTCGGAATGTGATGCGGTTGTCAGCCATACCACTTCCTAGCCACATTGTCAGTTTATTATTCTATACGATAAGCATATCTCTTATCATCTTCTCAATAATAAACTTGCTGCGGGTCATGCCGAGTTTGGAAGCTCGTTTCTCTACTCACTCTTCCCCAGTGGCGTACACAGCCATTTTGTGGTGGGTTTGCAAAATTAAAACCGTAGAAAAGATAAATACGAGTTTAAACGCTTTTTCATATGTCGAAATAAAAAGGAAGGTTAGTGTTTCCTAAGTAATTGAGTAATTTCAGGATAACTACAAATGAGGAAAAACCGCCTAATTTATTTTAGAAAACACTAAAATAAGTACATATAATAAAAAAAACTTAGTAACGTTAACAAAACAGTGCTTGAAAATTATTTAAATCATGCATTCTCTTTCAAAAAATAATAAATTCCTGTTTCAAAATTGTTTAAATATTAAAAAACAAACAAAGGAAACATTTTATCAAAACTGAACGACACATTTTGTGACCTACTGTTTATTTCCGCTTTGGTTCCCTTTGCTCAAATGTTATTATGACAGTTTTTCGCCGCTCGTGCTATAGGCATCGTTCGTCCGTCAACTTTGTTCGCCAACGCCAAGGCAGGCGTGCTTCTCTTCACCATATAAACCTGCAACATTGTTGCAGTTGAAATTTTTCAATTCGTATGGAGATTACAAGCACGGCGAAATGGTGCTTATCGAGCATACTCTAGTGTCGGCGAAAAAACGATGTTGGTTCACCATACGGTTAATCGTGTGAGCTTCGGAGCTGGCGGCTTCGAATAACCCGAGCCTCGAAGGGGATAGTTAGGGAGAACGGCATTGGTGGAAGATGCCTACGTGCCTATATCTAACTAGTTTGTGGATTGATGACCACACGGCCCGAATCGCATTGCTGACTAGTATACTGAAGGGGCCGCCCGGATGTGAAAAGCAGCGCTACGATTCTGCTTTAAGCAGACGAGTAGTCAGAGGTCCAACGAGCCTGGGATGTGCACATCTGAATTCTTACGTGAGGCTTAACCAATAGGGGGCCGAAGGAGGATCACACCTGCTATAGAGAAGTCTTTAGCGAATAGTGTACCTCGAGGATGGGTGCTGGCCTCGAGGTGGCTGGAGGTTGTTACCCGAGTCAACCAGCTAGTGTTGCAGCCCCGGGGTTGGGCTTCTGAAGGTGTGTGAGATGAAGAAATCCCCATTTGACAATAAGACCTTGCCAACAAAATGCCGAAGAGAGTCCAGGAGATAAGGGCGTAAAGCCTAGGTGCTCCCCTGACGGTAAACCCGTAGATGGTAAACTTGTCCGTTTTGAATGCACTGGTTTTCTGTTTAATCTTCCAGTTTTTATATCCCTACAGTCAAACGTGAGCGATGTAAACATATTTTTTACTTTTTTCAATTACAAATTGAAAGCATTTGAAACTGAGAAAATAGTGCTTTTATCAAAACGGGTAAGATTGCGACACGGCACAAGACACAACCATTTTACGGAAAAGGGGATCCCCCTTTTTTTAAGGTTGCGAACCTCAAATCGGTTGGAACTGTTTTCCCATAATCTGGGGACCATCCCCAACCATTCTGCAAAAATCCAGCGATGTAGGATTTTTGGCGTTCGATGGCCGTATTTTGGCTTACTTTTCTTCGGCTATATTGACGGATTGAGCATTTAAGGTTCGAATGAACAACTGTTGTATGGAATCAGTGGATGAGTGAATGAAGTAACATTTGTGCAACATGCATTCCATCCAAATTGTTTGTGCGACATTGAAAAAAAAAGTTGTAACATTTGATCTTCCAAGATTAAGAATGTATTGCTGGATTTAGGAAATATGTAGGTTAATCGTGTGGAGTATGCGTGCATAAAGAGGGGTACCATTCTAGGGCGCGCATCCCCAATTTTTTTTACTTCAAATTGGGCCTGTATAGGTATATGTCGTGCTCTGTGGCCGTGATCGTTCGGTCGCCACTCTGTGAAATAGAAACTCATAGAGAAACGAGTTTCCAAACTCGGCACGACTCGTCGCCAGTTTATTATTCAGAAGAAGATGATAAGAGATATTCTTATCATAGAATGATAAACTAATAATGCGACTAGGAAGTGGTACGGCTGACAACCTTATCACACTCCGAATTCAGTTGTCTTTGTAACGTTGACGACTACACACGGTAGTCGTCAGCGCACCATGCTCCACTAGGAGTTAGGGTAATAAAGAAGATAGGTATATGCGAAACAAGAACAAAAAAAAAACGGTTTTTTCTATGAAAAAAAGTTTTTCCTTGCCTTGCTCCTCACGAATCTCTTCTAAAAAAAAAACGGTTTTTGTTCTTGTTCGCAGCATGACTTGGGGAGTCGATTGGGCGATGTCTGTCCGTCTGTTGCGACGCGTCTTACTCGGTCAATTTAAATGCTATTAAGCTGAAACTTTGCACAAATGCTTCTTTTTGCTGCAGGCAGTTAAAAAAATAAATAACAGGCGCGACAATCCAGCATTGGACTAAGGCCGCAGGATGTGTTAGTGACTTCCTACTTCCAAGATCTTATCTGGCTTTGGTGAGGTAATGAGATCAGCATCACGCTCAGCAGTGTTGGGTACTCGTTTAACATCTGAGTGAGATCATAGTCCGTCACAAGCTCGTGAGATCGAAAAACACCATGATCCACGGTGAGATTCGAACTCATGACCCTGTGCACCGAAGGTGCGCGCACTAACCGCTAGACCAGCCAGACTACAACTGCAGGCAGTTAGTATGTTTGAATTGCTATAATCAAAAAATGGGGTCATGGGGCTGCCATACAGACCCAACTCCCCAAATTGGGTTCTTCTAAGAAAAACTTTTTTATTTGTGTACCAATTTCAACCAAATTTCACACAAATGTGCTTCTATTGATAACGAAAAATAGATCAAATCGGACAATGGGGTCATGGGGCTGCCATACAAATCCAACCCCCCATTTTGGATGTTCTAAGAAACATTTTTTACACCAATTTCACAAAACCTTGAATTAATATGTCTTTATCAAAGCAAAAAACAAATGGAACCGTACTATGGGGTCATGCTCCCGCATCCCCCAATAAAATTGTCTGAGTAAATATTTTTATTTGCCTACTTATTCCAACCAAACCCCATATAAATATTGTCTTGTCGACGCAACGGAACTTTTGTGAAGACAGAAGGAAAAGAATGGGGGAGGGGGGATTAAATACGAGTCGTAGGTGCGCCCGATAAAACTTTGAGCCCGAAGGGAACCAAATGGTATCCAAATTTCGGCCGCGCCCGAAATTAGCCTCGGTCTCGTTTTTCTTGTTTCTGACCTAAAATTTAGAGCCATCCACCCAAAATGATCTTAATGTTTATGCCGCACCGAGTCGACATGTATTTATGTATATAGAAATCTTATCGTTTAGAACATTGTATTGAATGGAATGTAATTAAGCCACATTTTGCTTGATTACGCCAATTTCATACAATGGCGTAACTATACCAAATAAACATTCTTTCGTCTTCCTTGCCTTGTTCTTTATACCGCTCCATGGCATGGCGTCGCGTCGCACGATCTGAAAGGATCACGACACGATGCGAGAATTATTTTATTATTTATTTTTTTTTTTTTTGTAGATGTAAGATAAAATGTTAGCACAGTTAAAACAGAATCGCTTCAGGACTTTGAAGCTAAAAATTGACACGTTTTCATGAAAAACAGCCAAGTTTGTATAAGAAAAAGGGCACAAAATGTGCCTTCTAAATAACGGCATAGTCGTGTGTATAAAGGGTATTTCTCTGTCCTTTTTTCAATTTGAAGTTCCATCACGGCAAAAAATACCCTGTACATTAAGTTTTTATGTACACTCGCGTGCATATTTCTGAGCAGATTTTTTTCGCATTTAACTATTCAGGTAACGTATTTTCACGTAAAACTAAAATTCGACACCAATTTCACAATTGTGGTTGTTTGACACTGATATGAACTTAGCGTAGTGATGGGCATTTAATACATTCGAAGTAGATCAGCGTTCTTTTTCTGATTTTGTTGCATCTATCAACAAACGGTTATGAAAGCTTATATGTATAACTGTTTTATGGTCTAGATCTAATCTATTACATACTTATTTTTATCCACAATTCCTATCACTGACTTAGCGCAGGTTAATAAAGAGATCGAATCGCTAAATTAGTTAGAGGGGATTCACACATCCGACAGAATTTATTAAATCCTCGATTTTATTAACAACTACAGTAAAAGCTCCCGTGGACGGATACTGACGGTTCCAGCATTTTTGTCCGGCCACGGGAGATGTCCGCTTGCGGGAGAGGGTTAAAAAATATTACTTACATTAATTTATACACACTAATTCAAAAGGAAAATTGAACAATAAAAGTGTTGTTTCTTTGTGCATGTGTTTTAATTCATTTTTGGTTTGCAAACCTTCACAATGTACAATGCTCAAATGCACGTTTACAAATAAACTGTTCCAAGCTTTCATAGGGAAAACAAGTAGAACAATATTAGCTTTAATTAGGGATATCAAAAGCCGGCGAGATGCTCCTTCCAAAGTTTTGTCTTACTGGGCCTGTCTACACGCGAACAAGAACAACGACAAAAAAAAACGTTTTTTTATATGAAAAACTAATTTTTTCTTTCCCATGCTCTTCACGAATCTCTTCTAAAAAAAACCCCGGTTTTTATTCTTGTGCCTCGTGTTAACGACCCCACTTAGAGTGACCACTTGACCCAGTACGGCATTGTTACTTGAAAGTTGTAAGACACTCGAGCGTTCCTAATTACTTGTCTCCCCTGAATTAACCCTCGGAGCGTTAAGTAAGCTTTTTCAAATTGGTAGTGTCGCCTGGTGTAGAGAACCTCGACTAAGTAAGTTCACATCAACGCACGTGTGAATTCCTTAAGAACCACAGGAGGAGGATAATTCATTCTAAAGGAAAATAATGAATGGCTTAGCAGGGAGTGCAGTTTTGCCTAACCTTCTAATAAAATTTAATTTGGAGTAGAGCGTGAGTTGCACTCCTCGGCGCCTAAATCCTTTCAATATGACTCGCACAATAGGATCCCGTGCAATGCATGCTCCAGAAGCATTTCTTCCCGCATAGGCCAAACTACCCTCCCAGATGATCAGTCTCAGCATCGAAATTAACGTGAAATTTTTGATAGGCCTATAGAATCAACAAGGAATCGAATTATATTTGTGTAATCTCCAACGGTGATAAGTCCTTTAATGGAAAATTTTGTTCGCCAATAAACAGTTTTATGATGAACAGCTTATAACACACAAAACAATAAATGATTCGCCGATTTCAAAAGGCCCATTTGTATGTTCTTACACACAAAGATTTTCTTCTAGTAGACATAACAGGCTTTGTCCGCAAATATAAAATGAAATTCAAATTCCGGTTAACTGAAAAGTTGAACAGCTGATCGGCTTAAAAACCGGGAGACAAAAAAGCCGACCGGGTTGGTCGTTCGTTATGGGAGTATGGGCTTTGGTTCTAACCGTCTTGCTTCTGTATTCCTATTTCAAAACACAAATGCATGGTATCCGTGGAGCCAAAAAACTTCAAAAACAAAACCTAAATGCATTTTTGTGATCGTATTCAGTTTATTCATTAATTTCATTAAGGCGACTAAAAATTAAATTTGTGTCCGCTTACGGGAGATGATTTTATGACAAATGTATGTAGGAATAGTGTCCGTGTCCGGCCAGTAGAATGGATTTTGTTCTAAAATATGAAGGAAAAAAATTGGGACTAAGAAAATAGTCCGGCTACGGGAGATGTCCGCCTACGGGAGCTGTCCGCGAACGGAGCTTTCACTGTATACTATATTGTAGTGCAGTTTGAATAACGCAAGTACATTCTGTAGTGCATTTTCAATTTATTGAAATATAGTATCCAGGGATTTGACTGGACAAATTTTAATCTTCGTCAGGATTTGTGGATGGTCTGTATCGGCTATTAGTCTCTGACATTCTTATGGATTTAAATAATGCTTAGGGGAATGTTTCGATTACTATCTTCCTGTATTACTTACTGGTACCTTACATTACTTAAAGTATACCCGCTTATGTAACATTTTATCGAGCCGATTTTATTTTAATTGAAGATTCATCTCCATACCATTATTATTTATTATTTTTTTCACGCGAAATTGTTTGACGCTGACTCACTTAAATAATGATGATCTGTCGCTGTATTCGTAATCGTAATATGTATTATAATGAGCATAATTACATGGAATTACATACAATGTAATTGTTGCCCATCAATTCATCATCATACTTACAAGCAGCACAGGTGCGGAGCACCTCTGATTTTCATAAAAACTATTCTCACATCATCATTATTTATGTCGCCAAAGACATTGTGCAAGATTTTTGAAAGTTCATGTACATATAACTTCTTCTTCATATGGCATTTTATTCTTTCCGTTTTTTATTAACAACTATCGGATTACCTCATCCAATCTCAAATTTGGATTATTTCCATGAAACATGTTAACTTGCAAGCACCTATGGATGCCTTTATGCGACGAAGATATCCACTTGTTCCGTATTTTATTTCTATTTTTAGTGAAAAAAACAATTTTATCAAAAAACGCCCACCAATGATAGAATAATGAAGTGTTATGTTCCATCCAAAACATATTGCTTGATGATAGACAGTTTCATTATTTGGTTGAATATTGGATACATTATTGTGATTTAATGAAGTGCTATGCAATGCAGTGAAAGTGAAGACAAAATTGCCTTTTTGTAGTTATTGCAACGGACAAGAAAATGTTGAAACGTCCGTATTAATGTTAATGCATCAGTATGGATCCCAACTAACATTTTCAATTCTATAATACTTCATAGAATATTCTCTTCTAACAGTAATAGGGGCACTTTACGCTGGATAATAGTCCAATAATAGCATTTAGCGCCGTTTTTTAATCCAATAGAACCTTATTGTAGCACTAAATTATGCTTCGAAAAAGGCATACATCATGTGTCTTATATCATCATTTTCTCGCGTTTGCGAAAAAAATCCCGCAGCTAACATCGAACCCATGACTATCGTTTTGCCCGTCCTACGCGCTAACCACTCGGCTAAGCTCAAATATAGTTAATATTGCTCATAAACACTACACATGGTTACTAGTTCATTCTATAGAAATCCTTGACAATTCTTTATAAAATATTCTGCAATGAACCTTCTACTTTATACATATATCAATCAGTTGACATTGATTAAATCCACACACTGTAAAGTAACAGCTGACAGATGATTCAGTTGCCATATTGAAGAAAAAAAAAATAAAACTTGACGCCAAACCAAATGGCCAGTTTGTATTGCGAGCTGCCAATGGGCAGCCAGCAGGGATACAGTTTAAACGAGTAGGGATTGTCGGGAACGCACATACATATTTTTCCTTTAGAATTACAAATTACGTAGACGGTCTTTTGTACGTGTTTGTTAAAGTTTCTAGTAATGAATTCGAGTAAAAACCGGCTTAATAAAATTAAATGTCAGTACATTATTATCTACGAGTACAACTCAACCGACTGCTTTAAGTTAATTTTTTTTTGCAGATAATATTCCGAAAAAAATACCAAAAATAAAAAAATGATATACAAATAAAAATATCCGTCTAATATATTTATTCCATTCAAATTCTTTCAGTATTCATATTTTTACAAATTTACGTCTCAAATCATAACATTCGTTATGTTTGTATACTAACACAATTTGACTGACCTAAAAGACATATCAGCATTTAACTGCTATTATGAATGAATGAGTGATAAAATAAACACAGTAGCGCACGCGGTTATTCAACCTTTACAACATTCACCTCTATAATCAACTTCCCCCTCAAAACACTAGTCGCACTTTTCACGTGCACTGTACACAACAAGAACAGCAACTGTGCGCTGATAACAAGGGGGTGAACACTATACAACATATAGACGAAGGGTGCCTTGTTGGTCCATATCCTTTTTGTTGTCGTTTTGTGTTCCCTTGGCAAAGATACGTATGCTTGGCTCGTATTGCTCTGCCTGCCTGCTGGAACGATTTTTCCAATTGGAGGGAAAATAGTCTACAGTCGAATTTTCCTATACGATAACGATGGATTGTGTGTTGTGTTCGAATAAGATATTTTCAAGAATTGTGGCAATTTAATCAAAAAATCAACTCGCGGCTGTTACGTTATCTATTCGGATCGTGTATTGACTTTTGTGGGTGATAAAAGATATACTTAACTATAGTGCAATTCAGTGTAGTGAGCGATATAGGTGAAAGTGAAAAGCTAGTTCCGTTCTGGAAGTAAACACAAATTGCAGCAAAATGTCGGGTAAGTGTGCGAGGGTGTAACGCGAAGCGTGCGGATTTTCTATTTGGGATGTGTTTTGTGAGAAGATGCAAAAGATCTATAATTTGGTGATAAACATAAAAACAACCGGCATTATCATCAAATCAATATTACATCTAGATACAAAGCCATTCGTCCGGGCAGGATATTCATATGTACATACATTTATAAAGTATCCGTGCACACTACTGTGGACCATTCTCTCTCTCACACAGAAGTTCAATACAAACCAGATTCCTGTAGTACCTCCTATACGGTATTCAAGACGTGTATATACAGAATCTTGAGAGTTTGCGAAAAACCATTGATGAAGACTACTAGCATAAAGAAGAAAACGACCGACGGCAGTTCAATCCTCCTTTAAAATTGCAACATACGAGAGTACATCGACAAGCAAAAGGGGCGAACAGGATGTGCTGCACTGTGTGTGCAACGTCGCGGTCTCTCCCATCGCTTGGCTTAGTGTGTCAAGAGTCCTTTTCGCACCACTTATCATACGTAGGCAGATATGCACATCATATGACTGATGCACTTAACGTAAGTGGATATTTAAAAAAAGAAAGAAGAAGGGAGCTACAGGACATTTTTCCTTTGGGGTATGAGTCTGGTAAAGGCAAGCTATAGAAAGCGCCTTGAAATGTTCATATTATTTCTAAAGTGCAAGAATTTTTCTAGTACCATGTCTGTGCGAATGTGTGTCACTGAATGATTGATTGTTTTTGTTTGGATGTCCGGATATGGAATTATAAAATCAATAATCGCAATCCTGGTAGTATTTGAAGAGATGTTGACAAAATGAATCGCATTATCGAGAATATACCTAAATTAATTTTGATTATATTTCGATTTAGATCACACCATCCATAAACTATGAATTTAATCCGCGTCCAGCTGCAGATTTTGATTTTATGAATTTGTATGAATTTTGATCATAAAATCCTTGTATAGTGTTTCATAGAAGGGGTAAATGTTTTAAGCATGGGCGTAGCCAGACTTTCGGCGAGGGGGAAGCGCCCAACATTTTTCCAACCGCTTTTCAGTATTCCGACATTTAACTAAATCCCGCCGTTTTAAACTCCCGCTAGTGGATAGTCAAATAAAGTTTATTGTTCAATCAATTCATAGTTTCCCAGCAGTTAATGCCATACTTTCTCTTAGCACAAATGCGTCGGAATATTTGTTTATTTTTTTGCACAAGATTGAACTCCTTCAGAACAAGACAGTCGCACAGAGGATACTGAAGTCTCGACTTCCGAAAGACCATATCACCTATTTTCCGAATTAAGGCACCTAGCACGTAGGTCTCCGAGATTTAATTATCCGCATGTAAGGAGGCCATCGAAGAATTGTATTCTTTCATAAATCGCGATTTTTGAAAGAATACTTACCTTCTATGGCGGGATATTAACAAGCGGTATTTTGAATTAACGGTTTATTGAAATGGCGGGATTCTAAGTTGACGGGGTTTCAATTGAGCGGGATATTGAAGTGACTAGCAGGATATCGTAGTAAATCCGGATTTTCACGAAGCAGTAATTTGCTTCAATGTATTCTAACTACGTGAATTCCAGAGCGCTCACTCAACTCAGTAATGTTACCCCGCCTTCAAAAGTTTGGTCATATCCTAAATCCTGGAGGAGTAATTCGGAAATGTGCTGGGTCTGACGGGTCGTTCGGTTAGTCTAGGTAAGAGTAGAATGTGTCTTTGTAATATATTTGCTTCACTTTAAACCAGGGCTGTAATCCAGAATATATTCTTCAATGTACATTTTTGTAGGGAGTATCGAAGAACTTTTGATATTTTTAGGGTTTTTTAGACTTTTCAAAAAAACCCCTATGAAACCGATTTTGTCCGTCCGTCTGTCCGTCCGCCTGTTCACTCTCGCATTCGCGAACGGCTTAACCGATCGTCCTGAAATTTGGTAGGAATTTGTAGAATAGTAACAGTCTTTGACACGAAATACTTAGAAGTTGGTAGGACAAAGCTAACAGGGTGTCCCCGAGATTTTTTGTTTTTATCGGACTTGGACGTATGGATATCATATCAAAGAACTCGATGGGTACATTTCATATTAGTTGTTTTTTTCCAGTTTGGAGTAATGGTAACGGAGTTACAGCTAATAAATTCAGTTAATATGTGTAGCCATGATACATAGAAAATCTATTTTTGGATTTGTTTAGCTAAAAGTCTTACAGAATTAAGGGCGTTATTTAGACTAATCCAAAAATAGATTTACAAGCAGCATTTCATTAATATTGTGCATAATTCTTATTTATTACCTATAAAATATACGTGCAAAATTATTCACTATGCATGTATCCAAAATCCAAAAAACCCTAGTATTGCAGGCGCAGCCCTCTGTACGCCGGTATTTTTTGTCATAACTTTTCGTCGGAGAGTGTAAATCGCCTCCAAGGAAGTGCATCACTCACATAACGATACATACTCTGCTTTAATCATAATTCTGATTGTCATAATATTGGATTGGATTCAGTTATGCCTCTGTCTTAGCAGCTTAACAGCTATAACAGGATGTGCCATCATCACCTTGACCATTGCCGAGGTATAAAATAAATAACTGATCCAAGATATTATCTGTTTTTTTTTTTGGTTGAGGTATTGTGAAATTTTTTTCAGTAAATGTTTCCATCGTGAGAATTGAATTTTTTTTTTAATTTTTTCTTTAGTGAAAAAAAAAACGAAAATGCCAATGCCAAACAATATACTTTAAAATAAATAAAGTGAGCAAAACGTAACATTTTTTAGGTGCTGAGTGAATTGTGCTAAACAACATTAATGAATTCTTACAGTTTCGAAATTATATTTTCATTTTTTTTACCGAAAACAAAAAAATTCTCCCGAAATCGGGCCCAGGTTATTCGGAAGCAGCAAATAAGGTCACAGTGTCCCCTTAAATGTCCGCCATAAGCTTTCAAAATATTGGAAAAACAGAACAGGGAAAACTAATTTTTTCGGCATGTCCGCGTCAAATATGACACTGCTGAGCGAGATGCTGATCTCATTACCTCAACAAAAAAAGCAGGTAAGATCTTGGAAATAGGATGTCACTAACAAATCCTGCGGCCTTAGTCCAATATTGGATTGTCGTGCCTGTTAATTTTTTTTTGTATCGCAGTTAACGTTTTGACTTCTGTGAGTACTACTACTTCTAAACGTCACCAGTGGCGGAAGATTACAATTTGGGTACTGCCCAGGGGCGCCAGGGAAGGTAAATCTGGACATGCGGGGAAATAGTTTGATAACATCCTACTGGCCAGCAGCGTTACCACTCATGTTACAATTGTAACATTTTGTCACAATTTCAGTTTTCTTGTTACATTGTTACACCGCGATCATATTTTTTACAATCAGCAAAAGTTTAATATAATTTACATTTTAAGATTTTTTATTGTTAGTTACAAGAAAACGTGTTAGCTAAAATATTTTTTGAAGGTTTCTCCTTAAGTACGTTTGTGTCTTTTATTGGGCTAAAACTCCCGATAAAGATGGGCTCCTCTTTGTTATCTCTATTCACCCAAGATTAGAGGCCGTTCAATGACATCAGTTGGTTTTCCAAGGGTTCCTGTCAGTTCAACAAAGAAAAAATCAATTTTTCAAAAGATTTGAGTGAAATTTTACTTTTTTAAAACTCTATCTGTACGGGCAACAACTAATCCAACTTTTTCCTCATTTTTTTTTTGTTTTTTTTTTGTTTTTGTTTTTTTTTTTTTATTGAAGCGGTTATACAAAAGTTAAAGTGTTAAACGACTTGATTTGTCTTATCTATAATGGAGTGCATGTGCAAGTTGTTTGAGCATAATCACATTCAATATGGTATACATATAATGGAATGAATTCATTATCCTCGTATAGCATTTTTTTCTTTTGAAAAATTAAAACTTTCTTCATGAAACTCCACAGCTCATTTCTTTCTTTGACTTCAAATAGCAAAAATCACTTTAAATAAATATTTATTTACTAAAGTTTTAGAAAAATTTCAAGACTGATTTCTCTTCAAAATTCTGACAAAAATGTTATAACGGTACTTTGAGAACTAGTAAATTTCTAAAGTTAAGAAAAGTAGTTTTAGTATACCTAGAAATGGGTGAAATTAAATAGTAAAAAGGTATAAAAATAACAAAAAAAGCATTTCCTTTCCTTCAGACACATATCTGAAGCTTTGCTGTTTTTGCACTTGAAAATCTGCTTAAAACTCGACAGTTTAAACTGCAGTATGACTGTTTTTCGTTTATCAGATCCTTCTGCTTTGATGCATTTTAAAATTTAAATTTTTATTTTATTCATCATTAAAAAAAAAATCAAGATTTTTTTTTATAAATTGAAAAAACCTAAAATATTGAAAATAAGTAAAATGTAGTGCACGCACAGTTCGTTAATATTGGCTTGTGACCATTATAAATACCCCAAGAAAAAAATGTCACTTAATTTCTTGCTGAAAAATTTTTCTAAAATTTTCTTGTGTCGAACTGATAAAGAAAAACAGAAGATTCCATGATGATGGGTAAACAACAAGCTTCTGTGTAAGATTTAGCAGCTGTCTATTGTTTAGTTAACCTCGAAGCATTTGCTCTGCATTCGCCGCACTCTTACAATCTGCTGCCCTAGCCAGTCTACTCAGCCTACTAGTAAATTCAGCACTGGAACTGGTACAGAGCGCACATCAGATTCCTGGAGGAATTCCAATCAGGTTCGGGTATCTTCTCAACAAGATGGGCCTAAAGAACTCGACTTTGTTTAGGGAAGGTCGAAAACGACTAGAGCTTGGTTAGTGGACTATGGTTGCAGTGCTCACCTTTCACTTTTCGCGGAAAAAATGAATATCATCCTTTTGTAAAATACCATAGGACAAAAATATTTAGTACCAATACTAAATAATAAAGTTTATGAAAAAATGTTCTTGATTTGAAACAAAAAGCTGAAGTGAGGATAAATAACCTAACTGCTCACCAGCCGCTTAGGTTTTGCTCACATTTATTACTACAAATTTCAGTTATACGACTGTCCTTAAAACTTGTTACACTGAACCTAGAAATGTTACAAATTTACGAAGAAAATGTTACACTTAGAAATTTGAAAACGGCAATCCTGCTGGCCAGGTTTGCGCTTTTCAGACCGTAGGTGTTTTTTATGCCCCCTGCATTGGGTATTCTGCTCGTGATCTTCAATAAATAGACCAAGAGAATTGTCTGTTACGTCTGTGACTATTTTTCTTCATAACGAAGTAGCATTGCCAGTTATTTTCAAATCCACCTTTCATAGAAATACTTTTTGCGGTTTGATGAAACGTTTAATCTAAATTTAAGAAAATGCTAATAGTGGCTAAATGTTAGTGCTGTTATGATTTAAGTAAATACCAAATTAGTCTGGCTGGTCTAGCGGTTAGTGCGCGCACATTCAGTGCACAGGGTCATGAGTTCGAATCTCACCGTGTTCCATGGTGTTTTTCGAACTCACGAGCTTGTGACGGACTATGATCTCACTCAGATGTTAAACGAGTACCCATTTATGGGGATAAATAACACTGCTGAGCGTGATGCTGATCTCATTACCTCAACAAAAAAGCAGATAAGATCTTGGAAATAGGATGTCACTAACACATCCTGCGGCCTTAGTTCAATGTTGGATTGTCGCGCTTGTTATTTATTTATTTTTAAATACCAAATTATTATCGATTAAATAATTCAAAAGACATGAAAATATGACATTCATTATGTTCCCTTGTCAGTTGTCTTTGTAACGTTGACGACTACACACGGTAGTCGTCAGCGCACCATGCTCCACTAGGAGTTAGGGTAATAAAGAGAGAAGAGAGAGAGAATTTTTTCGGGTTTGAACAAATCGGCAAAATTTGGGAGGGTTAATTGAAAAAGGCACCATATTAGGAATGTCATCAGGTCCCGCCTGAATATTCTTTTTCTCCATGTTGTGTGTAATGTTGCAACTTCGCTATCAACCAATCTTCTCCACGTGCGTAAAGAAGGACTTGAACATCCGAAGATGACCAGGGGACGGAGCCAATGCCTCTACAACCGTAAAGATTAGGCAATGACGCTTGGGCTCCTCAAAGAGCGAGCAGCGGCATGTGCTTGATGTAGCTCAGTTTCGGTAGATACGGGTGGGGTTTGTGGCAATCGTTGCCCCTGTCCTTTTACAAATAAAAGGGATTTCACATGCCTGCGGGATCACATTACAACATGAGGGTTAAAATTGGGGTAAATATCGCGAATATCAGCCGACACGCACATGTGTCATCTTATTATGCTCCGCGGACCCGGATGGCGACGTGTCCCGGCCAAACTAAACCCACTAAACTTTCACAAAAAAAACCGTCCTGAGGCGCCCGCGGTCGACAAAAAATAACGTAGGGCGCCTCCCTCACACAAAAACCGGGGGGTGAGGTCTAGGACTTCACCCCATCATTCACCACTGGAATGGCGCGGAACACTATGTGGCGTTAAATTATTGTTTTGGGGAGATTACATTATATTGGCTCCATTTCACAAAAACAAGACACCCACTGACAACACAATAAACACTTCGGCACTTAGCTTCATTTTCTCCAAATTTTCTCGGCTCACGCCGTCCTTCTTTTATTCCTTGTTTTTCCTCCAACAAAATGACGTGTCCCTTTTGCCATCATGCCACCATGCACTACCCGAAGCCAAAAAATAAAACCGCATGTTCCCCGGCTCCCCGAAGTTGGTCGCTTCATCAGTCACGCCAGCTGTTCCGAGCCATTGCGGCACATAGATGTCTGCTTGAATTTAACGGAATTCTTACAAATATTAATCATTTGAAATAGTTCAAATTATTAATATTTGCAAGAAAATACCATTTTGGGAAAATAACACTTCTCTGGTATAGCTTTATTGACAGAATTAAAATCATTTTAAGTTTATTTCTGATTTATTACCCAAAAAGGATATAACAGGTATTACGTACGCATCAGAATTCTAAAAAACCCTTGTATTGCCGGCGCAGCTCTCTGTAGTCTGTAGGCTCAGTACAATTTTTTTTTAATCAGCTTCTGCTTTATGACATTTTCCATTCAAGACTATATGGAAATTTTGCAATTATACGAGTAGTTCAAGCTAGTATTAAAACTACTGACTAATCATTGCAAACAAACGGATTTTTTCTCTTTCAGCAATCAATGCAATATCAAATTACACTTTACATGCTGTCGACGATTGCGATTTTGTTCTTGTTTCACTCGATGTTTAACAACAGACGAAACATTAATTAACGCCCCTTGTTTACACGGTTTGATTCAGCAACAATACTTGCGTATTCTGCTTATTCAACGAAGCGCGACGATAAAAAAATGTGCACGGTCTACCACCCATACTATCCATTCACATTCATTCTATGCTAGCGTCACAATAAAAATTATTATTAATTGACCTTTTCTCGTTTGTTTTTTATTCTATGCTCCATTTTAGCAACAAAAACCTCATCAGTAGATCGCGAACGTGATTATATTGGATTTGCAACATTGCCGGAACAAGTGCACCGGAAATCGGTGAAAAGAGGTTTTGATTTCACGCTAATGGTCGTGGGGGAGTCGGGACTGGGCAAGTCAACGCTTGTGAATAGCCTCTTTCTGGGTGACCTCTACAAGAATCGATTCATTCCGAATGTTGAGGATCGAATTGAGAAGACGACGCGAATTGAAAAGAAAACAATGGATATTGAGGAGAAGGGTGTACGATTACGATTGACTGTAGTGGATACGCCAGGCTTTGGAGATGCTATCAGTTGTGAGGATAGTTGGCGAGTGTGTACGGCGTATATTGATGAACAGGTTAGTATAGAGGTCCAAGAGACTGGAGGAGAAGAGATTAAATCAATTTTTTTATTTTTCAGTTTCGTCAATATTTCACAGACGAAAGCGGACTAAACAGGAGAAATATTCAAGATAACAGAGTGCATTGCTGTTTATATTTTGTTCCACCATATGGACACAGGTAGGTTTCTCATTAGAAGGATTTTTTAGCAATAGTAAAAATATGTTATGGGGCCTTGTAAAAGACAAAAAAAAAAATTAAGGACTCCTCTCACGGGCATACTTTGTAAATCTAGACAACACAAGGGCCAGAGGCGACTTTAATTTAATAAAAAGCCGACTGGCCTTTGAGTCGTCAAGACTTTAGTATTTCCGCAACCCGTCTTAAGCTCATATCCTTCACGTCTCATTGCGTATTTGCGCTGGGGAAAAAACCGGACACCTATACGCATATGCCCAGCAGCGAACTTATAAACTATGGAATACGCTTAGAGCAATTAAAAAGTGCCCCGACATCTGGGTAAACTTTTCTAGTCTAAATTGAATACCCGATCTGTCCAACTTGGCTGTTTCAGCTGTCTCTGGTATCCACACGGGCTGCCAATTGGTAGCTTACGATGCCAATTGAAGGAAGTAATCGTTGATACTTTTCAGAAGCCTTCTGCTACTCAACCACGTCCCCCAGTCGTGGCGACGGGTTCGAGTCGTTTTCATACCGAAGGTAGGCAAACGAGGACATGAGACCGCGAAGGATTTCAGGCCGATTAGTTTATCCTCCTTCGTACTCAAAACTTTAGAGCGCTTAATAGACTTACACATCCGACAAAGTCTTGAGAGCTCAGCACTTTCGAAGTCCCAGCACGCATACATGAAGGGAAAGTACACAGAAACGGCTCTCCACGAAGTGGAGCCTTGAACACAGCCTTGAGTATAAACAATACACGTTATCCGCTTTCTTAGACATAGAGGGTGCATTCAATAATGTTCGCATTGAATCTATTCATGAGGCCCTCTCAGACTTAGGAGTTGAGCCACGGCTTGGGTCGTGGATAGTAACACTACTAACGACCAGAGTAATCCATGGGGACTTAGGAAGCAGCCATCTGACTAAATTCGTGTGCAGAGGAACACCTCAGGGTGGTGTCATCTCTCCAATACTGTGGCTAGTAGTTATTAACAAAATCCTAGCCAGACTTGACTGGGAGATGATTAAGGTGGTCGCATATGCGGATGATGTAGCGATTATAGTATCAGAAATGTGTCTTTCCGTGATTAGTCAGATCATGGAAAGAGCCCTTGGTTTGGTCAGTGAGCAAACCACAGGCCACAAGCTGTGGCCTGGGCGTAAACCCGGGGAAAACAAAACTGATGCTGTTTACTAAAAACAAAAATACCTTCTTTCTCACTTCCAAAACTAAATGGACACCAACTGCAACTATCGCCCAGCTCGAAGTATTTGGGCGTTATTCTGGACTCAAAGCTCAACTGGAAGTTGAACATTGAGGAGCGCGTTAAAAAAGCCTGTATCGCTTTTTACGCTGCAAGACAGTATTTAGCAAGAAATGGGGTCTCAAGCCAAACATGGTACTCTGGGTGTACACGGCGGTGGTACGACCCATCCTAACATATGGGTCACTCGTCTGGTGGCCAGCCCTCAGTAAAGGCTACAATGTAACAAAACTCGGTAGAGTGCAGAGATCGGCTTGCCTTAGCATCACAGGGGGCATGCGAACATGCCCGAGGGATTCACTGAATGTCATCCTGCATCTTCAGAGTCGTCACTTTGTAATCGATCTCCATTTCCTTTTTGACTTTCCATCAGCTCAAAGTATATGTCATAATAAGGCATTAATCAAAATTTGAGGTCGCTAGCGATATTTTGTCGAAAGTAATGGCCGAATGAAAATATCAAGGAGGAGTCATTTGTAAGGGGGGTAGGGGAACTCGTGGTCCGATTTAGCCCATTTTCAATACCGTCCAAGATTTTATCAAACGAAACATCTGACCAAAATTTCAAACCGTTAGCTTAATTATTTCGGGAGTTATCGTGCTAACAGACAGACACACGGACAGACAGACAGACATGGCTCAATCGAATCAGGGACCGACCCTGATCATTTATATATATGTATATACTTTGCCATACCTCCGGTGGCTCCTTAGAGGTGTTCCATAATACGGCGTAACAAAAACAATATACCCTTACCATCTTATGGGTATAGGGCATAATGATTCACTTTTCCACGTCAAATTAAATTTAGTTTCTCCACCCAGTCATCGTCTCACAAAATCGGCGGAATAGGCACACCGATTTTGTGCCTTCAGAGCCTAAACCCAGTCATAGCAAAAGATGTGCACAGTACTTTTTGATGTATGGAGGGCATGGGCAATCGACTGTTATCCTGAACAACGGGAAAAGTAGGCATGCTTTTCGCTCTGCTCACTCTCTCACAGCAATCAGCGACACGCGGCGAAATTCTTGTCATTATTGATATGCCTTGATTTTCGTAAAGGGGAAACCTGGTCTAGCAAAAAAAGATTACTGTTGGACAATCCTATCGCAGCCGCGGCCACGCTTCTGTTCCTGGAGACGACGGGCGAAACGATAACAAAACATTAATTGAATTCATATGAAATTGTGGCCTGCGTTTAAGCAGGGACCTAGAGCTAACTAGGGTGCGGATCCTACGGAAACTGCCTCTACGGGACGGATTGCACCCGTTTTCTACGTGGAAACGGCCAAAAGTTTCCAATATACCTCCCTGGCAAGAGCCCTGAAGGTTCGATGCAGGAAGGTTGTGTTTGTCTGTGTATATGTGTGGATTCGAGTTATGTGTTTTTTCGTCATATTGGGAGCGTTACATCTCGGCGCGGCTGCTCTCAATTTTATTAATTCGCGCCGGCATTGAAACAAATCCAGGCCCAGAGGTATGGTTTTGAAGTGTTTGCGGCCAACGAATTGGTACAAATGCCAGGTCAGTGCAGTGTAATTGCTGCTTGGAATGGGTACATCTCAGGTGTTCTGGCTTGAGAAGGGTTGGTCAGCACTCCACATCATATGTTGCACCGGGATGCATAAACACAGGGCGACCACGGGCTGCTCCTAGCCCTCCACCTCCTCCTCAGCCCCCAGCACCCCCAAACAATATGATCAGGAATGGTAGGCCTAGTTTAACCCCTGCTCCTCCTCCAGCGGTTTTCACTCCACTGTCCTTATTGCAGTTTAACTGCAACGGCATTCACCAAAAAATCACCGAGATCACTCACTTCATGAGTGTAAACAGAATTCTGATTTCTGCCATCCATGAGACTTTGCTCCATTCGAACTCGTCTCTTAGCGTCCATGGCAATTACGTTATACTGCGCAAAGATAGACCAGCCGCCAGGAATGATTCTCACCCTGGAGGTGGACTTGCCTTCCTAATACACAAGTCCGTACATTACTGTGTATTAGATGTAGATGTCGACGGTACGGCGGAAATGCAAGCCATCTCAGTTTCATCAGGGAGTACTAATATCTGGCTATCGTTTCGATATTGGTCCTCTCCTATCTGGAGAGCATAGGATCATTCTTGGTGACTTTAACGCGCACCATGAGCTCTGGCATTCTGACCTCAACAACGATGCCAGGGGTATAACTATTGCCGAATCTCTAGACGCCTCAGATTTCTGTCCACTCAATGAAGACTCGCCGACCCGAGTCACAGGCACTTGCAGTAGCTCTCCTGACTTAATTATTGTAAGTGCCAGCCTAATCAGTGCTACTCGATGGGAGGCGCACACTGCTCTCTTGTCCGATCACCTCCCAATCATAATAAGAATTGACAAACCAGCAAACCTGACTAAGTCTGAGAAGCGAACGTTTGTCAATCACAAGAAAGCCGATTGGGAGGGTTTCAAAGCATACTCGTCGGCGAAGTTCATCGAGCTACCTACACCAACTAACGTTCATAAGGCCGAACGAAATATTAGGAACGTCATTGCCAAAGCAGCGGCACGTTATATTCCTGCTGGACGTATCCCGAAAGTTCGACCTAATTTCCCTACCAGTGCCGCCAGATTAGCCGATGAACGAGATAACATCAGAGGCGCTCACCCAGGTGATCCCAGAATTCAGGAGCTTAACTCCGAAATCAATCGACAAGTAAAAGACTATCGGAAGGCGAAATGGAACGAGCACCTAAATGACTGCAACCTCAATGAAGGTGTCAGTAAACTATGGTCTACTGTCCGCGCCCTATCCAATCCTAGGAAAGGAAAGGGCAATAATGCCATCAAATTTGGCCATAAGAGCACCAGCGAACCCCTTCAGTGCGCAAGCCTGTTCAATAAGCAATTTATTGAACATCCCAAGTCCGATGGCTTAAAGCGTAAAATTAGAAGACGGATTCGCAGTAGAAATGTTGACACTATACCATCGTATACTGCGGACCAGGTTAAAAAAGTCATTGAGAATGCTAAAAACTCAAAGGCCCTCGGACCCGATGGCATTTCGATGGCCATGTTGAAACATCTCGACCTTCCAGCCATTGAGTATCTCACGGCAGCCTTTAACTTGTCGATCTCTAAGCTTGCCATCCCTGAAATCTGGAAAACAGGACGGATTGTCCCCTGTCTCAAACCGGGAAAAAGCGCTGGTCTCGGTGAATCCTACCGACCCATAACAATACCTGTCGCAAAGACGCTAGAGGCCCTTATTCACCCCACTCTTGTTAAGCATGCTAAGCTAGAACTTCACCAGCACGGCTTCAGGAAAATGCATAGTACCACCACAGCCCTCGATGCGATCACTACACGCATCCGTAATGGGCTAAACCACAGACGTCCTTGCCACAGAACGATTCTTGAGGCAATTGACCTAACGAGTGCTTTTGACAATGTCAATCACTCGATGCTTCTCGCTAACTTACTGAATATGCATATCCCTGCTCAAGAGATCCGTTGGATTGCAAACTATCTAGCTGGTCGGCATTCCTTCACTGAGTTTCGTGGCAAACGTTCTAAGCTAAGGAAAATCAAATTAGGAGTTCCACAGGGAGGGGTACACTCCCCCACTCTGTTCAACATCTACATGTCCGGCCTTCCTACACCACCGGAAGGAATCGAGGTGATTTCCTACCCAGACGATTGCGCCGTACTCGCCACCGGGGAGGACAAGGATGAAATGCGCCTCCAAATTAATCGCAATCTCGGACGATTACAGGCTTTCTTCCAAAGCCGAAACCTCACCATCTCCGCGTCTAAATCTTCTGCGACATTTCTTACCACCTGGTCGGGGGATTGTCGGTGGGAGGTTGATGTACGTATTGGCAACAATTCAAATCCTACTGTTGCTAATCCTAAAATTCTCGGGCTCCATTTAGAGAACATGATGACGTCAGCTCATCACGCAGCATCCGTTGGCGAAAAGATGCGCAGTAGGAATAAAATCCTAAAAGCACTAGCTGGTAGCACCTGGGGCAAGGATGAAGAAACCATGCTAGTCACATACAAAGCGGTGGGTCGAGCAGCTGCTGATTATGCAGCCCCAGTTTGGTCACATAGTCTATGTGATACAAACTGGTCCAAAATTCAGGTCTGCCAAAATGCCAAGAGACAAAATTGATGCCAATACGTGACCACAATCTCCTACTCTCCAAACAATATCTTGTTGGTTGCTACCGTGAGAATCATCCCAACAACAGTCTCATGGACCGAATTCCTCCACCACGACATGTCAGGCGTGATTTGCGAGACCTAGAGAGAGAGGTCCAGGGATACAAGAGGGACCCTTACGACGATGATGCATACCGAGCTGCCATCGCTGAGATTCACACTGCAGAAGTGAGTCGGTCTATTGCGAGATTAGGTGCGAATAGAGTCCTCTCAGTGCGCCCTCCACCCATTTCGCCTGAGGAGATTAGGCTCCCTAGAGCCACCAGAGTGACATTAGCTCAACTTCGGTCGGGCTTTTGCTCACGCCTCAATTCGTATCTTTCTCGCATTAACCCGGACATTCAAAACATCTGTCCAAACTGCGCTGGCGCTCCACACGATGTGGGTCACTTGTTTCAATGCCCAGCTGCGCCCACTGACTTAACCCCTATCTCACTGTGGGAAAACCCTATCGCAGCAGCTATGTTTTTGTCCCTTGACATCACGGACGAAAGCATCGACGAACCATAACTCGAATCCACATAGATGCACAGCGGTTCCACACCTTTCTGCACCGCTAAAAGAAGAAGAAGAAGCTAACTAGGGTAAAATCTTTGCAGACTGTATATCTATAAAAACAACCGTTCATATCTTTTAACTTTGCTTCAATAACATTTCATTTTACATTTTTTACTTTCAGCCTCCGCCAAATGGATATCGATCTGATGCGACGTCTACACCGCAAAGTCAACATCGTACTAGTCATAGGAAAAGCTGATTGCCTAACACAAAACGAAGTTCGAAAGCTCAAAGGACGCATTCTTCAGGATCTAGAGGATAATCACATTCAACTCTATCAATTTCCCGATTGTGATTCGGACGAAGATGAAGATTTCAAACAACAGGATCGCGAACTAAAGGCCAGCATTCCATTTGCCGTGGTCGGTAGCAACATAATTCTTGATATTGCCGGAAAAAAAGTCCGCGGTCGACAATATCCATGGGGTGTGGTGGACGTCGAGAATCCAATGCACAGTGATTTTATCAAGCTACGAACAATGCTCATTTCAACACATATGCAAGACCTCAAGGACACCACACAAGATGTTCACTACGAGAACTTCCGGGCACAGTGTATTTCACAGATATCGCAACATGCATTGCGCGAACGTGGCAAACTGAAACGTGATTCAATGGGATCGAATGGTTTCGATACATCGATAACGGAAACGGACCGATTGCTGTTGCAAAAGGACGAGGAAATTCGACGTATGCAAGATATGCTGACACAAATGCAGGAACGTTTGAAAGCCACCCACCTGATGGAGATGAAAAAGAATGATAGTGTAATCGATGTTTAGGATCATAATGTCATGTATAGTGCAGGCGTAATAAGTTATCCCTAAACCAATTAGGATAAACAAAATCGTAATTGAGCCTCTTCATCTAGGTCACGATAAAATTTGCAACATTCGTTCCCGGTTTCAAAATGCGTTTCACACAATTTCCAGCTTCTAATCGATTCACTTATGAAACATGCACATGAACCGCCTATTCATTTGCTTGGACCAACAATGGATGATTCGATTTAGAACAAATATATTTCGAATGTAACAATTTTAATCGCCTATCCGAATTATATAAACACTCGGAGCCTATTCGTATAGGCCTAGATCAATTTCGGTTTTCCTTTTCCTAACTCGTCTCATTTTCTTCTTCATGGCGCACAAAAAAAAAAATTAACCAATATTTACCACAATGTGGATTCTACAATAGGTGTGTTTTTTTGGTTATCCCGTGTAGGTTTGGGTAACGAAACTTCATATAAAAAAAATGACAGGTGGATCAGCTGGCATTTTTTTTATATGGAGTTTCGTTACCCAAACCTGCACGGGATAACCAAAAAAACACACCTAATGTTATTATAGCGGACTAGAGACCAGAGCGAACAACAAATTAAATAATTAACAGACCGAATGAAAAAATATAAAAAAATATAAAATTTACTAATTGTATTACAAAAAATTAGCTTTCTAAACACACACATAAAAAAATATGAAGAAGAGTACCAGTAATATTGCAGTAATTTTTATAACCTTGCGTATGTCATTATCTCAATTATTTCAAATTGATTGAACTTTCTTTTCGATTAAAAAACTACACGAAATCAAATTGAAATATTGAACTTGAACAAAACACTGAAACGAATCCAAGACCCACCAAAACCAAATAGTAAGCAGACCGCGCAATATGATTTTTTTTTTCAAAAGGTCAGATCCTCCAGTGCCTGTAAGGTCGCGTCTAACTGAACCAGTTTTAGTAGTTGCTCAATGCGCAATGTAGAGGAAACACAATAATCATGTAAACGCTAGAATACTTGAATGTATTTTTCAATTTATCAATTTTATTTATTTAGTAGCAAAACAATTGTTTATATATTTTTAAAAATAAGTTGTTACAGTGTATGATTGAAACATTTTATGATTTTCACTTTTATTTATTGGTTTTAACCTATTCTAGATTTAATGATGAATAAATATTCAGTTATTTATTATAATGGCAATTGTTGTATTTGTCTAGAACCAAAAAACGAGACCGAGTTGTAATCGAAGACCAGCGAAACCCGAAATATTCAATTTCAAGTTTTTTTGTAGAGGGGGTAGATCGGTCGGATCCGGCACAACTTTCGTATTTTATAAGGACATCCATCACCTACCATTTGACACTAATTAGAAATTGTTCGCAATATTTTTTCAAAATATATGGCTGAATATAGTTTTGTAGGGGAGGTAGGGGTAGTCCGACTTACTCTACTTTCCATAAACCTTACGGATATGCAGTCCCGGATTAAGCAAGCGCGGGGCCCGTATAAAATGTGGAGCGCGGGGCCTATGGAGCTTCGATTAACCAAACTACTAAAGGGGTTCTAAAATTAATATTTCGGTTTTATAAGTAATTTCTCAAGGGGTTTAGGAAAGCAGCTAGCAAATATCAGCATTACAGCCTGGCAATAGACGACGGATGTGCAATAAAAGAATTGTTATTATGATATTTAGAGGTACGGTGTTTTGGTAAGCTATTGTGCTCGTGATTCTGTGAACTCTCTGCATCTGCACTCTACATTTACAATTTAGAAATTTATTCTCATTAATGGGAAAAAAATCAATCTAAAATTAAGAAGATTATTATCTCCCATAATCGATTTTTTTGGGTGAAAAAATAACATTTTCGTGTAAAAATTACAAGTTAAAACATTTCGCATTTATTCGCAAAACTGACCAATTTACGCCAAAATTCGCATCTATTTCGTAAAATCGAAACTTCCGTACCTCTAATCAGTGGCGTGGATATCTTTTCGGAGGAGGATTTTTTTTTTCAGCACAAGAGAAATGCATTAATATCAGGGGTTCTAAATAAGGAGTTTAAGGAATAGTCAACACCATCTTGTTTCTATGCTTTCCTAAGGAATAACAATTTTCTTTACTTGTTTGAGGTCTGCTGAGAAGATCGAATAATGGGCTGGTTTTGAAAGTGTTCCAATTCACCTTGTTTAGCAAAGGTTCTGGAGGAGTAGGTTTGACACCGCAAACCAAATATTGTTCGTCGAACAACGTGGCACTAGAGTTCAGATGTAGAGTTTTCATAATTCCGACCTTATTGTTCGTATACCTTCTTGATCGAAGCTGAACTAGAGACTCCTGAATAATACGGGTATGCTAATCTCGTCAGGCGACAACCAATGTTAGGAGGAACTGAGAAGTTCATAGAATAATCTAAAAATTAGGTATAAGTACGCAGAATATGCTCTATACCTTGAAAGTTCGATCCTGGAAGGTTGTGGGGTGAAGTTAAAATTGAAGGTTCGTCTTTAATATCGACCGTAAATGTTAAGAATCGCTTCTGCACTAGACATGAATACGGTAAAACTAGGCCTCAGTGAGTGGTTTGTCTGCAGCATTCAATAATGTTCTGAGGAGCGAGGAGGCTGGACGTAATCCCATCTTTGTGAGTTTATACTGAAAGATGATCCGGCGGATGAGTGAGCGAAATGGTTGTGGTTTTATTCGATAATAACTGCATATCGGGTAGCATAATGCAGTATTGTTCAAGCAAGTTTGTCCAGCATGTGTAGTATAATGCCGCTCAATTAGAACTTTATTGTAACACTAGATATCAGTGTTCTCACTTTCCGCAGAAGATCTGCTTCGATTTTAGCGAAATGTTGTCATCTACTGCACCACTAGTGTAGTATCCAGGTGATAATCCTAGTACCAGATTGCAAAATGAGGTGGAGACACATTTTTTTGTTTCTTATGTTTTTTGGGGTGCTGAGCACGAATCAGGAGCTTCCCACCAACATTTTGTTCGACATTTACCGAAAAGCGATTGAATTTTCCCTTGTCAGGTTTACTCAGGTAACAACCAAACATCTAGCTAAAAAAAGGCCCATAATAAAGAAACTAACGTAGCGCATACCAGAAGGCCAAATTCACGTTAACATTCTCTACATTTATTCGGTTTTACTAATTAAAATAAAAAATCTTGGAAATCTTACGCACTTAAATGTGAAACAATTTTTTGTAATTGGGGGTAATTTTGCCCCCAATTTTCATAACATTTAAAATGTGAATGAGAGATATAATTGTAATTTCTAAATTCTATGAATATGTGCAAATACATTTCCCAACATGAGCTTCAAAAATCTTGTGTCCCGCTAGATTGTGAATCTGAAACACTCTGGACGTAAGTTTACGGGGAATACCATCATGAATTAGAAAGAAATATTTCTGTATTTTTATGCAATATTAATGGGTGAGGTTATAAAACACAACGTTCGCGTAACGTTGCGCGTTTTCCGAAACGTTTCCTATTATGTTCTGTAAACGCATAGATCCGGATCAGACTTGGTGTTACCATCGCCATCTCTCGGAAAGTGACAAATGTGACAATTGACACATCACAGCTGATACGTTTTGCTCGAAAATTAAAATTTCCAGTTTTAAACGAGATGCAGATACATTTCACATTGATTATAAATAGTTTAATAAATAAATGAGGGCGGAAATGCACGGTTCGACGGCAGATTGTAAATTTCTGTCAATCAATCAAGCTATGCCTCGCAAGGGGGCGCTTAGGGGATCTGTTTGTAGGGAGAAGTTTCTGATCCGTAACGGCCGGTTGATTTGAAACGTTGCGCGAAACGTTGTGTTTTATAACCTCACCCAATCTTGCTGTAATTTTGGAACATCCTGGCGTAAATTGTTCAACGATAACGTGTTATAACAATTTAGAATGAACTGGCTTTTAAAATTTCTTTGGCATCTTGGTTCTTATAATTTTTGATTGAGAAAAACGCGGGGCCCCTCAAAGCGCGGGGCCCGTGGCGTTTGCCACCTTCTGCCACGTGCTTAATCCGGCACTGCGGATATGCCACAAGTAGATATTGATCAAAATTTCAGGTCGCTAGCGATATTCTGTCGAAAGTTATTATGGCCGAATAAAAATAACAAGGATGATAATAATTGGTATGGGCCGATTTGGCCCATTTTCAATACCGTCCAAAATTTTATCAAAACAAACATCTGACAAAATATCGAACCGCTAGCTTCATTATTTCGGGAGTAATCGTGCGAACGGACAGACGGACAGCGGGCAGGGACGTAACCCCCCAAAATAATTCGGTTTAGGTTTATCACTTGCTCGAATCTCGCCCGGTAGTGATGGACCTAGAAGGTTGTGCCGGGTTTTGGAAATTCTGACGGGCCGCCCCATAATTATGTAATATATTATTATGCATTTTCTGTGATCGAGGGCGTGGCTGCATTTGTTTTTTTATCGAACTGTACACTGAAATTTGCTCGGAGAGTTGTTTAGATATTTATCCAAGGCTTTCTTCATAATATTTGCCCTTATGGCATACACTACATTTTAGGGATTTATAATTTCTGAACAAAAGTTATCAACAAAAAGAAATTCAGGCAAACGTAAGGATGGCTGCACATATAAGCTGAATGTATAAGCTGTTAATCCGTACAAAACGGTTGTACGTCCCGCACTCATGTATGGATCAGAATGCTGGACCATGTATGAAGGATACGCGAAACAAATGACAGCGACTGAAATGAAAATGTTACGCATGTCAGTTGGTGTAACGAAAAGGGACCACATCAAGTGTAGCTACATCCGAGGCAGCTTGTCTATAGACCAACCAATCACTGAAAAGATCGAAGACCGACAAATGGATTGGTGTTGCCATGCTCAACGGCGTCCGTCTGAGATTCCCGCAAAGAAAGCAATATCAATGGAAGTTTCACTTGATGGACCCAAGGCCAGAGGCAGACCGAACAACACCTGGATGTGTCGAATGAAAAAGAAACAACAACGCATTGGTCTCGGCGATGACACGATCCAAGATAGAGCTGCCTGTAGAAATATGCAGAGATATTACCGCCAAAACGGGCGATGGGCCTACACCGCAGGTCGAGCAACGCGAAACCATGGAACGAGGCAAGGAAGAAGGAGAATAAACTGTTCATCCGTTACCGATTCTCCGAATAAAGAAAAAGGAGTTTATATGCAATGATTTCGTTGAGCCCGTTTATATGTGTACCCACACAGACCTTTTCCTATGCGTGTTGAAAAAGTAGACTTTTGCATCTAATTCAGGGACACCCTGTTAACTTGGCCCTACAAACTTCAAAAGTATTCGTGCCAAACTCTATTACCATTATTTACAATAAATGAAAAACACCGAGAATTAAATTTGCTTTAAAAACACAGCGTTTTTTATTCTCTATGCATTTCGAGCAGTATTCTGCTCATCTTCAGCAACGCGACTAAAATTCTAAAGGCTCAATCGCAATACTCCGTTCCGTTCAGCTGCCAAAGTAGACCTTACGGAATGGGCATGTTAAACGCACACAATGGTTGTAACGGAACGGATCGGAAGAGTTGACCAAAATTCAAATTTTACGGATTACATAACCTCACTTTATGGAAAATAACAGTTCAGGAGCATAACAAACGGATATGGATGACGAGTAGTTCATCGAAGCCGTACATTAGGTACAAGAAATAGTCGAGGGGGTTTAACGTCCGTACCTGTCGTAAGACTTATCAGACGAGCCGCGAATAGGCCAACGGATTGATTTTGTGACGTCAATCAGCGCCCACTCCAGCAGTGTGGAGGTAACAGTAACATACTGCTAGATGCGAGGTCTGCATCGTACATTAGGTACATCCATCCTGCCACTGCCATCTAGATAGACAGGCCGAACTGCAGAAATTTGTTCGTCTACAAGTGGACAAAGTGCGTTCGTGACCAGTGACAGTTGACATTTGTAAAGCCCACAACCTCCAGTGCTTCTGAACCCAAAAGTTTAAATATGCCGAGCGTTTATTACGAAACAAAGGTTATGGTTTGCTTTAATGTGTTTTTGATGTGCAAGTGGTAAAATAGTATACATCAATATCGTACTTACCATATTTATCTCAAAAATCAACGCACTGGCATGTGTATATCATAGCAAGTCACACGAAATGACAGGCTGACAGCCACTGATATTTGGATTGTGGACAATTTGTGGATTGTACTGAGCGGTACTTTGGCAGTACTAAGCGCGGACCATGACCAACCATGGCACTACTAGTGTTGCATGACCACTGACAGATCAGCTGATAATCCGGCCTGTCTATCTAGATGGCAGTGATCCTGCGTCTACCTCGCATTTGTCATTAAGAGTTCCTGAGCCAGGTGACCATACCTCCCTCCCTTGCGGGACGACAAGATTTATCCGACTGATAGCCGGAAGGGTGTTCCCGCCGGGATGCCTCCCTTTGGAACCCCACCTTGGGATGCGACTCTAGCTGGTCGGCTTGTCTAACACAATAAACCCCCTCGAGTCCAACGCCTAGATGGGTAAGGACCATGGGCCCCTGGGCACGCCCTTCCCCGAGGTACAATATTCGCTAAAGATTTGTCAATAGCAGGTGTGATCCTCCCTTGGCCCCCTTTCGGTAGACCTAACGAATTCGGCTCGCCAGCCGCAGGATCGTTATGCCTGTTTACTACTCGTCGGCTTAAAGCACCGTTCAATTTAGGATGGCCCCCGTCCGTTTACTAAGCAGCAATTTGACTCAGGCCGTGTGGTCATCAATCCACAAACCAGCTAGGTATAGGTGCATAGGCCATTCTCCTAACTAGCCCCTTCGTGGCTTGGGTTATGCGAAGCCGCCATCTCCGAGACTGGACACGTACGCTTATAACTTATAATGTGTTTCTCCCCTACGAGGAAGCACTGCGTCGTTCGTGTTGATCGGCTCAAGGATTCCAAAGATATCGACGGATCACAGAAGTAGTACGAAGCTAAGAGGATCCATCGTTAGACGATTTTGTGGTGAGTCCAGAGACACCTCGATCGTGTCGCCACGCTAAAGGATTGCAGAGATATCGACAGATTTCCGAAAGAATACGAGGTCAATCGTTTCGTTCATTAATAGTATGCGATAGGAAATCGTGCTTGCTCGATACTTGCGCACTGCGCTTCTACCTGTGTTGTAGCTTGTGTACTACGCGGCGAGTAGCATCATCTTTGTCTCCTGGTGTAGGTGATCCTGTGAGGACATCTTAACACAGCCGGTGATGGTACTTAGTGCTGTGTTTTGGCACGGTTGATGTGGCTCCAATTTGTGTTGCATAGACCATTAGACGTTGGTGCTGCGTAGTTGACTAGGGGGCGACCGATAGCTTTGTAAGTAGCTAAAAGTGTTTCTTTGTCTGTACCCCATGCACTTCCGGCAAGTGCTTTGAGTATTTTGTTTCTGCTCCTGAGTTTGGAACAGATATTTTCAGCGTGGGTATTGAATTTGCCGGAGATATCGAGCGTGACACGAAGGATTTTGGGAGTCCTAGTAGTTGGGGTGATGTGGTTGTTAACGTAGATGGGCAGTTGTGCTTTATACTCCTGGTTGAAGCTTGCGAATAATGTGGCGGAGGACTTGGGCGCAGATAGCTTCAGGTTTTTATTCATGAAGAAGGCGTTGAGAACCTGCAGGTAGTAATTTATCTGATCGCATATTTCGGGAATATTGTTTCCAGTGGCCATGATGGTACAGTCGTCTGCGTATGAAATGATTTCTAGTCCCATTGGTGGTGTGGGTAGTCCTGACATGTAGCGGTTGAAAGGAGTGGGGGATAGAACTGGGGAAAGCCTTGTTTGATTTTTCTGAGTTTAGACTTCCCGTTCCTAAACTCTGTACAAGATTGACGACTGGCAAGGTAATTAGCGATCTCTCTCTCGAATACCGTAACTCCTATTGTGCCTGTCTAGACAGTTTCAATTTTCGTTCATCTTCATCATTTTGACAATTGAAACTTGAGATGCCTGCGCTATTGAAGAAACGCATTCATTCTTGAACACGATTGCTAATGTTAAATATAAACAACTCATCATCTATTCATACTATTCATGAAAGAATTTATCATTTAACCGTCCTGATCAAAGCCGCGACACATATTTCCCGATAAATAATCAACAGATGTGGATAGAATGAGGAATTGATCTCTTCTGTTCACTTGACGCAATCAACGACACGTTCAATATTGAAAGTGGATACGAAGCTTGAAGACGATAGTGAAGACGAAAGCGCACATGTGTGGACATAGCCATAGGAGCATGGTGCGTTGATGACCACCGTGTATAGTCATCAACGCTACAAAGACAACTGAATTCGGAGTGCGATACGGTTGTCAGCCATACCACTTCCTAGTCGCATTGTTAGTTTATTATTCTACGATAAGAATATTTCTTATCATCTTCTTCTGAATAATAAACTTGTGACGAGTCGTGCCGAGTTTGGAAACTCGTTTCTCTATGAGTGTCTATTTCACAGAGTGGCGACCGAACGATCACGGCCACAGAGCACGATCCATTTATGAATATTAGGTGGAGTAGTATTGCGGAGATCTGTTAGCAAAAAAATGTGGTTGACAGTGTCAAAGGCTTTTGACAGGTCTAGGCTACACGAATGGTGCGCTTGCATGGTTTCGGCTGGTTCAGGGAGTAGATAAGGAAGGAGATGGCATACGTAAAATGAGACGGGACAAGTTTGCTTGTTTAATGGGAGAGGAAAACAACGGTACATTAATTGATGAGTGAATCATAAACAACCCGTCGATAACACACTACGTTTGCATTTTATGACATAAAACAGCTCCTAACAACCACAAATTACCCGAGCAACGTAATGTTGTAGTCAATAACGTAACTATTTCGCGCAATCGAATTAAATCAAACGAGATTCGCGGCGAGGATCGTTTTCCGCGTATACCGAATTTGACAATAGAGAATGCGCGCGTGCTACAGAACTAGCAGAACCGGATGACTTTGTCGGTGTGTGTATTGATGTGAGTGGCTGAACTAGTCGATTTTGTCGCTGTGTGCGGCAAAACTGGTCGCATTTGACGTAAGTGTACCGTGAACCGCTGAACGAGAGAGCCCATGGACAAGATTTTTCGTCCCATGTAGTGTTGTTGTTTTTACATGCAGTTTCATCATTATGTCTACTCCATATCTACTCCCTGGGCTGGTTGAATCCATTAATTCATCCCTCATTTTTGCCAATTTTACAGCGGTGGATGGGAAGTGTGGTCTCAAGATGGGTATGCGGCCCACAGGGATCAGGCAGCGTTGAAGATAATCCGTCTCAGGTTTTTTCAGCAATACGTACGTCGGTGAGAGTTGGTAGGGCAGCAAACGTTTCGCTGGTGTATGGTGTATGTACCAGTCTGCTTTGCTGAAATTTGTGTACGTTTTCTTCTCAGTGTACGTGAATTGGGACGGTTTGTCAATCGTGAGAACTATTGGCAGATGGTCTGACGAAAAGGTGATGATTGGTTCCCATCTGCTGTTGTTGATGAGCCCGGGACTGGCAATGGATATGTCAGGTGAGCTTCTGCATGATCCTGTAATGTGGGTTGGTGAATCATCGTTCATCGGACAGAAATCTGAATCATCTATTTGGTTTGCGATGAGGTTGCCTCTATTGTCATTGTCGAGATTCGAGTGCCATAGATCGTGATGTGCATTGAAATCGCCTAGTATTAAGCGGTATTGTCCGATAAGTAGTGGAGAAATGTTGGCCTGAAAACCAGTGGGACAACTTGAGGCTGGTGGTATATAGATATTTAAAATATCTATATCAACATTTCCCGACTTGATGGATATCGCTTGTAGTTCGCGGTGGTGGTATCGGCAGCAGTGATACCAATTTCAGAATATGGCAACGAACTGTGGATCAAGAAAGCTAAGCCTCCACCTGCGCCGGTGGGTCGATCTCGTGGTATGCTATTGAAGCCTTCGTAGGAATTTAGCGGTGAATCGGCCTTTAGCTTAGTTTCTTGAGCCGCAGCAACTTTGATGTGATGTCTGTCCATGAAGTCTGTGAACTCGACGACTTTGTTTTGTAAACCATTACAGTTTATTTGGACAATATTCGTGGTGGAGTAGTTCACAACTGGCTGTGGTGGTGCTGGCGTAAGAGTATGACGTGCTGCTGTTGTTGCGGTTCTTGGCCATGCATAAAAATGCATGGGTGGTTGTAATGTAAGCTTAATCGCGGGCGGAGCAGCACCTGTCTGCCGGGCAGTCAGCCGAAGAGGGAAGATAGTGGCCGGGGTAAAAAAAAGACGGACTCCGCTTAGCTTCATCACTTTTTAGTGCAGGTGCAAGGTAGATCGAAATCGAAAATCGACCTTTCACTTCTCTTTTAATAAGCCGGAAGGGCCAACAAAAAAAACGAGGCTTCCGACCTCATTACGACACCGCGGGAAGATCACTCTCAAAAATTAGCACATATTCATTTTAACAGACAGACATTATTTATTATATTCTTGAACCTTAACATTTAAACACTGTTGGTAATCAAATTACATTTTTTTTCTTCCCATTTTTAAAAATCACATTGTTTTTCCGAAATTTTCTAATGTTCGTTTTCTAATATTTCTTTGCAGGTCGCACTCACGAATGGAAATAAACGTATACGGGCAGTCGATTACTACAATCATGGGCGGCCGCTAAGGATTGGATCTAGTGTTTCAACCAAAATTCGCGATCGCGGAACCGACACGCAGTGCAACCCGTTCACAGCTTTTTAATCGAACAGTTAATAAATTAATTTGGGTTTAATTTGAAATTTGGGATTTTGTCTTTTAAATTGGTGTAAACACAGACACGAATAGACTTAACACAATACTACTATTCACTAAACATATAGCTTATCTGTTTCGTCCTATTTATTTTTTTTGGTAACGGATTTTTCCTCCTTTGGATGTATTTTCTTGGGTGGATTTTCGTCTGACAAAACCCGTTGGAAGATCTTGGACTTGCTACCACACATTAGCTTTCGCCCCCCTAAGACACGGTTTTGGCTCTGCACCCTTCATGCAGTGATCGGGCGCTGGCTGGCACGTTTTCGCCAGTGTTGAACTGTTGACTGGGGAATCCCTAAGCAATTTCCCGCGGCAGGGTGATGACCGTCTTGAATTGTCAATGTTCGGCTGGTTAACGGTTCCGTTAACTGTGAAAAGTTTCCCGCTGTCACTTCAAATACCCACGATCGGGTTTCTTTTAGTTCGTGCGTTATGGAACCCGGGCGCTTAGGAGTTTTCCCTTCTTTCGCCACTTTCCCGAATAAAACAACGGAACATTTGCAACTAAAGTTACCGCCAGGAATAACGGAACCTTTGAACATAAAGTGACCGCCAAGAATAACGGAACCTTTGAAAAGCTTTTCGTCACGGAGCGTACAGCGTTCAGGGCCCGTTTTTCTTTTTTTTCTTTTGAAGAGTTATGTCCCCAAACTCTTAAGAGCAATTCTAAAAAAAAAAGAAAGAAGATTAAAAGCCTTTCTTCTTGAAAGACTGTTCACCATTACTCACCCAGTTTGTTCGTGGCCACGTCTTGCTCCGACGACTTACTCTTGTTCAATGCCACTACCTCGTGGTCTGAAGGGTGACAGCGCGAGAAGCACGGCTACGTCCCAATTTCCGTACTGCCATGCTTAATGAACTGTCGCCTTTCACACGAAATAGCGCATGCCATAGAGTAAGAAATATGGAACAGTCTCCCATAGAGAACTATACGGAGTGGTCACTTGCCTTAGAGCCAAAAATAATGGAACAGCCATTACATGGTTCCGGGAAATAGACTCGACCGCGATAGGAACCTTGTCAACAGTCTTAGTATGTGTCATTCTTGTGTCAACAGGAGTGCGTTCCGGAATTAACTATAGTCGTAGCTGTAGTCATCACATGACTACCCAAGTAACAATTTCATCCCTATAATACTTCGTTAAATATTCTCTTCTAACATTAATAGGGGCACTTTAAAGGGTATAACCACTGAATAACAGCCCAATAATGGCATTTGGCACCGTTTTTTAATCAAATTGGACCTTTTTGTAGCACTAAATTATGCTTCGAAAAAGACGTACGTCATTTGCTTTATATCATTATTTTCTGTCATTGAACGAATTTGCAAAACAAAAAACAAAAATAGAAAAAATTCCCGCAGCTAGAATCGAACCCGTGTCTGTTGATTTGATTGCCCGTCCTACACGCTACCACTCAGCCAACCTCACATATAATAGTCAGCATTGCTCGTAAACACTACAAATGGATAATTGCTTCTATAGAAATGCTTGACACTTCTTTATCGTATCTTCTGCACTGCACTCTTAATCTGTACATTTATCAATAAAATAAGTTCATTTTCTGCGCAGAGATCACCCTAATTGGTTTCGAAGATAACAATGAGTGCGTACGTATGGGTTTCATGCAAGATTTCAAGGATTTCTAATGTAGAAATGATGTATTTCAGAGCACAAGTGTCAATTCATTAAAAAATCACAAAGTCCTTCCTTCTATAAAACTACGGTGAACAATTTATTGGATGACCATACGAATGTCACACAATAAAAATGACACCGACTGTGCTATAGAAGAATATATGCATGTGTGAGTTAACTTAGAGAGACTATTGCATGTGTGTGCTGTATCATCCAATAAACACAAGAGTGGAGTATTTAAAGGAGTATCTTCTTAGATTAACGTTTAGAGACAGTTTTATCGAAGTTTAATACCACCATCTCTAAATTTCGTGGTACATGGTTGCTACAGTGTGAAGTGCTTCTTTAAAGCAAACGAATTGTTGCTTGGGTGTGACTATTAATGTGTTTTGGAACAACGGAAAGTCAATGTTAGTAACTATTTTCACTCAGATCGTATAAATGGAACGTACTCCTGTCTTAGTATTTTGCGTATATAAGCTCATATTAACCAATCTTTATGCAAAGTTGCATATCGGTACCTATAACGGATTAGAAAAACCGATGGTAGATTTGAAATATTCGCATCTGATACAAGAATTCTTCTCCGGATAAATTTTATAATTTCAAAATGTTGGCTACCATGTCGGCATCAGCTGTCAATTTACTGTCAACGCGACGTCTAGCCGCCTTCATACATGCCCGTTTGATATTTTTATCGAGATTCTGCTTATTCTCTAGGAAAATTAGCAAGTGAGTATTGCAAAATTAATTGAAATTAACCAAACAATTTGTCTATGTTTCATATAAACAATAACTTGCGTACTTCCTTCAGGATGACAGATGTTGCAGCCCGACTACAAATTGGCCCACGGGACGGCGTCAAATATCCCCTTCAAGTTTCATATTGTGGAAATTGTACGATGCCGATTGAGGTGAATTTTCCTCTTTCTTACACAAAAGTAATTCAATTAATAAAATATCTACATTCAACGTTTAGTACTGCGAATACTACCCGGACTACGACAAGTGCAAACAATGGCTGGAGAAAAATCTCCCAAAAGAGTTTGAAAATCTGAAGACAGACGATGCTGGCGAGGGTGGTACGGACGATGATAAGAAACGACAGAAACGCGGTGGTAAGGGAATGCTAAAGGCCAAGAAAAAGGAAGATGGACCGAAAAGGTTGTGCTTGTCGCGGGCACCCAGAGGCAAAAAGAAGTCAGTGACGGTTGTGACTGGACTGAGTACTTTCGGTGAGAAACCCAACACGTTACTAACCTTTTGAGCCTTTCCACTAAATGTTCGCTGTTCGTTTTGCAGATATCGATCTTAAAGTGGCAGCCAAATTCTTCGGTACGAGATTTGCATGCGGTTCCTCCGTCACCGGCGACGATGAAATTGTCATTCAGGGTGACGTTAAAGACGATCTGTTCGATGTGATTCCCGATAAGTGGCCCGAAATCGATGAGGACTTGATTGAGGATTTGGGCGATCAGAAGCGATAGGAAAATGCGCGCGTGCACAATGCACCGTCATGCAAAACGCCAGTCATTTAAAATTGTCATAAATTATTTTATTCACTCGGAATTAAATACTTTGCTACAAGAGCCAACACTTCGTTTACTTGATCCTCGGAGAGGCGTTCTTCGCTGTCTTCGATGAGCTGGGAAAGTTGGATGGAACACAGTTTAGAGGGATTTGGCGGAATATGTGGACAAAGTGGAACTTACCAGTTGAATGTGCAAGGGCAGAGTTGGTGGATCGTTGACAATTGCCAGGCATTCCGTTTTGGTCAGCTTGTACGGTTTAATTTCGCTGATGAAGTTGCCAATGGATTCGCGGTTTTGAGTTTTGCATGGTGTACCTTCGAGGAACTGAAGAGTCTAAAAATAAGAATAATAGGGGTTTTCGCGGTCAGTGATGGAACTTTTTTTTTAGCTGTGCAGAAAGGTGTGGAACCGCTGTGCATCTATGTAGACTCGAGTTATGGTTCGTCAATGTTTTTATCCGTGCTGTCAAGGGACAAAAACAAAGCTGCGACGGTAGGGGTTTCCCACAGTGAGATAGGAGTAAGATCAGTGGGCGCAGCTGGGCATTGAAACAAATGATGTGGGTCATGAGGAGCGCCATCGCAGTTTGGACAGATGTTGTGGATGTCCGGGTTTATGCGAGAAAGGTACGAAATGCGGCGAAAACAAAAGCCCAACCGAAGTTGAGCTAATGTCAAGCTGGTGGCTCTCGGGAGCCTAGTTTCCCCAAGCGATATTGGTGGTGGCCGCGCAGAGGACTCTATTCGCACCTAAACTTGCAATAGGCCGACTCACTTCTTCAGTGTGAATCGCTGCGGCTCGGTGTGTATCTTCATCGTAAGAGTGCCGCTTGTATCCCTGGACCTCTCTCTCTAGGTCTCGTAAAACACGCCTGACATGTCGTGGTGGAGGAATTCGGTCTATGAGATTATGGTTGGGATGATCCTCACGGTAGCAACCGACAAGACACTGTTTTGACAGTAGGAGATTGTGGTCACGTATTGGCATCAATTATGTCTCCTGATGTAAGTGATCGCGGGCAGACATCAGGAGGCAACCTATGGCTGTGGGTAGAGTAGCATTTTGGCAGACCTGAATTTTGGACCAGTTTGTATCACATAACATAGTTTATGTAACTTCAGAAACTGAAATCTCCCCTATAATTTTAATCATTCCCACTAGAATAGTAAGTTTTACCAAGTTGGCAAAGATGTTAATATGTAATATGAAACGTCGAAATATATTTGCGAGCAAGAATTGTAAAATTTGCTAGACGGGGAGGCAAATTCAATTTAAAATGTTATTTTTGGGGCGATGCTATTGTTTCACATCAATATGTCGTAAAAATTCCCCCAATTTCCCATTAAAAACTGAAGTACCCTATATAAATGTCAAACTTTGACATTGAATATCTGGAGAACCATTACGATTTCGCGAAAACAGATTGTAGATTCATTCGTTTCAGGCCAATTAATAAAAATGACATCACCAAAATTTGGCGCCGCAGATACTGAAATCTCCCCATGTAACCAAACTGGGGCTGCGTAATCAAAGGCTACTCGACCCACCGCTTTGTAAATGGCTAGCATGGTTTCTTTATATTTGCCCCAGGTGCTACCATCTACTGCGCATCTTTTTGCAAACGGATGTCGCGTGATGAGCTGACGGCATCATGTTCTCCAGGTGAAGCCCGAGAATTTTAGGATTAGCTACAGTAGGAATAGGATTGTTTCCAATACTTTCATCAACCTCCCACAGAGAATCACTCGACCAGATGGTAAGAAATGTCAGAGAAGACTTAGACGCTGAGATGGTGAGGTTTCGGTCTTGGAAAAATGCCTGTAATCGCCCAAGAAGGCGATTAATTAGGAGGCGCATTTCAACCTTATCCTCCCCTGTGATGAGTACGGCGCAATTGTCTGCGTAGGTAATCACCTCGATTCCTACTGCGACCGGGTCTACGAACGGGAACGACCCATGCTTCAGCATGGCCAAGAGTCGTAACGACCCCTTCGACGCAAGAAGGGGATGGAAACTACGTGTCATTCATTCAACACCATTTTTTCCCATGGGGTGCAGTCCTGCCCGGCCCAGCTGCTCCGTACACTACTAATACGTGCCGGCATTGAATCAAATCCAGGTCCATGGATGTGCTCTGTGTGCGGTAACAGGATTTGGACCAATGTTCAAACGTCGGTCGAATGTACATGGTGTGGAGAATGGGTTCACCTTAAGAACTGCTCAGAACTTACCCATTACAATCAACGAGGTGCAACCCACATAGCGAGTCGATGCAGAAATCGTGGGCGACCCTCTTCATCCAACCAGCAGCCGCCCTACCAAGGTTCCCAACTATCAACACCTTCCACACCGACAAACCCTGTACGCACAGTTCAACCTACGCCTAATTTGACCCCAGCTCCACGTACCATCGATGATAACTACACCAACACTAAAATTGTCCAACTAAACTGTAATGGACTCCAACATAAAATCGTCGAACTTACTGATTTCATGGACAAACACCATATACAGATTGCAGCGGTACAAGAAACCAAACTAAAATCCAACCATTCGCTCAGCTCTTACGGGAACTATAACGTCATCAGACACGACCGAGAAAGCAATGCTGGAGGAGGTTTGGCTTTCCTCATTCACAACAATCTACCGTACAGCATCGTTGACATCACTTCCGCCGACAGCACCATGGAACAACAAGCGATAACAGTCAAATCGGGCTATATTGACTTTGAAATCTTCAACATTTACATTCCACCCGTCTCCAGCTGTCCCGCCAATTACAAAGCCAATATTAACCCTCTACTAAACGGCCAGTATCGTCTTCTGCTTGGTGATTTCAACGCACATCACAGTCTTTGGCACTCTAACCTCCACAACGACACCAGAGGTAACATCATCGCCGATCAGCTGGACGCATCAGATTTCTGTCCAATAAACGACGACAAACCGACTCGTATCGCTGGATCCTGCACAAGCTCACCAGATATTTTCATCGCTAGCCCTGGACTTATCAACGACATCACATGGGAGCCAATTCTCACGATGTACTCTGATCACCTTCCAATCATACTAACGCTGGATATGCCGTCGAAACTCGTACATCCCGACAAGAAAACGTACACAAACTTTAAAAAAGCTAACTGGGATGGCTTTAAAAGGTACACAAGCGAAGCTTTTGCTAGTCTTACCCCCCAAGTAATGTACGTATGGCCGAAAAATAACTCAGACGGATAATTCTCACTGCAGCTAAGAGATTCATTCCAGCCGGCCGCATTCCCAGCCTAAAACCTAATTTTCTAACATCCGCGGATAAATTAGCTAAAACGAGGGATCAGCTAAGAAGTGCAGACCCCAGTGATCCACGCATTGGTGACATTAACGATATCATCGTCAAACAGGTCAATGACCACAGGAGAAATATATGGCACTCACCCCTTCTAAAAGTGACGAATAAACAGTTCGTCGAACACCCACCCAAGGATAGACTCAAGCACAAAATTACACGAGCCATCCGTAACACCAAGGTAGATGAATATCTTCAAACCACCACCACTAAAGTAGCCAATGCCATAAAAAACGCCAAAAACTCAAAGGCGCTTGGACCGGACGGTATAGCAATGATAATGCTCAAACACCTCGACACACCGGCCCTAGAGTATATCACTGCCACGATGAACCTTTCACTTAGAACATTCATCATACCAGAGATTTGGAAGAGAGGCCGCATTATTCCTATACCCAAACCTGGCAAACAACACTCCTTAGGAGAATCCTACCGCCCGATCACGCTTTTATCTCCTGTGGCAAAAATACTTGAAGCGTTGATACACAAAACCCTTGCGACGCACATACAACTCGCCAATCATCAACACGGCTTTAGGAAAATGCACTGCATTAGACCGAATCATGTCTAAGGTCTTGAATGGAATGAACCAACCAAAGCCGTTTAAGCGCACCATCCTAGTGGCTTTGAATCTGTCGAAAGCGTTTGATATGGTGAATCACTCGCTCCTACTGACAGACCTCCAAAACTCATCCACACCGTCGTAAGTAGTTAAATGGATCGCAAACCACCTTGCCGGACGTCAATCCAGCACTGAGTTTAGAAATTGGAAATCTAAACTAAGAAGGATCAAACAGGGAGTACCACAAGGCGGGGTTCTTTCCCCCACTTTGTTCAACCTCTATATGTCAGGGCTTCCCACCCCACCTGAAGGAATCGACATAATATCCTACGCTGATGATTGTACCATCCTGACATCCGGCAACGATATTTCAGACATGTGCGACCGTATCAACGGCTACTTAGAAGAGCTCAACACCTTTTTCATTAACAAGAACCTGAAGTTATCAGCACTCAAATCCTCGGCCACCCTCTTTACCACGTACAACCAGGAATACAACCTACGGCTAGACATTAGTGTAAACAACACCGAAGTCCCCACTGTCCGTCACCCCAAAATCCTCGGCGTCACAATTGAAAATCACGGCATTTTTAATAGCCACGTCGAAAATACATTGTGACAAATTGAAGAGTAGGAACAAGATCCTAAAATCTCTCGCTGGCAGCAAATGGGGAACTGATAAAGAGACATTACTCACCACTTACAAAACCATCGGTCGTTCAGTGGTAAGCTACGCCGCACCCATATGGACAAACAATCTCTGCAACACTCGATGGAAACGGATTCAAACGTGCCAGAATGCAGCTATGCGTACAATCACTGGATGTGTACGCATGACATCACAAGATCACCTCCACCAAGAAACTAAGCTGCTTAATCTGAAAACTCATAATGAGCTACTCGCAAAGCAATATCTTGTTGCTTGTTATCGTAGTCAACACCCGAATTTCGATCTTATGGACAAAACCCCACCTCCACGTCATGTTAGACGTACATTAAGGGACAAGGAAAGGGAAAGGAATTCATATTGGTCCCGTATCGACAGCACCATTGCAGACACTTGTCCAGCATATGGAGCCAGCCCGCACAACGTGGACCACCTTTTCAATTGTAATGCCGCACCAACGCATCTAACACCCATTGCGTTTTGGGAAAAACCCATTGAGGTGGCAACCTTCTTAGGCCTCGAACTTGAGGAGAGGATGCCAACCAATTACCGATGACACTAGTTCCCCCCCCCTTACTTGCGCCGCTACAACAACAACAACCTCGATTCCTTGCGGTGGTGTAGGATGGCCGGACATGTAGATGTTTAACAGAGTGGGGAGAGTACCCCTCCCTTTGGTACTCCTAATTTGATTTTCCTCAGCTTAGAACGTTTCCCTCGAAACTCAGTGAAAGAATGCCGACCAGCTAGATAGTTGGCAATCCAACGAATCTCTTGTGCAGGAACATGCATATTAAAAAAGGTTAGCGAGGAGCATCGAATGATTGACCATATCAAACGCATTTGATAGGTCAATTGCCACAAGAATGGATCTGTGGCATGTACGTCGTTGATTGAGCTCGTCTCGGGGGACTAGCATCGCGAAAGGCTTATACTCTTGTCTTTCTTTTCGACTTAGTCCGGACTAATTTGGATGTATGTTAGTGAGAGAATGCACATTATTTGCGAACGTAGATAAATAATTATGTTTCGAGTTGCTACCTAATTCAATTTGCCAATATTAGATTTGAGCCAGGATATGGTCAATCGACAGCGTCATGTCTACGTTGTTCATTTGATAACATCTCACCTCATATGTTATTGTCGCCAAATTTCTCATTCCATACTTCTTTTTCGTGTCTTTGATATCGGGCAATGATTCCATAACCTCCAAATTGGTGAGAATTGAGAACCGAGGATTCAACCTGTAGAAAAATTTTGAAATTTGAAAATTGCATATAATTGTAAACTATTTGACTTACACTTCCATGACTGGGAAATTGTATTTGTTCGTTAATTAGTAAGTGCAATTCCGACGCAAATTCGGTTCCTTTTCCACTCCTGTAAAGTGTAAAGCCTGTAAACGTAAACAAAGATCCGAGTATAATTTTTGTTTGCGTAGAGTACCAACTTTTGAAAACAAATAATCAACATTTTATCCGAACAGCTGATAGCAAATAATTGTGTACACCGCTGTAAAGAAATGCCTCAGCTGATTGTCACGTCTTATCAGCATTTTGTGTGCTCTATTTCGCGGCCAAGGCGGACGGTTAAGATTGGACGTTTTATTTGTGTTTTCCGTAAAAATCAATGACAGAGGAAAAGGTAAGTGAATTTAATTTATTCACAACTGAACATTTTCATTTTGATTGGGGTTTACATCTACTCATTTTTTTGATTTATAAAAGAACATCAAAATGTCCCTTACGATTGAAATTTGTTAGTTCTTTATTTATTAAATTTGATCATATTTAGTAATTCTTACGAAATTGACTCTCCTTCAGTGGATCTTTTTGCTTTTGAGTAAATTTGTATTACTACTTACCTTATGCACAATAATTACCGGCAGGATTCCTTCTTCTTCCTCTATGTTGTGTGTTCGCTGGATGTGGATGGATCCCTTGGAATATAACTTCTCCATACTCTGGTCTCAAACATCTTGTGATCGCCTCTAACGTAGGAAAATCTCGGTCAAATGGCATCCACTCTTCTTAGACTCTGGGGGTGCAAAACAAGTGTACTCCACGCTGGATTGCAGCAAAAGTCGGGACTGCTAATAGTCATTCCGTTGCTCTTTGAACCTTTTGAGTTACTGTTTACACAATGCTCTGCCCGGATCCTTTGGATGATTTGGCATTCAATGTCGTCATTGCGATGATTCAGACGGATCGATGTATCAATAGTAGCTACTTTTGAGGCAGCTTATCTATTGAGAGTGACCAACCAATCACCGAAAAGCTTAAAAGTCGTACAATGGATTTGTATTGCCATTTTCATTTTCATGTTGTAACCTGGTTGGTGCACTGGTTAGCACGCTCGTTTTCGATGTACAGGGTCGCGGGTAGAAATCTTACTGTATTTATAAACATACTTTAAGGAAACCTGAATTCAAGGCGACCTTATTCAAGCAACTACTCAAGGAGACCTTAACACAAGGTGACCAGGCTCCCGAAGGCCCAATTCTGTACATATACTTGCCATACTTCCAGGTCCGAGGTCCATGATGATGGCTTATTCTCTAATGCACGACAGACAAGTCCCTGGAGGATATCACCCTAGGATGATATCCAAGATTTAACGTGCATCACCTGGCGGTACGCCTTTAACACACGGTCTTCTTAAGACACGAATTGTACGATGCGCAATTGACGCCCCCCAATGTGCAAGCACAAAGGGTAACAGTTTTATACCAGTTTCCAGGAACCGGCATTCATACTGTTGGATGCGAGACACTTTCCAAACCTCTGCCGATCTGGGGTCACGGCTCCCGGTTGAAAACGCAACTCCACGCCGAATGCTCTGATGTTAGAACACTCTTCCTGCGATATGGACAATAAACCACAACCAGCACGATGCTCCCACAAGGGGGCCTACCTCAACTGTCGGGTGGAGGGTGTGAATTCTCCAGGGCTCCCGACACCCGTGCTACCAAATTTATAATGCTTTGGTCGACATTTCACAGTGCTAGGCACTGCTACAGTCGGATTTACCTGTAATTCAGGACTGCTAGCCTTTAACTGGGTACGCGGGGCATGCACGACAGACAGAGAGAGGTCTGAGCGCAGCGAAGGGCGAACTACAGGATCTAAGTAATTATACGGACTAGTCGTAGGTCTAAATGTAACGAATAGCCATCCATTGGCTAACCGATCGCTTCGCTCCTCCTCCTCTCCTCAAGCCAAATAACTAAATCTTACCGTGGTCCTACGGCAACCTTGCTGTTCTACAGCAATTTCATCCTCTTCGGGGCGGACCAGACCGGTTTTCAACCAAAAACGGCCAAGAGTTGCCACAACGCCTCCCTGGCAAGATCCTTGAAGGTTCGATGCAGGAAGGTTGTTGTTTATGTATATGTGTGGATTCAAAATATGTGTTTTTTCGTCATGTTGGGAGCATTACATCTCGGCGCGGCTGCTCTCAAATTTCAAATACCCAAGGTATGGTTTTGTAGTGTTTGCAACCAACGAAATGGTTCGAATGCCCGGTCAGTGCAGTGTAATTGCTGTATGGAGTGGGTCCATGTCAGGTGTTCTGGCTTGAGAAGGGTAGGTCAACATTCCATATCCTATGTTGCAGCAGGATGTGTAAATTCAGGGCGACCAAGGGATGTACCTGGCCCAAAATCTCCTCCACAGCTCCCCGCACCCCCAAATACATACATATGATCAGGAATGCTAGACCGAGCTTGCCCTTCTGGCTATCGTTTCGATATTGGTCCTCTCCTATTTGGAAAGCACAGGATAATTCTTGGTGATTTTAATGCGCACCATGAGCTCTGGCATTCCGATCTCCATTCTGGTCTTACGGCAACTGTCTCTACGGGGCGGACCACACCCGTTTTGTTCCGTTTTGTTACTGCAAAACGGCCAAAAGCTGCCAATATGCCTTCCTGGCAAGAGCCCCGGCAGGAGCCCTGAAGGATCGATGCAGGAAGGTTGTGTTTGTCTGTGTATATGTGTGGGTGCGATATATGTGTTTTTTCGTCATATTGGGAGCATTACATCTCGGCGCGGCTGCTCTCAATTTTACTAATTCGCGTCGGTGTTGAAACAAATCCAGGCCCAAGGGTATGGATTTGTAGTGTCTGCAACCAACGTATCGGCTCGAATGCCAGATAAGTGCAGTGTAATTGCTGTTTGGAATGGGTTCACTTTAGGTGTTCAGGATTACGAAGACAAGGGCAACACTCCGTAGCCTATGTTGCGGCAGGTTGTATAAATTCTGGGCAACCCAGGGCTGCTCCCAGCCCACCTTCTCCACCGCTGCCCCCTACACCGCCCAACAATATGATAAGGAATGCCAGACCCAGTCTTATGCCTGGCCCTCCTCCTCCAGCAGATTTCACTGCACTATCTATATTACAGTTTAACTGTAATGGCATCCACCGAAAAATCGCTGAGATCACACACTTCTTGAGTTCCAACAGAATTCTCATCGCCGCCATCCAAGAGACGTTGCTTCACGCAAACTTGTCTCTAAGCGTCCATAGCGAATATGTTATCCTGCGGAAAGATTGACCGGCCGCCACGGATGATTCTCACCCTGGAGGTGGACTTGCCTTCCTAATACACAAGTCCGTACATTACTGTGTATTAGATGTAGTTGCTGACGGTACGGCGGAAATTCAAGCCATCTCAGTTCCATCAGGGAGTACTAATATCGAAATTTTTAATATATATGTACCACCTCATTCTAGTTGCCCTTCAGGCTATCGTTTCGATATTGGTTCTCTCCTTTCCGGAGAGCACAGGGTCATCCTTGGCGACTTTAATGCGCACCATGAGCTCTGGCATTCGGACCTCAACAACGTGATCAGATCAGAAGCGCTCACCCTGATGATACCAGAATTCCGGGGCTTAACTCCGAAATCGACCGACAAGTTAAAGACTATAGGAGGGCGAAATGGAATCAGCACCTCGATGAATCTAACCTCAATGAAGGTGTCAGCAAATTATGGTCTACCGTCCGCGCCCTTTCCAATCCTCGGAAAGAAAAGGGCAATAACGCCATTGAATTTGGCAACACAAAAACCTGCGATCCTCTTCAGTGTGCGAGCCTGTTCAATAAACAATTTGTTGAACATCCCAAGTCTGACGGCCTCAAGCGCAAAATTAGAAGACGGATTCGCAGCCGGAATGTTGACACCATACCATCTTTTACCGCGAACCAGGTTAAAAAAAAGTCATCGAGAATGCTAAAAACTCCAAGGCCCTCGGACCAGATGGCATTTCGATGACCATGTTGAAACATCTCGACCTTCCAGCCATTGAGTATCTCACGGCCGCCTTTAACTTGTCGATGTCCACGCTTGCCATCCCTGAAATCTGGAAAACAGGTCGAATTGTTCCCTGTCTCAAGCCAGGGAAGAGCGCAAATCTCGGGGAATCCTACCGCCCCATTACGATACTTTCTCCTGTCGCAAAGACGCTGGAGGCCCTTATTCACCCCACTCTTGTTGCACATGCGAAGCTAGAACCTCACCAGCATGGCTTCAGGAAGATGCATAGTACCACCACTGCCCTCGATGCGATCACTACACGCATTCGTGATGGGCTAAATCAACGCAGTCGTTGTCACAGAACTATTCTGGTGGCAATAGACCTATCAAGTGCATTCGATAAGGTCAATCATTCAATGCTCTTAGCAAACTTGTTGAATATGCATCTTCCAGCACAAGAGATTCGTTGGATTGCCAATTATCTAGCTGGTCGGCACTCCTTCACCGAGTTTCGAGGCAAACGTTCTAAGCTTAGGAAAATCAAATTAGGTGTTCCACAGGGAGGGGTACTCTCCCCCACTCTGTTCAACATCTACATGTCCGGCCTTCCCACACCACCTGAAGGAATCGAGGTGATTTCCTATGCTGACGATTGCACCGTACTCGCCACAGGGAATGATAAGGATGAAATGCGCCTCCGAATTAATCGCTATCTAGGACGATTACAGGCATTTTTCCAAAGCCGAAACCTCACCATCTCTGCGTCCAAATCCTCTGCGACTTTTCTAACCACTTGGTGGGAGGACATCAGATGAGAGATGGATATACGTATTGGCAACAATTCTGTTCCTACTGTTAAAAACCCCAAAATTCTCGGGCTTCATCTAGAGAACATGATGACGTCTGCGAATCATGCAGCTTCTGTGAAAAAATGCGCAGTAGGAACAACATCCTAAAAGCTCTAGCTGGTAGCACCTGGGGCAAAGATAAAGAAACCATGCTAGCTACTTATAAAGCGGTGGGTCGAGCGGCCGCTGATTATGCAGCCCCAGTTTGGACACATAGTATATGTGACACAAACTGGTCCAAAGTTCAGGTCTGCCAAAATGCCGCTCTACGCATCGCAACAGGTTGCCTTCTGATGTCTGCCCAGGATCACTTACATCAGGAGACAAAATTGATGCCAATACGTGACCACAATCTCCTACTCTCAAAACAGTATCTTGTTGGTTGCTACCGTGAGGATCATCCCAATAATCATCTCATGGACCCAATTCCTCCACCACGACATGTCAGGCGTGGTTTACGAGACCTTGAGAGAGAGGTTCAGGGATATAAACGGGACCCTTACGATGAAGTTACCGAGCCGCCATTGCTGCGATCCACACTGAAGAAGTGAATTGGTCTATCGCGAGTTTAGGTGCGAATAGAGTCCTCTCAGAGCGCCCACCACCAATTTCGCCTGAGGAGATTAGGCTCCCGAGAGCCACTAGAGTAACACTAGCTCAACTTCGGTCGGGCTTTTGTTCACGCCTTAATTCCTACCTTTCTCGCATACACCGAACATCCAAAACATCTGTCCAAACTGCAATGGTACTCCTCATGATGTGGGTCACTTGTTTCAATGCCCCGCTGCGCCCACTGATCTTACCCCTATATCGCTGTGGGGAAAACCCTATCGGAGCAGCTATGTTTTTGTCCTTAGACCTCACAGACACAAACATTGACGAACCATAAATCGTACCCACATAGATGCACAGAGGTTTCACACCTTTCTGCACCGCTAAAAGAAGAAGAAGATCTCCACAACGATGCCAGGGGTATAACCTTAAAGTAAGTAATTGGAATAGAGATGGAACTCCATATAACATTAAAATCTACTGAAAAACATTTTATCTTTGAGTGTGTGCTGTAAGTAACGTGTACATAAAGGAAGATACGTTACTTACAGCACACACTCAAAGGTAAAATGTTTTTCAGTAGATTTTAATGTTATATGGAGCTCCATCTCTATTCCAATTACTTACTTCATGGTATAACTATCGCCGAATCTCTTGACGCTTCGGATTTCTGTTCACTCAATGAAGACTCGCCGACTCGAGTCACGGGCACCAGCAGTAGTTCTCCTGACATAACTATTGTAAGTGCCAGCCTAATTAGTGCTACTCGATTGGAGACGCGTATTGCTCTCTCGACCGATTACCTCCCAATCATTATAAGAATTGACAAACCAACAAACCTGACTATGACTGAAAAGCGAACGTTTGTCAAACGCAAGAAGCCGATTGGGACGGTTTCAAAGCATACTCGTCGGCGAAGTTCATCGAGCAACCTACACCAACTAGCGTTTACAAGGCCGAACGAAATATTAGGAACGTCACTGCGAAAGCAGCGGCACGAAAGTTTGACCTAATTTCGACAGGTTAAAGGCTACTGGAAAGCGAAATTGAACGAGCACATCAATGATGGTCTACTGTCCGCGCCCTATCCAATACTAGGAAATCAAAACAAGTCCTTTTCACTGCGCGAGCCAATTCAATACGCAATTTATTGAACATCCCAAGTCTAATGGGCTCAAGCGTAAGGTGAACAGACACCAGTAGACCCAATGCTGTACACATACTTGCAGAACTCGGTTTGTAGGAAAATCCTCAGCCATACTACCCCCCTTCCAAGCCGATTGGGAGTAGGAATAATATCTGACGAGGGAAATAAGTGGTGAACCTTTGCAAGGCAAGATTCGGTTGATACTAAACATGGAGCCCTAAATGTACTCCTTAGTGGCGTATATATGGGGGGGATCAAGCAGATTGGTCCCCCAAACTACTAGTACATTATATTTTTTACACTAAATTATATAGATTTCGTTCTTTGCTATTAATTGGATACATTATACGTAAAAAATCTACAAAATGCCATCCACTGGAGGATTTCGGAATTAATCCTTTTTACAGGATTTTCAATTGCATAATTGTTTGGATTTTTCAAGTGTTGTTTTTCAGAAAGTGCGACTGCCACAAGAACAGATCATGTGAAATTGTCTAAGAAAGTTTAGCATTTTAGCGAAAATACGGTTCTAATTGAGTGGCACATGCAGGACTAACTTACTTGAGCCATACTGCATCATGCTACCCGATTTTTCGCAAATAAAGTCATAATAATCTCGTTCGCTCATACGCCGGACCATCTTTCGGTATTACTTCACAGCAGTGGCCCCAACGTCCTTCTTCCTAAGATGATTTGTCACCTGATCTACCTGATACGCGGTCAGAAATCTCTAGTCCAACTTCGATTAATTAGGTATGCTTACATTAAGGTGGGAATTAGGAAACATCTGATCTATTTTTCGATCTCGTTAACAGAAAAAGCATAGAAATAGGATGGTAGTGACTATTCCTTATTTAGAACTCATCAATTTAATATGCTTATCCCCTGTGATGAAAAAAATCATCCTGTCCACTGATTCTCTCTGAAAAGCTATCTACGCCTTGACAAAAAATCGTCAGCATTTGAAGCACAAACTTATGGTTTAACACGAATAGCTTTAACAAGGAAGAGTACTCGAACTAATGGTGGCTAATGGTTTCCAGGCACAATTTCAATGCAGCTATGGAGCGGAGTCTGAGGTGAACCTCCAGAGCGGTAGAAGGGCTACTTATCCTGGTGGCGATATTTCTGGAGGAGAGTATGCATTTCTTAATGGTTACATTGCTGATGCTATGCCATGCATGTTCCCTGGTCTTTAACGGATTCGAAGGACATATTGTACGAAAAAAAACTTTATCTAAAAACCCCTGGCAGAGTCCTTTCTTTAGTATGCCTTTACCTATAGAGGTTGATAGGAGAATCGAATGGAGTACAGTGGCTGATTTTCCATAATTATCTGATAGGAAGACAAATTAAAATCGCATCTTTCGACGTCTGCAACTTTTAACCTTGGAAGCTAGAGCCTTGAAATGTTCACCAAATATGAACATCCTCCGTCTACCTCGCATTTGTCGTACGCTTATGATGTGTTTCTCCCCTACGAGGAAGCACTGCGTCGTGTAAGCTGGTATGGCTGACTTTTTCGAAGGAATAGGGAAAAAGTCAGCAATGCTGTGTCACCCATACATGACTAGAGAGCTCGGGAACGTCATCGCCCGACGGTCTTTGTACAGATCCACGCCATGGCATATCATATCAACCATACCAGGGGCCTCCCTGCGCTGCTCAGGTACGTGGTGTCGCAACCCACCAAAGGCCTGTGCCACAATGATTCCCTTCCGGGATCCAAATATGAACAGTGCGGTGCTCCACAAGTTTGCCAAATTTTCCGGTCAGGAAAATTTTTGATTAGAAAACTCATAACTACGAGCCGTAACTTCCGAACGCTGATAGGTAGGAACGTGTAATTTGGAGTAAATGTGAGCGCGTAGTAGCTCTAAAAATGTGCCGAATCTCAGAAAGATAAAAAAGGGAGATACCGAGAGTGAACGATTTCCAAACATAAAATTTCGATTATCTCGCTAGAAATCGATCGTACAGGAGTCAAACTTTACATCTTAAAACTAGACAAGACTGATCACAGTCCTCACCAAGGAGGTTATTATGATGTAGTGAATTAGGTCTTGTGTGGCATTGCGAATTCTGTACATTTTGCTGTACATTTCACAATGTTGTACGGCAGGTCAAAATGCTGTACTGTACAGCAAAATGCTGTACGTCTGGTCAGCTTACTCAAGCGTAAAATGAGAAAATGGATTCGCAGCAGTACTGTTGACACTATACCATTGTACACTGCGGACCAGGTAAAAAAAGTCATTGAGAATGCTAAAAACGTTCGGATCAGATGGCATTTCGCGATGGCCATGCTTAAACGTGACTTTCCATCTTTTCCCTATACCCATATGATGGTATAGGCTGCTGCTGATGCGCGTAATCTATTTCAAGCATAACTCCCGAAATAATCGGGCTATAGGTTTGAAATTTTGGTCAGATGTTTCTTTTGATCAAATCTTGGACGGTATAGAAAATGGGCCCAATCGGACCAACGGTTCTCCTAGCCCCATACAAATGACTCCTCCTTGATATTTTCATTCGGCCATAACGTTCGACAGAATATCGCTAGCGACCTGGAATATTGATCAATGCCTAATTGTGACATATCCTTGAAGCTGATGACTACCCTTCCCCTACAAAACTCTATTCAGCCATATCTTTTGATAAAATATTGCGAAAAATTTAAAATTATTATCAAATTGTAGCTGATGGATGGATGTCCTTATAAAATATGAAAGTTGTGTCGGATCCGACTGATCTACTTCTTCCTCCCATAAACAAAAATTTAAATTCAATATTTTGGGTTTTGCGTGCCTTCTAGCTCTGTACATGGGTATGGGGTATACACTCATCTTGCTATTCGCACGAATAGAACTCGGTCTCAAATGCACAATTGATACAATACTCTCTGAACAGTATCTTGTTGGTTGCTATCGTGAAGTGAGTCGGTCTTTTGTGAGTTTAGATACAGATACAACTACATAAAATTTCCAATAAAACGACACCTCGCCCGTTACGAAGGTGCTCGTATCTTCCGAGATACACCCATTCAAATTTTAAAGAAATTTTAAAATTGGTTTTTCATCAAAATCAAATCAAATATTAAAATTGTATACGTACAATTTTAAAATTACTTTAAAGTTTGAACGAGTGTATCTCGGAAGATACGAGCAACTTCGTAACGGGCGAGGTGTCGTTTTATTGGAAATTTTATGTAGTTTCAGAAAGTGAAGTCATATCTCGAATGAAATGTTTGATGGTGTGGCAAATTTTGATTTTGTTCAGGAAGTCGGGCATTTTGATAAAAAATGCTATTACATAGTAACGGTTAAAAATAGAGGGGTCCCGTTGTACATTAATTTTCCCCAAATGAGTCAGGCTACCTTCTATTAAAATATTCTCCACCACGAATGGGACACCCTGTATACATACATTGCCCGCACTCGTGTTATTATTTTAAATTCTGGAGTAACGGTACTTTCTTTGAAAATTACCAAGACACTGAATTAAAGATAATTTTATTTAGAAACTATCTGACACCTTTATTACATTCGGATCATTCATTTCCTTAACAAAATCCATTTCCGAAGCTCAAATTTTAATTTTTGAAGTGTTATATTCAAAATTTAAAAAAAAACGAGACCGATGCTAATTTCGGGCGCGGCCGAATTTTAGATACCCTTCACTCTTTTCGGGCGTACCTATGGCTTGTATTGAATCCCCCCCTCCCCTTTGTCAATTCTTGTCCTTCCGTTTTCATGTAAGTTCCGTGGCGGGGATAAAACAATATTTGAGTGAGATTTGCTTGGAATAAGTGGGCAAATAAAATAAATTCTCATTGAAAACTTTATTAGGGGGAGGGCGTGGGGCATGATTCCATTTGTTTTTAAATTTAAACCAAAATGGAGGGGGGGGGCTTGTATGGTTGCCCGATGACCCCATTATCCATTCCATTAATTTTTATATATCTCTTGTGACATAAATAGAAATACATTATCATTAAGTTTGGTTGAAATGTATGGCAGCCCCATGACCCCATGTTTGCATATCTTTTGTGACTTCGATAGGGATATATGAAGATTGGTTAATGATTCAATTGGGGGCCTTAGGTTTAGTTTCGTTTTTCTTCTCTTTCATATTTTACACCCATCTCTGTTTCGCGATTTTTCACAACTTGAATGTCCACGGATAGAGGAAATTCAACACATTCATAAAGATGGGCTACAGAGAGTACAGAGTCACTCATAAGGAGTGCCTGATCTTGGTATTTCTAATATCGTTGCAACTGTTAAAAGTACGACAATAGGATAGACGCATCAGTTTGTTTTCAATTTTGAACAGGGATTTGGAGCGGAGCGACCTTAAATTTCGGAGCGAAAGAGCGGAGCGTGGAGCGGTTTTCGGCAGGCTGGAGAGGAGCGATTTTTGCTTTGAAAGTCGCTCCACTCCGCTCCGCTCCGAACTAAAAAATCAAGAAAATTCCGAGATAAAAAATTGAATTTTTTCGACGAAATTTTTCATTTTATGGCACTATTTGATTATTTTGGACGATTTGAAGGCGAAGAATTCGTTGAGAGACTTGCAAAATTTCGGATTATTGTGAAATTCATTGTGATAAAAAAGGTTTTGCGTTTAGTCATCATAATCATCACTCTTCATTATCAAAAAAATCAAGATCATCCACGACAGAAAAGTCCTGTCCTGTACTCGCTGAATGAAACGCCCGTTTTAATTTAAATTAGTTATTAGGTGCATTTTATTGAATGGAGTACAGGACAGCATCCATAACAATTTTACAGATCTCGTTCTATACGGGATGTTCGAAATCGCATAAAGGCACCCAAACATGATTCCTGGTAATATTTCCAGCAAAAAGGAGTATAAAACTAGGGGGCTTTGCCCCCTGCTCGCTTCGATCGCCAACCCCCGGGGGCGGAGGCTAATTTCGGGCGCGGCCGAAATTTGGATACCCTTCGCTTGGGCTTAGGCCCATGGGCTAAAATTTTTTTTTCGGGCGTATCTATGACTTGTATTTAATCCCCCTCATTCTTTTTCTTCCGTCTTGACAAAAGTTTTGTGCTTGGTTGAAATAAGTGGGCAAATAAAAATATTTACTCGGAAAATTTTATTGGGGTTGCGGGAGCATGACTCCAAAATACGATTCCATTCGTTTTTAACTTTTTTGTTGCTTTGGTAAAGACACATTAATTCAAGGTTTTGTGAAATTTGTGCAAAAAATCTTTCTTAGAAGAACCAAAATGGGCGTTGGGTTTGTATGGCCACCCCATGATCCCATGGTCAGATTTGATCAATTCTTAGATATGTATTGTGTCATCAAGAGAAACACGTTTGTGTGTAATTTGGTTGAAATTGGTACACAAATAAAAAAGTTTTTCTTCGAAGAACCTAATTTGGGGGGTTAGGTTTGTATGGCAGCCCCATGACCCCACTATCCGAGTTGATCCATTCTTAGATATGTTTTGTGTTATCAAGAGAAACACATTTGTGTGAAATTTAGTTGAAATTGGTGCACAAATAAAAAAGTTTTTCTTAGAAGAACCTAATTTGAGGGGTTAGGTTTGTATGGCAGCCTCATGACCCCATTATCCAATTTGATCAATTCTTAGATATGTTTTGTGTCATCAAGAGAAAAACGTTTGTGTAAAATTTGGTTGAAATTTGTGCACAAATCAAAAAGTTTTTGTTAGAAAACCCTTTATTGGGGGGGGGGGTTCGGTTTGTATGGCAGCCCCATGACCCCATGGTCGGATTTGATTCGTTCTTGTATATGTTGTGTATCATCAATATGAACACATTTGTGTGAAATTTGGTTGAAATTGATGCATAAATAAACAAGTTTTTCTTCATCATCAATGTGGCACGATAGCCCGACGTCGGGCCTTGGCCGCCTGAATCGTTGACCTCCAATTGTCGCGGTTACGTGACCTCGTCCTCCAGTTTCGGAAGCCCAGCAGCTGTTGGGCGTCTTCACCTACGGAGTTCTCCCAGCGAGCTCTCGGTCGTCCACGCAACCTCGCTCCGTCAATTCGTTGTGCGTTCATCACTTTCTTTGGCATGCGATTATCGTCCATCCGTTGTACATGCCCCGCCCATTGCAAACGTTGAAGCTTCACGATTTTCGATACTTCCAGCTCATCGTACAATTGATACAATTCATGGTTGTACCGGTTACGCCATTGGTCTCGCTCGCGAACGGCCCCGAAAATTCGCCGAAGGACCTTTCGTTCGAATCGGTCTAGCAAAATTTCGGAGGCTTGGGTGAGGGTCCATGTTTCGCAGCCATAACATAGCACGGGTCGGATGATCGTTTTGTACACGCGGAGCTTCGTGTTCATGTGCGCAAGTTTCGAATTAATTATAGGGAGGACCGAGAAATATGTCTTATTGGCTAGTTGTATCCGTCGCTTAATTTCGTCGGTTTCGTTGGCGTCCTTTGATAAGTTGCAACCCAGATAGTTGAAGTTGTCTACATACTCGATATTAAGGTCCCCCACTATGATGCTTGAATTTGCTGGCGTCCTTGTTTTCGATTGCATCATGGCCTTTGTTTTGCTTTCGTTGATATGTAGTCCAACTTCCTTTGCGGCGTTATTGAGGTTATGCAGAAGGCTTTCTGCATCACCCAACCTTCGAGACATGATGTTGATATCGTCGGCGTACGCTACTAATTGAGTCGACTTGATGAGTAGCGTTCCGCTGCTGTCCATATTCATGGCTCGAATTACATACTCCAAAGCAAGGTTGAAGAGCGTCGGCGCCAGCCCGTCGCCCTGCTTGAGTCCAGTACGAGTTTCAAATAGGTCAGTGAGTCGATTCTGCACTCTGACCTGCGAGACGGTATTAGTCATCGTCATCCTTGTGAGTCGCACTAACTTTGCCGGTATACCAAAATTCAGCATAATGTTGTACAGTACACTTCGATCGATACTGTCGTATGCCTGCTTGAAGTCGACAAAGATTTGGTATACGTCGATGTTATATTCCCAGCACTTTTGGAGTAGTAGCTTCACTGTGAAAAGCTGATCGGTCGTTGATCGACCAGGTCTGAAGCCGCCTTGATACTCGCCAATGATTCGTTCTGCGTACGGATTAATTCTCTTTTCAAGAATTTTAGATAATATCTTATAGGCCGTACAAACTAATGATATGCCCCTGTAATTCTCACACTTCAGCTTGTCACCCTTTTTGTGGATTGGGCAGATTATGCTTTTGCGCCAATCTTCGGGGATTTCCTCGTCGTTCCATATTTTCAGCAGTAGCACATGTATTGCGTTGGTCAGGCACGTTCCACCATGCTTCAGCAGTTCTGCTGGGATCTCGTCAGCGCCGGGCGCTTTATTATTTTGAAGCGACTGTATGGCAAGACTCACCTCCTCTACTGTTGGGGGTAGAACGGGAGGGCCTGGTTCGGCTAACTGCTCAAGAGCTGGCTCCCCGGGGGATGTTGATGGTGCATTGAGGAGCTCTTCAAAATGCGAGGCCCATCGTTTGTTGACGCTTTCGATGTCGCTGATGATGTTACCATCCTTGTCCTTACATAGGCTTGTCCTGGGTTGATATCCGTTCTTAACATTATTAATAAGTTTGTACGCCTGTCTAATGTTCTTACTGGCTAATCTTTGGTTTATTTGCTGTAACTGCTCGTCAAAATGTTTGCGTTTCTTACGTCTAATTAACTTATTAGATACTCGCCGAAGCTCGTTATATCTTTCTTTCTTGGCTCGGGATGCGCGTTGTGTGTATTGGCGATAGGCTTCATTTTTCGCCTCAATCGAGGCCCTGCATTCTTCGTCGAACCAGTCTGCTCGTCTGCGCCGGCCTTTATAGCCCACGACCTCTTCTGCGACCCCCTTGATGCTGTCTTTGAGCTCCTCCCAGAACTCATGGATGCCTAAATTGTTGATGTCATCAAGCATGGGCGACAGTTTTTCCTCTAGTGCTGTTGTATACGCAGCCGCCGTGGCATCATCAATCAAATTGTCAACCTCGAAGATCTTGGCAGGGTTGATTCTCGTTAGGTGCACCGAAGAGATTCTGCACCTGTAGGTCGTCTTCACCAAATAGTGATCGGTGTCACAGTTGGCTCCTCGATAGGATCGAACATCTAGGACATTAGAAGCCCATCTCTTGCTGGTCAGTACGTGGTCGATCTGGTTCACGGTGTATTCATCTGGAGACTTCCAGGTCTGCTTATGGATTCGTCGATGAGGGAAGCATGTAGAGCTTATTACCAGGTTTCTGCCGCTCGCGAAGTCGATAAGTCGCTGACCGTTGTTGTTGTTTTCTTCGTGGAGGCTATGACCTCCAGTAGTTCCCCTATGCCAGCTTTCATTTCCGACTTTGGCGTTAAAGTCTCCTAGCAGCAGCTTGCCGTCGTTTGATGGAAGTGAGTCGAAGAGTGTTTCTAGGTCGTTGTAGAACTCGTCCTTAATCGCGTCTTCTTTTACTTCTGTAGGGGCATGCGCATTAATGAGCCAGAGATTAGCGAAACGGGTCTTAATGCGGATCGCACATAGCCGCTCGTTGATGGGTTTGAAGCCGATAACGTGGTCCTTCAGCTGCTTATTCACGATGAAAGCTACTCCAAACTCCTTGTTGCCCTCCTCTTTACCACTCGTAAAAATAGTGTGCGAATTGAGGTCGTTAATCTCGCTTTTGAGCCATTTAGTTTCCTGGATTGCAACTATGCTCAGCTTGTATTGTTCTACCTGATCCAGGAGGGCCCTTAAGTTTTTCTTAGAAGTAGCTAATTTGGGGAGTTAGGTTTGTATGGCAGCCCTATGACCCCATTGTCCGATTTCACCGATTCAAATTCAAACATACAAACTGCCTGCAGTAATAAGAAGCATTTCTGCAAAATTTCAGCTTCATAGCTTTTAAATTGGCCGAGTAAAACGCGTCGCAACAGACGGACAGACTGACATGGCTCAATCGACTCCCCAAGTCATGCTGATCATATATGTATACTTTTTATATGGTCGGAGATGCTTCCTTCAATGCGTTACAAACTTCACGACAAAGTTAATATACCCTTTCACTCTATGAGCGAAGGGTATAAAAAAGCCCGAATTATTAGGGCTCTCTTCCACTGCAAGCGTAAACTTGAGCGGCGCGGCGCTCCAGCGGCAAAGCTTTCACAAAATGTGCGAAAAAAAGCTTTTACTAGTAAAAGGTATAAGCACACACAATATTCAGAAAGCTTTTCCATTGTATTGAATAGAATTTTTGTTTATTTTGCATAGTTACGCCATATTTTGCTTGGTTACGCCATGCAAATTCGGAAAAGCTTTAAACGCGGGAGCGCCGCGCCGCTCGAAGCATGTAATGGACGGCAGGCGTTAGTTCTTCAGCTACCACAGCCATTTAAAGATTTTTCAAAAATTTAATACTCATATTACCTAGTACATATTTTTTTTTGGTCGTGGCCAACAATTTTTCCTAAAAATAAACCCAATAAAAATCGGATAAGCAGTTTAAGCTGTGTAAAAAAGCTTCAAAGACAAAATTTTGTGATCTTACTTCATATACATTTTTTTTCCGACGGAGGTCTTAGTGGTAGCATTTTTGTAAAATCTTTAAATGCTTTTGGTAGCTAAGGAGTTAAGAATTCGGGATATTCCCGGTACACCTATTTTGCTGGAAATGACATTAATAATCATATTTCGGTGCGCTTATGCGATAGTTTAGTTTCCTGACACCCTATCTAGAACAAGTCAATTTTATGTTCAAATTTGTACGAAATTGGTGCTATCCTGTTCTGTACTTGATCGAATGAAACGCACCTTCTAAGCCATATTCTATAATACGTAAGAAGATATAAGTTGAATTGATGAATTCGCGGAAAATTATAAATATTTACTAAAAACAATGAAGTTCTGTTGTATGTTTGTAATGGAGCGGAGCGGAGCGAAAAAAATTTTAGTCGGAGCGGAGCGGTTTCAAATTAGTCGGAGCGGGAGCGGAGCGGAGCGAAAAAAAGTGTCGCTCCAAATCCCTGATTTTGAAAGCGCTAAGTGTTTATAAGTCATTCAAATTGACCTTCTAATTACCGTTGTGCTACTGATAATAATTTCCTGTATTGAAAAATATGGGTCTAGGTCAAACATTGACGAAGGAAGCGAACAGGGAAAATATTCTAATCGACAAATTGAAACCAAAATTGGACGAAATGGCAAGTTAGTTGGTAGTTATTTGACAAATCCGGAAATGCATGGCAAAAACCAAAAAGTACGTACAACAAGAGCTACAACAGAACGAGAACTATTGTAAGAGAAGCCTCGAGATCTGCGTCATCTGCTGCGAAAGTCAAAGCAAAAGTTGGAACTTCTTGCAGTGTACGGACAGTAAAAGTACAAAGTGTCCTTAACGTGTCCGCACATAAAACAAAAAAAAAAAAAAAACTCTTGAAAAAACACCTTTACTCCATCGCCATTAAGTAGCTCGTTTGGAGTACTGCCGGAATCACATTCATTGGACCGATCAATGGCGTCAGGTAATCTTTTCCGATAAAAAAAAAATTAATTTGCATGGGTCTGATGGTTTCCAATATTATTTTCACGATTTGAGGAAGTCGGAAAGATTTTTATCCCATCGTCATAGCGCTGTCGGTTCCGTCATGGTATGGGCTGCAATTTCCTACCATGGTGTCATTGATTTGGTTGTGGTGCGGCGGCAAACCTCTGCGGACTACATTCAACTTTTAGAAGTTCAGAAAACTAACTTCGAAGAAAAGTTTAACGGTCAACGATGGATTCTCCAACAGGACAACGCCACCATCGTATCGTATTGTCTGAAACAACTGCGACAAGTTGGAGGAAAAAGTTTGCGCAAACAAGTTGGATTGTCTGGACGCATAATAAAAGCGTTAGATTTTTATACCCTTAGCTTGAAAAACTTTCTTATGTGTGTACCAATTCCAAGTAGGATTCATATAAATGTGTTTCGGTTGATGGCACAAAACAAAACCACCCAACCTCCTAAATTAGGTTCCTCTAAGATTTTTTCTTTGCATAAATTCCAATCAAACCTTATCTCAATGTGTCTTCTAACGAAACTACAAAAAAAAAACGAGGCTAATTTCGGGCGCGGCCGAAATATGGATACCCCTCACTCTCCTGGGACTAAACGTATTTTTCGGGAGTATCTATGACTTGTTTTTAATCCTACCCCACCCATTCTTTTCCTTCCATTGCGTCGACAAAACAATATTTTTGTTGGGGTTGGTTGGAATCCAAATCCGCCTGTGGATGGGCTCATTTGTCAATAAATAAAATTCATTGATTCACCGTGTGTGGGCGTCCTTAAAGTTATTAATATTATAGATTTTGTGTTCCATACTATATTTTTTGCTTTAATATCGCTCCCTACCCCCACTCCTGCGGCATAAAATGCCTTGCGGTATTGACTTTTTCCATAGTTTGGGACAGGGACGTATTGAAAATTTGATTAAATTTGTTTTGGCTGTTGACAAGATATATAAATGTACAAAAAATCATCAACATGATGATTTGATGGCGAACTTCGTGATCGATTTTCGGATTCATTTTCTAATTTTTGCATCTGCGGTCCTCACCATCGGTCGGATACTTCATATCATCATTTCATTCACCGTTTTTTCGTTTGGAGAACAGTTCTGGCCGGCCCAGGTGCTCCTCATACTACTAATACGTGCCGGCATTGAGACGAATCCAGGTCCATGGATGTGCTCGGTATGCGCCAATAGAATTTGGTCCAATCTCACAATCGTCAGTTGAGTGCACATGTTGCGGAGAATGGGTTCACCTCAAGAACTGCTCGGGACTCACCAATACCAATCAATGGTCACTATCATACACAGCGATCATACAGAGGGCAAAGCTCATCCAGTCACCAGCTGCCCAACCGAGGCTCCCAACAAATATCACCTTCTACCCCGGAAATGCTGTACCCGCTCCATCCATTTTGACCCCAGCTCCACGTATCCTCGATGCAAATTACACCAGCACGAAAATAGTCCAACTAAACTGCAATATACTCCAGCATAAAATCGCCGAACTAACAGCCCTCATGGACAGACACCACATCCAAATTGCGGCAGAACAGGAAACCATACTCAACTCTACACCGAGAAAAATAACGTCCCTTAAAATTAACTCGATATCCTTTTAAAATCGAGTTACATTCCTATTAAATATAATCCTTTCCTTTTAAATATATATCGCTTTAATTCAAATTCATTCTTTTTAAATTAATGGGAAATCCTTTAAATCCAAATTTTCAATAGGAAATCATTTTAAATTAATGGGAAATCCTTTAAATCCAAATTTTCAATAGGATTTTTTTTTGTTTACACTCGCAGTTGGTCGGCAGTGTGGTAGATCATAATGTATGGTGTAAATTATAAACGTCGTCCCGTATAGTCTGTGTGGTGTAGTAGGTAGGAGCGTTAGTCTTCAAATCATAGGGTCGCGGGATCGACTCCCACTGTAGGCAGGTAATTTATTATGCATTTTTGAGCGTAAAGAGGTAAATGAAATGTCGCCAACGCCTGTAGCGAGGTCAGTTATACAAAACTCCATTTATGAGTAATTTTCACAGGGAAAGAACACCCTGTGAAAATTACTCCTTTTGGTGTAATTTAAAGTATTCTTTTGAGTTCATGCATTTAAAACAAAGAGTCCATCCTTTTAAATTAAAAGGAAATCCTTTCGATTTATGGTTGTGACCTGATTAAATTGACACTGCATCACTTTAATTTAAAGTGATTATAGATAGACTTTCAAAAGGAATATCTTATTAGTTCAAAGGAAAATCCGTTTGAAATAAAGGGATTATATAATGATTCAAAGGGAAACAAATATGAAGCAAAATCATATTTAAATCTCTTTGAATCATATGCGTATTTTTTGAATTTACAGGATTTTTTTTCTCAGTGTAGTCACTCACTCAGGTCATATGGGAATTACAACGTCATCAGACAAGACCGTGAAAGAAACGCTGGAGGAGGTTTGTCTTTCCTCATCCACAACAATTTGCCATACAGCGTCGTTGATACCACTTCCGCCGATAACACCATGGAGCTACAAGCGATAATCATTAAATCAAGAAATATTGACAACATTTATATTCCACCTGTCTCCAGCTGTCCCACAGGTTACAAAGTCAATATCAGCCCCCTATTAAACGGCCAATATCCCCTCCTACTTGGTGATTTCAACGCCCACCACAATTTATGGCACTCCAACCTCCAAAACGACACCAGAGGTAACATCAACTGGATGATTCGGATTTCTGCCCTTCAAATGACGACAAACCGACCCGTATCACTGGATCCTGCACAAGTTCACCTGACATTTCCATTGCCAGCCCTGGACTTATTAATGACATCTCATGGGAGCCAATCCTCACAATATCATCTGATCACCTGACAATTATACTCACTCTGGATATGCCGTCGAAATTCATCCATCCCGACAAGAAGACGTACACCAACTTCAACAAAGCTGACTGGGAAAACTTTAAAAGGTTCACCAACGAGGCTTTTGCTGGTCTTACCGCCCCAAGTGATGTACGTATGGCTGAAAAACAACTCAGACGGACTATTCTCACTGCAGCTAAGACATACATTCCAGCAGGCCGCATTCCCAGCCTAAAACCCAACTTCCCAACATCTGCGGCAAAATTGGCAAAATCAAGGGATCAAATTAGAAGTGCAGACCCAAGTGACCCACGGATAAACGACGTTAATGACATCATAGTCAAACAGGTCAACGACCACAGGAGATGCATGGCAGTCACATCTAAGAAAACTAAATTCCAAGACTGGTGTGAGCAAACTCTGGAACATTGTTTGAAACATATCAAACTCCACTAAAACTCAAGGGAGGGTTTCTATCAAGTTTGGCAATTCTACCGTGAGCGACGATAAGAAATGCGCAAACCTATTCAACAAACAATTCGTCGAACATCCAACTTAGGATAAACTCAAGCGCAAAATCACACGAGACATCCGAAACACTAAGGTAGATGAACATCTCCACATCACTACCACAGAAGTTGCCATGGCCATAAAGAATGCCAAAAATTCAAAAGCACTTGGTCCAGACGGTATAGCAATGATCATGCTCAAACACCTCGACACACCGGGCTTAGAGTATATCACTGCCACGATGAACCTTTCGTTACGAACATTTATCATACCAGAAATTTGGAAGAGAGGCCGTATCATACCGTTACCCACACCTGGTAAACAACACTCCTTAGGAGAATCCTTCCGACCAATCACGCTTTTATCCCCTGTGGCAAAAATATTGGAATCGCTGATTCACGAGACTCTTACGACGCATATACAACTCGCTAACCACCAACAGAAAAATGAACAGCACCACCATACTGCACTAGACCGAGTCATGTCTAAGGTCTTCAAAGGGATCAACCAGCCCCAGCCGTTTAAGCGTACCATTCTTGTGGCTTTAGATCTGTCGAAAGCGTTTGACACGGTCAACCACTCGCTCCTATTGACGGATCTCCGCAATTCATCCATACCGCCGCATATAGTCAAATGGATCGCAAACTACCTTGCCGAACGTCAATCTAGTACCGAGTTTAGAAATGGGAAACTAAACTAAACTAAGAAGGATAAAACAAGGAGTATCACAAGGCGGGGTACTTTCCCCCACCTTGTTCAACCTAGACATGTCAGGGCTTCCCACCCCACCTGAAGGAATCGACATTGTATCCTATGCTGACGACTGCACCATCATGACAACTGGCAACGACATTCCCGACATTCATCCTGCGTTTACGTCGCATTCGTCATTAGGAGTACCTAAGCCAGGTGGCCATAACCTCCCTCCCTTGCGGGACGACGAGATTTATCCGGCTGAATGCCGGAAGGGTGTTTTCCGCCGGGATGCCTCCCTTTGGATCCCCACCTTGGGATGCGACTCTAGCTGGTCGGCTTGTCTAACACCACAAACCCCCTCGAGTCCAACGCCTAGATGGGTAGGAACCATGGTCCTTTGGGCACGCCCATTCCCGAGGTACACTATTCGCTAAAGATTTCTCAATAGCAGGTGTGATCCTCCTTTGGCCCCCTTTCGGTAGACCTAACGAATTCGGCTTGCCAGCCGCAGGATCGTTATGCCTGTTTACTACTCGTCGGCTTAAAGCAGACTCGTAGCGTTACCGTTCACATTGGTCTGGCCCCCGTCCGTTTACTAGGCAACAATTTGACTCGAGCCGTGTGGTCATCAATCCACAAACCAGCTAGGTATAGGCGCATAGGCCATTGTCCCTAACTATCCACAGGCACGTAGTCACAGGTCCAACGAGCCTGGGGTGTGCATGCCCGAATTCGACGTAAGGCTTAACCAATAGGGGGCCGAAGGAGGATCACACCTGCTATGGAGAAGTCTATAGCGAATAGTGTACTACGGGGATGGGTGTGCCCAGGGGACCATGGTCCTTGCCCATCAAGGTGTTGGACTCGTAGTGGCTGGAGGTTGTTACCCAAGTTATCCAGCTAGTGATGCAATCCCGGGGTTGGATTCCGGATGGTGTGTGCATGCGCCTGATGGAGAAATCTCCGTCTGACAACAACGCCTTGTCAGTAAAAAGCCGAAGGTCCAAACATTTTAGCGGGACCGGAAGATAAAGGCCGAAAGGCTAGGTGCTCCCCTGACGGTATACCTGTAGATGGTTAGCTTGTCCCTAACTATCCCCTTCGTGGCTTGGCTTATGCGAAGCCATCAGCTCCGAGACTGGACACGTACGCTTATAATGTGTTTCTCCCCTACGAGGAAGAACTGCGTCGTGTAAGCTGGTATGGCTGACTTTTCGGAGGAATAGGGAAAAAGTCAGTCATGCTGTGTCAACCATACATGACTAGAGAGCTCGAGAACGTCATCGCCCGACGGTTTTTGTACAGATCCACGCCATGGCGTATCAACCGTACCAGGGGCCTCCCTGCGCTGCTCAGGTACGTGGTGCCGCAACCCACCAAAGGTCTGTGCCACAAGGACACTGACCCCCTTGCGGGAACATTCCCGACATGTGCGATCTTATTAATGGTTACTTGGAAGAGCTCAACCTTTTCATCAACAACAAGAACCTAATGCTATCAGCGCTCAAATCCGGCCACCCTCTTTACCACATACAACAAAGAATTCAACATACGGCACAGAAGTTCCCACTATCCGTCACCCTAAAATTCTTGGCGTCACAATCGATAACCACGGCCTATTCAACAGCCATGCCGACAACATTAGTGACAAAATGAAGGGCAGAAACAAGATCCTGAAGTCTCTTGCTGGCAGCAAAAGGGGCACAGATAAGGAGACTTTACGCGCCACTTACAAAGCCGTTAGTCGTTTTGTGGTAAATTACGCAGCACCGATATGAACAAATAACTTATGCAAAACCAATTGGAAACGCATTCAAACATGCCAGAATGCAGCCATGCGTACTATTACTGGATGCGTACGCATGTCATCTCAAGACCACCTGCACCAAGAAACTCAGCTGGTACCCCTCAAGGCACACAAACGATCTCCTGGCCAAGCAATATCGGTTGTTATCGAAGCCATCCGTAAACCCTGTCCAGCCGACATCTCTGCCGACGAACAACAACTGCCTAGAGCCACACGTACCACCTTGGCTCAACTTTTCAACTTTGTTCTGGATGGTGCTCCAGACTAAACTCGTTTTGGTCGCGCATTGACAACACCATTGGAAATACATATTTGTCCAGCATGTGGAGCCAGCCCACACAACGTGGATCATGTATTTGACTGTACTGCCGCACCTACGCATCTAACACCCATCGCACTATGGGAGAACCCCATCGAAGTTGCGATCTTCTTAGGGTTGACCTTAAGGAGAGGATGCCTACGATATATAAATGATGCTACAAGTCCCCCCCTCTCTTGCGCCGCTACAACAACAACAACCATCGGAAGGAGCATAGTCTTTTCTGTGGAAATCACCAGAAAAGTCAAAAATCGAAATTTATACAGGACAGTCCCATTATAACTTAACTTGCAATGAAATTCCTTATCCTGAATATTAATTTTCGGTTTTTTGTAGTTGCATTCTAATTAAACCGGAAATCTCCCAAATCCTGTTCCTGCCCCGTGAACTGTCCGCAATAATTAAATACCGTTGATTCAGGAATGCATTAAATCCACTCAAATTCGAAGAATCCGTACGCGTAAATCCTCCATTGAAAACCGAATTTCGTTTTATTCACAACCTCAGACCACATTGATTTACTGCATTTTGTACTGAGCTCTTTAATGAACATATCTGCAAAACAATGGACGTATTTGATTCGCTTCGATACAAAAATGATAAAAGATAGGATGTATTAATGGACAGACGGTTGCAAATAAAATCATATTTCAGCATGGATAAATCGAAAATCTGACATGCTACCGCTGTGGTCTGTGGGGTCAGTGGATTCAATTCGAAATGAATGTAGTTACGTACTTTTATTAATTATTCATGCATGTTACTTGGAAACGAATATATTCTTTCAATCTGTTCAAACCATTCAATTCAAATCGATATTACAGGGGTAATATTTCCAATAGTATAGTACTAATGGCGTCATTATGTGCCATTATTCACACAACATGAAGGCAATCATTTACGAGGTACGAGCCCCGAACAAGTGTTAATAAAATACATATTTTGCGATTTTATCGTCAGCAGCCAGGATTTAGCACTTCTATATACATACACCTCGCCAAGTGCAATTGATAAAAGGGAGTATATCACGCCTCTAAATTGAATTTTATTGCACGGCATTTGATTCAAATGAGGAGAAGAGTATCAATTGATTGTAATTGGGTGCTTCAATTTAAGTGTTTATTGAAAATGTGCAGACAGGATGACAAAAGGATTTTGGGGAAACTTCGTATTCAAATAAATATCGTCCTCTGATGCTTGTAGTTGATGTTATAATTAAAAAAATTTTAACAGCTGCTCCTAACTACAAATTTATTTTTTATCGCATATACGTATTTCGGGAGCAATGTGCTCCCTTCTTCAGTGCGTTAGCTATTGATACATTGGCAATTGTACAGGTGTTTATATTACGAAAACATTTTTTTTTTTTTAATGTTTTCGTAATATAAACACCTGTACAATTGCCAATGTATCAACAATGCGGATAAAAAATAAATTTGTAGTTAGGAGCAGCTGTTAAAATTTTTTTAATTATAACATCAACTACAAGCATCAGAGGACGATATTTATTTGAATACGAAGTTTCCCCAAAATCCTTTTGTCATCCTGTCTGCACATTTTCAATAAACACAAATTTTTTTAACTTCGTATTCGTCCTAGATGAATACCGTAGTTTGTAATTTGACTGAAATGTTGTGGATGTAAAAGTCGATCCACACTTTTCAGTCAACAGTCACAGCCATTTTCCATACAAGTTGACAGATTGTCAGTCCATCAAGCAACTGACAATCTGTCAACTTGTATTGAAAATGACTGTTACTGATGACTGAAAAGTGTGGATCGACCTTAAATGTTTTCCTATTCGAGTGATCTTACTTGGCGACTAGATTATTTCCTGCCATTTCATAACACAAAATATATAGAGCGCTGTAGGGGGACTGACTGCAGTCTTGGATTTATGTGCATGCTCCTCCTCTTTTTGGACAACTTATATTGAATTGACCCACTCTCAACTTCTGCAATTGCACGTAAACAAAATCACTTCGAATACGTTGGCTTCCACAACTCGATTGTGGTCATTCCCAGCGCCGGTCCTAGGTATTATCGCGCCCTGTTCATATACTAAAAAGTCGCCCTTCTCTATATTAATCACAATCAGGAATGAAATGTAGTAATATGCCATAGTCATTTTCCATACGAATTTTGTGGCTGTAGGACTGACACTTCGAATTTGTATGGAAGATGGCTGTCACCGCGACCGATCACTATATTTTGTGAGGAAATAGTAATTCTTAGAGCCGGTATTCAATCGATCGTCAAATTTTGTAACGATACTATGGCTGGCAGATGAATTGAACGGTGTATGATGTCAGATTTCGATAGAAAATTCATTTTTAAGAAAATATAAAAATAAATAACAGGCGCGACAATCCAACATTGGACTAAAGGCCGCAGGATGTGTTAGTGAAATACTATATCCAAGATCTTATCTGCTTTTTTATGAGGTAATGAGATCAGCATCACGCTCAGCAGTGTTATTTATCCCCATAAATGGGTACTCGTTTAACATTTGAGTGAGATCATAGTCCGCCACAAGCTCGTGAGTTCGAAAAACACCATGGAACACGGTGAGATTCGAACTGATGACCCTGTGCACCGAAGGTGCGCGCACTAACCGCTAGACCAGCCAGACTTAAGAAAATAAGCCCAAATATGTTTTGCAAAATAATTGTTCATACTATCCATTCCTGACAACTTTCTTTTTAAATTCCTACCTAATATGGTTCACTTTTCACTTTAAAACGCAGAATACGATAAAAACAGTTGGCACCGAAAATGAACTGACCACACCGCATGTTATTCAAATCTAAAGCGCAGAATAGGATCCGAGAGTGAAATTTTTGTCCGCTGCGATTTTCTCAATGAAAATGTATGCTTACTTACTGGAATATGTGGGAAATGCTGGGGAATTCCACAAGCTACATTCGAAAATGATCCCATATTTTTTCTCGGCCATTTGAAGTATTTTTCGATTTTCGAAATGGAAAAAAATACATAAAATTACCAAGAAAAATGTATACCATTAATTAAAAATTATAACCATTTTCGGATTGTAGCGTATGGAATTCCACTGCATTTGCCACATATTCCACGACCGTAAGCATTTTCATCGAGAAAATCGTAGCGGACAAACATTTGACTCTCGAGGTCTATCCTGCGCTTAATATCGATTGCATAGAAAATTTTACGCGGTCCAATCTTTTCCTATACAAACTATTATACATCCTACAAACTATTATACATCGTACAAAACTCCTCTATCGCCCACTCTCATACAATTGAAACATGAACTACGACTCCTCACACCTCCTTCCCATCCTCGACCAGGCCCAACAAGTTCTTCTCGGGAGCTCAGCAACTACCGGCGAAAATACGACTCTGCTGAGTGGCTGAGATACAGACAGTGATGGGCATTTACTCCATTCGGAGTAGATCTACTCCTTTTTTGGTTTTGCTCCGCTACTCCGGAGTAAACCGTTTCTACTCCTTTTTTACAAAATCCAAGCAATTAACTACAATCTAACAATCAATCTAGGCAAATTGCCACCATTCTTCCGCATTCAATTAATATTTCACTCCTTAAATATTTCAATTATGTAAATGTTTCAATTATGGTCACTTCTCAGGAACAGTCAAAAGTTCCCGAAAACATTGTTCACTCTACACTCCTTCGTAAATCCTTGCCACATTTTTAGGCGCAATACAGGCGCTGTCTGTGCAAACAATAGCCTGGCTGGCTGGCACACAAAAAAGAGATTTATCATGTCGATTGTGCCAAACTTAACTGGCTCTACGAAAGAATATAATTCAATGAACTTGGCTTTTTATGTTTAATTGCAATATAATACTTAATGACTCATGAAAAACCATTTGGTTATCTCCCTGCAAATTTTATAGCAAGCGTCATAAAGTGTGTTCATTTGTGGACAAATGAGATAGGAATTTATTGATTCTATGCATGGGGCTGGAATGAGTTCGTCAAGTGGGTTTTTTTTTCGAATGGGGAAAATGCAAAAAAAAAAGATCGATGTACAAAAGGCATAGTTTAAATAAAAATTATTCTGGCTCTCTCCTATGAGTAGGTTACCTTGTTCATGTTTTCGCTTAAGGCAGTGGCGTAACGTACTGTGTTCCATGTGTTCAGTGAAACACGGCCCCCCAAGCCGATAGGTCCCCCAAAGCCCGAGAACCATATTTCCTTTAAATATTATAATATGTTCATAGTGGCCGAAAACATATAATTTGGGGCTATTTTCATGTTTTCGTAGGAAAAATAGCCCACAACATTTCAATAATTCCCATCAGTGGTGGAACAACTTCACTCGGGACCCTCCCGCCAACTTCTTGAGTGGTCCCCCTAAACTGCGAAAAAAAAACAGAGAGAAATCAATCCAAAACACTCTTGAAGTTCGATCCACACTTTTCAGTCCTAAGTCACAGTTATTTTCCATACTAGTTGACAAATTGTCAGTCAATTGATTGACGGAAAATCTGTCAATTTGTATGGGAAATGACTGTGACTAAAAAGTGTGGATCGACCTTAAATCAACTCTTTTGAAACATGATTTTGACGTTACAGTGTTTCTATCAAAATTAAGAACGTCGTACTTAAAATAATGTTATATCTTTCTCGTCTTTTCTAGACGTTCCAGTGGGTTCGACAGATTTTCGCGTACACGATAATGAATAACACTCGCTTTACTGTAACACTATTTATTACAACCACACGGATACACACGGTTTACAATTTTACTAATTACTTCACTAATTATTGACTCAACATTATCACTGCTAAAACTAGACTGACTGACTGACTCTAGTCGACGCCCTTGTATACCCATTTTCACTGTTCTGGAAACTTCGGTGATGCACTTTCTAACAACGGCCAGTAAGTTGTCTCGCTAGTGATACTAGCGCCATCTGTTGCCACGTACCGAAAATCCTTTTGGGTTGACGTATAGACTAGGCGCATTGCATTACCCCCTCCTTAAACCTGTTCGTCCCGAACAGAACACGGCTTCGGTCACCTTCGTATCGTCGCCTCGATAGGGTGCCAGTCGATCCACACGTATGATCTTCATTTTCGCTCTCGGCTTCCGATGCTCGTACTTTAACAGCTGCACAACTCGTACACCGGCGGCACCACCCCTCAACGTCAACTCGAGCATCCACCCAGTAGAATCGTTTGTTTCCCAATTCACAGACAACGGGAGCAGGTTGTTTCGCACTTCGCCAACTCATTCTTCTGGTTCGCTGCACGCATCTCTTACAGGATGTTCCTGCCTTTCTCGGCAGACGACAGTTCCTTCGCAGATGACCATTTTCACCGCAATTCCAGCACCGAATTGAATCGCCGTTGACAACCTTCTTGCAGAGTGTGCCTGCCTTCCTCAGCTGCTCACAGTTACTTCGCACATGCCCTTGTTCGCCGCATTTCCAGCATCGAATCGAAACTCCGTTAACAACTCGTCTCGATACATCGATTCTCCGACAAACGTAATCATTCGTTACTTCTCGAACTCAGTTCGCTCTTTCCCAACTCGTTTTCCTTGCCTGCTGAGCACAATTCTTGTGGAATGCACTGGTCTTCCTCGTCTGTTGAAAATTCCTTCGCACATGCCCCTTTTTACCGCAGTTCCAACACCGAATTGCATCTCTGTTGATAACATGTCTTGATGCATCCATTCGCTGACAAACACAATCGTCCACTACCTCTCGAACTCGCCCACAGTTACGGGCGGCTTGCTTCGCAGCTTCAAATGTCAAGATGTATGCAAGTGCGTCCCTGATCGTCCGCTTGTCAGCTAGCCGTAACGCCTGTTGTAGTTCACGATCCAGGAGAGCTGTAGCGAACACATCGACTGCTGGTTCGTTCCGATGTTCTGGCTCCGAGGTCGGGTATGACAAAAGAGCCAGCCGTTCAATATCTTGCGCCAATTGCTGAAGAGTTTCTCCTGGCTTCTGTGTCCGGTTACGAAGCTGTGATAGATAAATTTGCTTCATGTGCTCGTCACCGTAACGCCCATCCAACGCCTTCACAAGCTGCACATAAGATGTCTGCAGTGGAGCAGGAATCGATTGCAGGATTTCAGCAGCAGGTCCTTTCAACGCTAGAACCAGAGCCGTGACGCGCTCGCTATCAGACCAACCATTTACCATTGCAGCAGCCTCAAACTGTGTCTTGTAGATGTTCCAAGACATTTGTCCATCAAAAGTCGGCGCTTTCAGACTTTTAATATTCGAGTCAGTTTTAAATATTTCACTTTTTCTCGATGTTTCGCGCTCGCTATTCGACTTCTGGATATTTTCGACAAGTACTGCACTCTGCGGGTGTTGGCTGATATTTGCTGTTTTCAAACGTTCTAGATCGTCCTTTAACTTATGGACTTCTTCGGGCAGATCACTCTTAAACTTATGCATCTCTTCGGGCACAGTCTTAATTTTCTCAGAACTTTCTCGAGACTTCTCGTCGATTATATTCAGCACTTCCGTTTGCTGCTTTTCAATTTGCTGTTCGAGGCTGTCTTTTAAGAGACTAAACGCTTCTTCCGATTGTGCTATACGCTCTTCTAGCTTTGTCTTTATCGACTTCTCGGATCCCGGAATTCTCTCTTTCAGCTCTGACTATCGATTCCTCCATCTTGGCTGATCGTTCAGTTAATGCGATGAGTGCCTCCTCTGACTTCACCGACCGTTCATTCATCTTGCTCATTGCTTCCTCCGACTTGGCTGATCGCTGGTTTAACTCAGTCATCGCTTTCAGCAACTGCATCATTGGGTCTCTGACTTCTTCTTCTGCACTTGCCTCACAGGAGTCTTGCTCTTCCCGAAACTCTACCGTATCAGGATCCTGTCCTTCATCTCATCAGCCGAGCAAGCAACGCACTTTTGTTTCCCGAAGTCGATAAATTCCGTTTTGCCAGCTCACGCTTCAATTCGGCCGTTGTTAGTTGCGAGATAGTACGCGGCATGTTTCTTAACTATAAACTGTCCACAGTTCAATTTTACACGAATCAAACTTTCTAGAACTAGAACTTAATATTAAACTCAATACATCAATCTTGGCAAGAGTCCTTTCAAACCAAATATGGCCTCTGCACCACAGTCCTATTGACCGTGTATATACCGCAAGCAGGATAACGTACTAACTAGTTTGAACTAAGTTTATACTACTCTCAAACTATTTTGATCGTGTTTGACAGTTTAAGACAAAGTGGATTGAAACTTACTTCGAATGTTTTCGAATTCTACACGTTACGGCACTAATTCACTTTCGAGAAGTTTTACTGTCCACAATAGTCCGATCCGAAGTTCGTAAGTTCACTTTCCAGAACTTTCCGTAACGAACTTTCCTGAAAATTCTCGTCGAGTTCTCGGATGTTCACTAACACACGGAATTTCACGTTTACCGGATCTCTTTACACTAGTCCGACACGATTGCGTTCACTTTCCAGAACTTTCCGTCGCGAATTTTCCAAAAAATTCTCGTAGAATTCTCGAATATTCCCGAATACACTCGTCACACAGTATCACGTACTGAATTTGTCCACAATAGTTCAGCACGACCGCGTAAGTTCACAATCCAGAACTCTCCAACGCGAACTTTCTCGAAAATTCTCGTCGAGCTCTCGAATATTCACGAATTCACTCGACAATTTCAGTTTGACGTCGTATATTCCGCGCACGAATCACACTACACCGTACTTGAAAATCACACTTCTGACACCAATTGTTATATCTTTCTCGTCTTTTCTAGACGTTCCAGTGGGCTCGACAGATTTTCGCGTATACGATAATGAATAACACTCGCTTTACCGTAACACTATTTATTACAACCACACGGATACACACGGTTTACAATTTTACTAATTATTCCACTACTTATTGACTCGACATTATCACTGCTAAAACTAGGCTGACTGACTGACTCTAGTCGACGCCCTTATATACCCATGTTCTGGAAACTTCGGTGATGCACTTTCTAGCAACGGCCAGTAAGGTGTCTCGCTAGTGATACTAGCGCCATCTGTTGCCACGTACCGAAAATCCTTTTGGGTTGACGTATAGACTAGGCGCATTGCAATAACTTTGCTAAAAGCTACTTTGATTCTTTACATTCTTATATTGAGAATAGCGTTCTTGTTGTATCGTTTATTAAATTAATGATTTCATCAATCTTTTTTTTTTTAATAAAAATGCCCACGCAGCGCAGCATTAACATATACATATAGATGTTGGTTATATATTTAATTAGTACCTGTGCCTACAATGGGATTCGATCCCGCGAACCTATGATTTGAAGGCGAGCGCCCTAGCTACCCTAATGCCGCACACACACGGTCAATCCTAATCTAATTAATTTATTTTTTTTTTTAAATTTTCGTTCTCTCAAAATAGAAGAAAATGTATGAATATGACAGAACGAAAAATCCAAAAAATGGATCCGGGCGCTTCGTGTGTTGGCGGCCTAAGTTTGTAACTTGCTAGACAATTGAAAAAAGCAACACGTCATTAATTCAACTCTATACATTGTTTCAGTTCTAAATTTAAGTTTTTCTCTAATTTAAATCCTTCAATTTTAAGAACGTTTGAACTTAATATTAAACTCAATACATCAATCTTGGCAAGACTCCTTTCTAACCAAATATGGCCTCTGCACCACAGTCCTATTGACCGTGTATATACCGCAAGTAGGATAACGTACTAACTAGTTTGAACTAAGTTTATACTACTCTCAAACTATTTTGATCATGTTTGACAGTTTAAGACAAAGTGGATTGGAATTTACTTCGAAATAGCGCAGCCATGCAAAGCAAATTTTTTTGGTGAAAATAGTATTTGCATGGATTTCACGTGAACTGATGATGTTTGTACCCGTTTGTACCTATTCTTATTTACAATGCACTGGTTTATCAGTTTTAAATCGATGATGAAGCACAACCAGGTATCAATAATTTCTATAGTATCGATTTCCCAATTTTTTTCTGAGCACTCTTTTTGGTACCATAAATTATACAAAACACTAGGCCAGACTTGATTTTTTCTTTACCTGATACTAAAAACTACGCTAAAAACCAGTATGTCCTTAAAAATAACATATTCGGTATTGGGTATTTAAGAAAACCGAATACCTGTACTGGAATCTCAATACCGAATAGGTATATTCCACCCTTACTTTCTCCCTCCTTCACCTTGGATTCCACTAAATTGCATCTAAATTGCGATGCTTGGTCTGTCGTGTTGGCACGTCATCGCCCAGTTTAGGGATACACATTTAATTTTCACAGGCAGCTTTATAAAGGATTGTGTCATCACCGATACCAGAGTTGCTCACTTCTCACATTTACCTACTTAATGTTTCCTACTAAAGTCCAATTAAATTAATGCTAAAGCAAACATTTACGTATACAAAAACTATTTTATTTTCAACATTTCATTTTACATTTACATGTACGGTAACTGATATCCTTTTGTAGCCATAACCATGCGTGTGTGGGTTTTATTTCTTTACACAACCTTTATCCTTTGGCGTTGTCTTCTTATGTTTGCATGTGCAACTTGCATCGCATTTACATGTATCCCCACATTTTTCCGCTGTACATTTGCAATCTGTGAATGCATTTTAAAAATATAAATTGAGATTTATGTAGGTGGAAATTTGTTCGTGATATCCTGAAGGATAATGTAAGGATATTGAATTTAAAATAATTATTTCGTTCTTACCGTCTCCGCAACCTCCACACGGCATTTTTAGAAAATATTTATTATTTGCACTCAATTAAAAAGAGATACTGATGCTGCAAGGCTGTCGTTATACAACGTACTAACTAACACGAATCACTGATATTCGTTTCAGTTGCGTGCTGTGTGCAAGCCTGGAAAAATTGTAGAAAAAATCGAAAGAGATTACCAAATTATAGGTGTTGACATTGTCCTGCAGATAAGAGATGAGTGCACATCATATTATGCATCCGCGATAGCGTTTTTTTGCAAGTCTGTAAATTTTCTAGAACAAAAAATAAATCCGAGTTTGTTTTTATAGATTAAATAAAAAATCAATTTTGATGATTTTCAAGGTTTATTTACTGCATATTTCGATTAAGAAAATATTATACATATTTGTAAATATGTACATGCGATTCATTATCGAGAATTCGTGGTGCTGATTTGAAGCGACTCTTGACCAGACAGAAAGATTGTTACATAAACACCACTATGTGTTTACCAATGTGGGAATGGATTCGTTTAAGTTAGATTATTTGAGAACTTCCTCGGATTGGCAGAAGCAAAACGGAAAAACTTATTGTAAAGCAAAAAAAAACGTGAAATTTATCAAATCATCAGCCTACGATAAAAACATGTGATCTAGTTAGCATTTTTCGAATACTGTATGTATTTCAATGGCTTCGTATGAGGTCAAAACCGAGAAAATTCATTTTTTAATTTTTTTTTCAAAGCCTAGATTCGCGGTTGATCTTCATGTCTATGCCTATGTTAGAAGCAAATGTTACACAAACGCATTCTAAAACGAAAATCATGAATTTTTATTTAGTCGCATCTGTAAGGCTCTCATGGACCACTTTCGGTCCTCGGGCCATCGGTTGGGAAAAAGTGCTGTAGAGAGTAAAGAATAACAACCCTTATTCAAATTAGTCCAGTAGTGGACACGGAGATAGGAAACACGAAACGCAGATCGATTACCACCTCTGCTTCGATTTTATGAGAAGGTGGGTAAAAGACTGCAAGGTGATCTTGGGTGAATCTGTCGTTAGCCAACATCGTTTGCTCCTGTCAGAATTTATTCTGAAAGTAGGAGGAGCAAGAAATAGAAGAACTCCCAAGCCTGTCGCAAAAATCAAGTGGCCTTACACTACAGTCCAGTCAGAATTGCACATCAAATAGAAAAAAATTTCCGGTTAATAGAAGTGTCCGCTTATAGGAGGTGTCCGTTAAGGGAGATTTTACTGTATGTATATAAACCGCGAACTCTACAAAAAATGTCTGAGCAATAATAAAAGTTTACAAAATTGCCTATAAAGTTCATCTCACATACTTAGGTCGAATTCCTAGCAGCTATACAGATACAGCTAACTTAAAAATCTAAATTAAAAAATAACTACTCAAAATAAAAGTTTATTTCAAAAACTATTACAAAGAAGGCAACGTGCGTATTTAATTTTTGTAAATGGTTACCTCTAAATATTGACCGTTACGTCTGGTAGACTTTTGGAATTTGGCCTCCATATTCCGTGCTACTCACTGAAGAAGTGAAGTCGAATGCCATTTTAATTTCGCCGACAATATTTCGTTGTTAGTGCTCTGGGATGGTCGTTGGGTTTGTTTCATAGATTTTTTATTTTAGGTACCCCTATAGAAAAAGTCCCGTAGTGTAAGGTCGGGTAACCTGGGTGATCAGTTTACGTCACCGGAACCGTTTATCAGTTAGGGTAGAAATCAGGTAATATGGAATGGTCATCGTGGTCTCTGGCCGTGTGGGGTGTGTCAGAATCTCGCTGAAACCATGCCTGCAGTGGCGGAACAACTTCACTCGGGGCCCTCCCGCCAACTTCTTGAGTGGGCCCCCTACACTGAGAAAAAAGGAAAGTGCAATCAATCGAAATCACTCTTGAAGATCCATCCACACTTTTCAGTCATCAGTCACAGTCATTTTCCATACAAGTTGACAGATTGTCAGTTAATGGATTGACTGACAATCTGTCAATTTGTATGGAAAATTACTGACTGATGACTAAAATGTGTGGATCGACCTTAAACCAACTCTTTTGAAACATGATTTTGACGTTACAGTGTTTCCACTAAAATTAAGAACGTCGTACTTAAAAAAAAAACTTTGCTAAGAGCTACTTTGACTCTTGGCATTATTATATTGAGAATAGCGTTCTTGTTGTAACGTTTATTAAATGAATCAATCGTTATTTTTTTATTTTCAAATAAAAACGCTCACGCAGCGCAGCATTGAAATCTAGGTATAGGTGTTCGTGGTTTTTAAGCATAGTAAAGCCTACAATGGGATTCGATCCCGCGAACCTATGATTTTAAGACGAGCTCCCTATTTACCCTAATACCGCACACGCAGGGCCAATTCAAATCCATTTTGTGATCGTTCTGTCAAAATCTAAGAAAATGTATGAATTTGCCAGAACGAAGAACTAAAAAATGGATTCGGACGCTTCGTGTGTGGGAGGCCTAAGTTTGTAACTTACTAGACAATTGAAAAAAGCGACACGTTATTAATTCAACTCTATTCCTTGTTTCAGCTTTAAATTTAAGTCTGCTCTAATTTAAATCCTTAAATTTTGAACATTTGAACTTAATATGAAATTCAACACAACAACCTTGTCAAGACGCCTTTCAAACCAAATATGGCATCTGCACCATAGCCAAAACCCTCTCTATTACAAGCCGGTAACCACCGAGGGAAACTGGGGAAATCAGCCCATGTTTGCATTGGTAAATATGACAAAATGGTGGACAAATGTACGGGAAAATGGTGACGTCCGGGTTTCAAACACCAGAAAATCCACTAAAACTAAACATTTCTCGTTTTTTTTTCAATTTCACTGTTCTCACAACTTTTTTTCGTGTAAAGTTTGTCGCGTTGTTCATAACAAATTTGATTGGAACTTAGTCCGAAAGCTTAGAAAAGGGACCTAAAGAATCTTGTTGCCCATATGGTACTTGGCAAGGAAAAAAGGTTGGTCTTGGTCGGATTACAATCCTACAATTACAACAAATAGCGCAGCCATGGCATTTGAGGATGCGGATTGTCTCATGAACTTTCAAAGATTTTAGAACAATATTAAATTTGTTTATCTAAGGGACCTGTTGAAAGAGGTACAATAAATTTAGCATTTCTTTTCACTGCGAAATGTGTATATCTCTTCTACAAAAAATATCTACCTCGGAGTATTGTTTTTCGCCGTCGTTGTTATGTTATGTTGTGTTTTTATTGTTCGAGAAATCTTTCATGTGCCTTTTGGGCCCCTAAATCTCGTAAGCCCCCCGCCACGCGGGCCCTGCGGGCCCTTATACGCCGCCCCTACATGCCTGTGTACTGCAGAAAATATGTTCTCTCATTCTCTCATCTGCAGAATATAATATATATCGGCATGCGTGATTAGAGACACCGTCCTCAGAAATTACTTGCCATCAACGAACTAAAAAAAAAAAAAAAATTTTTTTCTTGACAATGCAGTTATGTCCTTTAGGTGTCCAATAACAGCAATCGAGGTGAGTCAGATTATTTTATTACCTTGTTCCCTATTAATAAATTCACATCAGTCGTGTGTGACTATCTGCATCCACGCTTGACATGTGGTGCACGTGGAGGTGGTGCTTTGTCCTTGAGACAATGATTTGGATGGTGCTTACAATAACTACCGGCCAGATATTGTAGTGAGACAAGATAATCATGGTACTAGACTGGTACTGGTATTTCGTGCTCGGTTCTTTATTCCAGACGTCCATAAGTCATATCATCACTTCTAATGGCCGTATTTTGTTGAAGTGTGAATTAAACTTCTGTCCAAAAAAACGTCTGTTTTCTTCATGTTTACAAATGAAACGAAAGATATTATGATTATGTCATATTACATCTTTGTTCCTTTTGTCCTTAATCTCATTCATGCACATCAGACAGGACAATGAATACTTGAACTACCGCTGTGTGCACATATCAGGGGAAAAATTTCCATATTTGTCTCGAACATGAATGTTATCGCTGTGCTTGAATTTCGTTTTGCATTCTATCTTCTGATACGTACTCGCAGTGGATGTAGAAAGTAGGAAAAAACAGCGATTGCAGCAAAAAAAATGTGAGAAGCATAATCCGAAAGATAATGCGGGCGAAAATAAGGTACTCTATTTGCCTATGAATAAAAGAAAACACAATCAATAAAAATATGGGAATATGGCTTATTGTTCTCGACGATGTTTTGGAAATTAAAGCAATGTTGTTGCTGATGAAAATAATTTTAGGCAAGGTCATGGAAAATCCACAAGTTTGAAGAGAGATATAAGTTAAAGTCTCAAATAAAGAAGTATGTAAGTATGTATTGATTTGCCGGTAATAAGGAGTGCATTCAGCGAACGAAATTCACTGAAAAAACGCTGGAAATGCTACAAGAATTAACCGCCACCGACCTCTTTCTCCGTTGAGTGGTCTTAATGCGCAATTGTAAGACGATAGGGCAAAAAAAATGATTTTTTTTTTTTTTTGTTACTACTCACACTGCCGCAGGACTGCCTTCTGCCGTTTCTGAAATATATAAAAAAAACAATCTGTAAGTTTTTATACTTACAGCACACACATGCAAAGCAGGGTATCCTATTGGTGGAACTTAACTAAGCAAGATCAAATTAAACGAGTGTCAATAAGCGCAACAGCTCTCACAGCGGAATCGCTCTCACTGCGCCCTTATTGCGAATTGACACATCCTCGACACAACGAGGACACAACACAAAAACCACACTGGGACAAGCTCTTACGGTGGCATCTCACGCACCGCACCCTTGTCCCAGTTCTTCGCGTACAAGAAAATAGTTCCACCAATAGTATTAATCTACAAGCACACACAAGAAAGTTACAGATTGATGATTGACACATCTGCAACACTCTGCCAACGGTCATTTCTTCCACAAATATCAATGCAACTATCTTCGGTACATTACATTTAATTATCTTCAACAACATTATTTCAAAACTTCATTATTCTCTTCAATTTCTTTACTCACGTCAACCATCAATCTATCCAATTAAAACGTGCATGCAAAAATTTAAAACCACATTACCATAATTCACGTTAGTACCAGAAATTTCACTCAGTACATATTAATTTTTCAAAAACTAGACTAAACTATTTTTCAGTACTAAATTCATAAATAATCATGCTAATTAAAAAAAACCAAAGTTAACTCGATTAAGTAAGAAGCTAATTAATTTATTACACCTGATCTATTCGCTAAAATAAGTACAAAAACTTAGTGAGATACTCACAATTATTAAAAATTTAGTAATAAATTCGCATTCAAAACACCCAAACATAATATATATAAGTATAAAAACTTAGTGATTACTCACAACAAAATATAAGTGATTCCTTCCTTTTTTTTTCCTTTTTCTTTTCTTTAGCACAACTCACAATTCTCACAATTTACTTATCACTCTTCACATTTAAGGTCCGACTCGAACTGATTGAAAATTTCCAGTTCAATCTTAAACTTCAATCCGTTCGAGTTTAATATATTTCGCAACCTCAGCGAAACGTACAGCAAGTACTTGAAAGTCCTATTTCTTGGGCTTGATATAAACAAACCCATAGATTTAAGTGTATAAAAATCTATGTGTAAACAAAATCGGTCCAAGATATTTGATATGCATAAAGCATACATAAACAGCAATACGGCAATTGCAATTAATACGACTACGAGTATAAGTGGACCAGTCATAAATAACACATTGTGTTTTTAATAATGATCCACTTGATATTTTGCGTCGGAATCCTACCAACGTCTTACACAATGAGAATCTAATTGGAGTAGCACTTTTCTGCTACATTTTCCGTTCGCTGAATGCACTCAATAAAATAAGTTTTGATGAACTGCGAGCTGCCCGATGCGTTGGAAAGATGCTTTAATTCCCTTAGGGCCGATTTCTCGGCTGGTTAGTCTTATCGTATAGGCAAGACGCACATTTTTCTAATTTTTTTTACATTGTATTGAATTTAGTGTTTGTTTGCTTTGCATAGTTTCGCCATATTTTCCTAGGTTAAGCCATCGTATGAAACAGGGACGTAGCTAGGGGCGGGGTGCATGGGGTTCGGACCCCTCCTGAAATGTTTTAAAAAATCATCAGAAATATAGAAAAAAATAGAGCAAAAGCTTTGGTTTTTTAATCACGGGTTAAAAATAGGCAATACAAAAGTCGAATATGTAAGTATATGAATTGATTTTTGTTTTTGTCATAAAAGTCGTTACTTTTCTCGTTCTTTGAATGCACTCGCAGATGTTATATTTTCGGCTTATAAATTTAGTTGTTAGTTAAGTCGCTAGCAGGGGCTAAATCCTCGAAACTTTGTGAGTATGTTTTTTTAGGTTAATTAACACTCATTCAGAACCTACTGTCGTGTGTCTGGTACGTCAACCACAAATCGAATTTCCTTAGTTTGCACAAGAGGGCGCGGATGGCACTAACCAAAAATAAGGTTGATGTCTCGACTTATACAACAACCACAACTTTCCGCAAGTTTCCGGAAAGTGCATCACTGAAGTTTCCGGACGTCGACGAGTAAGTCAGTCTAGTTTTAGCCGTGAATAATGTCGAGTCAAATAATTAGTAAAATTATAAACCGTGTATATCCGTGTGGTTGTAATAAATAGTGTTACAGTAACGCGAGTGTTATTTATTAGGCTTGTTCTGCTATCTGTTCTCATAGGGAGAACTTTTGTGTTTCCGATATTTTCCGCTATGTGTCCGCTCAGGGGCGGCGCATAAGGGCCCGCTTGGCGGGGGGGCCCACGAGATTTAGGGGCCCAAAGCCACATGAAGAGTTTGTCGAACCATAAAACATCTGCGAAAAAAAACAATAATTCGACGTAGCTATTTTTGGTAGACAAAAAGGGATATACACTTTTCGAAGTCAAAACAAATCCTAAATTTATTGTTCCTCTCTCATCAGGTTCCTTAGAGAAACAAATTTAATATTGTCCTAAAATCTTTGAAAGTTCATGAGACACTCCGGATCCTCAAATTTGCTTGTAAAATTTTGCTTTGCATGGCTGCGCTATTGTAGCCGCGGTTTGTAATCCGACCCACCCTTTTCCTTGCGAAGCACGATATCCGCAAAAAGATTGTTTAGGTTGCTATGCAAATAAACTATCTTAAAACATTTTTGGTGATAGTACCTTTTCTAAACTTTCGGACTAAAATCCAATCCACTTTGTCATGAACTGAACACGAGCATGATAGTTTGAGAGTGGTACTAAACTTAGTTCAAACTAGTTAGTACGGCCTGTATATGTCGTTGAAAACTAAAATAATAAAAGATCCCGGCAATGCAACTATTCAAATCCAAAATATTTTATCTTACTTGCGGTATATACACGGTCATTAGGGCTGTGGTGCGGAGGCCAGATTTGGTTTGAAAGAAGTCTTGTCAAGATTCTGTATTGAATTTAATATTATGTACAAACGTTCTTAAAATTGAAAGATTTAAATTAGAGCACACTTAAATTTAAAGCTGAAACAAGGAATAGAGTAAATCCATTTTTTGGATTCTTCGTTGTGTCAAATTCATACATTTTCTTCGATTTTGACAAAACAAAAAAAAAAAAAAAATGGATTCGGATTTACCGTGTGTGTGTGTAGCATTAGGTTAAATAGGGGATCAATAGGGGATCGAATCCCATTTTAGGCGCAGGTATTTCACTATATGCTTACCAACATCTATAGAGGTCAATACTACGCCGCGTGAGTGTCTTTGTTTTAAAATAATAAAAAAAACACGATTAACGAAATCATTAAACGTTAAAACAAGAACGCTCTTCTCAATATAAGAATGCAATGAGTGAAAGTAGTTCCTAGCAAAACTATTTTAAGTACGACGTTCTTAATTTTAGTAGAAACACTGTAACGTCAAAAGCATGTATCAAAAAAGTTAGTATAAGGTCGATTCACACTTTTTAGTCATCAGTCACAGTCATATTATACTGCGATATTACCGCCAAAACGGGCGATGTGCACCGTAGGCCGAACAACGCGAAGCCATGGAGCGGTATAAAGAACGAAGCAAGGAAGAAGAAGAAAGTCTCAGTCAATTCCCATACAAATTGACCAGATAGTAAGTCAATCAATTCACTGACAATCTGTCATCTTGTATGGAAAATAACTGTGCCTGATGACTGAAAAGTGTGGATCGACCTTTAAGAGTGTATTCGATTGATTTTACTCTGTTTTTTTTCTCAGTGCAGGGGGCCCACTCAAAAAGTTGGCGGGAGGGCCCCGAGTGAAGTTGTTCCGCCACTGTGTCCGCTGTATGGCGGACGGTAAGATATGTGTCGCTAGTGTCGATAAGAAGAACAAGAAAATTCTTCTTGCGAGAGCTGATAGCGTAATGTTCCTACTTTTCGTCATAATTTTTTGGAAATATTTTACAAACGCATAGTGTTGCTAAGAAATATTTGCGAAATGCAATCAACAATACCTTAGCTGGACTGGACTACACTGCATGTGTTCTGAGCAAAACCATCTACAGGAAGGAAATGTGCTCTAATCTACAGGAAGGAATAAAAATCTCAATTAAATTGGTCTCCAGGAGAATAGCGATTCCCTGTAGTGTAACTGAAATATGGCATTTTGAAGGAGAACGGAAATTTCATTCACACTACAGGAAATCGCTGGCGGCCATTCCATTATAATGCTTAAATTTTAGTCCGTTGCTTGTTTTGTAGATGGCGTTGCTATAAAATTGCGAAATACAACGAATTATTCGATATCCGAATTTTCTATTCTCCTATTGCTTTTACAGATTTTTAATCATATAAAAGTGTGCTTTGGACGGGATCGCTTTTTATGGAAAAATGTCCCGGTGATTGTAACAAAGCCTCAGTTAATTTGCGTTCCTTTAACGTAATCCGGAGTGTGATGGAGCGTCACATTGACTTAAAGTTCCACTTTGAATTTTCAAAATTAATTTCCTAGTGTCCTAGCCCAGGGCCTCGCGCTGGCAAATGCCTCGCACCACACCTGGACAAAAATTTAACAAAAGTGAAATATCTCCAATAAATATCTCAACAGGATTCGTGTAAAATATAATTTTTGGAGTACCATGATAGTCTAGCCGCTTTAGCCTTTGTTATTCGTGAATTAAAAATAATTTAGCTCTTTTCATATGGGCATATTCTTCAACAGAGATTTGGTGAGAACATACGAAATGTCAGTGACTTTGAAGCCGGCCTTTCGATTTTCATTGACTTATTTTTTGAACTGTAGACGAGGCCTTAAAAACGTAAATAATTTACGGTAAATACAGCAAGTGCTTTCAATCTTTTTTATTACAACGACTGACGATAGTAGCTTTTGAAGCTCCACATTTGTATATGAAATTGTGTCCATCTACCAGCACTTTAAGTGATTATAGTAAATGGTATCTGGCATCTCTTACTCCTTTGCAAACGCCGTAACCGAGAGCAAGGACACTGAAGAACGCTGAAAATTTCTAATACCCAGAAGAATTTCAGGAAATGCGCGTTGCAGCATGCTCTTCATCGGCAATTGGGCCTCATTCTATCTGCAAAATTTTCGGAAATATGACACCGTGTTTGGTTGCCCTATTTGTAAAAACGGAGAGCCAGAACTTTAAAGGACGTGGAATATTTCTGACAACTAGGATTCCGACATTTTATAATTGGGTGGAACTTTTATTGAGTGACCATATGACTCATGACTGCATATGAGGCACTCTCTTCTTGCATTTTGGATAATTTCAATGTAGTTTCGGTTTTTTGCAAATAATTAAAGTCTGAATTTGCTTTTTCCTTAAAAAATTTACGTAATAAACATCTTACTGTTTGTGGAACATATTGAAAATCAAAATGATTTCAAACATTTTTCTTGACTTTAGAATCAAAATTGAATCTGGGACATTGCTATTTTTCGAAATGCAAGAAGCGAGTTTTGGAATTCAGTGCCAGATATTCACAGAAAGATGCTACTTAATGGTAATAAATTAACTAGCACGCAAGAGTCCAGAGTTCGACTTTAGGACCTTTAAACAAAATGTCGCCTCAGCTTTTATTCGTCGTCCGGACCGAATAAAAACTATGGCCGCTCCTGATTTTAGCTTTTATAAAATAAATGCTGGAAACAGATTAAACGCGTTGAATGTTTGCTGCTGCTGTTCAACAGTAACAGCAACAAAACACAGTAACAGCAATTTAAAATGCATTGTGCTGCTATCTTCGGCAGCATTCAACGCGTCTAATCAGTTTCCAGCAAAACCGATGATAAACTGAAAATTTGGAAGTACGGAGAAATTTGGACACTTCCCGAATCAATCCTGGCTACGTCCTGGTATGAAATTGCGTAATGATTCTACTGTATATACGAACTAGAAAAAATCATGGTGTGCGTCTTGTCTATACGATATGACTGACTACTGTACTGTACGAGAAATCGGCATTTAATTCTCTCTTTCTCTTTCTCTTTGATTGATGGACTTGCTGATTTGATAGGTACATACCATACAAGATTGGAATGATATGACTTCGAGAATCAATATCAGGTTTCCAAATTTAGCATCGTGATCATAATTTCATCCTTCACAAAAATTGCGTTCTGTCATTCGCTTTTGCGAAAACATACCAAAAATTATTTCTGCAAATAGCACACCCTTTTACAACCACATTCACAACCACTGTCTCTACATTGCCCATTAATCATTATTACGTGCTCTTCTCATTTTAGATAATGTCAAAAAAGCGAATCCGCAAACTGGTGGCCAGCGATGATAATCCACCGACCAACTACGTCGTTTCACGTAAATTAATTGCATTTCGAACGATTGGAATTTGCCTGTTAATTGCCATCGTAATCGGCCTAGCGACACATAATCCTAATGCCGTCCAGGATTTCGTACGAAGCTATCGCGAGCAGTACCATTTAATGGTATACGGCACACACAACTATTGCACACGATTCTTCAATTTCAAAGAGTTACTGGCCACGCTGCGTGCTAATATTTATGGTCAGGAGACGGCACTCGATCGAATCGAAATGATTTTTCGCCAACATGAAAATCTTACGTCCCTGGCTGTTGTCGGAACGACGGGTGTGGGTAAAACGCATTTCAGTAATTTACTACGTAGACACTATCCGTGGCAGGATAACGTACAGCATTATGTTTGGTCCACATATAATGAAGTGGCTACGGCCAAGTATCAGATTGTTAATAAATTTTTAGAAAAGCTCTCCGTGTGTGGCCATAATCTTATTTTAATTGATGACCTCCTGCCCGAGGATCAAGATTTTGTTTTGCAGTATCAGAGTGCGATTGAGAAATCGTTGGCGAATAATAGCGGTTCATCGATCAAACTGATTGTGGCTTATGTGTTTAATGTTCCGCGATATACGTCTGAACGGAGGGCGAAATTTGTGAAAAATATTGAGAGCTTGCAAAACTTGACGAATGTTAAGACTGTTAATTTTGTACAGTTGACTGAATTAGATGTAGAAAAGTGTGTTTTAAACACTGCAAACAAATTAAATGTAAGACTGACAAAGAGACAACTGGAAGATATTTTGCAATCTATCGACAATGTCCAAGTAGGATGTAAAAATGTTCATGCGAAGATTACAAAATACAGTGATATACGTTAAGGTAAATTTTAAAAATGTTGTCTTTTCAATCTGATCATGTTAAAATGTGTATTTTTGTTCCTAAGACACGACTCTTTGTTTCTTGATAAAAGAAACACTTTGTAAAGGAAGATATTTTTGTATGTTTGTATTTATTAATAATGAAGATTCAATAGTAGAAACAATTGTGTTTTATTTTTTTTTTGCCGAGAAGGCTAGAACCTTCCAGGCAACTTTACGAAAAAACAAATCTTTACGAAAATTTTCAGCACATCAAAATTTAGTGCATAGGTTATCAACCTCTTCGATCGGTGTATTAATGGGAAAGATATATGCAATAAACGGATTTTTTTTTGATAGACTTAAGCGAGTAGCCCAATTTTAGAATTTAGTCAACAGTCTTTCTTCTACTGCCTCTCTACATGTAGATTTTTTTTTAATTTAATAGCATGATCCTCTGATGGCAATTTCAGAGTCAGAAGAGTCCGAAACCCCCATTTAGACCTGTAACTAAAACAACGGTAAATTAATGCTTCAAGTGAATTATATATGATCCGATTGCTTCTCCCAACTCTTCCCATGGGGACTTCGATAGATATTTAGGGTAGTAGAAGTTCATTTACGGCTTTAGTAAAATAGGAGTGTCTTGTCGCATATCACAGTGAGGACCAAATTTCCTTTTTATTCCCGAAAATCCACAAACAGGCCAGCCCATATATACAGGATGTTCGGAAAATATTGACACGCACGGGAAAATGAAATGATTCCCCATATGATCTCCAGTGGCGTAACTAGGGGGGGGGGGTGTGTTAAATCCCCCTCTTGCACGTGGGAAAAAAATGTAAAATTTATAAGAAAAAAAGCAAAAGGGAAAATCTGCCACATTCTTCTCTTTAGAACCCATCTAGAATAGAAAAACAATATTTATCTGTTCGATCGTCACTGTAACAATTAGTTATAATCTTTTTTTGGGTGTTTGGGTTTCATAATTTTTTCAACTAAAATCACTATACTAAAATATTCTGTGAAGAGCATGGGTTATCCCTTCGTGGTCATCAGGATTCCGGCGCTGTACTGAGAGAAGAGGAACGATATAATGCACCGAAACAGAGAGACGGGAATTTTAGGGCACTTCTCCGCTATGCTTGCAAACCTGGCGACAATCTGCTGGAAAACCAGCTGAAAAGCGGATCTAAGAACACTATGTATACTAGTCCAAAAATTCAGAATGCTATAATTAGTGAGTGGCGCAGGCACAGGCAGGAGCCTTTACAGTCATTTCTGATGAGACAACCGATAGCAGTGGTGTTGAGCAGCTTACCTTATGTGTTACATATGTTTTTGGAAATACTTTGCATGAAGAATTTTTAGCGTTTATTGATGTTAGGGGTATATGTCTGAGGAAAGCCTGGGGGCTACAATTGTCAAGGGTCTCAGGGATATAGGTATAGAAACTCGAAATATGTGCGGGCAAGGTTATGATGGTGGGAGTAATATGAAAGGAAAATTCAGGGGCGCACAGTCATTCGTCAAGCAACTAGCTCTATACTTACTTACATTGTGAGTCTCATAGTTTTAATTTAGCAGAATCCAATTGTTAATTCTATTCAAGTCTTCTTGAAGACCCCGAAATGAAAAAAAACCCCTCCGGAAAGCTACTGACGAGGCTACTGATGGCGAATCTCGAGTTGGAGGACTTATCCTGACCTGACCTCTCTGTCGGTGATAGGGGAATGGGATAATGCGGAAACTGCTGCCGATGCTAAACTCAAAGATAATTCTTGTTCGTCTCCCCCATTTCTCGTAGCGTTGCAGTGTATCGTTTCTACTTTCTCTGTATGTCAACCTATAACTCGGCAGCTGCAATCGAAAACTATGCATCTCAGCAAGTCCCTGTTGATTGCAGAAGGTGCCGTAAAAACCATGCAGAGAATGCGAGCCAATGCGACCACAAGCTTCAGCCAAATTTTCAATGAAGTTCAATCTCTCTGCGCCACATATGGCTTAGAAATTACTATGCCACGAACGACCGGTCGTCAGAAGCACAGAAACAACGTTCCAGCTGATAACGCTGAAGATTTTTACAGACGATCAGTGTATTTGCCATTTCTGTCTTTAGCAAGAGTCGAAAATCAAGAACGGCTCACAGCACATTGCACTGTATTGTCATACTTTTCTTCAATTCTCCAGGGAGAAGGCTTGTTACAGATGGCAAACAATTATCGGAGCAGTGCCTGAAAGAGGGTAAAGTTCTGCTTGAAACCTGCCAATCTACAGGTTTCTTGAAACTTAACTCTACTCATCTAGGAAAGTAACGACAAATTTCGCAGGAATTAGATAGTTTAACATAAAAACAATGCAAGTAAAGCTAAATACGTATGCTAATTCGCCCAACTCTCCTTCCCGTATAAGAAAGTTCCATATCACACCGCCTTATCTTACCACTGCCCTCTTAGGCATTCCTTCCAGCATGTATACCAATTGACCAACCCCCCCCCCCCCTTAGATGTCCTCTAGTTACGCGCCTGATGATCTCAAGAAAAAAATTGCACGGCACCAACCCCGAATTATTAACACTTTCGCTGCCGTAGCCATTTGAAGAATTGAAAAAAATCATTTCTCACAAAACCTAAGCTTCAATATCAAAACTAGACAAAACTAGCTAAAATATCGCAATAAAACGATTATAACTGCCACTGTTTGGTTTTTAACTGGATTAATTTAGATTTCGATCTAGGATTTTTGTTATATCTGTATCAACTATAAGACTCATAAACATGGGCGTAGTCAGCACTTCTTTCAGGGAGGGGGCAGGCCCAACATTTTTGCTCCATCATGATCGTAGCCAAGAATTTCGTTGGTGTGTAATTAAATTCTAAGGGAACAATCGAAATTTCCCGTCAGTTTAAATTGTCGTTCTGAAAAATATTTTTAGAGAATGTGTTAAAAGATTGGAATCCAGAACACCCCTCTTCACCTGCAATTTGGTAAAATTTATGCAAATTTTGCCAAAATCGAGTCAAAATTAAGCCAAGTTCTATGCACTTACGGTAAGGTGACCAGACGTACAGCATTTCGCTGTATTGCATAGCATTTTGAGCTGGCGTAGAGTTCCGAAAATGAACAGCGTAATGTATAGCAATCGAAAGTTTTCTTAACCATGTTTCGCTTCACACCGAAACAACGCGCCGAAATAGTGACGCTTTACATTGAAAATAGTCGTTCAGTTCAGCAAATGCATGAAAAAGGTCTTGATGGTTACTGGTTTCAACAAGACGGCGCGGCGCCCCATATTACACAGCAATTCAAACTCTCGAGTTTCTGCAACGAATATTCCCTGAACGTCTGATATCAAAGAAAGGTGACATTGACTGGCCACCCAGATCTCCAGATTGGACTCCCCCTGACTTCTTTTTGGTGGGGTTATTTGAAAACCGAAGTTGTACGCCAGCAATTCTCGGACCATTGACGACAGAGTTGTTCATTTCCATGTAAAACAAAAAAAAAACAATTTTTTACATTTTTACTGTAAAAAATAGGTAAAATATGTAAAAAATGTAAAAAGCACGTATAAGATTTAAAAAATCGAAAAAAATTTAATGTGTGTTTCTCGTCTTCCAACTGTTACTACGTGGTACAGTTTCGTTTGTATTATTGTGCGTAAAGCTGCCGTTTGTGTTTGTGAAAATTGAGCCCAAGAAGACCGTTCACAACCAAATTCAAAGGGTTGAATTTTACCAGGTTGAAGGCAAAATGTATTTGCAATATTTGCCACAAAGTATTGCAAAACACCGCAAGTTCTCGACTATCTACACATAGGTAAATTCTTATTTTTTGTTTGTTTGTTACCCGAAAATTATACCGAATTTTCCTTCAGAAACCGTTGTATAAACACTAAAGAGGCGGGAGGCTGCCGAGAATGGAGACTGAAAAGTGCAAACGAAAACATTGTGGAAACTTCTGAAACCGATTCGATTCCGGTAATTTGTTGGGGTATCTGCTGTTGCTAACGTTCCGCGCAGGTAAGAACGTACGCAGAGGAAAATATTTCGGGAGGGGTTTTAGGGAAGAGGTTGGTTGATGTTGGCCGTGTAGGTTCATCGCGAGTATATACAGGGTGTCCGGAAACTGCCGCATAAACGCACCGGATTGTGATTCCTCATGTGATTTCCAGCAAAAAAGTCGAATGGAATATACCCCCTTAGCTTAACCCTTTAGCTGCCACATGCATTTAAAGATTGTTGAAAAAATCATTTTCTTGCACGACTTAAAGCCTAATATCTTCAAAGCTAGACCAGCTAGAATAGTGAAATAAAGTGATTATTACAGGCAAAAAAATAACCTACATATAAAATAAAACTAACCACACTAAAATTGGATAAGAGGTTTGGTTTTTACAGAGCTTCAAAGTCAAATTTGTGTGATTTGACCCAAAAACAATCATTTGTTCCATGTCAATTTTCTCCAACTTCTGCCAAGGTGAGGTGCTTGTACGATTCTTCTAAAAATTGGCGCAAAGTCTGACGATCATATCTTTCTTACATTATTTTATTCTAGCTCAATTATTTCCAACAGTTTTAATACCGTAAGTGCAGAAAACTAGGGTTAATTTTGGCTCGATTTCGACATACTTTGAATAGATTTTACCAATTGAAGATTTTTAGGGGCAGTGTGAATTGAATTGTATTGAATTCGAGCTAAATTAATCGTACAAGCACCTTACCTTGGCAGAAGTTGGAGAAAATTGAGATGGAAAAAAAGATTGTTTTTGGGTCAAATCACGCAAATGCAGGGTGTCCGGAAACTGCCGCATAAACGCACCGGGTTGTGATTCCTCATGTGATTTCCAGCAAAAAAGTTGAATGGAATATACCACATGCATTTGAAGAATTTTGAAAAAATAATTTTCTTGTTCAACTAAAACTTCAATATCTCAAAGGCTAGACTAGCTAGAATAGCAAAATAAGATGATTATTACAGCCAACAAATTTACCTAAAAAATAAAACTAACCGCACTAAAATCGAATAAGAGGTTTGTTTTTTACAGAACTTCAAACTCAAATTTTTGTGATTTGACCTAAAAACAAAATATTTTACCATCTCAATTTTCTCCAACTTCTGCCAAGGTGAGGTGCTCCTACGATTCTTTTATAAACTGGCGCATAGTTTGACGATAATTTCTTTATTACATAATTTTATTCTAGCCTCGTTATTTCTAACAGTTTTAATGCCGTAAGTGCAGAAAACTAATGGTTGATGAATTGGAATAATGCTGCTGGAATTGGCCTCCTCCATTTCGTATGCAGACTCGACACCTTCGGCGCGCATGGAAGAAACGTCCCGAAGGATTTCAAGAGGGGTTTCCTTTATATTGTCACAAGCATCATTAGTTCGCTGCAGCAGCTGTTCCCGGGACGGGAGGTAATCGGCTCGGAATAGACATTGTTTTTTAAGTTACCCCATAAATAAAAATCTAGGCGGGTAAGGTCGGGACTTCTCGCAGGCCACGCAACTGTCCCAAAGCTGCCAATCCACTTTCCGGGAAATTCTTTGATAGATGTCGCATTATGAGCGGGGCACCCATCTATCTGCCATAAATAGCAAATATTAAATTTTAACTGTTATAACCCAAGCAACAATTCGTTTGCTTTAAAGAAGCACTCCATACTGTAGCAATCATATAGTACCACGAAATTCATTTATCGTGTGACATCGCCTAAAGTAATATTTTGATCCGATAAAACATCCTTAAAGTATTTTCCGGAAAGCTTATATCATCATTATGGAATAAATTTAAAGATGGTGGTATAAAACTTCGATAAAACTGTCTTTAAACGTTAACCTAAAAACGTACTCCTTTAAATACTCCACTCTTGTGTTTATTGGATGATACAGCACACACATGCAATGGTCTCTCTAAGTTAACTCACACACATGCATTATATTCTTCTATAGCACAGTCGGTGTCATTTTTATAGTGTGACATTCGTATGGTCATCCAATAAATTGTTCATCGTAGTTTTATAGAAGGATGGACTTTGTGATTTAATGAATTGACACTAATGAAGTGCTCTGGAATACCACGTTTCTTGAATTGAATTCATCGAAATATTGCTTGAAACGTGAGGTTGGCCGAGTGGTTAGGGCGTTGGACTGGCATACGACAGTCGCTGGTTCGACGCTGGCTGCGGGAATTATTTTTTTTTCTCTTTTTTTGCAATCGCGAGAAAATGACAGAAAATGATGGCATAACACATGATGTATGTCTTTCTCGAAGCCTAATTCAGTGCTACAATGAGGTTCTATTGGATCAAAAAACGGCGCCAGATGCCATTATTGGACTATTATTCAGTGTTTATACCCTGTAAAGTGCCCCTATTGTCGTTAGAAGAGAATATTTTACGAAGTATTATAGGGATGAAATTGTTACTTGGGAAGTCCCGTTGTATTTGCCAAACAATGTACAAAATTTCGAATATATTACAGTTCTCGTCCAAATAATGTTGCGAAATTCTATCCCGAATTATAATAGCCTTTGTTCGTCTTTTTCCGAGTAAAGGGAAAATTGTTAGCGATTCCACTGAAGCCTTGATTTTTACCAATAAATGCGTGTTTTCCTAAAATTCTGCAATGTAAATATAAAAAGTGATATACCGTTGGAAAGCCAACATGTTTAAGCAACTTTTATGAACTTTGCAGAGTTGTACGTACCGTTATGAAATTACTGTTTGAATTTTCGATGAAAAATCTATGTTAAAATTTCTACTAAGTTTGAGTAACTGTATGAAAATGGCGATAGTGTTGGCAACAGAAAAAACTTCTGTTTTTGTGAACTTTTATGTAGTTTCTGAAACTGAAATCAAATCTTGGATTAAGTCATCAGGAGGGCTGCAAATTATGATTTTGCATGACAAGTCACGATTTTCGATTACTTTCACAAAAAGAGCGATAAGAAGATAACGGTAAAAAAAACTCCGATTATATTGGTAATTTTCTGGCTGAAACAAGTTTTGCTATCAACCCTTACAGTATTGACCACCTAAGGATGTAAGCATGTAAGAAAGAAATGAGACTATGCGCCAATTTTTAAAATAATCGTAGCGTAGCAGAAATTGAAGAAAATGGAGATGGAAAAATAATTTGTTTTTGGGTTACAAATCACAAAAAAAAAATGACTTTGAAGCTCTGTAAAACCAAACCACTTATCGGATATTATTGCGGTTAATTTCATTTTATGGCTGTGTATAATCTTATTTCGCTATTCTATTCTATATTGAGGCTTAGATCGTGGAAAAAAATGGATTAAAAAAAAAATCTTCAAACGACTATAGCAGCTAAGAACTATTGGTATGTCCCGACAACTTCTTTGCTGGAAATCACATGAGGAATAATTTTCCGGTGCGTTTATGTGGAAGTTTCCGGACACACTGTATAAACTTTAACAAAGGGATAATGTAAGGGGAAAATGAAAAAAAAATAGAGACGTGTTCAGGTAATTAATATATGTATGCCCTTTTTAAATATGACATTGCATTTTCACAAATGATTTACATGCTCATTAATTCTTTTTTTATATGTATTTACTTCTCAATAATAATTGTGCAAAAGTTGGAGATAGCGCTTCTCTTCTCTTTTTCATCGCACGCCACTGGCGTATACCAAGTTCCATATGCGAACACCTTGCGGGAGACACTGTCTAAACAAATCCATCCGATATCAATAGTTGCCAATACTCCCTATCATTTTCTTTTTATCAGTTTCGATATTACACGTTAATATCCATATATTTGTTAAAGATAAGATCTGTACCTAGCATTTTGCGCTAATGTTAATAAAATTACCAGCAGAACTGTCTCTCGCTAATTAATCAATTTTTTTTTGTCTACAGTGAAAAAACAAAATTATTGGACAGACTAATGTGCAACCAAATTCGGTCGGGGCGATTGTCATTAAGAACATTTTGTTTTGTGATCTACTCGTATTTGGGTGTTACTGTTACTGTAACCAAACTACGAGTAGTGCTAAATTCGATGAGACAGGACTGGACTATTTTTCTATATTTCCTTCATTATGGATGACGTTATAGCAAGAACGTTAGCATCAGGAGGGTATGTAGTGGGGTAACGTCAAAATTCACATTATGGGCAGGATTTACTAAAACCACTAAATTAATCGAATCAACACCCGTCTACTAGATTAAATCGTGTGTCATTAAATTCAAAATGCATCGTAGAACGTACTTGCATTATTCAAATTGCAGTACAATATGGTATAACTGTCAATTAAATCTAGGATTTAGTAAATCCTGTCGATAGTCTGAATAGCCCCTAAAATGTAATAAATCAATCAAATGATATATGTATGCAAATCATAAGCATAGAATGCACAATATTGAATTCTAGATAATATCTATGCCACAGTACTGTTCGGTACTGCTGGAGTGCAAGAAGTGGTTGCTAATTTTGCGAAAGAATGTCGCGGTCAAAATCGTTCGTCCTAGAGAAAAGGAAACGACAAAAAGTGAAAATCAAGCAAGTTTTACAAAGTTCAACTTATAATTAAATTTTACATTGTTTCTTATCAAAAGAAGAAAAATATTGATCAGCAATTTTAAATTTAGATGCAAAAATCCAGGACATTACTTATCGAGACTTTTTGTTATGTGTGGTCTGGCTGGATTCATATCTTGGTTTATTTTGGCCAATATACCGTCGTCGAGTCATCCAAATAAAGCAACGCCCAGGTGAGTTAAAAGCAAATTTGCTAGCATGTTTTTTCTACATTGAGCAATCGTACTGTGCCTTCCTCAAATTTTATAATTCGAAAGTAAGGGAATATGTGTCTAAATTTGTTGTAATCAAAACACTTTTTTTTTAATTCTATATGTAGAGATTTTCTAAAACTGAACCCTCAAAATCAGCTATCAGGTCGTATGAATTAAAAAAAAGCGTCGCTTAATGCTTGGATAGTCATTGTTGTCTGGATCAAAATTACTCGGTCTTTTCAAAAATAAAACGAGACCGAAGGCTAATCTCGGGCGCGGCCGAAATTTGGACACCCTTCGCTCTTCTTGGGCTAAAAGTTTTTTCGGGCGTACCTAGGACTTGTATTTAACCCTAGAGAGATAATCTACGTCGAATCGACGTACAGAAATTTTTCTTTTTATTATATCTCAAAAGTGAAGCTTCATAATTTGTTGGTTCCAAGATTTAACTCAATTCATGTCTGTAGGCGTAATTATGTGGCAAAATAATTAGCTTGGGTGCCACACAGCCTAAGATATTGGGTGGTCATAAGTCAAATATACGTCGAATCGACGTATGATTATCTTTAACGTCAGTAAAAACTGTAGAACAAATTTGTACTGAAAAATATTTTATTTCCCCCGAATTGACATTTTTATAAATCTTCATAATGTGGATGTGTATTTACTTGGATATAACCACTAAAAGCCTGTTTCGATAAAGATATCCTTTATTTTAATCTATTGAAAGGACAGCCCACTTTCTACTAGAACCACTTTTTTAAAATTAATATTATATACACAAACAAATGATAATTTTGCAAAACCATGAGTTTAACAGATTAATATTAAATACAAATGATTATATATCTACCTTTTAACAACATGTTACTCTTAACAAAGAAGTTATAAGGATGTTAACTCGCAACACGTCGAATCGACGTATGATTATCTTTTCAGGGGTAAAAAATATGATTATCTCTCTAGGGTTAATCCCCCCACAGATTCTTTTCCTTCCGTCTTCACAAAGGTTCCGTTGCGTCGACCAAACAATATTTGTGTGGAGTTTGGTTGGAATAAGTGCTCAAATAAAAATATTTACTTAGAAAATGTTATTGGGGGATGCGGGAGCATGGCTCCATAGTATGATTCCATTTATTTAAACCTTTTTTGTTGCTTTGATAGAGACACATTAATTGAATGCTTTGTGAAATTGGTGTAAAAAATGTTTCTTAGAAAAACCAAAAAGGGGGGTTGGTTTTGTATGGCAGCCCCATGACCCCATGGTCCGATTTGATCCATTCTAACATATGTTTTGTGTCAGGAATAGGAACACATTTGTGTGAAATTTGGTTGATTTTGGTGCACAAATAAAAAAGTTTTTTTTTTTAGAAGAACCTGATTTGGGGGTTGTGTTTGTATGGCAGCCCCTGACCCCATTGTCAGATTTTACCGATTCAAACTTACAAACTGCCTGCAGCAAAAGGAAGCATTTGTGCAAAATTTCAGCTTCATAGCTTTTAAATTGGCCGAGTAAACCGCGTCGCAACAGACAGACATACGGACATCGCCCAATCGAATCCCCAAGTCATGCTGATCATATATGTATACTTTTTATATGGTCGGAGATGCTTCCTTAAATGCGTTACAAACTTCATGACAAAGTTAATATACCCTTTCACTCTATGAGCGAAGGGTATAAAAAGCTACCCATCTCTTTAAGAACAAGCCGGCACTTTTCAACAGTTCTTGATGTGATCAGTACCGACTCGAGTGATCGAATTGCAGCCTGACTGTCAGTATACTGAGTGACGTCCGTTTCAGTTACGACGTGACTACCCAACCAAATTATCGATTCCATAATCGCAGAGACTTCCGCTTGGAGGACACTACAGAAATCAGGAAGACGAAGAGACAAACGTATGTCCAGTTGTTCCGAGTAAATTCCAATACCAACTTCTGCGTTGGTCTTTGAACCATCAGTGTAAATAGAGATAGCTCCATTTGCCGGGGGCGTATTATTACCCCATTGATCTCTCGACGGAATCAGGGTATTGTAGTTCTTACCAAAAGAATACTTGGGGACAGTGTAATCAGTCTCCAGTCTCGTTGTCCAAAGAGGTCCAATGGGAGCAGTCCAGTCCCCCCCACAGATTCTTTTCCTTCCGTCATCACAAAAGTTCCGTTGCGATGACCAAACAATATTTGTGTGGAGTTTGGTTGGAATAAGTGGTCAAATAAAAATATTTACTTAGAAAATGTTATTGGGGGATGCGGGAGCATGGCCCCATAGTATGATCCCATTTGTTTTGACCTTTTTTGTTGCTTTGATAAAGACATATTATTTCAATGCTTTGTGAAATTGGTGTAAAAAATGTTTCTTAGAACAACCAAAATGGGGGGTTGGTTATGTATGGCAGCCCCATGACCCCATGGTCCGATTTGATCCCTTTTTACATATGTTTTGTGTCATCAATAGAAATACATTTGTGTAGTTATTTGTTGAAATTGGTGCACAAATAAAAAAGTTTTTCTTAGACAAACCTAATTTGGGGGTTGTGTTTGTATGGCAGTCTCATGACCCCATCGTCCGATTTAATCCATTCTAACATATGCATTGTGTCATCAATAGAATCATATTTGTGTAAAATTTGGTTCAAATTGGTCCATAAACAAAAAAGTTTTTCTTAGAAGAACTTAAATTGGGGGGCTAGGTTTGTATGGCAGCCCCATGACCCAGTGATCCAATTTTGCTGAATCAAACATACAAACAGCCTCCAACAAGAAGAAGCTCGTGTGCAAAATTTCAGCTTGCTAGCTTCAATAGCCGCCGAGTAAAACGCGTCGCAACAGACAGACAGACAGACGTACATCGCTCAATCGACTCCCCAAGTCATGCTGATCATATATGTATACTTTTTATATGGTCGGAGATGCTTCCTTCAATGCGTTACAAACTTCACTACAAAGTTAATATACCCTTTCACTCTATGAGCGAAGGGTATAATTAAAGTGGTTTGCCAGTGAATATAACATACCAATATTGTGCCTGCGAGTTTTTTTTTTAATTTTTAATTTCTGGTAGTATAGTGTCATTGTACAGTAGAACTCTGTTTAAATTGAGAAAAGTGTCATTTTCAGCCCAAAAGGAGTGTTTTTGGGGTGATTTCTTGCCCAATCTTTAAACGGCTGTATCTCCTAAACGGTGATAGCTAGGGCCCTCAAAGTTTCACCAAAATGTAGGTCTGGATGCCCTCTTCATCGACTTTTTCAAACCCCATTTTCGCCAAATCTCATAGAAATTGAGAAAAGTGGCATTTTCAGCCCAAAAGAAGCGTTTTTGCGGTGATTTCTTGCCCAATCTTTAAACTGCTGTATCTCCTAAACGGTGAAAGCTAGGGCCCTCAAAGTTTCACCAAAATGTAGGTCTGGATGCCCTCTTCATCGACTTTTTCAAACCCCATTTTCGCCAAATCTCATAGAAATTGAGAAAAGTGGCATTTTCAGCCCAAAAGGAGCGTTTTTGGGGTGATTTCTTGCCCAATCTTTAAACGGCTGTATCTCCTAAACAGTGATAGCTAGGGCCCTCAAAGTTTCACCAAAATGTAGGTCTGGATGCCCTCTTCATCGACTTTTTCGAACCCCATTTTCGCCAAATCTCATAGAAATTGAGAAAAGTGGCATTTTCAGCCCAAAAGGAGCGTTTTTGGGGTGATTTCTTGTCCAATCTTTAAACGGCTGTATCTCCTAAACGGTGATAGCTAGGGCCCTCAAAGTTTCACCAAAATGTAGGTCTGGATGCCCTCTTCATCGACTTTTTCAAACCCCATTTTCGCCAAATCTCATAGAAATTGAGAAAAGTGGCATTTTCAGCGCAAAAGGAGCGTTTTTGGGGTGATTTCTTGCCCAATCTTTAAACGGCTGTATCTCCTAAACGGTGATAGCTAGGGCCCTCAAAGTTTCACCAAAATGTAGGTCTGGATGCTCTCTTCATCGACTTTTTCGAACCCCATTTTCGCCAAATCTCATAGAAATTGAGAAAAGTGGCATTTTCAGCCCAAAAGGAGCGTTTTTGGGGTGATTTCTTGCCCAATCTTTAAACGGCTGTATCTCCTAAACGGTGAAAGCTAGGGCCCTCAAAGTTTCACCAAAATGTAGGTCTGGATGCCCTCTTCATCGACTTTTTCAAACCCCATTTTCGCCAAATCTCATAGAAATTGAGAAAAGTGGCATTTTCAGCCCAAAAGGAGCGTTTTTTGGGGTGATTTCTTGCCCAATCTTTAAACGGCTCTATCTCCTAAACGGTGATAGCTAGGGCCCTCAAAGTTTCACCAAAATGTAGGTCTGGATGCCCTCTTCATCGACTTTTTCGAACCCCATTTTCGCCAAATCTCATAGAAATTGAGAAAAGTGGCATTTTCAGCCCAAAAGGAGCGTTTTTGGGGTGATTTCTTGTCCAATCTTTAAACGGTTGTATCTCCTAAACGGTGATAGCTAGGGCCCTCAAAGTTTCACCAAAATGTAGGTCTGGATGCCCTCTTCATCGACTTTTTCAAACCCCATTTTCGCCAAATCTCATAGAAATTGAGAAAAGTGGCATTTTCAGCCCAAAAGGAGCGTTTTTGGGGTGATTTCTTGCCCAATCTTTAAACGGCTGTATCTCCTAAACGGTGATAGCTAGGGCCCTCAAAGTTTCACCAAAATGTAGGTCTGGATGCCCTCTTCATCGACTTTTTCAAACCCTATTTTCGCGAAATCTCATAGAAATTGAGAAAAGTGGCATTTTCAGCCCAAAAGGAGCGTTTTGGGGGTGATTTCTTGCCCAATCTTTAAACGGCTGTATCTCCTAAACGGTGATAGCTAGGGCCCTCAAAGTTTCACCAAAATGTAGGTCTGGATGCCCCCTTCATCGACTTTTTCAAACCCCATTTTCGCCAAATCTCATAGAAATTGAGAAAAGTGGCATTTTCAGCCCAAAAGGAGCGTTTTTGGGGTGATTTCTTGCCCAATCTTTAAACGGCTGTATCTCCTAAACGGTGATAGCTAGGGCCCTCAAAGTTTCACCAAAATGTAGGTCTGGATGCCCTCTTCATCGACTTTTTCAAACCCCATTTTCGCCAAATCTCATAGAAATTGAGAAAAGTGGCGGTGATAGCTGGGGCCCTCAAAGTTTGTGCCCAATCTTTAAACGGCTGTATCTCCTAAACGGTGATAGCTAGGGCCCTCAAAGTTTCACCATATGTAGGTCTGGATGCCCCTTCGTCGACTTTTTCAAACCCCATTTTCGCCAAATCTCATAGAAATTGAGAAAAGTGGCATTTTCAGCCCAAAAGGAGCGTTTTTGGGGTGATTTCTTGCCCAATCTTTAAACGGCTGTATCTCCTAAACGGTGAAAGCTAGGGCCCTCAAAGTTTCACCAAAATGTAGGTCTGGATGCCCTCTTCATCGACTTTTTCAAACCCCATTTTCGCCAAATCTCATAGAAATTGAGAAAAGTGGCATTTTCATCCCAAAAGGAGCGTTTTTGGGGTGATTTCTTGCCCAATCTTTAAACGGCTGTATCTCCTAAACGGTGATAGCTAGGGCCCTCAAAGTTTCACCAAAATGTAGGTCTGGATGCCCTCTTCATCGACTTTTTCAAACCCCATTTTCGCCAAATCTCATAGAAATTGACAAAAGTGGCATTTTCAGCCCAAAAGGAGCGTTTTGGGGGTGATTTCTTGCCCAATCTTTAAACGGCTGTATCTCCTAAACGGTGATAGCTGGGGCCCTCAAAGTTTCACCAAAATGTAGGTCTGGATGCCCTCTTCGTTGACTTTTTCAAACCCCATTTTCGCCAAATCTCATAGAAATTGAGAAAACTGGCGGTGATACCTGGGGCCCTCAAAGTTTGTGCCCAATCTTTAAACGGCTGTATCTCCTAAACGGTGATAGCTAGGGCCCTCAAAGTTTCACCATATGTAGGTCTGGATGCCCCCTTCGTCGACTTTTTCAAACCCCATTTTCGCCAAATCTCATAGAAATTGAGAAAAGAGGCATTTTCAGCCCAAAAGGAGCGTTTTTGGGGGTGATTTCTTGCCCAATCTTTAAACGGCTGCATCTCCTAAACGGTGATAGCTAGGGCCCTCAAAGTTTCACCAAAATGTAGGTCTGGATGCCCTCTTCATCGACTTTTTCAAACCCCATTTTCGCCAAATCTCATAGAAATTGAGAAAAGTGGCATTTTCAGCCCAAAAGAAGAGTTTTTGGGGTGATTTATTGCCCAATCTTTAAACGGCTGTATCTCCTAAACAGTGATAGCTAGGGCCCTCAAAGTTTCACCAAAATGTAGGTCTGGATGCCCTCTTCATCGACTTTTTCAAACCCCATTTTCGCCAAATCTCATAGAAATTGAGAAAAGTGGCATTTTCAGCCCAAAAGGAGCGTTTTTGGGGTGATTTCTTGCCCAATCTTTAAACGGCTGTATCTCCTAAACGGTGAAAGCTAGGGCCCTCAAAGTTTCACTAAAATGTAGGTCTGGATGCCCTCTTCATCGACTTTTTCAAACCCCATTTTCGCCAAATCTCATAGAAATTGAGAAAAGTGGCATTTTCAGCCCAAAAGGAGCGTTTTTGGGGTGATTTATTGCCCAATCTTTAAACGGCTGTATCTCCTAAACAGTGATAGCTAGGGCCCTCAAAGTTTCACCAAAATGTAGGTCTGGATGCCCTCTTCATCGACTTTTCCAAACCCGATTTTCGCCAAATCTCATAGAAATTGAGAAAAGTGGCATTTTCAGCCCAAAAGGAGCGTTTTGGGGGGGATTTCTTGCCCAATCTCTAAACGGCTGTATCTCCTAAACGGTGATAGCTAGTGCCCTCAAAGTTTCACCCGAAAGGAGCGTTTTGCGGGTGATTTCTTGCCCAATCTTTAAACGGCTGTATCTCCTAAACTGTGATAGCTAGGGCCCTCAAAGTTTCACCAAAATGTAGGTCTGGATGCCCTCTTCATCGACTTTTTCAAACCCCATTTTCGCCAAATCTCATAGAAATTGCGAAAAGTGGCATTTTCAGCCCAAAAGGAGCGTTTTGGGGGTGATTCCTTGCCCAATCTCTAAACGGCTGTATCTCCTAAACGGTGATAGCTAGGGCCCTCAAAGTTTCAACAAAATGTAGGTCTGGATGCCCTCTTCATCGACTTTTTCAAACCCGATTTTCGCCAAATCTCATAGAAATTGAGAAAAGTGGCATTTTCAGCCCAAAAGGAGCGTTTTGGGGGGGATTTCTTGCCCAATCTCTAAACGGCTGTATCTCCTAAACTGTGATAGCTAGGGCCCTCAAAGTTTCACCAAAATGTAGGTCTGGATGCCCTCTTCATCGACTTTTTCAAACCCCACTTTTCGCCAAATCTCATAGAAATTGAGAAAAGTGGCATTTTCAGCCCAAGGGGAGCGTTTTGGATGTGATTTCTTGCCCAATGTTTAAACGGCTGTATCTCCTAAACGGTGATAGCTAGTGCCCTCAAAGTTTCACCCGAAAGGAGCGTTTTGCGGGTGATTTCTTGCCCAATCTTTAAACGGCTGTATCTCCTAAACTGTGATAGCTAGGGCCCTCAAAGTTTCACCAAAATGTAGGTCTGGATGCCCTCTTCATCGACTTTTTCAAACCCGATTTTCGCCAAATCTCATAGAAATTGAGAAAAGTGGCATTTTCAGCCCAAGGGGAGCGTTTTAGATGTGATTTTTTGCCCAATGTTTAAACGGCTGTATCTCCTAAACGGTGATAGCTAGTGCCCTCAAAGTTTCACCCGAAAGGAGCGTTTTGCGGGTGATTTCTTGCCCAATCTTTAAACGGCTGTATCTCCTAAACTGTGATAGCTAGGGCCCTCAAAGTTTCACCAAAATGTAGGTCTGGATGCCCTCTTCATCGACTTTTTCAAACCCCATTTTCGCCAAATCTCATAGAAATTGAGAAAAATGGAATTTTCAACCCAAGGGGATCGTTTTGGGTGTGATTTCTTGCCCAATCTTTGAACGGCTGTATCTCCTAAACGGTGATAGCTAGGGCCCTCAAAGTTTCACCAAAATGTAGGTCTGGATGCCCTCTTCATCGACTTTTTCAAACCCCATTTTCGCCAAATCTCATAGAAATTGAGAAAAGTGGCATTTTCAGCCCAAAAGGAGCGTTTTGGGGGGGATTTCTTGCCCAATCTCTAAACGGCTGTATCTCCTAAACGGTGATAGCTAGGGCCCTCAAAGTTTCACCAAAATGTAGGTCTGGGTGCCCTCTTCATCGACTTTTTCAAACCCCTTTTTCGCCAAATCTCATAGAAATTGAGAAAAGTGGCATTTTCAGCCCAAAAGGAGCGTTTTTGGGGTGATTTCTTGCCCATTCTTTAAACGGCTGTATCTCCTAAACGGTGATAGCTAGGGCCCTCAAAGTTTCACCAAAATGTAGGTCTGGGTGCCCTCTTCATCGACTTTTTCAAACCCCATTTTCGCCAAATCTCATAGAAATTGAGAAAAGTGGCATTTTCAGCCCAAAAGGAGCGTTTTTGGGGTGATTTCTTGCCCAATCTTTAAACGGCTGTATCTCCTAAACGGTGATAGCTAGGGCCCTCAAAGTTTCACCAAAATGTAGGTCTGGGTGCCCTCTTCATCGACTTTTTCAAACCCCATTTTCGCCAAATCTCATAGAAATTGAGAAAAGTGGCATTTTCAGCCCAAAAGGAGCGTTTTGGGGGGGATTTCTTGCCCAATCTCTAAACGGCTGTATCTCCTAAACGGTGATAGCTAGTGCCCTCAAAGTTTCACCCGAAAGGAGCGTTTTGCGGGTGATTTCTTGCCCAATCTTTAAACGGCTGTATCTCCTAAACTGTGATAGCTAGGGCCCTCAAAGTTTCACCAAAATGTAGGTCTGGATGCCCTCTTCATCGACTTTTTCAAACCCCATTTTCGCCAAATCTCATAGAAATTGAGAAAAATGGAATTTTCAGCCCAAGGGGATCGTTTTGGGTGTGATTTCTTGCCCAATCTTTGAACGGCTGTATCTCCTAAACGGTGATAGCTAGGGCCCTCAAAGTTTCACCAAAATGTAGGTCTGGATGCCCTCTTCATCGACTTTTTTAAACCCCATTTTCGCCAAATCTCATAGAAATTGAGAAAAATGGAATTTTCAGCCCAAGGGGATCGTTTTAGGTGTGATTTCTTGCCCAATCTTTGAACGGCTGTATCTCCTAAACGGTGATAGCTAGGGCCCTCAAAGTTTCACCAAAATGTAGGTCTGGATGCCCTCTTCATCGACTTTTTCAAACCCCATTTTCGCCAAATCTCATAGAAATTGAGAAAAGTGGCATTTTCAGCCCAAGGGGAGCGTTTTGGATGTGATTTATTGCCCAATGTTTAAACGGCTGTATCTCCTAAACGGTGATAGCTATAGGGCCCTCAAAGTTTCACCCAAAAGGAGCGTTTGGGGGGTGATTTCTTGCCCAATCTCTAAACGGCTGTATCTCCTAAACGGTGATAGCTAGGGCCCTCAAAGTTTCACCAAAATGTAGGTCTGGGTGCCCTCTTCATCGACTTTTTCAAACCCCATTTTCGCCAAATGTCATAGAAATTGAGAAAAGTGGCATTTTCAGCCCAAAAGGAGCGTTTTTGGGGTGATTTCTTGCCCAATCTTTAAACGGCTGTATCTCCTAAACGGTGATAGCTAGGGCCCTCAAAGTTTCACCCGAAAGGAGCGTTTTTGGGGTGATTTCTCGCCCAATCTTTAAACGGCTGTATCTCCTAAACGGTGATAGCTAGGGCCCTCAAAGTTTCGCCAAAATGTAGGTCAGGGTGCCCTCTTCATCGACTTTTTCAAACCCCATTTTCGCCAAATCTCATAGAAATTGAGAAAAGTGGCATTTTCAGCCCAAAAGGAGCGTTTTTGGGGTGATTTCTTGCCCAATCTTTAAACGGCTGTATCTCCTAAACGGTGATAGCTAGGGCCCTCAAAGTTTCACCAAAATGTAGGTCTGGATGCCCTCTTCATCGACTTTTTCAAACCCCATTTTCGCCAAATCTCATAGAAATTGAGAAAAGTGGCGGTGATAGCTGGGGCCCTCAAAGTTTGTGCCCAATCTTTAAACGGCTGTATCTCCTAAACGGTGATAGCTAGGGCCCTCAAAGTTTCACCAAAATGTAGGTCTGCCCTCTTCATCGACTTTTTCAAACCCCATTTTCGCCAAATCTCATAGAAATTGAGAAAAGTGGCATTTTCAGCCCAAAAGGAGCGTTTTTGGGGTGATTTCTTGCCCAATCTTTAAACGGCTGTATCTCCTAAACGGTGATAGCTAGGGCCCTCAAAGTTTCACCAAAATGTAGGTCTGGATGCCCTCTTCATCGACTTTTTCAAACCCCATTTTCGCCAAATCTCATAGAAATTGAGAAAAGTGGCGGTGATAGCTGGGGCCCTCAAAGTTTGTGCCCAATCTTTAAACGGCTGTATCTCCTAAACGGTGTTAGCTAGGGCCCTCAAAGTTTCACCAAAATGTAGGTCTGGATGCCCTCTTCATCGACTTTTTCAAACCCCATTTTCGCCAAATCTCATAGAAATTGAGAAAAGTGGCATTTTCAGCCCAAAAGGAGCGTTTTTGGGATGATTTCTTGCCCAATCTTTAAACGGCTGTATCTCCTAAACGGTGATAGCTAGGGCCCTCAAAGTTTCACCAAAATGTAGGTCTGGATGCCCTCTTCATCGACTTTTTCAAACCCCATTTTCGCCAAATCTCATAGAAATTGAGAAAAGTGGCATTTTCAGCCCAAAAGGAGCGTTTTTGGGGTGATTTCTTGCCCAATCTTTAAACGGCTGTATCTCCTAAACGGTGATAGCTAGGGCCCTCAAAGTTTCACCAAAATGTAGGTCTGGATGCCCTCTTCATCGACTTTTTCAAACCCCATTTTCGCCAAATCTCATAGAAATTGAGAAAAGTGGCATTTTCAGCCCAAAAGGAGCGTTTTTGGGATGATTTCATGCCCAATCTTTAAACGGCTGTATCTCCTAAACGGTGATAGCTAGGGCCCTCAAAGTTTCACCAAAATGTAGGTCTGGATGCCTTCTTCATCGACTTTTTCAAACGCCATTTTCGCCAAATCTCATAGAAATTGAGAAAAGTGGCATTTTCAGCCCAAAAGGAGCGTTTTTGGGATGATTTCTTGCCCAATCTTTAAACGGCTGTATCTCCTAAACGGTGATAGCTAGGGCCCTCAAAGTTTCACCAAAATGTAGGTCTGGATGCCCTCTTCATCGACTTTTTCAAACCCCATTTTCGCCAAATCTCATAGAAATTGAGAAAAGTGGCATTTTCAGCCCAAAAGGAGCGTTTTTGGGATGATTTCATGCCCAATCTTTAAACGCCTGTATCTCCTAAACGGTGATAGCTAGGGCCCTCAAAGTTTCACCAAAATGTAGGTCTGGATGCCCTCTTCATCGACTTTTTCAAACCCCATTTTCGCCAAATCTCATAGAAATTGAGAAAAGTGGCATTTTCAGCCCAAAAGGAGCGTTTTTGGGATGATTTCATGCCCAATCTTTAAACGCCTGTATCTCCTAAACGGTGATAGCTAGGGCCCTCAAAGTTTCACCAAAATGTAGGTCTGGATGCCCTCTTCATCGACTTTTTCAAACCCCATTTTCGCCAAATCTCATAGAAATTGAGAAAAGTGGCATTTTCAGCCCAAAAGGAGCGTTTTTGGGGTGATTTCTTGCCCAATCTTTAAACGGCTGTATCTCCTAAACGGTGATAGCTAGGGCCCTCAAAGTTTCACCAAAATGTAGGTCTGGATGCCCTCTTCATCGACTTTTTCAAACCCCATTTTCGCCAAATCTCATAGAAATTGAGAAAAGTGGCATTTTCAGCCCAAAAGGAGCGTTTTTGGGGTGATTTCTTGCCCAATCTTTAAACGGCTGTATCTCCTAAACGGTGATAGCTAGGGCCCTCAAAGTTTCACCAAAATGTAGGTCTGGATGCCCTCTTCATCGACTTTTTCAAACCCCATTTTCGCCAAATCTCATAGAAATTGAGAAAAGTGGCGGTGATAGCTGGGGCCCTCAAAGTTTGTGCCCAATCTTTAAACGGCTGTATCTCCTAAACGGTGATAGCTAGGGCCCTCAAAGTTTCACCAAAATGTAGGTCTGCCCTCTTCATCGACTTTTTCAAACCCCATTTTCGCCAAATCTCATAGAAATTGAGAAAAGTGGCATTTTCAGCCCAAAAGGAGCGTTTTTGGGGTGATTTCTTGCCCAATCTTTAAACGGCTGTATCTCCTAAACGGTGATAGCTAGGGCCCTCAAAGTTTCACCAAAATGTAGGTCTGGATGCCCTCTTCATCGACTTTTTCAAACCCCATTTTCGCCAAATCTCATAGAAATTGAGAAAAGTGGCGGTGATAGCTGGGGCCCTCAAAGTTTGTGCCCAATCTTTAAACGGCTGTATCTCCTAAACGGTGATAGCTAGGGCCCTCAAAGTTTCACCAAAATGTAGGTCTGCCCTCTTCATCGACTTTTTCAAACCATAGAAATTGAGAAAAGTGGCATTTTCAGCCCAAAAGGAGCGTTTTTGGGGTGATTTCTTGCCCAATCTTTAAACGGCTGTATCTCCTAAACGGTGATAGCTAGGGCCCTCAAAGTTTCACCAAAATGTAGGTCTGGATGCCCTCTTCATCGACTTTTTCAAACCCCATTTTCGCCAAATCTCATAGAAATTGAGAAAAGTGGCGGTGATAGCTGGGGCCCTCAAAGTTTGTGCCCAATCTTTAAACGGCTGTATCTCCTAAACGGTGATAGCTAGGGCCCTTAAAGTTTCACCAAAATGTAGGTCTGCCCTCTTCATCGACTTTTTCAAACCCCATTTTCGCCAAATCTCATAGAAATTGAGAAAAGTGGCATTTTCAGCCCAAAAGGAGCGTTTTTGGGGTGATTTCTTGCCCAATCTTTAAACGCCTGTATCTCCTAAACGGTGATAGCTAGGGCCCTCAAAGTTTCACCAAAATGTAGGTCTGGAGCGTTTTTGGTGTGATTTCTTGCTCAATCTTTAAACGGCTGTATCTCCTAAACGGTGATAGCTAGGGCCCTCAAAGTTTCACCAAAATGTAGGTCTGGATGCCCTCTTCATCGACTTTTTCAAACCCCATTTTCGCCAAATCTCATAGAAATTGAGAAAAGTGGCGGTGATAGCTGGGGCCCTCAAAGTTTGTGCCCAATCTTTAAACGGCTGTATCTCCTAAACGGTGATAGCTAGGGCCCTCAAAGTTTCACCAAAATGTAGGTCTGGATGCCCTCTTCATCGACTTTTTCAAACCCCATTTTCGCCAAATCTCATAGAAATTGAGAAAAGTGGCGGTGATAGCTGGGGCCCTCAAAGTTTGTGCCCAATCTTTAAACGGCTGTATCTCCTAAACGGTGATAGCTAGGGCCCTCAAAGTTTCACCAAAATGTAGGTCTGGATGCCCTCTTCATCGACTTTTTCAAACCCCATTTTCGCCAAAGAAAAGTGGCGGTGATAGCTGGGGCCCACAAAGTTTGTGCCCAATCTTTAAACGGCTGTATCTCCTAAACGGTGATAGCTAGGGCCCTCAAAGTTTCACCAAAATGTAGGTCTGGATGCCCTCTTCATCGACTTTTTCAAACCCCATTTTCGCCAAATCTCATAGAAATTGAGAAAAGTGGCATTTTCAGCCCAAAAGGAGCGTTTTTGGGGTGATTTCTTGCCCAATCTTTAAACGGCTGTATCTCCTAAACGGTGATAGCTAGGGCCCTCAAAGTTTCACCAAAATGTAGGTCTGGATGCCCTCTTCATCGACTTTTTCAAACCCCATTTTCGCCAAATCTCATAGAAATTGAGAAAAGTGGCGGTGATAGCTGGGGCCCTCAAAGTTTGTGCCCAATCTTTAAACGGCTGTATCTCCTAAACGGTGATAGCTAGGGCCCTCAAAGTTTCACCAAAATGTAGGTCTGCCCTCTTCATCGACTTTTTCAAACCCCATTTTCGCAAAATCTCATAGAAATTGAGAAAAGTGGCATTTTCAGCCCAAAAGGAGCGTTTTTGGGGTGATTTCTTGCCCAATCTTTAAACGGCTGTATCTCCTAAACGGTGATAGCTAGGGCCCTCAAAGTTTCACCAAAATGTAGGTCTGGATGCCCTCTTCATCGACTTTTTCAAACCCCATTTTCGCCAAATCTCATAGAAATTGAGAAAAGTGGCATTTTCAGCCCAAAAGGAGCGTTTTTGGGGTGATTTCTTGCCCAATCTTTAAACGGCTGTATCTCCTAGACGGTGATAGCTAGGGCCCTCAAAGTTTCACCAAAATGTAGGTCTGGATGCCCTCTTCATCGACTTTTTCAAACTCCATTTTCGCCAAATCTCATAGAAATTGAGAAAAGTGGCATTTTCAGCCCAAAAGGAGCGTTTTTGGGATGATTTCTTGCCCAATCTTTAAACGGCTGTATCTCCTAAACGGTGATAGCTAGGGCCCTCAAAGTTTCACCAAAATGTAGGTCTGGATGCCCTCTTCATCGACTTTTTCAAACCCCATTTTCGCCAAATCTCATAGAAATTGAGAAAAGTGGAATTTTCAGCCCAAAAGGAGCGTTTTTGGGGTGATTTCTTGCCCAATCTTTAAACGGCTGTATCTCCTAAACGGTGATAGCTAGGGCCCTCAAAGTTTCACCAAAATGTAGGTCTGGATGCCCTCTTCATCGACTTTTTCAAACCCCATTTTCGCCAAATCTCATAGAAATTGAGAAAAGTGGCGGTGATAGCTGGGGCCCTCAAAGTTTGTGCCCAATCTTTAAACGGCTGTATCTCCTAAACGGTGATAGCTAGGGCCCTCAAAGTTTCACCAAAATGTAGGTCTGGATGCCCTCTTCATCGACTTTTTCAAACCCCATTTTCGCCAAATCTCATAGAAATTGAGAAAAGTGGCATTTTCAGCCCAAAAGGAGCGTTTTTGGGGTGATTTCTTGCCCAATCTTTAAACGGCTGTATCTCCTAAACGGTGATAGCTAGGGCCCTCAAAGTTTCACCAAAATGTAGGTCTGGATGCCCTCTTCATCGACTTTTTCAAACCCCATTTTCGCCAAATCTCATAGAAATTGAGAAAAGTGGCATTTTCAGCCCAAAAGGAGCGTTTTTGGGGTGATTTCTTGCCCAATCTTTAAACGGCTGTATCTCCTAGACGGTGATAGCTAGGGCCCTCAAAGTTTCACCAAAATGTAGGTCTGGATGCCCTCTTCATCGACTTTTTCAAACTCCATTTTCGCCAAATCTCATAGAAATTGAGAAAAGTGGCATTTTCAGCCCAAAAGGAGCGTTTTTGGGATGATTTCTTGCCCAATCTTTAAACGGCTGTATCTCCTAAACGGTGATAGCTAGGGCCCTCAAAGTTTCACCAAAATGTAGGTCTGGATGCCCTCTTCATCGACTTTTTCAAACCCCATTTTCGCCAAATCTCATAGAAATTGAGAAAAGTGGAATTTTCAGCCCAAAAGGAGCGTTTTTGGGGTGATTTCTTGCCCAATCTTTAAACGGCTGTATCTCCTAAACGGTGATAGCTAGGGCCCTCAAAGTTTCACCAAAATGTAGGTCTGGATGCCCTCTTCATCGACTTTTTCAAACCCCATTTTCGCCAAATCTCATAGAAATTGAGAAAAGTGGCATTTTCAGCCCAAAAGGAGCGTTTTTGGGGTGATTTCTTGCCCAATCTTTAAACGGCTGTATCTCCTAAACGGTGATAGCTAGGGCCCTCAAAGTTTCACCAAAATGTAGGTCTGGATGCCCTCTTCATCGACTTTTTCAAACCCCATTTTCGCCAAATGTCATAGAAATTGAGAAAAGTGGCATTTTCATCCCAAAAGGAGCGTTTTTGGGATGATTTCTTGCCCAATCTTTAAACGGCTGTATCTCCTAAACGGTGATAGCTAGGGCCCTCAAAGTTTCACCAAAATGTAGGTCTGGATGCCCTCTTCATCGACTTTTCCAAACCCCATTTTCGCCAAATCTCATAGAAATTGAGAAAAGTGGAATTTTCAGCCCAAAAGGAGCGTTTTTGGGGTGATTTCTTGCCCAATCTTTAAACGGCTGTATCTCCTAAACGGTGATAGCTAGGGCCCTCAAAGTTTCACCAAAATGTAGGTCTGGATGCCCTCTTCATCGACTTTTTCAAACCCCATTTTCGCCAAATCTCATAGAAATTGAGAAAAGTGGCATTTTCAGCCCAAAAGGAGCGTTTTTGGGGTGATTTCTTGCCCAATCTTTAAACGGCTGTATCTCCTAAACGGTGATAGCTAGGGCCCTCAAAGTTTCACCAAAATGTAGGTCTGGATGCCCTCTTCATCGACTTTTTCAAACCCCATTTTCGCCAAATCTCATAGAAATTGAGAAAAGTGGCGGTGATAGCTGGGGCCCTCAAAGTTTGTGCCCAATCTTTAAACGGCTGTATCTCCTAAACGGTGATAGCTAGGGCCCTCAAAGTTTCACCAAAATGTAGGTCTGGATGCCCTCTTCATCGACTTTTTCAAACCCCATTTTCGCCAAATCTCATAGAAATTGAGAAAAGTGGCATTTTCAGCCCAAAAGGAGCGTTTTTGGGGTGATTTCTTGCCCAATCTTTAAACGGCTGTATCTCCTAAACGGTGATAGCTAGGGCCCTCAAAGTTTCACCAAAATGTAGGTCTGGATGCCCTCTTCATCGACTTTTTCAAACCCCATTTTCGCCAAATCTCATAGAAATTGAGAAAAGTGGCATTTTCAGCCCAAAAGGAGCGTTTTTGGGGTGATTTCTTGCCCAATCTTTAAACGGCTGTATCTCCTAGACGGTGATAGCTAGGGCCCTCAAAGTTTCACCAAAATGTAGGTCTGGATGCCCTCTTCATCGACTTTTTCAAACTCCATTTTCGCCAAATCTCATAGAAATTGAGAAAAGTGGCATTTTCAGCCCAAAAGGAGCGTTTTTGGGATGATTTCTTGCCCAATCTTTAAACGGCTGTATCTCCTAAACGGTGATAGCTAGGGCCCTCAAAGTTTCACCAAAATGTAGGTCTGGATGCCCTCTTCATCGACTTTTTCAAACCCCATTTTCGCCAAATCTCATAGAAATTGAGAAAAGTGGAATTTTCAGCCCAAAAGGAGCGTTTTTGGGGTGATTTCTTGCCCAATCTTTAAACGGCTGTATCTCCTAAACGGTGATAGCTAGGGCCCTCAAAGTTTCACCAAAATGTAGGTCTGGATGCCCTCTTCATCGACTTTTTCAAACCCCATTTTCGCCAAATCTCATAGAAATTGAGAAAAGTGGCATTTTCAGCCCAAAAGGAGCGTTTTTGGGGTGATTTCTTGCCCAATCTTTAAACGGCTGTATCTCCTAAACGGTGATAGCTAGGGCCCTCAAAGTTTCACCAAAATGTAGGTCTGGATGCCCTCTTCATCGACTTTTTCAAACCCCATTTTCGCCAAATCTCATAGAAATTGAGAAAAGTGGCGGTGATAGCTGGGGCCCTCAAAGTTTGTGCCCAATCTTTAAACGGCTGTATCTCCTAAACGGTGATAGCTAGGGCCCTCAAAGTTTCACCAAAATGTAGGTCTGGATGCCCTCTTCATCGACTTTTTCAAACCCCATTTTCGCCAAATCTCATAGAAATTGAGAAAAGTGGCATTTTCAGCCCAAAAGGAGCGTTTTTGGGGTGATTTCTTGCCCAATCTTTAAACGGCTGTATCTCCTAAACGGTGATAGCTAGGGCCCTCAAAGTTTCACCAAAATGTAGGTCTGGATGCCCTCTTCATCGACTTTTTCAAACCCCATTTTCGCCAAATCTCATAGAAATTGAGAAAAGTGGAATTTTCAGCCCAAAAGGAGCGTTTTTGGGGTGATTTCTTGCCCAATCTTTAAACGGCTGTATCTCCTAAACGGTGATAGCTAGGGCCCTCAAAGTTTCACCAAAATGTAGGTCTGGATGCCCTCTTCATCGACTTTTTCAAACCCCATTTTCGCCAAATCTCATAGAAATTGAGAAAAGTGGCATTTTCAGCCCAAAAGGAGCGTTTTTGGGGTGATTTCTTGCCCAATCTTTAAACGGCTGTATCTCCTAAACGGTGATAGCTAGGGCCCTCAAAGTTTCACCAAAATGTAGGTCTGGATGCCCTCTTCATCGACTTTTTCAAACCCCATTTTCGCCAAATGTCATAGAAATTGAGAAAAGTGGCATTTTCATCCCAAAAGGAGCGTTTTTGGGATGATTTCTTGCCCAATCTTTAAACGGCTGTATCTCCTAAACGGTGATAGCTAGGGCCCTCAAAGTTTCACCAAAATGTAGGTCTGGATGCCCTCTTCATCGACTTTTCCAAACCCCATTTTCGCCAAATCTCATAGAAATTGAGAAAAGTGGAATTTTCAGCCCAAAAGGAGCGTTTTTGGGGTGATTTCTTGCCCAATCTTTAAACGGCTGTATCTCCTAAACGGTGATAGCTAGGGCCCTCAAAGTTTCACCAAAATGTAGGTCTGGATGCCCTCTTCATCGACTTTTTCAAACCCCATTTTCGCCAAATCTCATAGAAATTGAGAAAAGTGGCATTTTCAGCCCAAAAGGAGCGTTTTTGGGGTGATTTCTTGCCCAATCTTTAAACGGCTGTATCTCCTAAACGGTGATAGCTAGGGCCCTCAAAGTTTCACCAAAATGTAGGTCTGGATGCCTTCTTCATCGACTTTTTCAAACTCCATTTTCGCCAAATCTCATAGAAATTGAGAAAAGTGGCATTTTCAGCCCAAAAGGAGCGTTTTTGGGATGATTTCTTGCCCAATCTTTAAACGGCTGTATCTCCTAAACGGTGATAGCTAGGGCCCTCAAAGTTTCACCAAAATGTAGGTCTGGATGCCCTCTTCATCGACTTTTTCAAACCCCATTTTCGCCAAATCTCATAGAAATTGAGAAAAGTGGCATTTTCAGCCCAAAAGGAGCGTTTTTGGGGTGATTTCTTGCCCAATCTTTAAACGGCTGTATCTCCTAAACGGTGATAGCTAGGGCCCTCAAAGTTTCACCAAAATGTAGGTCTGGATGCCCTCTTCATCGACTTTTTCAAACCCCATTTTCGCCAAATCTCATAGAAATTGAGAAAAGTGGCGGTGATAGCTGGGGCCCTCAAAGTTTGTGCCCAATCTTTAAACGGCTGTATCTCCTAAACGGTGATAGCTAGGGCCCTCAAAGTTTCACCAAAATGTAGGTCTGGATGCCCTCTTCATCGACTTTTTCAAACCCCATTTTCGCCAAATCTCATAGAAATTGAGAAAAGTGGCATTTTCAGCCCAAAAGGAGCGTTTTTGGGGTGATTTCTTGCCCAATCTTTAAACGGCTGTATCTCCTAAACGGTGATAGCTAGGGCCCTCAAAGTTTCACCAAAATGTAGGTCTGGATGCCCTCTTCATCGACTTTTTCAAACCCCATTTTCGCCAAATCTCATAGAAATTGAGAAAAGTGGCATTTTCAGCCCAAAAGGAGCGTTTTTGGGGTGATTTCTTGCCCAATCTTTAAACGGCTGTATCTCCTAGACGGTGATAGCTAGGGCCCTCAAAGTTTCACCAAAATGTAGGTCTGGATGCCCTCTTCATCGACTTTTTCAAACTCCATTTTCGCCAAATCTCATAGAAATTGAGAAAAGTGGCATTTTCAGCCCAAAAGGAGCGTTTTTGGGATGATTTCTTGCCCAATCTTTAAACGGCTGTATCTCCTAAACGGTGATAGCTAGGGCCCTCAAAGTTTCACCAAAATGTAGGTCTGGATGCCCTCTTCATCGACTTTTTCAAACCCCATTTTCGCCAAATCTCATAGAAATTGAGAAAAGTGGAATTTTCAGCCCAAAAGGAGCGTTTTTGGGGTGATTTCTTGCCCAATCTTTAAACGGCTGTATCTCCTAAACGGTGATAGCTAGGGCCCTCAAAGTTTCACCAAAATGTAGGTCTGGATGCCCTCTTCATCGACTTTTTCAAACCCCATTTTCGCCAAATCTCATAGAAATTGAGAAAAGTGGCATTTTCAGCCCAAAAGGAGCGTTTTTGGGGTGATTTCTTGCCCAATCTTTAAACGGCTGTATCTCCTAAACGGTGATAGCTAGGGCCCTCAAAGTTTCACCAAAATGTAGGTCTGCCCTCTTCATCGACTTTTTCAAACCCCATTTTCGCCAAATCTCATAGAAATTGAGAAAAGTGGCATTTTCAGCCCAAAAGGAGCGTTTTTGGGGTGATTTCTTGCCCAATCTTTAAACGCCTGTATCTCCTAAACGGTGATAGCTAGGGCCCTCAAAGTTTCACCAAAATGTAGGTCTGGAGCGTTTTTGGTGTGATTTCTTGCCCAATCTTTAAACGGCTGTATCTCCTAAACGGTGATAGCTAGGGCCCTCAAAGTTTCACCAAAATGTAGGTCTGGATGCCCTCTTCATCGACTTTTTCAAACCCCATTTTCGCCAAATCTCATAGAAATTGAGAAAAGTGGCGGTGATAGCTGGGGCCCTCAAAGTTTGTGCCCAATCTTTAAACGGCTGTATCTCCTAAACGGTGATAGCTAGGGCCCTCAAAGTTTCACCAAAATGTAGGTCTGGATGCCCTCTTCATCGACTTTTTCAAACCCCATTTTCGCCAAATCTCATAGAAATTGAGAAAAGTGGCATTTTCATCCCAAAAGGAGCGTTTTTGGTGTGATTTCTTGCCCAATCTTTAAACGGCTGTATCTCCTAAACGGTGATAGCTAGGGCCCTCAAAGTTTCACCAAAATGTAGGTCTGGATGCCCTCTTCATCGACTTTTTCAAACTCCATTTTCGCCAAATCTCATAGAAATTGAGAAAAGTGGCATTTTCAGCCCAAAAGGAGCGTTTTTGGGATGATTTCTTGCCCAATCTTTAAACGGCTGTATCTCCTAAACGGTGATAGCTAGGGCCCTCAAAGTTTCACCAAAATGTAGGTCTGGATGCCCTCTTCATCGACTTTTGCAAACGCCATTTTCGCCAAATCTCATAGAAATTGAGAAAAGTGGCATTTTCAGCCCAAAAGGAGCGTTTTTGGGGTGATTTCTTGCCCAATCTACAAACGGCTGTATCTCCTAAACGGTGATAGCTAGGGCCCTCAAAGTTTCACCAAAATGTAGGTCTGGATGCCCTCTTCATCGACTTTTGCAAACGCCATTTTCGCCAAATCTCATAGAAATTGAGAAAAGTGGCATTTTCAGCCCAAAAGGAGCGTTTTTGGGATGATTTCTTGCCCAATCTTTAAACGGCTGTATCTCCTAAACGGTGATAGCTAGGGCCCTCAAAGTTTCACCAAAATGTAGGTCTGGATGCCCTCTTCATCGACTTTTTCAAACGCCATTTTCGCCAAATCTCATAGAAATTGAGAAAAGTGGCATTTTCATCCCAAAAGGAGCGTTTTTGGGGTGATTTCTTGCCCAATCTTTAAACGCCTGTATCTCCTAAACGGTGATAGCTAGGGCCCTCAAAGTTTCACCAAAATGTAGGTCTGGAGCGTTTTTGGTGTGATTTCTTGCCCAATCTTTAAACGGCTGTATCTCCTAAACGGTGATAGCTAGGGCCCTCAAAGTTTCACCAAAATGTAGGTCTGGATGCCCTCTTCATCGACTTTTTCAAACCCCATTTTCGCCAAATCTCATAGAAATTGAGAAAAGTGGCATTTTCAGCCCAAAAGGAGGGTTTTTGGGGTGATTTCTTGCCCAATCTTTAAACGGCTGTATCTCCTAAACGGTGATAGCTAGGGCCCTCAAAGTTTCACCAAAATGTAGGTCTGGATGCCCTCTTCATCGACTTTTTCAAACTCCATTTTCGCCAAATCTCATAGAAATTGAGAAAAGTGGCATTTTCAGCCCAAAAGGAGCGTTTTTGGGATGATTTCTTGCCCAATCTTTAAACGGCTGTATCTCCTAAACGGTGATAGCTAGGGCCCTCAAAGTTTCACCAAAATGTAGGTCTGGATGCCCTCTTCATCGACTTTTTCAAACCCCATGTTCGCCAAATCTCATAGAAATTGAGAAAAGTGGCATTTTCAGCCTAAAAGGAGCGTTTTGCTGGTGATTTCTTGCCCAATCTTCAAACGGCTGTATCTGCTAAACGGTGATAGCTAGGTCCCTCAAAGTTTCACCAAAATGTAGGTCTGGATGCCCTCTTCATCGACTTTTTCAAACCGCATTTTCGCCAAATTTCATAGAAATTGAGAAAAGTGGCATTTTCAGCCCAAAAGGAGCGTTTTTGGGGTGATTTCTTGCCCAATCTTTAAACGGCTGTATCTCCTAAACGGTGATAGCTAGGGCCCTCAAAGTTTCACCAAAATGTAGGTCTGGATGCCCTCTTCATCGACTTTTTCAAACCCCATTTTCGCCAAATCTCATAGAAATTGAGAAAAGTGGCATTTTCAGCCAAAAAAGAGCGTTTTTGGGGTGATTTCTTGCCCAATCTTTAAACGGCTGTATCTCCTAAACGGTGATAGCTAGGGCCCTCAAAGTTTCACCAAAATATAGGTCTGGATGCCCTCTTCATCGACTTTTTCAAACCCCATTTTCGCCAAATCTCATAGAAATTGAGAAAAGTGGCATTTTCAGCCCAAAAGGAGCGTTTTGGGGGTGATTTCTTGCCCAATCTTTAAACGGCTGTATCTCCTAAACGGTGATAGCTAGGGCCCTCAAAGTTTCACCAAAATGTAGGTCTGGATGCCCTCTTCATCGACTTTTTCAAACCCCATTTTCGCCAAATCTCATAGAAATTGAGAAAAGTGGCATTTTCATCCCAAAAGGAGCGTTTTTGGTGTGATTTCTTGCCCAATCTTTAAACGGCTGTATCTCCTAAACGGTGATAGCTAGGGCCCTCAAAGTATCACCAAAATGTGGGTCTGGATGCCCTCTTCATCGACTTTTTCAAACCCCATTTTCGCCAAATCTCATAGAAATTGAGAAAAGTGGCATTTTCAGCCCAAAAGGAGCGTTTTTGGGGTGATTTCTTGCCCAATTTTTAAACGGCTGTATCTCCTAAACGATGATAGCTAGGGCCCTCAAAGTTTCACCAAAATGTAGGTCTGGATGCCCTCTTCATCGACTTTTTCAAACCCCATTTTCGCCAAATCTCATAGAAATTGAGAAAAGTGGCATTTTCAGCCCAAAAGGAGCGTTTTGGGGGTGATTTCTTGCCCAATCTTTAAACGGCTGTATCTCCTAAACGGTGATAGCTAGGGCCCTCAAAGTATCACCAAAATGTGGGTCTGGATGCCCTCTTCATCGACTTTTTCAAACCCCATTTTCGCCAAATCTCATAGAAATTGAGAAAAGTGGCATTTTCAGCCCAAAAGGAGCGTTGTAGGTCTGGATGCCTTCTTCATCGACTTTTTCAAACCCCATTTTCGCCAAATCTCATAGAAATTGAGAAAAGTGGCATTTTCAGCCAAAAAGGAGCGTTTTTGGGGTGATTTCTTGCCCAATCTTTAAACGGCTGTATCTCCTAAACGGTGATAGCTAGGGCGCTCAAAGTTTCACCAAAATATAGGTCTGGATGCCCTCTTCATCGACTTTTTCAAACCCCATTTTCGCCAAATCTCATAGAAATTGAGAAAAGTGGCATTTTCAGCCCAAAAGGAGCGTTTTGGGGGTGATTTCTTGCCCAATCTCTAAACGGCTGTATCTCCTAAACGGTGATAGCTAGGGTCCTCAAAGTTTCACCAAAATGTAGGTCTGGATGCCCTCTTCGTCGTCTTTTTCAAACCCCATTTTCGCCAAATCTCATAGAAATTGAGAAAAGTGGCATTTTCAGCCCAAAAGGAGCGTTTTTGGGGTGATTTCTTGCCCAATCTTTAAACGGCTGTATCTCCTAGACGGTGATAGCTAGGGCCCTCAAAGTTTCACCAAAATGTAGGTCTGGATGCCCTCTTCATCGACTTTTTCAAACCCCATTTTCGCCAAATCTCATAGAAATTGAGAAAAGTGGCATTTGCAGCCCAAAAGGAGCGTTTTGGGGGTGATTTCTTGCCCAATCTCTAAACGGCTGTATCTCCTAAACGGTGATAGCTAGGGTCCTCAAAGTTTCACCAAAATGTAGGTCTGGATGCCCTCTTCATCGACTTTTTCAAACCCCATTTTCGCCAAATCTCATAGAAATTGAGAAAAGTGGCATTTTCAGCCCAAGGGGAGCGTTTTGGTGGTGATTTCTTGCCCAATCTTTAAACGGCTGTATCTCCTAAGCGGTGATAGCTAGGGCTCTCAAAGTTTCACCAAAATGTAGGTCTGGATGCCCTCTTCATCGACTTTTTCAAACCCCATTTTCGCCAAATCTCATAGAAATTGAGAAAAGTGGCATTTTCAGCCCAAAAGGAGCGTTTTGGGGGTGATTTCTTGCCCAATCTCTAAACGGCTGTATCTCCTAAGCGGTGGCATTTTCAGCCCAAAAGGAGCGTTTTGGGGGTGATTTCTTGCCCAATCCTTAAACGGCTGTATCTCTTAAACGGTGATAGCTAGGGCCCTCAAAGTTTCACCAAAATGTAGGTCTGGATGCCCTCTTCATCGACTTTTTCAAACCCCATTTTCGCCAAATCTCATAGAAATTGAGAAAAGTGGCATTTTCAGCCCAAAAGGAACGTTTTTGTTGTGATTTCTTGCCCAATCTTTAAACGGCTGTATCTCCTTAACGGTGATAGCTAGGGCCCTCAAAGTTTCACCAAAATGTAGGTCTGGATGCCCTCTTCATCGACTTTTTCAAACCCCATTTTCGCCAAATCTCGTAGAAATTGAGAAAAGTGGCATTTTCAGCCCAAGGGGAGCGTTTTGGTGGTGATTTCTTGCCCAATCTTTAAACGGCTGTATCTCCTAAGCGGTGATAGCTAGGGCTCTCAAAGTTTCACCAAAATGTAGGTCTGGATGCCCTCTTCATCGACTTTTTCAAACCCCATTTTCGCCAAATCTCATAGAAATTGAGAAAAGTGGCATTTTCAGCCCAAAAGGAGCGTTTTGGGGGTGATTTCTTGCCCAATCTCTAAACGGCTGTATCTCCTAAACGGTGACAGCTAGGGCCCTCAAAGTTTCACCAAAATGTAGGTCTGGATGCCCTCTTCATCGACTTTTTCAAACCCCATTTTCGCCAAATCTCATAGAAATTGAGAAAAGTGGCATTTTCAGCCCAAAAGGAACGTTTTCGTTGTGATTTCTTGCCCAATCTTTAAACGGCTGTATCTCCTTAACGGTGATAGCTAGGTCCCTCAAAGTTTCACCAAAATGTAGGTCTGGATGCCCTCTTCATCGACTTTTTCAAACCCCATTTTCGCCAAATCTCATAGAAATTGAGAAAAGTGGCATTTTCAGCCCAAAAGGAGCGTTTTTGGGGTGATTTCTTGCCCAATCTTTAAACGGCTGTATCTCCTAGACGGTGATAGCTAGGGCCCTCAAAGTTTCACCAAAATGTAGGTCTGGATGCCCTCTTCATCGACTTTTTCAAACCCCATTTCCGCCAAATCTCATAGAAATTGAGAAAAGTGGCATTTTCAGCCCAAAAGGAGCGTTTTGGGGGTGATTTCTTGCCCAATATTTAAACGGCTGTATCCCCTAAGCGGTGATAGCTAGAGCCCTCAAAGTATCACCAAAATGTAGGTCTGGATGCCCTCTTCATCGACTTTTTCAAACCCCATTTTCGCCAAATCTCATAGAAATTGAGAAAAGTGGCATTTTCAGCCCAAAAGGAGCGTTTTGGGGGTGATTTCTTGCCCAATCTTTAAACGGCTGTATCTCCTAAGCGGTGATAGCTAGAGCCCTCAAAGTTTCGCTAAATCTCATAGAAATTGAGAAAAGTGGCATTTTCAGCCCAAAGGGACCGTTTTGGGGGTGATTTCTTGCCCAATCTCTAAACGGCTGTATCTCCTAAACGGTGATAGCTAGGGCCCTCAAAGTTTCACCAAAATGTAGGTCTGGATGCCCTCTTCATCGACTTTTTCAAACCCCATTTTCGCCAAATCTCATAGAAATTGATTAAAGTGGCACTTTCAGCCCAAAAGGAGCGTTTTGGGCGTGATTTCTTGCCCAATCTTTAAACGGCTGTATCTCCTAAACGGTGATAGCTAGGGCCCTCAACTTGTTTGCTGGAAATCAACTGAGAAATCATAATCCGGTGCGTTTATGCGGCAGTTTCCGGACACCCTGTATAAAGAAAAAAAGACAAACGTGTTCTAAACGAAGGAAGCAAAATTAGGTTCCAAAATGCATTTTTATTTTCTACAATGCTGGAAGCTTCAAAATGAAATCTGACAAGAAAAGAATGCAGCTTCAAATAGCACCCTCCTTTCAGCTCCCCGCCAATAAGCGTTGAAAGAAATTTGCTCCACCAAACCAGCGCACGTGCTCTGTGGCTGTGATCGTTCGGTCGCCACTCTGTGAAATAGACACTCATAGAGAAACGAGTTTCCAAACTCGGCACGACTCGTCGCAAGTTTATTATTCAGAAGAAGATGATAAGAAATATTCTTATCGTAGAATAATAAACTAATAATGCGACTAGGAAGTAGTATGGCTGACAACCATATCACACTCCGAATTCAGTTGTCTTTGTAACGTTGATGACTATACACGGTAGTCATCAACGCACTATGCTCCACTAGGAGTTACGGTAATCAAGAGAGAGAGAGAAACCAGCGCACGAGCGGTACGCGGTTCACACAACACACACCACACGAATTGACAAATTCGCTACCACACTGCGCTGATTTGATGGAAGCTATGAACTAAATTCCATCACTTTTGAATATGCGTCTCAATGATACGCATATTCAAAAGTGATGGAATTGCGAGTATTTTTGTGGCATTGTATTTATATCAATCCTTTTTACGGCTGATGACTTTTTCTTTGGCGGAAACCTTTTACAAGACAGTTGCTTTTGTGAGATACATACTACTACATTATAAAAAACGATGCACGGCGATATTAAATAAATTACAGGCGCGACAATCCAGCATTGGACTAAGGCCGCGGGATGTGTTAGTGACATCCTATTTCCAAGATCTTATCTGCTTTTTGTTGAGGTAATGAGATCAGCATCACGCTCAGCAGTGTTATTTATCCCCATAAATGGGTACTCGTTTAACATCTGAGTGAGATCATAGTCCGTCACAAGCTCGTGAGTTCGAAAAACACCATGGATCACGGTGAGATTCGAACTCATGAGCCTGTGCACCGAAGGTGCGCGCACTTACCGCTAGACCAGTCAGGCTACGGCGATATTATAGAGCGTAAAAAAAAATAAATGCAATGATAACTTTTCTGAAATGCAAGGTGCTTCGACGGACTGACGAATGCCATCTCTAACACCTTTGACGTTCGTAACATTGCAAAAGTCATCTCGTCTCGAGCAGGGCTGTCGTTTTCAGATTTCTTAGTGTAAAATTTATCTCATGAAATTGTAACATTTTTAGGTTGAGTGTAACAAATTTGAAGATATTGGCGTTAATGAACAAATTGAGCAATAAATGTACGTAAGTTCGAAAATTATGAATGCTCGCACACATAGTGGAAAGTTATAAATTAAAACAAGGGGCATCTAAGTCTTTATGTTGTCGCAAATCGAGATGCTGCTTCCAGAAAGTCAGACAATGCTTGAGTTTTCAAAGTGAGTGTGAAAAAAGGCTCAGGACCCGTAAGTGAAGATGTCGAACGTTGTCTAACATGTTAGCTCATCTGCTCTTTCCTGTCCATCAAAATACTATCAAACTTCTTGCAAATCAATTTTACTTAAGCTATCACGTTCCTCCTCAAATTTTCTTTTGATTTAAAATGAAATTTGGTGCCCATATAAAGCTTAGTATATTCCAAATTTTACCGAGTGACGAGAAAAAATATTGGCAACCGTAAATGTTTCGTTTGAATCTGCGGAAGGCAAAATTCAATTCATTTACTGAACTGACTCGAAGGCTTAGGGCAATTTAGCTGGTATAGTTGAATGAACACTGATATTGAATCAAGGAAGGACCAGTAAAAACGGGTACTCAATCCAGGGGTGTCTAAATCAAAACCTCACCTGGGCCAACAAATGTCAGCGTCTTCAGGATTGAGCGGGCCGCAAGATAAAAATTATAAAAACACTTATAAAACTTAAAAAAAACGCCGAAATTTGGTGGATTGATCAACAAAATCATTCGGCGGACAATAATAAAGCTCGAGAAAAAAGGTCGAGTTCCTGAAAAATGTGAACACAAGTTATAACGCCAATGTGGCAAAGCCAAATACTGCTTTCTTAAATAAATTTCGAGAGAAAACAATTTCAAGATGGGCATTATATTTTCGTGCACAAAAGTACTTTGAAAAACCGCTAGCTTCATAAAACAGAGAGTAGGATTTTTAAATACATAATTTAAGTTTGCATTGACGAGTTTTAACAAATTTCTTAGACTTTAGCTCAACACCTCAATTTTTTATTTTTACACAATATGATACATACTGTGTTTCTCCGATCTGGCCGTGAGCCACACAAAACTGCGATGTGGGCCGCATTTAGCCGCGGGCCACAAGTTTGACATGCCTGACTAAATCGATGGGTTATCATGCACAAATCATAAAAATAGAATACTTCTTCATGTCACTTATAGTAGAAAAATATTAAAACATTGTTCAATTCTCCACTCTCGCTAGATTGTAACAAAATTAGTCGGAGTGTAACATTGTAACAAAAAATTGGAATTTGTAACAAAATGTTACAATTGTAACATGAGTGGCAACGCTGGTCTCGAGCAAAAACTGGTAGCTTTTGAAAATCACTTCAGTATGACAAATAGAACTACTCATCCTCCAATCAATCAAAATTCACCAGAGCCTAATCGAACGGCTGAACTTCTCAACGTAATCAACGAAAAAGTCGAAAGTCTCGAAAACTGCGTTAGCACTGCTATGGATAAGATCGACTGCTTATCAGTTGCGGCAGAAAAAACATTTACGACCAACCTAGCGCTCAACACCAAGGAAAGTGTTCCTACAAGTGTTCCTACATATATATGGAACACCCGCCTCCAAAAAATTAGTTCTTCATCGAAATTGCCGGTTCATACAAAAAGCGCTCAACGTCCCGTTCCCCAAACTACAACGTTTTTCGTGAAAGGTGCCCTTAAGCACGTAGACGAAACCTGGTTGTGCAAACTTTTGAAAGACAAACCATAAAGTAAGTAATTGGAATAGAGATGGAACTCCATATAACATTAAAATAAAGGAAGATATCTTCCCGTATGTACACGTTACTTACAGCACATACTCAAAGGTAAAATATTTTCCAGTAGATTTTAATGTTATATGGAGTTCCATCTCTATTCCAATTACTTACTTTATTGACAAACTTCACATCCCTGTGAATCCCCTCGCCGTCTTCAATATGGTCGCAAATCCACCAGAAGTTTCAAATTGAATGTACCCTCACAGTACGCTTGGTTGCTATGTAAGCATGAAGTGAATGGAAGCAGGGCATACACTTGGAGCGGAATGTCATTCTCAATATGGAGAAGCAAATCAACTAAAGCGAGTGCATCCTCTGATCAACAACGTCACAATAATAATAAGTACAAGCCATACACAGTAAGTTACCCCTCACACAATTCCTCTCATCTTTCCCGAATTCCTGCCACCTCACACCCTACCATAGGTCAACTTAAAGAGTCCACATCAAACACATCCCATAAGCATGTTGTTTTTACCCCTTCCAAAATAAATACCACACCTCGCTTAAATAATAATATTAAATCGGTGGTTCCACCTAAGCAGAAAAGAAAAAAGACCCACGCTAACACATCCTGTATCCTAGTTGATACTCCGCCTTCTAACTTAAATATCGCTCCTTCTAATAATAATACTAACATTGTAACTCCCTCCACTATTTTTGGCATTGCGAAACCGGTTATTCCACCAACGCAATTAGAAGTAAGCGGTCCAAAGGCTGCTACGAAATATACTAATTTCGTTCGAGGTTCTCCCCAAATTTCATCACCCTCTGGTTCAATCCACGTGCCGAATATATCGGGTAATCCGCCAACTAAAAACTCTAATGACGACCTTGAGTGCAGATATTTACTATCTAGATTCAGGGACCATAAGATCTACGACAGTGTCTGTCTCTTCCTTTCATATTTACACGACGCACCTGAAACTACATGCATCGACGGTAAAACCAAAACTAATCTTAAAGTTTTGATACAGCAAGAAGGGTTACCCATTGAGGTGAATTCTTTGCGGAATTTCTTTAACCAATATCACAAAGAACTTGGTGTGCCCCAAGAGCAGGTTAAACGTGATCTGGAAATGTATCGCTCCTTGGTTAGCGAAAAATATATTTCTCGGCTGCAAAGATCTCGTGAGGACATGAAGAAATATTATTCCTAACCATAAATCACACCCGTACTAGCCTAGATTCCTCTACCACAATTGCAGTGGTATGAGAGGTAAAACCAATAAACTGTTCCTTGACGCTAAGTCCTGCCAATTTAATGTACTTGCTGCTCTCCGAAACCTGGCTAAATGACACTTTTAAAAATGAGGAAATTCTTGATTCCAACTGGACCATTCATAGAACTGACCGCAACTATCAACTCACAGGTCTATCTAGGGGAGGTGGTATTCTTATTGCTGTACACAACTCTATTCCTAGTGAACTAGTTCCAACTGAGCACAACCCTATATTTCAGCTCCCGTTTATTAAAATCCCCTTTGAGAAACATTACCTCCATGTTGGTGTTGTTTACATACCTCCCTGTTCCGCTGAAGAGTCTTATAATGATCTGTGTAATATCATCTCCTGTATCCTTGCTAACATGAATGATGATGACAGAATTATAGTCTTTGGTGATTACAATCGTCCAAACATAAGATTCATCGTAGATGAGAATGATGATCGGCTCCTTCCTGTAAATCTATTAGATAATACCGACTTCAACACCATCAGTACTTTCTATGGTAATGACTTACAGCCGGTTTCGTCCAACCCCAACCAAAATGGTAGATGGTTAGATATGATCTTCACCAACTGTTATGATGAAGTAGTTGTTACAGCAACGTCGGAAGCTGAGAACCTTTTTAAACTTCGGGCGGGCGCAATGCATCTGACAGATTAAGTGATCAGTTTTTGTTGCGTCAATCAGCGATATGAAAAGGGAGAGTTCTGAAACTCACAGTAACTTAATCTTTATCGATCAACTACCCAAAGCAGTTTTCAGTTTCTATCTACCTACCATATATCTGAGGGGCGGGAGGGGATGAAATAATCTCTCAGATGTATTGCGCCCGATTGTGTTATTTTCTCCTTTTCAATGAAAATTTCCACTTGCTATACTATTCACATTGCGTAATAACGTTGTGTTGACTTTTAGGTTCACCAAATCGTTCAAGAGTGTGTTTTTAGTAAAATAAGCTCATATTTTTTAAACGGTCGAGTTGTTGGAGGTTTTTTACATTTTGAAGCGATTGAAAGCGGAATATTCTTAGAAAATTGAAAATGTGAAGGGTATCAAACTTTGTGAGCCAGTTTTTGTTTCTAAAATTTCGTAGAACTGTTTCAAAAAGACAATGCAACAATAAATAAGAGTCTAAAATATACAGAAACTTAGTTTCATCATTTTTTCTGCACTTAATCTGTCAGATGCATTGCGCCCGATCGTGTTAGGAATAGTATTGCGCCCGCCGGAAGGTTAATAATTCTTGCCATCACTATGCCATTACAATAGAATTTTCATCCATATCTTTTAGCCAAATGCCGACTATGAAGGCATTAAGAACTATCTGCTTTCTGTGGACTGGGCAGTCTATCTCTCTTCATCGATTCTCGACGACATTGTGACCACCTTCTATAATATTATCCTCCAAGCCATTGATAATTTTGTCCCCGAAATTAAAAAGTGTAACAAGCTTACTGAACCCTGGCTTGATAGTGATCTTAGACAGTTACGAAACCAAAGGAATAAGCTCTACAAAGCTATTAAAAATTATCCCTTTATTAATGACTCGCTCAAACAAAAGTACGAAGAACTTGCGAATGATTTCCGCAATAAACATATAATTATTATGTTAATTCGATGGGTGAAAAGATTATACATGATCCGAAAAAGTTTTACGAGTTTGTTAACACCAAACGTAAGAGCACAGGTTATCCCGCTTCTATAAACAGAGGTAATATTACCTCTTCGTGCCCCCTAGATATGTGTATCCTCTTTGCTGACCACTTTCAAGACAGTTTCTGCGCACCTTCTACACCTTCCAATCCAACCAAATTTGCGGATGCCATCCCGGTATCTATTATTAACAGAATGGTTATCACTCAGGATGAGATATTTATTGATATTCAACAGCTAAGCATTAATAAAGGTCCCGGTCCTGACTCAATTCCTCCTTCTTTTGTAACGCCTTGTGTAGACCAACTAATTACTCCTCTACATGTACATAATTTTTAACAAATCACTTCGTTGTGGTATTTTCCCATCTTCCGGGAAGCTTTCACATCTCAAACCTATCCATAAAAGCGATTGGTTGACAACTACCGGGGCATAGCTATCTTGTCAACTTTCCCCAAACTTTTCGAGAAAATAGTTTGTGATAAGCTCACTCCCATTATCGATCCTCTTCTCAATGAACAACAACATGGTTTTCGAATAGGCAGATCGACTACAACTAGCCTCATGATACTAGTTTCTGAGGTCCTCTGCAAAATGGAAAAAGGTGTCCAAGTAGATGCTGTCTATACAGACTTCAGCTAAGCTTTCGATAAGGTTGATCATTTAATTTTAATAGATAAACTTCACCGCTTTGGTGTAACGGGTTCGTTGCTTAATTGGATCCAATCCTATCTCCATGAACGTATACAATTCGTCAAATACAAGGGCTTTGCCTCTAAACGCGCATTTGCGACCTCAGGAGTCCCTCAAGGAAGTCATCTAGGTCCACTCCTTTTTAACATCTTTATATCCGATTTATCACATATACATATTACAGGATATTCCTCATCTTTTCTACGCTGACGACTTAAAGTTATACCATTGCATCCTTTCCCTGTATGACTCTGCATTCCTTCAAAGTAAACTAGAATCCCTTGAACAGTGGTGTCGTCGTAATAATCTATATCTCAACGTTAAAAAATGCCAAGTGATTAGCTTTTCCCGGAAAAATTACCGTACCTTCTCAATAACGTTGAATTGTGTAGGGTTGATCATGTCACCGACCTCGGCGTTATCCAGGACAACAAATTACGCTTTAATCTTCAATATGATAGGGTCTTATCCTTGGCCACCAAACAGTTTGGCTTTATTAAAAGACGTTCTAGGGAATTTAAAAATATTTGGGTTACTAAAACCTTATACACCACTCTTGTCCGCCCCCTTTTAGAATACGCATGCATAGTCTGGAAACCTGTCTTCGGTCTACACTGCGATAGATTCGAATTTGTCCAAAAGCAATTTACACTTTTTGCTATGAGGGACCTTTATACTCGTAACCCAGCCGACGACTATCTAAATCTCCCCTTGTACAGTTACAGGCTAAGTCTCTTAAACTTAATGACTCTTTCTGCAAGAAGAACTCTACTTTGTGCCTGTTTCACCTTTGATATGTTATTAACGGCACAATCAAAGTTGATTTTATCCGTAACAGAATCATTTTTAATGATCAACTGAGACGCACTAGGCATACAACTCTCCTTAAAGAATATCATCACTCTACCGTCTATGGTTTCAATGAACCAATTAACAGATGCTGCCGCACTTTCAACTTACTCAGTATGCATTATTGTTCTAACATATCTAAATATGTATTTAAACTAAACTTGATTAAAGCCCTTCAATAATCCTAATCCATCCAACCTTTTAAGCCCAATCTCACAAAACCTTCCCACTCAACTACAGTTTACAATTAGTATTACGTATTTGTTTGTTAAATGCCTTGTTTCGCAAATGAATAAAATAAAAAAAAAAAGCGGGTTCGACTCCGGGAACGGCACGACTTTTATATAAAATCCTGCAATACAATAGTCTCTCGAATCTGAAACCTATCTCTTAAGGTCTGTGTTCGTAGACACGACTCATACGACGATCACTGAGTGATCGTCGCCTGGCGACTGGAATTGAGTACTGCTTGCATATATTTTATATGGAGCTGTGTTCCCCCAAACGACAGTCGTTGAGCTTGTCAGGAGATCGTCGCGCAGCATGTCCGGAATGAAAAATTGTCGCGCGACTACGTTGTACATGCTACTTGGCTGAGTGGTGTGGTGACCGTGGTGCATGCCACTCGTTTATAGGCATCGGGGAGCGGCTGCTTGGGGTGCTACGCACGGTGTACATGCAATTCGTTGATATTCGTACTCGTCCGGACGAGTGACGAATTTTCATGTATATAGAAAGCAGTCGCGCGGCTACTGTTGTACATGCTGCTTGGTTGAGTGGTGACCGTGGTGCAAGCCACTCGTTTGTAGGCTTCGGGGAGCGGCTGCTTGGGGTGCTACGCACGGTGTATACAGGGTGTCCGCAAACTGCCGCATAAACGCACCGGATTATGATTCCTCAGTTGATTTCCAGCAAGAAAGTTGTACGGAACATACCCCCTCAGCTTAACCCTTTAGCTGCCACAGGCATTCAAAGATTTTTGAAAAAATCATTTTCTTCCACGACTTAAAGCTTAATATCTTCAAAGCTAGACCAGCTAGAATAGTGAAATAAAATGATTATATCAGCCAACAAAAATTGGCGCATAGTCCAATGATCATTTCTTTCTTACATCATTTTATTCTAGATTCGTTATTTCTAACAGTTTTAATGCCTTAAGTGCAAAAAACTAGGGTTAATTTTGGCTCGATTTCGACATACTTTGAATAGATTTTACCAATTGCAGATCTTTAGGGGCAGTGTGAATTGAATTGTATTTAATTCGAGCTAAAATTAACCCTAGTTTTCTACACTTAACGTAAAAAAACTGCAAGAAGTAATGGAGGTAGATTAAAATGATGTAAGAAAGATATGATTGTAAGACTATGCGCCAATTTTTAAAAGAATCGTACAAGCACCTCACCTTGGCAGAAGTTGGAGAAAATTGAGATGGAAAAAAAGATTGTTTTTGATTCAAATCACGCAAATTTGACTTTGAAGCTCTGTAAAAACCACACCTCTTATCCGATTTTAGTGTGGTTAGTTTTATTTTATAGGTAAATTTGTTGGCTGATATAATCATTTTATTTCACTATTCGAGCTGGTCTAGCTTTGAAGATATTAGGCTTTAAGTCGTGCAAGAAAATGATTTTTTCAAAAATCTTTAAATGCCTGTGGTAGCTAAAGGGTTAAGCTGAGGGGGTATGTTCCGTATAACTTTTTTGCTGAAAACCAACTGAGGAATCATAATCCGGTGCGTTTATGCGGCAGTTTTCGGACACCCTGTATACAAATCGTTCAACGGTCGTACACGATCGTATTGTTGACGACTGTGAATGTATATAGAAAGCAGTCGAACCACGCTCGAGCTCGACGTGATAGTAGATGGTACACATGTGGGTACACATCATTATCATAAAATCGTCTAGGAGACCAGTCGATTGAAACTCGGCTTTTTCGATATGAGCTCCCTCATGTTTACCCTGGAGAATGATGAGAGGCTCATAGAGGAGGTGGCATGCCATGCTTCTCTATGGAAGCCATCTCATGCTCTTTACAAGGATCACCGCATGAAGGATAACATATGGGCCAATATTAGCGGCATAGTGGGAAAGCCTAGTAAGTATAAGTACATCAGGACAGGAAAAACATTACACTTGCGATAAACAGAAACATGTGTGTATGTACGTAGGTCATAAATAAAAATCGTAGTTTCATTAAGTGAAATTAATCTTTATTTTTTTGTTTTTTTTTGTTTTGAAAAAATATCTACATAATGTTAATAATAAATGAACATTGCTTCAAAAAATAAAACGATCGAATACAAACAATTATAAGAAGTAATTAGAAAATTAAATTTAATAAAGGATCTGTTTGGCTGTGGAAGATTAATAAAATAAGAAGAAAGAAATTAGTTCAACAAGAGAAGAGATAGAACCTGCTTACCTACCTATGCACTACTAATAAAAAAACACCCTGCTGTCGAAAAACTCAGATTGCATCGGTTCGTGTCACCATTTGGTGTTGCCACTCTACTTGGCCTTCATTCATAAAGTATTCAGCGAATAAATCCCGAACCTTGAACCCTTCAAGGTTTGCGTACCCATGAGCTGGAGCCAAACTTATTAAATTTTCCGTTGGGGCTATTTCGTTGGGATCAAGTTGATGATGGTATGAATGTGAAGTGCCAGAAGTGGACTCCGTGATATATTCGTCACGGAGCAAGTTGTGCAAGCAACAACTTACTATGACAATATCTTCCACAGTGTCTGCAGGCAAATCAATCGGTGTGTAAAAAATTCGAAAAACCTGCGCCAATAATGCGAAAGCATTTTCCGAAGTTCGACGAGCGCGACACATCCGGTAATTAAATATCCCTTTTGGACTGTCCCCAATCGACTGTGAACGCGGGTATGGCTTCATCATATAAGTATGCAGTCGGAAAGCTTCATCTCCCACAAAAACGAATGGCAGGATCTTTTCGGAATCGGGTAATTTGGCTGGAGGTGGAAGTAGCGATCCACTATAAAATTTTTGACCCAAGTCAGACCTCTCAAAAATTCCAGCGTCACCTTCCTTTCCATAGGCTCCAATGTCAACATTCATAAATTTATAATTAGCATCTATTACTGCTAATAGAACAATTGAAAAATATCCCTTGTAGTTAAAAAAAGCGACGATGAATTTTTGGGACAAACAATTCGAATGTGCTTCCCGTCGATCGCACCGCAACAATTCGGGCAATGCCACTTGCACTGGAATTCCTTCGCTTTCTGCTCTAAATCGGTCTGCTGTAGTGGCGGCAGCAACAGTGGCACTAGATGTTTTTTTAAGGCGCTTTTAAGAAATTTGATATAAAATAAATGATAGGATATCTTTTACTAGATACATTGAATTACAGTTAAAGTGAGCCACCCCTGACCTCGGGAAGTCCATAGTTTACACGTGGTTCATTTTTACTGTAACGTACTCTACAAGGTGGGCCATTTAAAGTGATCCAATGACTAATTTGAGAAGCCACAATAATGGCTTTTAATCTTAACTTCAAAATATTGTGTCTCTACTACCTCTTTCCTTTAATTTAGAACGCATTTTAACAGCTTGTATCTTTAATGAATTGGTTAATATGGCGTACTTTAATATTTTCAAAAGGGAATAGTTAAAAACACGTTGTTAAAAACTACGAATACATTACTCATTAATTTCTTTTATCGAATGAAAAGGTGCTTAAACTAACACTCCTTTAAAACTCACCTATAGATCCATACTATACCAATACAAATTTATTTGTAATATGTATAATGTAACTATATAATGGCGCACACAAAAGGAGTATCCGAATTCATATACCAACTTTATGACTAGACTATATCTCATACGTGTCTACACAAACCATAGACATTGAATTAGATCACTTTAAATGGCTCACCTTGTGTACATATATCCTTACTACCGAACATAAAATACATTGTACAGTAAATCGAAACATTTTAGTAATTAAGATCACTGAATAATATTTAAGGTAAACACGAATGTTTTCAATTTCTCGATATAATTCTCATAAAAAAATACAATTAAAATTCCAAATGTGCCAGTTCAAACAACACTAACTTATATGTATCCACGAACAGTTTTCAAAAACTTTCTGTTCAAAATGTATCTATTGTTCCTGAAAATTATAATAATGTATCTACTTTGTTTAAAAAATAACAGCCAAGCCACAAATGGCAATTAATTTGGATTTCTGCAAAATTTCTTTAAAAATTGATGCCGCATTTCACTTTATTTTCCTGTGGATTCAATTTCTACCCAATTCCATGTTAAACAGTAGATAAAACCAACAAAATTTACTGATGAAAATACATCAGACCGACGCCGACGACCAAAATGGACTTTATCACAATTTCAATTTTCTAAATAATTTTAAATTGACTAGGTAGTAAAAACACAACTTGTCCGTTTGATGCTCACAGCAGAAATGAATTAACCTAGCAAACGATTCAAGCATGTGCTTATGTACGTAAGCCAAGTACATATGACATACAAGCGACGGTCGCTGTAGCCGCTCCTAGGAAAACACCAGCAGGTGATATTCACTTAGCGATAAACGCCAAGCGACGATCACTTAGAGATCGTCGTATGAGTCGTGTCTACGAACACAAACCTTTAGTGAAACTGTAAGGTTTTGTTTTTGCGATGATCGCGAGAGTATAGACGAGCTACGGAATAATAAGCGGAAATCGTTACCGAATTGAATGTAATTAAGAATCAAAGGAGTGAGGAGTTTATCATTTAACACCTTTTCTATCGATTTCTTAAGGGTCAACAAACAACAAAACTAACGGGAAACTTTAATTGATGTAGACGATTGTAAATGTTTAACCTCCTAAAAAGAATCCTAGATACGATCATGAAGCTGAAAAAATGTTGGGCTTGCCCTCATTATTTTGCTTTAGCGGGGCTCTACTGTAGTTTTAAACTTATATAAAATTATTTTTTTTTATATAATTTTAATTTTTAATATTTTTTTTCATTTCAATTTCAGGAAACTCCGAGATACTGGGGTCCCTAAAACCGAGCCATGTGTAAAAGACGGCAGTTTTATTTGTGAAATTGAATGCACTAATGCAAATATCAGCGAAGTATCAACATTTTTGCAAAGTGTTGTAAGTTTACATTTACAGGGTGCTCCGCATTGGGTGGACAATACTATGCAATGGCCAACAGTAATATACATTAGTACCGTTGGAAAGCCAAATCCAGCGATCATTAAAATAACAATAGTCACATATAACTCTTCACCTGATGATGACGTACATATGCAAGAGACGAAAAACAGAACTGAACGCAAACTGCATGTAAGAATTTAGTTCAGAGTTCATTTTTCTGTCAAAAATGCGTTGAGCATCCCGAAAATTTTGCTATGTCGGAATGTCGGCAACCCTATAAATCTACGAAATGTCACACCAATACAGTGGCGCAGACCCAAAATTCTAAAGCAAAAAGTTTCCTAGTGAAATATGGAGTTATTCTCGGAGCATAGGTTATTCACCAGCTTCGATGGTATGTGTAAGAAACATATTTTTCTGCAAAAAATATGAAGACAAAGGCTGAGGTTTAAAAGGATTTTGGAAAAAAAACATGTATTTCCAATTTTGATTTGATAATACAATTTTTAGGAAATTTATTTAGATTTTACACCTGAAGAATATGTGAGACATTACGACTACAAATTTTAATTTTTCATTGCAACTGAAGTTGTGGAAGAATGTTAACTTCATTCTGGTTGCGAGGTGTGCGTAATTTATATAAAAAGAAGCCATCGATAAAACATATTTCTGAACAACATTTCGTAACAATGTTTAAAGACACGTCGTTCTGGAAACATAAAAAAAAAGAAATCAACTTGATATAAGCGGTATATCCTTTGATGCAATGGAAAAATTTCATGTACCCAATCAGAATGGGTGCCCCTATACCACGAATTTGTGTGCTGCTACTGCTAATGAAACTCTTTTCAATGTATCGAGGTGTTTGTCACTTAAATTATTAACGAACCTCTATTTCAAGAAGAAGAAGAAGCAGAAGAAGAGTTTAGGTTGCCAGTATACGCCCTAAATTCTTGTGGATAGACTACTCACTTCTAGGCTATTTATTGTAGGCTGGATTCATCTTATACTCAGTGGCGTAGATAGCTGTTCGGAGAGGGAGGGGATAATTTTGCAAGATCGCGAATACTTTTTCGGTTATAAAATTTGAAATTTCAGAATGAAATTTTCTGTATCTATTCCACTTCAAAATAGCAACAGTAAAGTGGAAATTTTCGTGCAAATAAAAAAAAAAATGTCAAAACAAATTCCGGGAAATATTGAACGGTCCGCAAAAATTGTGAAACTACATCGATCATTTTTGACTCTTTATTACGGTGACAAATCCACAGCATCCCACTTTTTATACACATTTTTGCTAATATAGGGGGACAATTGGAGCTACATATTCTAACCCAATATAATATGCACATAAATTTGATTTGCGTTCAAGTTACTGGAAAATTCTACAATTTTGTTTTCGTATAAAATCTAGTTTGCCCCGATTAGCTTCGTAGTAGTTCTTTTTAATAAATTTAATAATATTCATTTATCTAATTTTAACTTCAAAGAAAAGAATGATAACAAAATCAAACAATTGGGGTTTCTCGAAATTGGGAGTTTAGATGCAATTTCTGCTCATTCGCATACACGCTTCTAGGAAAAAGCTTGCCTAAAAACGACCTTTTAAAACTAAACATTAAGTTAGAAACGAACTATTTAACTAGTGTTCACGCCTAATTTCAGAAAGGCTTGCATTTGCTGCCATACACAGGGCCGGATTTAGCTTGTACGGCACTCCTGGGCAGTAAACTTGGAAGCAGTAGTAATTTCTAAGGTTGCTTTTCATTGTCGATGGTTTTGGAAATCATGAACGAATTATATTACGGCTGTGTGAAGTTACCCAGTCATTTTTTGAAATTAGGTCCTTTTGCTCGGTGAACCGTTTGTTCTACAGCGGCTACGTTTGTTCTTGATTGTTCGCCAATTAATATCGTTTGTTCTTCTCTAATTATTTAATTATAGCAACTTTAAAATTGTGAGTGTGAACTTAGCCAGTCATTTTTAAATATAGGTCGGAAAGGTATAGGTTTGGTATCAATCGAAAGCCAGACGTTTGTTCATTTTGTAGGGCGTTTGTTCATCCTGGAAACGGAAGGATACAGGAATTATTAAGGAAAAAGGGATTAGTTGTGACGCCATCTACACTCGACTAGCGAAAATGATTTGACATTTTTAGTGGCAATGGATGCCGCTAAAGTAATTGTCAATAAGAGGGCAGGATGCTAGCACTTGAAAACCACGATATTAATTAAAACACAGAGCTAAAATTTTACGTCTGATGTATTTAACAATGGCGTCTCGATTGTGAAATTCATACAGTGTATTTGACATTTTGAATTTGATGGTAGCAGCGCCAATCGGTTAGGTGTGGTCAATGGTCGTACTATGAACTCCTACACATTTGTGTCTCGTTTTCGCTAGTCGAGTGTAGATGGCATCACAACTAATCACTTTCCTTAATAATTCCTGTATCCTTCCGTTTCCAGGATGAACAAACGCCCTACAAAATGAACAAACGTCTGGCTTTCGATTGATACCAAACCTATACCTTTCCGACCCATATTTAAAAATGACTGGCTAAGTTCACACTCACAATTTTAAAGTTGCTATAATTAAATAATTAGAGAAGAACAAACGATATTAATTGGCGAACAATCAAGAACAAACGTAGCCGCTGTAGAACAAACGGTTCACTGAGCAAAAGGACCTAATTTCGAAAAATGACTGGCTAACTTCACACAGCCTTATATTACCCAAACAAATAAAATTTGATATTTTACTCGATGTCATACCGGAAAAAAGGCTACCAGTTTCCTCCATCTTATTCTTCGTCAGAATCTTTAATTTTACGAAAACTTACGGTGGATTTTTTAAGGTAACACTTTCACTTCATTTAGGGCTTCCAAATAATCTAATAACATTTTGGCGGTTTCCATTGTATAGCGCAAGCAATTAACCCGATTTCTATAGAGTTTTTTTCGTTTTTGGTGAAAGGGATATGTTTAAAAAAAAAACTCGAAAATGCAAGCACCCATTGAATTTATTTAGCACTCATTCGGGGTCTATGTAAAAAGTGCTACGTTTTGATAATTCTAATTAGAATAACCGATTTTGTTGACGTTTGAATTTTCAATTTTTTCCTGAACAAAAATTTACAAATTCGAAAATTTAAACTTAACAATTTAATTTTCAAACCAAGTCCTTGCTAGTTGCAAGTTGCTTCCAGCCAATTTAAATTTAATTATTAACACGCGTTAAAAAATGTTCACTTTTACGAGTACTCTCTCTCTCTCTGGTTCCTGCTAAGCCCTTGTGAGGCATAGGGCATCAACTACGCCTACTTTCCACCTCGTTCTGTTCTGTGCCATCGTCTTTAGGTCTGACCACTGTTTATTTAATAAAGCAGCCTCGCTATTAACCGATCTTCTCCAAGTGTTTCTTGGTCGTCCAATACGGCGTCTTGCATTGACTTATTGTGGGTTCCAATCTAGGGCCTGGTTTGCAATATTTTTTGGCCCTCTTCGGAGAGTATGACCTATCCATTGCCACTTTCGCCTTTTGACAGAAGTGCCTATCCAATCCGAGCCTGTGATATTAAGGAGATCATCATTCGAAATAATCTTCGGCCAGCGGATTTGTAGGATGCGCCGTAGACACTGGTTTACGAAAGTTTGCAGCTTAGTTGTTATCTCATTGGTCACCTTCCCAGTTGAACACCCGTAAAGAAGCACAGATTTCACAATTGAATTTAAGATTCGGATTTTGGTGCGCCTGGAAATGTTGTTATTTTGCCAAAAGGGAGTGAAAGTGAAGAAGGCTGCCCTAGCCTTGTTGATACGCGATTGCACATCAGCGTCCGCGCCGCCATCTGCTGTGACTATGCTTCCGAGGTAGCAGAATTCGTCAACTTTTTCGGCCTGGCCCGAAACACAAATTCCGCCTTGTCTCCCTGGATCAGAGCTCAAGTACTTGGTCTTGGCAGCGTTTATCTTCCCAGCATTACGACTTTTGCAATGCAGAGCGTCCGGCATTTGAACTAGATCCTCCTTTTTATTTGATAGCAGACGAATATCGTCACCATAGTCCAGGTGTTGCAGGTGATCAAACATTTTCCATCTGATACCTATCATTTGGTTTGGAAGCGCGCTCACTAGTACATCGTTAATGGCTATGAGGAACAGAATAGGTAAGTGACAAAATGCAGCCTTGTCTCACTCCACTGTGCACCTCAAAAGGTGTTGAAAGCTTAACGTGCATCAAGTTAGCGGAACAACTTTTGAAAATCGACTCGGCGACTTTACAGTAATTTGCCGCTAATTTGTTGTGAATTAGTTGTGGAAAAATTAATTTTGTCGCTCTTCATTTTCACTGAGAAAATGGGTGTTCCGCTAACTTGACGTCAAGTTAGCGGAACAACTTTCAAGGATCAAGTCGGGACTTGTACCGTTCTCTTCCGCTATTTTGTTGTGAATTAGTTGTGAAAAAAAAAAATTGTCGCTCTTCATTTTCACTGAGAAAATGAGTGTTCCGCTAACTTGACGTCCAAGTCGATCCGATCACGAAAAGTGGGTTTTCTCCCATAGTGACGTCATAGAATGGAAAACCGCGTTTTCTCACCGATAGCGAAGAGCGACAAAATCATTCGTTTCACAACTAATTCGTATTAGCCAAGCGGCAAATTATGCCATACTCCCCAAGTAACTCCCCAAGTAACGGTAAAATGCACTTTTCCATATTACGTTGACGTCACTATCTCAAATAACCTACTTTTCCTGATCGCACCGTGTCGGGGAGTATGTCAAAATTTGTCTCTTGGCTAATTACAATTAGTTGTGAAAAGAATGATTTTGTCGCTCCCTTCTATCCGCGGGAAAACGGTTTTCCATATTATGACGTCACGATGGGAGAAAACCCACTTTTCCTGATCGGATCGACTTGGGGAGTATGGCATAATTTGCCGCTTGGCTAATACGAATTAGTTGTGAAACGAATGATTTTGTCGCTCTTCGCTATCGGTGAGAAAACGCGGTTTTCCATTTATTGACGTCACTATGGGAGAAAATTTGCCATAATCACCAAGTCGATCCGATCAGGAAAAGTGGGTTTTCTCCCATAGTGACGTCATAGAATGGAAAACCGCGTTTTCCCGCGGATAGAAGGGAGCGACAAAATCATTCTTTTTACAACTAATTTTTATTAGCCAAGCGACAAATTATGCCATACTCACCAAGTCGATCCGATCAGGAAAAGTGGGTTTTCTCCCATAGTGACGTCATAAAATGGAAAACCGCGTTTTCCCGCGGATAGAAGGGAGCGACAAAATCATTCTTTTCACAACTAATTCGTATTAGCCAAGCGGCAAATTATGCCATACTCCCCAAGTCGATCCGATCAGGAAAAGTGGGTTTTCTGCCATAGTGACGTCATAAAATGGAAAACCGCGTTTTCCCGCGGATAGAAGGGAGCGACAAAATCATTCTTTTCACAACTAATTCGTATTAGCCAAGCGGCAAATTATGCCATACTCACCAAGTCGATCCGATCAGGAAAAGTGGGTTTTCTTCCATAGTGACGTCATAAAATGGAAAACCGCGTTTTCTCACCGATAGCGAAGAGCGACAAAATCATTCTTTTCACAACTAATTCGTAGTAGCAAAGCGGCAAATTATGACATACTCCCCAAGTCGATCGGATCAGGAAAGTGGGTTTTCTCCCATAGAGACGTCATAATTTGGAAAACCGCGTTTTCCCGCGTATAAAAGAGAGCGACAAAATCATTATTTTCACAACTAATTGTAATTAGCCAAGAGACAAATTTTGACATATTCCCCGACACGGTGCGATCAGGAAAAGTAGGTTGTTTGAGATAGTGACGTCACCATAATATGGAAAAGTGCATTTTACCGTTAATGGCGAGGAGCGACAAAATCGTTATTTTAACGTCTCATTCGTATTATCCTTGCAGCAAATTATGACATACTCCGCGACTTGATTCGAGCGGGTAAAGTGGGACTGTTCCATAGTGACGTCACAAGCAGGAAACTGCAATTTCCCGCTGATGGTGAAGAGCGACAAATTTTTTTCTTTCACAACTAATTCACAACAAAATAGCGGAAGGGAACGGTATAAGTTCCAACTTGATCCGTGAAAGTTGTTCCGCTAACTTGACGTCAAGTTAGCGGAACACCCATTTTCTCAGTGAAAATGAAGAACGACAAAATTAATTTTTTCACAATTAATTCACAACAAATTAGCGGCAAATTACTGTAAAGTCGCTGAGTCGATTTTCAAAAGTTGTTCCGCTAACTTGATGCACGTGAAAGCTTACCCTTGTGCAAAACGTGACATTGGGCTCCATGATAAGATTCCTTGATGATGGAAATTATTTAATCTGGTATGCCTCTTCTACTAAAAGCTCTTCAGATATACTCCCGATCAACACTATCGAACGCCTTCTCGAAATCAATAAACATGAGGTGTAATGGGGATCTCAATTCGCCGGATTCATCATCAATGTGGCACGATAGCCCGACGCGTCGATCCTTGGCCGCCTGAATCGTTGACCTCCAATTGTCGCGGTTACGTGACCTTGTTCTCCAGTTTCGGAAGCCCAGTAGCTGGTGGGCGTCCTAGCCTACGAAGTTCTCCCAGCGAACTCCCTGTCGTCCACGCAACCCCGCTCCGTCAATTCGTTGTGCGTCCATCACTTTGTTTCGCATGAGATTATCGTCCATCCGTTGAACATGCCCCGCCCATTACAAACGTTGAAGCTTCACGATTTTCGATACTTCCAGCTCATCGTACAATTGGTACAACTCATGGTTGTACCGGATACGCCATTGATCTCGCTTGCGAACGGCCCCGAAAATTCGCCGAAGGACCTTTCTTTCGAATCGGTCTAGCAAAATTTCGGAGGCTTGGGTCCATGTTTCGCAGCCATAACATAGCACGGGTCGGATGATCGTTTTGTACACGCGGAGCTTCATATTCCTGTGCGCAAGTTTCGAATTAATGATAGGGAGGACCGAGAAATAGGTCAGAGAATAGGGTAGTTGTATGCGTCGCTTAATTTCGTCGCTTTCGTTGGCGTCCTTTGATAAGTTACAACCCAGATAGTTGAAGTTGTCTACATACTCGATATTAAGGTCGCCCACTGTGATGCTTGAATTTTCTGGCATCCTCGTTTTCGATTGCATCATGGCCTTTGTTTTGCTTTCGTTGATATGTAGTCCAACTTCCTTTGCGGCGTTATTGAGGTTAGGCCGAAGGCTTTCTGCATCACCCAATCTTCGAGACATGATGTTGATATCGTCGGCGTACGCTACTAATTGAGTCGACTTGCTGAGTAGCGTTCCGCTGCTGTCCATATTCATGGCTCGAATTACATACTCCAAAGCCAGGTTGAAGAGCGTCGGCGCCAGCCCATCGCCCTGCTTGAGTCCAGTAGGAGTTTCAAATAGGTCAGTGAGTCGGTTCTGCACTCTGACCTGCGAGACGGTATCCTTGTGAGTCGCACTACTTTGCTGGTATACCACAATGCAGCAAAATGTTGTACGGTACACTTGGATCGATACTGTCCTATGCCTGTTTGAAGTCGCCAAAGATGTGGTATACGTCGATGTTACATTCCCAGCAATTTTGGAGTAGTAGCTTCACTGTGAAAAGCTGATCGGTCGTTGAACGACCACGTCTGAAGCCGCCTTTATACTCGCCAATGATTCGTTCTGCGTATGGATTGATTCTCTTTTCCAGAATCTTCGATAAAATCTTATAGGTCGTACAAACTAATGATATGCCCCTGTAATTCCCACACTTCAGTTTGTCACCCGTTTTGTGGATTGGGCAGATTATGCTTTTGCGCCAATCTTCGTCTCCAGAATTTAAAGGTACATAAATGGTAACTAACCCGACGAGAGCCAAGTGAATTTCATTGGGTGGGGCTACGAAATGGAACAGTTGCGTATGTTCCGCAAACATGTTTGCGTATGCTCCGCAAACATGTTAGCCCTTCTCCAATAATCTCCGGTTGTTTCCCCGTTAACATATTCCACAAATGCAGACAAAGGAAAGGAACCGGAGATTATTTCTGATCCGCAAAATGGCAGTTAGACGATCAGAATGGCAAACATGTTTGCGGAACATACGGAACTGTTGCGTTTAGTAACCCCACCCATTGACTTTCAAAAACGTGAAAACGTGATAGCAGGATAATGGCAATAGTTAAGCACGAAACATAACGCTTTCGTTACGTTTTGTTGATTTATTTAAAGTACTGAGCAAGAGATACACCCAGTAATAAACTCCATCAAACCAACTTTAGCAGATGTCCGGCACGGAACGGCAAGAAAGCATTCTATGCATTTATTCGGGACGGGCCCAAGTAGCACAATCGAGTTGTAAAACGGTTACCTATGTAAAACGTTTAAAAACGTTTGCTAAACCGTAAAAGACAGATTTTTGCCTGGCTATAAACGTAACATTATTGTTTTAATATCATTGTCTTTCAGACATTATTGTTGTAAAATCGTTGTGAATATAACTAAAATTTCGTATGCTAACAAAATTAAAAATTTCATTCTTTTTCTTATTCAGAATTGACAGTTTTATTTATCCTATGTAGACACTTTTTATCTCAGACATATTATAATATTTTTATACCTTTTTATTCAAGGGAATTACCTTTTTATCTATTTGCCTCAAGCTGGAATCGAACCTCGTCGTCTTGCGTGTTAGTCTGTCGCCATTGCCATTGCCCCAGAAGGGAAATACTTCTCTCTGTTCTCTAAATCTGAAGTACTTCATGCGCAATGTATGGCGGTCGCAAGATTGATTCTCGATCATGTTATGTTTTATTTTTCTTTTTTTCATATGCCAAAAACTCTATCTAGGGACGCGGGAGTGTCCCGCACGCCAAAGAAAAACGAAGAAATTTGAGCAAATCAAAAGTGAGAAGCGACTAAGACTATGTTTACACGACGGAACAAGTACGGGTTTTCGGACCTCTGTAGCTCGGACCCTGGTTGGTCCTGAGTGTTCAAATTCGGTAAGGGTTGTCGTTCGCGCCGTCCTTCGAAGTGTAGAAAATTTCAAGAAGATACGATGAAAAAAACCGGAGATAGAAGAGATTGAAAATCGCATTTTTTCAAAAATCTTGTTCTCGTTGTTCTCGTTGTTGTTGTTGTTCTTGTTGTTCATTGACAGGGCTACAGCCTTGCAGAGGGCATCTCGGGATTTGGTCTCTTTTCCCATTGATAGAGTCTGTCGTGTAGGTGTGCATAGGCTATCGTTTGCTCCGATCCGTGGAGTAGAAAAAAAGATACAGCGGAAAATGTGAAAAAATGCATATAGTTTCTCGCTTAAATCTTTTTATATGTTTTAAAGGAAGCATTTTGCAAAAGTCGGGGATAGGCCTGAAAAATGCCTAGAAAAGAATCGTATAGTTTTGTGCTTTGGCAGGACTGTTTCAAACAATCCCTTGTATATGCTCTCCAAAGTTTTCAGTTGTAGAGCGTCTGCAAGAGCGGCGGCAAGGGGTCAAAGTTCCTGTTTTGGTTCGTTTCTTATACGAGTGCGTGCATATTACTATAATATTGGATGAGCAAATGACATCCCGATGATCCTAAAGCTTTCAACAAACGGTAGCGGTTCACACAACACACACACACCACACGAATTGAGAAGTTCTCCGTGGTGTACCGCGGCGGAAACTATTTCATACATTCTGACACGTACCGCTACCGTTCTGCGCTGGTTTGGTGGAAGCTTAAATATGGCGCTGGGACACCAAATCGGTTTTGTCTAGACGGTGTATTCTGTTGTGTTCAAACCAGAGTTACGTGATGATGGCATGTGGAAAATCGATTTTTCAAGGAATTCTGATGAGTTAATTTTAACAAAATTTGGCATGTAGATTTATTCTTGTAATTCCACCCGGTTTGATCCTGTTGTGGTAGGCAAAAAGGTACTGTTAGTTATATAGTGAATTTCTTAGCTATCCCTGATTCCTGGTCATGAAACCTCTTTATTGTTGTAAAAGCAATGCTAGTCAGGACTCAACAGGTTTTCGGGACCTTCGATGAGGGATAAAAGGATATTTTCACATGTATACATGTCTTTCTCTATGGTATGATATACATTTTATGTCCTAACTAACGAGCGTAACGTAATGCAACGTAGCAACGACGATGAAGATCAAAAAGCCAAAAGCAGTAGATAGGGGTATTTTAAAAGGGAGAATGATGGAACCTGGATATAAGGACAGTCTTGGGTCTGTAGTAACGGGACTTGTATCTTAACCGTTTGGCGTTAATAGGCGCAATGGGGAACTTAGGAAATATGGATGTAATTTGAATCAAATATTGAGTACACAGTGAGGCTTAATGGTTACATTAAAAATTAAGATTTAAGATTAGGATGAATGTGATAGAGATGAAGTAAAGATTTAGACTCAATTTGTGGCTAAGGTTAAAGTCAAAATCAAGTTTAGGGTAAAGGATAGGGTTAAATTTATTGTTACGTCGCAGTTAACGTTATTATTAGGGTTAAATGTAAGGATAGGGTTAAGGTTGAGTCTGAGTTTGAGGTTTAGGTATAGGCCAGGGTTATGGTCAATTAGGGTTTTCATTAAGTTTAATGTGATGTATAAAGATACCAAGGTTAGCGAGGTTACTGGGGCTACCAAGGCCATCGGGGTTACCAAGGTTACTAAGGGTTTGCAAGATCACCAAAGTTGTCAAGTGTACTATGGTTACTAAGATTTCCAAGGCGAGCAAGGTTACCAAGGGGACCAGGGAGACAAAGGTTAGCAAGAGGTTTATCATTCTTATAATTATTGTTCTCAAACAAATTCGTGACAATAGGGCAATAATTTATTTACGAATTTTGTAAATCGAAAACTGCAAAAAGATATGATATCTCACAAAAACAACTGTGTTGTAAAAGGTGTTCGCCAAAGAAAAAGTCATCAGCCGCAAAAAGGATTGATATAAATACAATCCCGCCAAAATACTCGCATCTTGTCTCAATGATGATGGTGGTGGAGCAAAATTTGTTCAACGCTATTTGGCGGGGAGCTTGAATAAGGTTAATAACAGAATAAAATCAATGTTAAGAAATTTATGAAAGATCTTTTATCGTATAGAAAAAAACGAGTTCCATACGAAGGAAAGCAAAAGAAGATTCTAAAACGCATTTTTATTTTCTATAAGACTGGAAGCTTCAAAATTAAATCTGATCAAGAAAAGAACATAGCAGCAAATAGTACCCTCGTTCAGCTCCCCGCCAATAAGCGTTTAAAAAAATTTTGTTCCACCACCATCATTGAGACAAGATGCGAGTATTTTGGCGGGATTGTATTTATATTAATCCTTTTTGCGGCTGATGACTTTTTCTTTGGCGAACACCTTTTACAACACAGTTGTTTTTGTGAGATTAAAATATTCCCTTTATGATATTTGTTTCCGTTCAGCGCTGGGAAGCTTTGTACCCAATATAACTGCAAATATCAAAAAGATAGTTTCGGTTAAAATTCTAACAATTGTGTTATATATTAAACCATGTTGTATTTGTAACAATTACGTTATTTTATAACAAAATTGAGTCAAATTTTAAACAATAATGTTACAAAGACAGCATTAAGGTTCTCAGGAGAACAAATTGTCTCAAATGAAACCATGTAGATAATTTCGCAGCAAATTTTTAAGTTTAGACTCAAACAAAATGCTCACTTTTGTAACTATAACCCATATTGTTGATTATTTAACTAAAATATAACCAAAAATCGGGTTGTATATCGCTAAACAAGGTTATTTTGTGCTGCTTGGGGGACGTAACGTAACGTCAGGTAATGTAAGCTATCTGGTTCGCCCTTTATATATTAGTTCTATTGGCGGTATTTTTGCACAACAAAATGTGCTATCAATCAACGCTTCCAGTATTGACCACCCAAGGCGTACACTTTATTTATCATTCTATTCATAATAATTCATCTGAATACAAATATTGCTAAATAATTTTCTTTTGCAGACATGTTCGCTGTATACAAAATTGTATTTGACAAATATACGCTTTCCCACGCCATCATTACGCAAAAACTGGCTTAACACTCATCATGAAATAAACAGTTTGTACTTGACAAACTCAAACCTACAAGCGATTGACGATGATGCATTTGAAGGCGAAAGTTTTCTAAACTTCATAACATTGGAGATAATTGATCACAATTTACCCTGTTTTCAGACATCTTTCCTCGGACATTTAAAACAGCTGCAATATTTGACATTTGATCGCAGCGTCTCTGAATTTCCAGCCGATTACTTGAAGGACACTCCGTCATTGGCGCATCTTAAAATCAACGGCATTCCCGACCTGAAGTCACCAGTTGACTTAATAGGTAACACTTTGTTGAAAAAAATCGAATCATTGAATTTCAACAATAATAACTTCGGCGACACAATCAATGAATTCACCTTTATAAATGTCCCTTCAACGCAAGAATTACATTTGTTCGGTTGCCAAATCACGTCATTGGGTGAAAGGAGTTTTGATGTGTTCTATTTAAAATTCGGAATTTTGGATTTGCGCAATAACAGTTTGATAACAATCCAGGCCGACATATTGGCACACTTTTTCACCTTACCTTCGGGGTCGAATTTAAATATAACACTAGCTGGAAATCCTTGGGAATGTAACTACAAACTTTTGCCATTGGCAGATTTGATCAAAAAGAACTCAAATAGAATTGGGTTTCGCGATAAGGTTATATGCGAATCGCCGCCGGAGTTGTGTGGTAAAGAATTAGTTCCAGAATTGATAGCTACCACAACACCACCAACGACAACAACAAGTGAGGATACGACGACAATCTCCTCGACAACCCTGTCCACAGCTAGTTCTTCTACATCAACCACAACTGAGCCGTCTACAAAATGTCCCGTTACGACAACCACAGCACCCACTACCAAACAGCCGTGTCCTGAAATCGACAATTCTTTGACGAAAATTGCCTGCAAATGGAATGAAAATCACCACCCGAAAAATGATGATTGTTCGGTCAGCGAAACGGATACCTTGACCATACGAAAAATGACTGCAAACTTTACTATAACCAAACTAGCTGCAGGATCAGTGCAGATTACTGTCTACTCTAAAGAAAGCGATCAAAACATAACGGTAATTTGGTTCAGCAATTCAACGGATATCCAGGAAAGTCACAGTTTTACCAAAAGCTATTGTCTGGAATGTGCGCGGCTGGAAAGTCGGTTTTACAAAATAAGCAACTTACAGCTGAATAAAGTCTATACATTCTGCATCGTGCCAATGAATAATTCACAGATATCACCGTTAAATTGTCGCTCATACTACGTCCAGGACGATTGTGATGAGTCGGATGATATGATCGTCGAAATTATTGTAATCTCAATAGTTTGTATTCCAGTACCGATTTTGCTTGGTGTACTAAGCATGTTTTGTCTTGTCAAATATCATCCAGAAATATTGAAAGATCAAAAACTTGCAATGAAACGTAGGAAAACGATTAAAAACAAAATTTTTCCAAAAATGGAAGAAATTGTCAATGAGCCACCTGCGTCCCCGTCGCCGCCATTGCAAATGAATTCAATTTCAGAGAAAAGGTAAGCAGACTATTTTGAAAAAAAAGGAAGAACACGAAATAGTTTTGAATATTTTCTTTTTCCCTACAGTGAACGGTCAGGGAAGAAAGATTCTGTAATCAGTAAAGCTAGCAATTCGTCAATGAAAAAGCATTCAATCGGTAGTACGGTTAGTGCCAAAAGTTCCATCATTCCCGATTACGAATGTATTCCATTTCGAAAATCCGCTACTGTACGTAAGGATAGTGAGTATTTTGAATGTCTGCCGGAGCATTCGCCACCCCCTTTGCCCAAACGGACGTCAGGAAGTATTCGGGATCGTGGTAAAACTACAAGTCAGGTTGTTCCAAGCAACACGTTGCAACTGGCGGATGTTTCAGAGCCTGCTGATTATTTTAAGCTTTACAGTGGTGTTTAAGAAAAGTTGTTTGTTGCAAATAGTGATTTTATGTATTTTACTGTATTTGTCAAATAATCTCATAATGTTAACGAATTAGTAACTTCTGTTTCTTTTTTTATTATAATTCATACCAAAAATAAAAACGTATAACATAATAGAAATTGATTTTCTATATTATCTATATTATACCACAAGTACGCGGTCAGCGTCCATGTCCCCAGCCACAGAAACTCAGCAGGTGTTCTTCATCCGGACGCGAGCATTGATCATTTCCAACGATCAATCGATCATGAAGAACACTGAAAAATCGCCAAATCTCTCAGACAAAATTACTCTTGACATAGGCGCCCGCAGAAATGTTTCCAGGGCCCAAGCATCTCCGGCCCTCCATATAAAAAGCATTCATATATGTATGATCAGCATGACATGGGGAGTCGATTGGGCGAAGTCTGTCTGTCCGTCTGTTGCGACGTGTTTTACTCGGCCAATTTAAAAGCTATTAAGCTGAAATTTTGCCCAAATGCTTCTTTTTGCAGCAGGCAGTTTCTGCCATACAAACCTAACCCCCCAAATTAGGTTCTTCTAAGAAAAACTTTTTTATTTGTGCACCAATTTTAACCAAATTTCTCACACAAATGTATTCCTATTGATGACACAAAACATATGTACGAATGGATCAAATCGGATCATGGAGTCATGGGGCTGATATACAAAGCCAACCCCCCCCCCCCATTATGGTTCTTCTAAGAAACATTTTTTACAACCATTACACAAAACCTTGAATTAATGTGGGTTTATCAAAGCAACAAAAAAGGTCAACACAAACGGTATCGTACAAAAATTTTAGCCCGAGGAGGGCGAAGGGTATCCAAATTTAGGCCGCCCCCGAAATTAGCCTCGGTCTCGTTTTTTACTTGTTTAAGAGAAAATGGAAATTTTGTCAAAGTGTAAGCAATTATGTACTTCTTTTTTGAATTCTTCAGATTTCTGTGTCTGCGGCGCCATATTTTGATCATCATTATTGATGGAAATTCATTGATTTATTGGAAATTGGGGTTCTTTTCGCTTCGATTATGATATTGAAAATTGCATTCTAATGAGCTTTCAACTTTGCTTGGCTTAATTATTTTTGCCCGTTAATATATTTCGACATTTCAGTATACAAACATCTTAAACAATTTGTAAAATTTACAAATCTCGTGGGGCTAAATAACTAATTAAAATTATAATTAAAAAGTTTATACAAAGTCACTAAGTCCAATCAAATTACTGAAACATTCTTATGGACAAGTCAAAATTTGACACGGAATATCTGTCTGGATAACGACTATGATTTCGGTAAAAGGAAGTGCAGATTCGATCGTTTCAGGGTAACATTAATAAACCAAAACCATGATCAACATTTGAGGACTCAGGGAGGTATATTTCAAGACTTTCTACATTGTTTTTATCGAAAGGTTTTAATGTGCAAGGGTTAATTTAACGATAATTTATCCTGATTTCTCTCTCTCTCTCTGGTTCCTGTTAACCCCTTGTGGGGCATAGGGCATCAACTACGCCTACTTTCAACCTCGTTCTGTTCTGTGCCATCGTCTTTAGGTCTGACCACTGTTTGTTTAATGAAGCAGCCTCGCTATTAAACGATCTTCTCCACGTGTTTCTTGGCCGTCCAACACGGCGTCTAGCATTGGCTCCCTGAGGGTTCCAATCTAGGGCCTGCTTTGCAATATTTGTTGGCCCTCTTCGGAGAGTATGACCTATCCATTGCCACTTTCGCCTTTTGACAGAAGTGCCTATCCAATCCAGGCCTGTGATACTCAGGAGATCATCATTGGAAATAATCTCCGGCCAGCGGATTTGTAGGATGCGCCGTAGGCACTGGTTTACGAAAGTTTGCAGCTTAGTTGTTATCTCGTTGGTCACCTTCCAAGTTGAACAGCCATAAAGAAGCACAGATATTACAATAGAATTGAAGATTCGGATTTTGGTGCGCCTGGAAATGTTGTTATTTTGCCAGAAAGGAGTCAAAGTGAAGAAGGCTGCCCTAGCCTTATTGATACGCGATTGTACATCAGCGTCCGCGCCGCCATCTGCTGTGACTATGCTTCCGAGGTAGCAGAATTCGTCAACTTTTTCGACTGCCTGGCCCGAAACACAAATTCCGCTTTGTCCACCAGGATGGGAGCTCAAGTACTTGGTCTTGGCAGCGTTTATCTTGAGCCCGGCATTACGGCTTTCGCAATGCAGAGCATCGGCCATTTGAGCTACATCCTCCTTTTTATTTGAAAGCAGACAAATATCGTCAGCATAGTCCAGGTGTTGCAGGTAATCAAACATTTTCCATCTGATACCTTTCCTCTGGTTTTGAAGCGCGCTCACTAGTACATCGTTAATGGCTATGAGGAAAAGGATAGGTGATAAAATGCAACCTTGTCTCACTCCACTGTGCACCTCAAAAGGATCCGAAAGCTTACCCTTGTGCAAAACGTGACATTGGGCTCCCTGATAAGATTCCTTGATGATGGAAATTATTTTATCTGGTATGCCCCTCCTACGAAGAGCTCTCCAAATATACTCCCGATCAACACTATCGAACGCCTTCTCGAAATTAATGAACATGAGGTGTAATGGGGATCTCCATTCGGCGGATTGCTCAATAATAATTCGGAGGGTGTTTATATGGTCGCTACATGAAAAACCCTCACGAAAGCCAGCCTGTTCATTGCCTAAAGTGCGATCAACTGCATCCTTGATCCGGTTCAAAATAATTTTAGCCATCAGCTTGGATACAGCTGGAAGTAGGCAAATACCGCGCCAATTATTACAATCCTTAAGGTACCCTTCTTGGGAATTTTAATAATTACGCCCTTTTTCCATTCTACTGGAAGAGTTTCGGTTTCCCAACACTCTCTGATGAGGGGAAGCAGAATATCCGCTGTAGCATTCGAATCCGCTTTAAATAGTTCGACCGGAATTCCATCTATCCCCGGGGCCTTACCGGCGTCCATAGATTCGATAACAAGCTTTAATTCCGTCTTAGATGGTGGTCTGGAATTAATACTGGCTACTAGAGGGACGTCTTCTTCTGCTGATGAAGATGCATTTGCAGGCCCGAAACGGTTGCTAAGGACCTCAAAAAAAGTGCTCTTTCCATCTCTGAAGCTGCTGTTCTTCAGTAACAAGCAGTAACCCTTCTTTATCTTTCACAGGATGGTCCGTTGTGAACGACTTGCCAATTAGTGGTTTAATTAGCTTAAATAGGGTACCGCTTTCACCACGGTAAGCCGCATCACTTGCCTCCTTCGCTAAAGCGTTGATGTAAGTACGCTTATCACGCCTCACACTTCTCTGCACGCCTTTTTGTAGTGAACGGTATTCAGCACGAAGTTGATTTTTAGCTGAATCATCAGCAGCAGAGTTAATCTGTTCCTTAACTCTTTTGCGTGCTGAGATAAGAGACTAAGTAGCATCACTGATAAATGGTCTCCTACCACGATCCAATCTTCCCACAGTCGCTTCGCCACATGAAATAAAAGAATCCTTTGCAAAATTCCATCTATCTTCAATTGTAGGATTCTGAAGAGATGTTGCTGCACAAGCTTTTTCGTGCAAGGCGGTCGAATATGCACGTCTAGTTGAGGAATTTTTTAGCTTTTGTACATTAAATCGTGGCAAGATTCGCGTGTTGTGAGATCTTTGAATCGCTGCCGTTCGTAAGCGAAATTTCGCGATAACAAGGTGGTGGTCGCTGCCAACATCAGCCCCACGCTTCGACCTGACGTCTAAGAAGCAGTTTCTCCATGTGTCAGAAACAGCAATATGGTCAATTTGGTTCTCTGTTCTGCCATCAGGAGAAATCCAAGTTGTTAGGTGGCAGGGTTTATGCTTGAACAACGTTCCGCCAATGACTAGTTGGCGAGAGTTACAAAACTCCACGAACATTTCGCCATTGTTGTTCCTGTCGCCAAGCCCGTGATTGCCCATAAGATGTTCCAAGCCTAAATTATCAGTACCGACTTTGGCGTTGAGATCCCCCATTATAATTTTGATGTCACCCCTGGGAGCCATATCAAAGGTGTCGCCTAGTCGCTGATAAAAAACGTCCTTTGCGGATTGGTCTGCAGGTTCAGTCGGTGCGTAGCACTGAATAATTGTGATGTTTCGTACTCTGGATTTGAATCTGGCTGTGATGATACGGTCGGAGATAGGTTTCCAGTCGATAAGGGATCGGCGTGCATTCCTAGTCAACAGGATTCCGACGCCCGCTTGCCGAGGTGAATTATCGTCTTCACTTCCAGAGTAGAGCAATACAGTGCGAGAGCTTGGTGATAAAGTCGCCCCCGATCCGAGCCATCTTGTTTCGCTCAGTCCTAGTATAGCGATGTTGTATGCGGTCATTTCCTGTTCGACTTCTGTGAGCCTTGTGTTATTACACTCACCCCACATCGTCCGAACGTTCCAAAAACCGATCGTAGTCCGTTGTTTATAGCCAAAAGTCGTTGCCGTTGAATCAGTCCGAGGTATCCGAGGCTCGTTTGATGTTTCGAGTGTAAAGTAAATTTCAGGTACGCAGGATACAAGCCTACATACCCTATCCCTCAAGTCGCCTTTTACGACAAGCCGGAATCGCTGTGGTATAATTCTAACCCCAAAACCACAGGGGTCAATTTTTTGTTAAGTTTGGTACATATCTAAACCCTTGAGCGCAAAACAGATTTGCTGCGCGCACAATTGTGGAGATATGTTCGAAACTCAGGAGAGTTTTATTCTCTCCTGTCCCTTAAGTCGCCTCTTACGACACGTCGCGTCGGGAAAGACGGAAGCACTATTCTTAACCCGTGCCACAGGGCATCCTGTTTTCTAGACGAAATTAATCCCGATAACTTCTGATTCGGTGCGACGAACGGTGCAACATAATTTGGATTACAGGAGATTCCAACATGCAGATCTTTATGATATGCTTACACATACCGTATCGTTACTATGCTTGCCTTTTGTTTCGCATTATTTCTACCATTAAAAAGGTGGAAGTTTGTAGAAGTTCCTTTTCAAGAACAAGCATTTACATCCGCGCGAAGAACGTGACTGAAAATCCTTGATGGCTTTGAAATATTCTTTTTAGTTAACCGTAATCTAGCTTTTATTTTCATCTTTTCTTCAATTTTCTCTTTCAATTTTTTTTTCTCAGCACTTTCACACTCCTAAAACAATTGTTAATTTTGCCTCTCCAGGATTTAAACTATGGAATTAAAAGGCGCCAAAAAGCAAATATTTCATTGTGTCGATAAGTTTACCACACATAGTATGGAAAAACTAAAGTAATTGAGTAAAACTGGGAATTTAGATATTGAAAATGTTTGAAGAGAACAATTTACTAAATTATTGAGAACTAATCAGTGTAACACACACTTTAATGCATTTTTTTTCACGCTTAATATCCTTCAACCTGAAATTATGATTTTTTTTCCCAATCTGTTCGAAAACGGATAAGTGCAATTTTTCCTGCTGCCGGAGACGATTGCACTTATCGGTTCTCGACTGTAGCTCTGTCCTTCGTAAAAGGTTTAGAAGAAAGTTAACCAGGTTTACTTTGGGTGCGCCCATTCCATTGGTATGAGCCCCGACAAAGGATTGTCTCCAGCTCATAAGAGCGGGGCATTTGAAAATTACGTGCGAGGCTGATTCCTCGTCTTCGTTACAGAGGCGGCATAGTGGGTCTTGTGTGTAGATCCCGATTGTATGCAGATGTTTTCGTAGGGTGCAGTGACCGGTTATGAGACCTGTCACTGCCCTGAGGTTCATTTTGCTGACGCTTAGGATTTCGGTGCAGCTGGTTTGCCAGTTGGTTCCCAGCATACGCTTGCTATGTCTGATTCCTTCAAATAGTCTCCAACGATTTTGGAATTTTTCTTCGGTCCACCGTTTGACAACGGTTTTAGCAGTGGTTTTACTAATTCCGATTGCGATTCCTACTAGACGAACCAGACTATAAGTGATGAAGTTCATAATTTATACCATACATTGTGACATCGCTCTACCGCTTTTTTTTTACGTAAACAAAGCGATTTCGCGTTGGAACATACATTGTTTGACTCTTTTTAAAAAGATTTTCCATTGAAAATTTGGATTTAAAGGATTTCCCATTAATTTAAGAAAAATGAATTTAAATTAAAGCGATATATGTTTAACAGGAAAGGATTATATTTAATAGGAATGCAACTCGATTTCAAGTGATTTCTATTGAATTTTAAGGGACGTTATTTTTCTGGGTGTATGTCCTTTAACCTATTTCAGAGTTACGTTGTTTCGGGTAGCTAGGGTTTTGGGGTTCTGTTGGCATTCCCATTCCCAGCTTGACTGTCGGAGAGATTATGGATGGTATTTTTTTGAACTCTCCCCTACTACAAGGTTTATGGCTATAAGTTCTGCCTGGAAGACAGAACCTCTAGGGGTTTAGAGACACTATAGTTGTTGGTTTTAGTATAAACTGCCCCTGTTCCTTCGTCTGTCTTCGACCCATCTGTGTACCACACTATATGTTAACGACGACCATCTACGTCGTTCCATTTACTCCAGTCCTCCCTAACTGTAGAGGTTTGAATCTTGGGGTCGAAGGTATATATGGCCGGGGTATAATCGCTGCCCATAGCTGGGATTGGGTTTGCAATGATTTCTGTAATCCTACAATGTCCTACCTTTAGAGGTGTCCACATGTTCGATGATTGTAGTCTGTACGCTGCCAGTCTTGCCTCTTCTGTGATTGTAAGATCTAGTGCTGGCAGTTCAAGTAGTTTCTCTAGATTAAAGCTAGTGCACTGCGCATGGCGTCGGTTATGCTTGCGCAGGCCAGTCTTTGTACTGATGCTAACTTAGCTGCAGCTGTTTTTTTTTGTATTTTAGTCCACCAGACAATCGAGCCATAGGTCAGACCAGTGAATCATTCGTGGTTTTAACCCCCACGCCTTCCCTATTGCTCTGATTATACAGGGTGTCCGGAAACTGCCGCATAAACGCACCGGATTATGATACCTCAGGTGATTTCCAGGAAGACAGCTTTTGCTCACATCAAACTCCGAGCCCCTTAACTCCACCGACCAATTTCAACCCCGAGTCCCTAATTGACGGAATAGTTCTTTCACTTGATGAACTCCTTAGAGCTTTACAGGAGCTGAATGTCAACAAAGGACCCGGCCCTGACTTAATTCCTCCCTCTTTTCTAAAGCAATGTGCTAATCAGCTGTCACTTCCACTGCCCATGATCTTCAATAAATCACTCCAAGTGGGTGTCTTTCTATCTCTTTGGAAATACTCGCATATCACACCTATTTATAAGAGCGGTGATAAGAGTTTAGTTGACAACTATCGAGGCATCGCCATTCTTTCAGCAATCCCGACACTATTCGAAAAATTGGTTTGCGATAAGGTCACTCCTATCATTGACCCACTACTCAATGATCAACAACATGGATTTCGTAAAGGTAGGTCAACTACATCCAACCTTTCCATTTTAGTTTCTGACACCCTCTGTAAAATGGAAAAGGGGTATCAAGTTGATGCGGTCTACACAGACTTTAGCAAGGCTTTTGACAGGGTTGATCACCAAATTTTAATCGATAAATCATGTTGTTTTGGTATTTCTGGTCTGCTTCTCAATTGGCTCCGGTCCTACCTTTGTGATCGGACTCAGTCCGTCAAATTCCAAGGCTGTTTATCCAAAAGTATATCTGCATCCTCTGGTGTACCACAGGGCAGTCATTTAGGCCCTCTTCTGTTTAATATCTTCATTTCTGACCTATCACAATTATTAACGGGTATACCTCACCTCTTCCATGCTGATGATTTAAAATTGTACAGCGCCAGTAAAACGCACTCCGATTCGGCGCTTCTTCAATCTAAGCTTCAATCTTTAGAATTGTGGTGCACTCAAAACAATCTCTATCTTAATGTCTCTAAATGCCAGGTGATTACCTTTTCCCGTAAGACTAGTATTATAACTAATTCTTACTACCTTAATAATTTCGAGCTAAATAGAGTCGACCACATCAAAGATCTCGGTGTTGTTTTGGACAAAAAATGTGTTTCAATTTGCATTATGACGGGACTTTATCTATGGCCTGGAAGCAGCTCGGTTTCATTAAAAGACGGGCGAAAGAGTTTAAAAATGTTTGGGTCACTAAATCCTTATACTCCGCGCTTGTGCGACCTATACTTGAGAATGCTTGTGTAATATGGAATCCAGTGTATGAGACACATCGTGACAGATTTGAATCCATTCAAAAGCAATTTGTCCTTTTTGCTTTGAGAGACCTTTATAATCCGCGTGACTTTTAATGGTCAACAGAGACGCACTAGGCACACACCTCTCCTTAAGGAGTACCAACACCATACTGTCTATGGCTATAACGAACCCCTAAATAGATGTTGCCGAATTTTCAATTCATATAGTATTCATTATTCTTCAGGCATGTCTAAAACTGTCTTCAAGAATAATCTATCAAAGGCCCTCTTCACCTCCCAGTCTCATTAATCCATCCTCAACCATTTTGCCTCTCACCCAATTTGATTGATTATTGCTAAGTGTTTGTTTATATTTATATTGTATATTCTGCCTTGTTTGGTAAATAAATAAATAAAATAAAAAAGTTGTACGGAACATACCCCCTCAGCTTAACCCTTTAGCTGCCACAGGCATTTAAAGATTTTTGAAAAAATCATTTTCTTGCACTACTTAAAGCCTAATACCTCCAAAGCTAGACCAGCTAGAATAGTGAAAAATAAATGATTATTACAGCCAACAAATTTACCTGTAAAATAAAACTAACCACAGTAAAATCGGAGAAGAGGTTTGGTTTTCACAGAGCTTCAAAGTCAAATTTGCGTGATTTGACCCAAAAACAATCTTTTTTCTATCGCAATTTTAACCAACTTCTGCCAAGGTGAGGTGCTTGTACGATTCTTTTAAAAATTGGCGCATAGTCTTACAATCATATCTTTCTTACATCATTTTGATCTAGCCCCATTACTTTTAACAGTTTTTAAGTGTAGAAAACTAGGGTTAATTTTAGCTCGAATTCAATACAATTCAACTTACACTGCCCCTAAAGATCTGCAATTGGTAAAATCTATTCAAAGTATGTCGAAATCGAGCCAAAATTAACCCTAGTTATCTGCACCTAGTCTGGCTGGTCTAGCGGTTAGTGCGCGCACCTTCGGTGCACAGGGTCATGAGTTCGAATCTCACCGTGTTCCATGGTGTTTTTCGAACTCACGAGCTTGTGACGGATTATGATCTCACTCAGATGTTAAACGAGTACCCATTTATGGGGATAAATAACACTGCTGAGTGTGATGCTGATCTCATTACCTCAACAAAAAGCAGATAAGATCTTGGAAATAGGATGTCACTAACACATCCTGCGGCCTTAGTCCAATGCTGGATTGTCGCGCCTGTTATTTTTTATCTGCACCTAAGGTACTAAAACTGTTAGAAATAATGGAGCTAGAATAAAATGATGTAAGAAAGATATGATCGTAAGACTATGCGCCAATTTTTAAAAGAATCGTACAAGCACCTCACCTTGACAGAAGTTGGAGAAAATTGAGATGGAAAAAAAGATTGCTTTTGGGTCAAATCACGCAAATTTGACTTTGAAGCTCTGTAAAAAACGAAACCTCGTATCCGATTTTAGTGTGGTTAGTTTTATTTTACAGGTAAATTTGTTGGCTGTAATAATCATTTTATGTCACTATTCGAGCTGGTCCAGGTTTGGAGATATTAGGCTTTAAGTTGTGCAAGAAAATGATTTTTTTTCAAAAATCTTTAATTGCCTGTGGCAGCTAAAGGGTTAAGCTGAGGGGATATGTTCGTACAACTTTTCTGCTGGAAATCAACTGAAGAGTCACAATCCGGTGCGTTTATGCTGCAGTTACCGGACACCCTGTATATACGATTATAACTGCCAACATGTTTTGTTTGGTTTTTAATTGGATTAATTTAGATCAATCTAGGATTTGTCTTTAATCTGTATTAACTACATATGTACATATATCAATACTCCTGAACATGGACGTAGTCAGGACTTCTTTCAGGGCGGGGGCAAGCAACATTATTTCTGCGTCATGATCAGCGCCCGCTCTAAGGAGGGGGGGGGAGCAACCCGTGCGGTCGCCCGAGGCGCCAAATTTTAGGGGCGGCTTTTTGACTAGCACTCAACTCAAAAAAATTGTAAAAAGCCGAAAAGAAAATTTAAATATAGATATTTTTTATTTATACCCTATACCCATAAGATGGTATAGGGTATATTGTTTTTGTTACGACGATTTATGTAACACCTCAAAGGAGTCACCGAATAAGCCATGTCCGTCTGTCTGTCTGTCCGTCCGTGTGTCTGTCAGTTCGCACGATAACTCCCGACGTAATGAAGCTAGCGTTTTGAAATTTTGGTCAGATGATTGTTTTGATAAAAGCTTGGATGGTATTGAAAATGGGCCAAATCGGACCAAGGGTTCCCCTACCTCCCATACAAATGACCGCTCCGTGATAGTTTAATTCGGTCATATTTTTCGACAGAATATCGCTTGCGACCTGAAATTTTCATCAATGCCTAATTGTGACATATGCTTGAAGTTGGTGGAAAGTGGGGAAGGACTGACTACCCCTACCCCTACATCCCCTACAAAGCAATATTCCGCCATATCTTTTGATAGAATGACGCGAAAAACTTCAAACTAGTATCAAATGGTAGCCCTTGGATGCCTTGATAAGATAATAAGGATGTAACAGCTCCGGCCCATCTACCCCTCCCTCCCCTAAAAAAATATGAAATTGAATATTTTGGGTTTTGCGCGCCTTCTAGGTCTGTACATGGGTATAGGGTATATACTCATCGTGCTATTCGCACGATTAGAACTCGGTCTCGTTTTATAATATTGTTGGAAATGTAAAAAAAAAGAGCAAAAATATAGCCCTTTTTCGCCCGCCAAAAAGTAATACTCTAAAACAGATAAGCGAAAGAACGGCGATCTTGCATTTATTCCGAGGTTAATGTCGATTTTGAGTGGCCTATTACTGAACTTGGCTGAATTGCTCTCAAGAATATAAATGATAGCGGAACAGGCTTCTACTACATATTGGGCCAGTTTCTCGTACACATATCTAATCATATTTTCCTTAGTTACTCCATTATCTGAAATTGCACAAATTATTACGGAATTTCATACAATGGCCGCAAAAATGTTGAAACACCGACGTAATCCAAATCAACCTTGACTTGTCATAAATTAAGTTTGGACAGAAAGGTGGTTAAATATGGACAAAAATTTGTTTGTGATGTTGCCTGAAACTTATTAAGCTGAAAGGCAAAGAATCGGGTAATATGCTTAAATTGTTTTGTTTACGATAGTTCACATCCATGTGATCTCCTCACCAAATACATAACTTCTGGGTCTTGGCTTTCTGTTAAAATAAATGCATTTAAATAAAATGCATCCATTCCAGAAAACTATAAGGCAAAGTCTTTCTTAACCGAATTTCGGGACAAAACAATTTGACAATTTAACCTCGCATAAGCCACCGACTTCTTGACGAATTTTAGTAATTTTCTTAGACTTTAGTTTAACACCTACAAATTTTTACGCTTTTGTGCTGATACACATTGTGTTTCTTCGACCTAGCCGCGGGCTGCACAAAACTGCTAGGTGGGCCGCGAGTTTGACTGGCTTAGTGGGTAGAGTGGCTAGGCATTCTCTGAATTACAGGAGCGTTGGTTCGAGTCCCACATTGACCAGGATTTTTGTTTTCGCTACTATTAAATCGCTTTTACAAAAATAACGACATAAATTCTATTTTCCTGATATAATACAGAAGGGCGGCAAATTGTCCACTTGCACCGGGGCGGCGTAAGCGCTAGAGCGGGCGCTGGTCATGATCGTAGCCATGAAATTCCTTATAGGGTGTCGAGGGTGTGTAATTAAATTCTACAAAAATTTTCAATCAGTTTAAATATTCGTTTTGAAAAATATTGTTAGAAAAGGTGTTAAAAAAGAGCAATCCAGAAAGCCCAGCGTAACCAACAATTTGGTAAAATTTATGCAAATGATGCCAAAATCGAACCAAAATTAACCCAAGTTACCTGCACCTAAGGCATTAAAACTGTTAGAAATAATGGAGCTAGAGTAAAAAGAAGTAAGAAAGATATGATCGTAAGACTATATGTGCCAATTTTTGAAAGAATCGTACAAGCACGCCACCAAAAAAAAAACCAAACCACTTATCGGATATTATTGCGGTTAGTTTCATTTTTTTTGGCTGTAATAATCATCTTATTTCGCTATTCTAGCTAATCTAGTTTAGCAGATATTGAGGTTTAAGTCGTGGAAGAAAATTAATTTTTCAAAAACCAAATTCAAATGACTATAACAGCTAAAGGGTTAAGAATTGTGGGTATATCCCGTACACATTTTTTTTTTGCTGGAAATCACATTTTATTTTTACTTTTCAAAAATAAATTGTGCTAGGAGTGGAGATAGCGCTTCCCTTCTTTTCAACTCTTCACCGCACACCACTGGCGTATACCAAGTTCAATATGCGGGAGACACTGTATAAACAAATCCATCCGATATCAATATGTAGTTACCAATACTCCCCATCATTTTCTTTTTATCAGTTTCAATATTACACGTTAATATCCCTATATTGGTAAAGTTAAGATCTGCACTTAACATTTTGCGCTAATGCTAATCAAATCACCAGCAGACCTGTCTCTCGCTAATTGATCAATTTTTTTTTGTCTACAATGAAAAAGCAAATTTATTGGACAGAATATGGCACAATTAAATTCGGCCGGGGGCGATTGTGGTTAAGAACATTTTTCTTTGTTATCTACTCGTAGTTTGGTAACGGTAATGTCATCATCGTGTCAAAGTCTATGATTCAGTACTGAATAATATTTTCTCTATATTTCCATCAGTTATCTTTATGAATGGCGTTATTGCAAGAGCGTGAGAACCAGGAGGGTGTGTAATAGTGAAAGATATTTAGTATTTTTCTTATGGCAATATTTTTATAGTAGGCTGTGAAAATTGAATATTTAGAAGTTTGAAAATTTTCTAACGAATATTGTCGTAGTAGGCCTTACAAAGAAAATGAAAAATCAATGCCGACACTACATTTTCAGATTGTGTAATTGTTGGAGTGCGTCAGTGCGGGACATCCGTTTATAGTAAACTGTTAGTGGTGAATTAGTGAAAAAAGTGACTTTCTTCGGACTGATAAATGGGGTGAGTACACTGAGTTAATTATTGCGTTGTGTTATAGAATATAGCATATTCTGTGAGAAATTAAAGATGGTGGACTAAGTTTTGCTCTGTATGTAGAGTACGGAAATTAGAAGTATTCCAATGTTTCGAATTTTGATATTTATTTGGAAAGGCTGTGGTTTCCCCCTTCCCGCGCTGAGTTTGTTGTTTTGAGAGGTTGTGATGTCTCCCCTCTCTGTGAGTTGTTTACAGCCGTGTGTGCTCCTCGGAGTTGGTCCCCAACGATTGAGTGGTTGAGAGGTTGCGCGGTTTCCCATTCTCAGCGTTGTGTTTGTAGAACGGTTGTGGCGTCTCCTCTTTCTATTTGTGGTAAACTCGAGACGTTGTGGTGCCCCTCCCCCCTCTGTGCACAGAGTTTACGTTTTGGAGAGGTTGTGGTGTCTCCCTTCTCCATGTTGAGTTGATGTTTGAGAGGTTGTGGTGTCTCCCCTGTCAGTGTTGTTTGTATCTTAGAGAGGTTGTGGTGTCTATTCTTTCTGAGACGTGAGTAGAGGCGCGGTGCTCCGGTCCGGAGTTGATCCCCCTCTTTGACAGCCAGGAGGTTGTGGTTTCCCACTCCGCTTTCCACCAGAATACCTGTATAACGTTTTCGCGTGAAGTTGTGTACCCTAGGTAGAAGGGTTTTACTTCTGGATAAAGAAGATAGCGAAGTGGGATTGAACCAGGTGAAGAAGCCGCATCAGTCAAATCAGCTGTATCAGTCGTATCAGCCGAATCAGCCAACCTAATCAGTGAAACACCGAAGAAGATGTGCCAAGATGACCCGTGGATGAAAGTGGTTCTCCTTCGCTGTCTTCTTTATTCTGTTTGTTGGCCGGGCCAACATTGTCAATTCGGTTTCTGTTTATTTTCATGTTTTGCATGTGTTCATCTTCTTAATGCATGTAATGACAAACTCATGTGTTTTGTATTTTTTTTTTTACAGATGGTAGGGACGAGATGGACTAGGTGAGTATCGCACTTATTTAGTAATGTCCAGTAGCTCATGCGGTTTAAAACTTGCGTTCAAAAAACAAAACAATTAAAGTAATTTTTTTTTACAATAGATACGTTAAAAAAATAATACAAAAAAAACATGTTAATTTTGATTTTAGTCGAACGAATATTTTTTCCTCTGTCTGTAAAATGTAATAAATCAATCAAATGATATGAAAATCATGTGCAAAGAATGCTTAATATTGAGTTCTATAGATATGCCAGTACTATACAGTACTGCTGTAGGGCAACAAGTGGTTGCTAGTTTCCTGAAATAATGTCACGATCGAAATCTTTCGCCCTAGAGAAAAAGAAACGACAAAAAGTGAAAATTAAGTAAGTTTTTCGTTTCAAAGTTCAATTCAGAATTAAATAAGGCATTGTTTCTTTAACAAAAAAGAAAGCAAAACAATTGATCAATAATTTTAAATTTAGATGCAAAAATCCAAGACATTACTTATCAAGACTTTTTCTTATGTGCGGTCTGGCTGGATTCATATCTTGGTTTATTTTGGCCAATATACCGTCGTCAAGTCATCCAAATGGAGTGACGCCCAGGTGAGTTACAACCAAATGTGCAAGGATTTTTATTCTATATCAATCGTACTGTGCCCTCCTCTAATTCCTTAATTCAAAAGTCAACATGTTTTTTGAGCTTTTTTAGTACCGATCGCTCAAAAAATCAGGTACCAGGTCGTATGAATAAAAAAATGGTTTGCTTAATACTTGGCTAAACCGAACGATTGTTTGTGCTTGTGCATGGTCGTAGCCAAGGGGGGCGAGGCAGGGAGCGGTGCCGAACTACGAACTACAGCCTAAAATGCAGAAATTGGAGGTCATTTAAATGTAATCAGAATCACCAGTGAATATCTAAACACGTGCAAGGTCATTTTTCGTTAAATAGTGTATAAAGTCAGTCCGGACTGTCCTTTCTTATAATTTGGCTTAAAAATTAAAAAAAAAAAATAATAAAAAATAACAGACCAAGGTTACAGTTGTGTAGTGACATCAAATTTCGAACATCTCAACTGCTTTTTGTTGAGTTGTTGAGATCAACAGCACGCTCAGCAATGTTATTCATCCCCTTCATCATAGATCATAGTCCGTCACATGGGCCGTGACCCTGTGCATCGTCTACTGTACAATTTGCCTAACAATATTTTCATGACCGACAACTTCAACTTCTAAGAAAATCATGAGGTTAAAAAAATTTCGGCTTGACGCCCCCCCCCCCTGACTGAAATCCTGGCTACGCCCATGCTTGTGTGTAGTCAAGTAGATTTGATTAGAGTTATGAAGGGCACGGGCAACAGAGTTTCCCTAGGCACTGCGACCGGTGGTCTATTGTATCATTGCCCCTACTGTGAATTAGATGAACTCATCTAACAAATCGATTCAGCTGGGCCACATTAATAGTGGCGACATCCTCTTTCAAGGGAAAAGCGATACCGAAACATTCCAATCGGCGCCACGCTAGCCTCTCACACTCACACAGGATGTGAGAGGCAGTTTCGTCGCCAGCCTCACAAAAGCTCAGCTTCATCAGACCAAGGGTACGTTTGGGTTAGTAGTAGGCAACGAAAAGTTTTGGCTGCCTAAGCCCTGGAAAAGTTTCCTAGTGTGAGGTGGCTTTGGCTTTTTCCCACTCACTAATTACATTTCTGCATGTACAGAGTGGTAGCCCACAGTAGGGTTCTGGGCCATAGAAAGGGGAAGTGGATGCTCTTCTTGCGAGCTCGTCGGCCTGCTCATTGCCGTAAAACCCCGAGTGCACAGGTACCCAAAAAAGGGTGAGACTGTTGAGAGTGCCCACCTGTTGGAGGATTTCCTGACAAAACCACACGAGCTTAGATGTAACAGTACGGCTCGTCAGCGCTTTTATTGCTGCTTGGCTGTCAGTGAAAATTGCTATTTTCTTGTTCGCGTAACCTTTGTCAAGGCATAATCTTGCACACACTTCGATTGCGTGCACTTCCGCCTGAAACACGGTCGGATGTATTCCCATAGGAATTAAAATACATATTAGTATTCGGGCCAGTAATTCCAGCGCCAGATCCTGTATCGGTCATTGAACCATCCGTGTAAAATTTAATGGTACTAGGGTGGAGTGATATGAATCTGTCCTCCCTTTCCCACATCGCTGCACTATAAGAAGGATCAAAACGGAAAGTTTTAACCAGATGGTCTGATGGCATATCCAGTAACTTACTGTTACTTAACCATCCTTGTTGAACTGAGTTCATTAATGACGGCTAGCCTTGCCACTGCCTCGATGTGTATGTGGAGAGGTGGCAAGTTCAGCAGCACCTCCAGGGCGGCGGTAGGGCTAGAGAAGAAGGCTTCAAGGACAGCCTCTGAATTTTCTCAAGACATCGCTTCCCGTCGGATCCTTTGGCTCTTAGTGGGGATTCGAAGGACGTGTGATCAAAGGCGCCTTCTATGTCAAGGAATGCACATAGTGGTGCTTCCTTATTGGACATGGCCACCTCGATCTCTTCCACCAAGTTATGGAATTCCGATTCCGTGGATTCACCCGGTTGGTAGGCGTATTATTTTGGGTGCAGCGGCCGTGTCTTTAGAAGTGTACCCCTGATATGGGCGTCCAGTAGCTTTTCCATATTTTTCATGAGAAAGGATGTAAGGCTGATAGGGCGGTACGACTTAAGGTCATCCGCCGGTTTTTTACCCACTTTCGGGATGAAGACTCCCCTTACTGATCTCCAGGCTGTCGGAATATATCCCAAAGCATAACTACTTCTATAGATACTAACCATGATCACATCACTTTGGCCTCTTTGCATGAGTGGCGGAAAGATTCCATCCATGCTGGGCGACTTGAAGGGATCGAACGTGCCAATTTCCCACCTTATCCTGCCATACGTGAAGATATCCTTTGCTGCTGCCCAGGCAGATCTGCTTGCTCTATTGGGCGGATTAATGCAATTGTCACCATCATTCATGTCATTCATAGTCTAGTCTGCAGCTGGGGAAATGGGTTGCTAAAAGCAGCATGCCTGTGCTTTCGGCATCCCTCGTTATGCCCCCATTTGCACCCTCCGGCCATATAAAAAGTATACATATATGATCAGCATGACTTGGGGGCTCGATTGGGCGATTTTCGTCTGTTCGTCTGTCTGTCAGTTGCGATGCGTTTCACTCGGCCATTTTAAAAGCTATGAAGCTGAAATTTTGCACAAATGCTTCGTTTTGCTGCAGGCAGTTTGTATGCTTGAATCGGTAAAAGCGGAGAATGGGGTCATGAGGCTGTCATACAAAACCCAACTCCCCAAATTAGATTCTTCTAAGAAGAACTTTTCTATTTGTGCACCAATTTCAACCAAATTACACACAAACGTGTTTCTCTTGATGACACAAAACATATCTAAGAATTGATCAAATCTGACCATGAGTCATGTGGTGGCTGTACAAACCCAACCCCCATTTTGGTTCTTCTAAGAAACAGTTTTTGCACCAATTTCACAAATTCTTGAATTTATGTATCTTTACTAAAGCAGCAAAAAAGTTCAAAACGAATGGAATCGTACTGTGGGGTCATGCTCCCGCAGCCTCAATAAAATTTTCCGAGTAAATATTTTTATTTGCCCACTTATTTCAACCAAGCCCAAAACTTTTGTCAAAACCAAAGAAAAAGAATGAGGAGGGGGATTAAATACAAGTCATAGGTACGCCCGAAAAAAACTTTTAGCCCAAGGAGAGCGAAGGGTATCCAAATTTCGGCCGCGCCCAAAATTAGCCTCAGTCCCGGGGGTTGGCGAGCGTAGCGAGCAGGGGACGAAGCCCCCTAGTTTGCCATAACTTTGTGCAGTCTAGCTGCTTTGGTGGTACTGTTGACGAGTCTTTCGAGACTGAGCCATCCTGTGACTCTTTTGTCGATTTGCTGCAGATGTTTCCTCAACGACTCGGTATATCCTGGCCAGGTAGTATTTTGTGCAACTCTTCACTCGATTCCTGCAGCAACCGCGAAGCTTAAGTCAAAGCTTATGTGCATGTGCTCAGATAAGGAGGGCTCGTCCGATACTACAACACAGGCTCTGGGGCGAGTAGAACCCCTGTCATACACTACATTCGTATTACTTATTCTCAGTCCCTTGACGCTCCCATCATGTTGATACGGTTCCTATATGAGAGCTATGTCGAGCAGAAACTATATCCGTGGCCCTTTTTTGGCGTGATGCAGATTGCACTGCAACACACCAATGTTCGGATTAGTCATCTGCATCGCAGCTGTCCTTCCTCGTCTCACTCCTAGGGTTAGGAATGATAGTGACGTACGTCTGCCTCCCCCATGGGCTCCGGCGAGTCGAAGGGAGCGAGGTGCTGTGGCAATAACTCCATCGGTTCCGGTGTAGGAGAGAGGTCGAGTTGGTGTTGAGCCTCCTCCATGGAGCTTGTAGGCTCAGCTGTTTTGCTGGGCGGGTCGCTGACTGTAATGCTAGTGCCAGTGTCCTTATCAGTATTGGCTGGTTTCGACGAGTCTTCCTTGCCGGCGCCCTTCCAGTTTTGCGGGCGGACTTTAGTCTTCCCGAAGGGATAAGCCACCTGGAAGTTGTGCCTAGCGATGTTCTCCATGGACATCGGATCGACGCGACGGCTACAATTAGTGTGAGATTGTCTCCCTCCGTAGCAGCGTTAATTAACCTCCACTCGCTGATGCGCAGCCCCTCATTTTGCCTGCCAAGAATTATTATCGCACTCGTGGCATCCGTGGTGCGAGGCAGGTAGAGCGTCGCTATTGTCGATCTGGGTATGTCATCTCCAGTTACGGCACGTAGCGTGGCTCCTTACCAAGGGTTGAGAGTGGAGGTGATGTTGCAAAGCCATTCGGCAGTAGCCTCGTTGTCACATTCGACCATTAGAAATCCGGAGCGGAAGCGGATGCTGCCGAATTCCAGAAAGACGTTGGTGGGTGGGATGCTCACAATGTGGTGGATGGTAGCATCTTGTAGCATGAACATTTGGTCTGGGGTGAGCAGTCAGTCCGGGTAACTCGACGCCATTATTGCAACCCTCACAGATGATGCCACCTGTGAGTAGGGGTACTTACTCCTGCTGGTTGATGCCAGAGAGGTGACGGCTGACCTTGAAGGGCCTGCTGATGCCACCGGGTGTACATTATGGTCGCGCGTGTTGACTTTCTGTTCCTAGCGACTTCCAAGTAATAATCAAAGCATCTTTTTATTCATAAATGAGTGGATCGTCAGACATTGTTGACTCGATGAAAATTACTCGGCAAGCATTGATACTCTTTTCAAAATTGTGTAACGTAATTCACTAGTCAATATAATATACGAGGGGCAAGTAAAAAATAAGGTTCCCACATTTGGGTTTCTGAAAGCATGTGCGGGACCCACCGCGAGCACACCTTGCGATAGCCAAGTTTTTCGGTCAAAATGTTGTCGATGGTTTTTCACAAACCTCAGGAACCTGGTCAGTCAGCTCCCGAAGCGTTACTCTCCGATCTCGAATTTCACACGTGGCGGTGACGGCGATAGCGGGCTTCATCGCGGATGGCTGTTAGGCCGGCACTGAGCGTCGCAGCAGTGTTGTCAGGTAGGCTGCGTGACTTCCCCCTAAATGAAGCGTGATTTCCCCCTAAAATGATAATCTTCCCCCTAAATTTGAAAAATGGTGGATAATTAAAAAGGGCGCCATGCTCGGCGTTAAATGTGATCTGCTGACGAGGGTATCAGGCCTAATGGTACCCCGAAGATTATAGTGACACAGCTATCGAGAAGTGTACCAAAGACATCGATTTAGTCTGGTTAATCGGAATAGGAATTTACCGCCCATAGCCCAGTGGCGCAACTAGGATTTGGTCCCGGAGGGGGCTAAGATCATCCATATTCTATATTTGATGATGCTGCCGCAAGTTGAGGAATGGTGCTATTTTTTCAGAGCGCTATAGAGCAGTTTTTCAAAGTGCAGTTGTATTCACGTTTTTTTTTCGATCTAAAACTTTTCGTAGCGTCACATGTTAAAGCAATAACACTTTTCCACTTTAATTAATTTTACCGGTACAGAACTAATGAAACCGCACGGCTGGCGCGGCTCCGAGCCGATTTATTATGGAGATTTGTCTAATCGTTGGGGTTATCACCCGTGATATTTAGCAGTCGAAATATAGGGCTTGCAGTGGATTCTTGAAAGAATGGGTCCACCGCAATCAGAGCAAAATTTTTATATCTGCAACAAAAATAGGAATGTGAGCCCTTAGAGGACTGTATCTTGCAAAGAAATAATCGATTTCGGATGGGAATTGATACAATAACGACTGACTATATCTGACAATTGGATCCAGTTGAATTTCTATTAATAAACAATTTAAATTTAAATATTTGTACGAAGTGCCATACGGAAATATGTTTGATCGATGCCTTCTTCTTTTTCTTAACAATAATGAAGTGGCAATGTAGATGTGTTTTGTTTATAATACAGATGCCACTTAAGACATACAATTTGGGACAAAGGGTTTTGAATATTTATTTATTTACACGTAGGCGATATCGTCCAGGCAGTGCCCCTCTTATCTTATCTTAATCCACGTAACGTCTTCATTTCACGTGATTTTTCTTTAACGTGTACCTACAAGCCCCATAAGAAAAGATGTTGGACTCTCCCAAAATATATCTGTACTATATCTCTCACCGATCCCGGTCCCAACAGATTCAGGAGGTATTTAAATAGAAGCTGTCACAGACACAAATTTTCATGGAATTGCCGATTTATGTTAAAAAAACAATCCCCCAAAATTCCCGTAAGGTGTTTTAGGTTCCCCCTAAAATTTTCCTTAAAGAAATTCTCTCCCTAAAATTCTCCCTAGGAGGTTCAAAAAACCCTAAATTTAGGGAACTTTCCCCTAAATTGGTAACACTGCGTCGCAGCGATCGCTCCCGGTAGTGATAATGGAGTGGGGGACCAACAATCAAGGCGGTGTTGCCGAATTTCACCTAGCATATCGCGCGGCGAGTGTACAGCGTTGGGAACCTTATTTTTTACTTGCCCTCTAGTAATGATGTGGAAGCGAGTTTTTTTTCTTAGAGTGCTAGTGTATAGTGTCATAATAATTTTAAGTGTATATAAATTTTTTTTTATGTATACAATTTTCACTATTTAATTTTCACATTTCATATGCGAATTTCAGGAAGCTCCGAGATGCTGCTGCACCTAAAGCCAAGGCGTGCGTAAAAGAAGGCGGTATTTTTTGTGTAATTAAATGTACTAACGCAAATTTCAGCGAGGTATCAACATATTTGCTAAAGACTGTAAGTTTTGAACTACAGGGTGTCTCGCATTGGGTGAACAATACTATGAAATGTGTAAGGAAAGGACTTGGCCATCCGAAGATGCCCAGGGGACGGAGCCGATGCCTCTTCTACCGTACAGGTTAGGCAACGACGATAGGGCTCCTCAACGAGCGAGCAGCGGCATGCGCTTGCTGTAGCTCAGTTCGGGAGTTACGGGTGGGGTTTGTGCCACTCGTTGCCCCTGTCCTTCTACAAAAAAAGGGATATCGCATGCCTGGGTGCACGATACACACAAGGGGGTTAAAATGGGGAGAAAACGTAAAGTAACCGACGCGCACAGGTGCCATCTTATTTAGCTCCGTGGACCCGGATGGCGACGGGTCCCGGCCAAACTAAACCCACTATAATTTATATAAAAAAATACCCGTCCTGAGGCGCCCGCGGCCGAAAGAAAAATATAGGGCGCCTCCCTTTACACAAAAACCGGGGGTGAAGTTTAGGGCTTCACCCCATTATTCGCCCCTGGAATGGGGGGGGGGGAACTCTACGCGGTAGCAACCATCACGGTAATACAAAGTGGGTGGTGACTTCGTCGCGGATGATCTCTATTCATCAATTCATCGGGGATCTTAAGAGAATCACGCGGCGACAAGACCGAAATCAATTTTTAAACAACACAGCAACAAAACTAACAAGGCTCAACACAACAGACACTGACACCGGCACTTATTTGGCCACAAATCGGTTTCCGCCTTCTGACCGGATGTTTTGGGAGGTATCCAGGACACATCGTTCTTCTTCTGCCGTCCTTCTTCTCCCAAACGTTCACCTCCGCCCCAAAATCGCGTGTCCCGGGTGACAGCCGTCACCCAACTCCCCGAGGTTGGACGCTTCTTCTCTCCCTTGAAGTTGGCCGTGTCTTACTTCGATCACGCCATTTTCGGTCCATCTGCCCCAATGGTAATGTTTCCGACACATAGACGTCTACTTTTGAATGTGGCGGGATGTTTAGAAATACATATTAATAATTTAAAATAAATCAAATCATTAATATTTGTGAAAATTGTACCAAATCCAAAAGCAGACACATACACAGGCACATACAGCCAAAAACCGTCCGTTACAAATGGCCTTAAGTAATATACATTAGTACCATTGGAAAGCCAACTCCAACGATCATTAAAATGACAAGATCAGGCAGTTGTTATAAGCGGCTCCGTAGACCATCTTTCAGAATATGCTAATTTCTTCTATCCTTCGGGAAAAAGTAGCAAAACAAAGACTCACATATAACTCTTCATCAGATGATGTAAATATGAAAGAGACGAAAAACGAAACTGAACGCAAACTGGATGTAAGAATTTATTACAGTGTTGATTGCTTTTCTGTCAAAATTGCGTTGAGCAACCCGAATATTTTATTTCGGAATGTCGGCAACTAAATCTACGAAATGTCTCACCAATACAGTGGCGCAACCACGGGAGGGGTTAATTTTTCATTGCAATTGAAGTTCTGGAAGAATGTTATATTTATTCTGGTGGTTAGGTGTGCGTAATTTATACAAAAAGGAGCCATCAATAAAAAATATTTTTGTTCAACATTTCGTAAAATACGCCAGGAAATTTGAACAAAAATTTGGCCAAACTTCCGAAAAATTAAGGGAAAGCTGGATTTTTGCATGAGCCTTCACAGAGAAAAAAAATTAGAATGGTTATCTAAAGAAATAGTCGAATTCATCTAAAGTTCGCGTTGATTTTCAGCTTATGATTCTATGTAGTTGAAACAGTTACGAAGATATGGATAATTTTTCTATTCGTCATTAGTTGAAGCATCTACTATATTTGCAAATTCAATTAATTCATTTGTAAAGATAGCTATTTATTATCTATAAATTGTTAAATGTTGGATAGCTAAATTGTGTTGAAGAAAAAAGAACGATTGTTTGTAGTTAAATTTTATATTTGCATAATACAATCAACAACTTTTGTGGAAGAATTGACAAAACTTTTTCTTCTAATCTTGCGTGGTTAAATGAACGAATTTAATAGTATTTTCAGCTACGAAGATTAGAGAAATGAGCTATTTCTTTGGTAAAACTATCTAAATTTAAGTCAACTACTTCACTTTAGATAAAAAGTCTTAACCATTTTTTTCAGTGTTCCTTTCAAGGTCCTAAACAAGACCCTAAAAGTCGCCGTCTCTACGAGTGCCGCTAGCGGTGCTACAGAAGATCAAAGACCCTCGAAAACAGGTTTTCTGAATATCTCGATAACGGTAGTATACACAAAAAAGTCGTGTAGAGCAAATTTGAAGCTCTTGTGCTTTTTCAATAAACGATGGAAATACAGAATACGGGTACTCCTAACGGTGCCAGGAGGTCTAACGGTATTTTTAACAATTTTTCAAGAAAATCTTTATAACGGTAACTCGTACTAAAAGCTTTTGTGTGGAAAATTTGTAGCCTATAGAGTTTTGAAGAAAGCGGTCAAATTTCATATTAATACGTGCAGCCTTAAGGGCGCTATGGGGGTTCTAACCTTAAAAAAAGGTGTTTTTTGGGGTTTTTCGTGAATGGCGCTAAGACGGGGGAGTGTGCTCTCTGGTCTTGTGGGAGAAGTTTGTAGCTTATGTGGCTGTTAGTAAGACGCCAAAAGTCCCCAAAGATGGGGGCCCGCCTAACGAAGTTATGAGGGTCCAAAGATTCAATTAAGCAGTTTTTGGGAAATATCTCTATAACGGTAACATCCACGGAAAACTGTTATATGGCAAATTTGTAGCCTATACAACGCTCAACTAAATGTCCGAATTTCAGATCGATGCGTGCAGTGCTAAGGGTGCTATGAGGGTCTGAACCGTACAATAACGGTATTTTTCAGTTTTTCGTGAATTTCTTCAAAACGGGAACGCATTCGGGAGGGAGGCTTACAACAATTTATTGCTTCTGTAACCTCAACTTAAAATGCCAAAACAACTATGCGAGCACCCCCAACGAAGCTATGAGGGGTCCAAGAGATAACAAAAAACCGCTTCTGGGAAATTTTGTAATATCGGTAACCTCTTGAGAGAACCAATCTAAAATAAATTTGTAGCTCATGTGGCTGTTAGTAACGGGCCAAAAGTCCCCAAAGATGGAAGCCCCCCTAGGGAAGTTATGAGGGTCCAAACATCCAAAAATGCAGTTTTTTTGGGAATATCTCTATAACGGTAATGTGCAACGAAAACTGTTATATGGCGAATTTGTAGCTTATACAACGCCTGATTAAATATTCGAATTTCAGATTGATGCACGCAATGCTAAGGGCGCTATGATGGTCAACTACATAGACTAAAAATTTTCCATACAAAAGCTTTTAGTACGAGTTACCGTTATAGAGATTTTTGTGAAACATTGTTAAAAATACCGTTAGACCTCCTAGCACCGTTAGGAGTACCCGTACGTATTCGGTATTTCCATTGTTTATTGGAAAAGCACAAGAGCTTTAAATTTGCCATACACGACTTTTCTGTATATGGAACCGTTATCGAGTTATTCAGAAAAACCTGTTTTCGAGGGTCTTTGACCCTTTGTAGCACCGCTAGCGGCACTCGTAGAGACGGGGACTTTTAGGGTCTTGTTTAGGACCTCGAAAGGAAGGCTCATGCAAAAATCCAGCTTTCCCTTAATTTTTCCGAAGTGAAATGCCAATTTTCCTGGGGTAAAAATATTTAAAACAAAGTCGTTTTGCAAATACTAAACAGGAAATCAACTGGATATAAGCATTATATCCTTCGGTGCAATGGTGTGAAGTTTCCGGAAAAATTCATGTTTTAAATCAGAATGGATGCCCCTATACCACGAATTTGTGTGCGGACCGGACTGATACTTCTAATGATTTCTACTACTGACACTTAAATTAAAAACCACTATTTGCAGAATTAGAAGCAGAAGAAGAGTTTAGGTTGCCAGTATACTCGCTAAGCCGATATGGTTTTTTCTTTTTGTTTCCCAAAATTAAGCACTGGGCCACTAATTGGGAACAATGATGTCGCTTCGATTCGACACAAAAAGAGGAGCAGAACCAAATCAGTCAGTTTCTGAAGCGAAATTCAATATAATTTGTGGATAATGATTTAACATTAATACATCATCAGTATACGAGTATTAAATCAGTATCTGAAAAAATGAGGTAATTACAGTAATTGTGCAAATCAGTACGAGTTTTTAGGTTACTGATGTAAGCTTATCCACTAATGGAAATTCAAATGTTTTCTAAAAGATCCCTGAGCCTCAACTGGATAAACCTTTTCTATTTATTTAAATAGAAAATGAAACTGTTTCGCCGCCTTATCCCATTCGACTTTTTGTAGTAACCCCAAATTTAAAGGTTTTTCAGCAATGAAGAGCCGATTTTACTATTATTGAGAGTCTTTTGCAATCTTTTCAACATTTATCCTTTTGAAAATTGGAATATCTAGACAGGATGTGAGGGTAATTGGCGATTAATACATTATGGAGACGCAGTGATGAAGTGTTTTTTTATAACGTTCCTCAAATTATTAAACTTAAATAATGGCACTCAAGATAAAAACCTTCTGGGGAGCGGTTTTCTAGTTAATTCTATTTACCGGTGTTTGGAGTTTATTTCAAAAATTTAGAGCGCAACGTGCTAGCGAAGACGGCGATTAGCTACCGAAACAAGTTAGTTAAATATGAGAAATAAGTTTAAGCACGTTTTGATGAAAATTTCAGAGGCCTAGCTGCCGTCGTTCGAAAGACACAGCCGTCCTAGGATGCGACTAAATACTAAGAAAATCGCAAGCCACATTTACTAGCCGGATTATCAGCTGATTAAAATGAACCTGTCAGTGCTCATGCAATCCAAGCAATACGTATTACAACAATAGCAACGACAACAGATGCTCAAGAATCCAATTGTGGAACGTACGTTTCTGCAGTACTGCCTGTCTGTATAGATGGAAGTGCTCACTGCCATCTCGATAGCAGGCCGAACTGCAGAAACCGTACAAGCCCCTCACCTTGGCAGAAGTTGGAAAAAATTTAGATGAAAAAATAATTTGGTTTTGGGTCAAATCACAAAAATTTAATTTTGAAGCTCTATAAAACCCAAACCGCTTATCTGATTTTCGTGTGGTTGATTTTATTTTTTAGGTAAATTTCTTGGCTGTGATAATCATCTTATTTTGTTATTCTAGCTAGTCTAGCTTTGAAGATATTGAGGTTTAGGTCGTGCAAGAAAAATATTTTTTTTTTTGAAAATCTTCAAATGCCTGTGACAGCTAAGTGGTTTAGAATAAGGGGTGTGTTTGGTACAACTTTTTTGCTGGAAATCACATGGGGAATCATAATCCGGTGCGTTTATGCGGTAGTTTCCGGACATCCTGTATATTTTGGAAGTAAACTAAATCGGACCTTTGCGATTTCTCGGGGTGTAGAGAGGAACAAACTGATAATGCTCTACAAAACGCTGTAAAATGTAGTCACAGCCTTGGAGCAGGTATTAATAGAAGGAGAGGAAATGTCACTTAAAAAGTGTGCCGAAAGCGCAAATTCATGGCAGAAAAAAATACAACAACAACACTGGTGAAACAAAGCGAAGTAGGGTAACAGTACATCTCAATTCAAACAAAGTTCCATGCTTTGACAACCCACTATTAAAGATGAAGAAGAAGAAGAAGACGAATTCAACCAAACGCACACGAATTTTTGACACAATTATTACTTTACTGTTAGATGCTTGCTCTCCCGTGTATTAGATTCTCGACACATTTTTGAGCTTTCACTTTGTATGGAATTCGTGACTTTCGCCCTCTCCTTCTATTAATACCTGCTCTAAGGTCACAGCAAGATTACAGTCTTCCACACACCACGTGATGTGCGTTACCAAGTGATGGAGGTTTATTTGTAAAAATTAGAGCTACATTGACAATATGATTTCTCCGACTCCACAACAGTGAAGCTGCGTCGTCATCAACTTCCGACTCAAGCGAATCATTGAGTGCATTCAGCGAGCACATATTGTGATGTGCTACATATCCCCACCACAAGAAATTGGAAAACTGCTAAGTTTGTGTTCGCTGAATGGACTTGCTACATAAAACGTCAGTTCTCTCTAACCAGCTGATACATCCGCAGACATTGCGGCAATCAAAAATTCAAAAAACCTAAAACTGCAACTTTCCTTTCAAAATACATACTCTCATCGCACAATATTATAACGTTCACTAAAACCTGGCTCAGAAATGACATTTTTCTGCTGAACTGTGAATAAACAATTTCCGGTATTGATGGTCGAGCACGAGCAGCTGTGCGTGACAGTTGATCGAGCAGTCCAAGTAGCAGCTACACATCTAAATGCAGCATTCCAATTCAACGCTAAATAGGGGAAATTTTCGATACATCGCATGTGGACCGATTAGCGGGTGAGTGGGACGCGGGGAGAGAACACTTTCCAGTAGCTCTTTCCAATATGTGCTCGCTGAATGCACTCATTATCAAAAAGCGAGTTCGGTTGACAGGTCCCAATAGGTAAACTATGTCGGATCCAAGCGCTTCCTTTCGCACAGGTTTTACCATTTTCAGGACTCATACATTTTATTCAATAGATAAGCTTAAAGCTTTCTACAAGTATGCTTTAAGCTTGAGTTATAGATAAATAAATGAGCGTTACTGTTACGAGTCATTGGCCGTCAAACATGAGACTTCCATTCGCATTTGCTAGTCGCTGGACTACTATCAGTACAAAGGTACGTTGTCCTCGACACGACTGCATCGCATCGGCTCTAACGACAGCGACTCGCTCATTTCATATAAAAACTCGTTTTTAAAATGAGAGAAAAACGAGTTTTTATATGGAATGAGCGAGTCGCTATCGTGCGGCCGCTTCGAGGACAACGTACCTTCACTTTTCAGGCGTCTGCAATCATTTTTCGGTTCGTCTACTGCTCGTTGTCTTTTAGCAATATATGGCTTCTCACGAAGACCAATACACAAGGGACGCTTTTTGCTTTACTGTTCGCTCCTCCTCCGGATTTATGCACGGTGCCACCGCCGTCTCTATATTAAGGCCGCAATGTAGAAATCTTTCGCCTACAGTTTGCACTGTTTTGTTGTTACTTTTAATGACGTCATATGCTTGTTGTTGTTGTTTGTTCGTGTAAATTCGAAACTTAGTAGGCAAACTATGACGGCATGGAACGGCTGAGGTACGGCCTTGATGTATCTAGATGGCGTTGGCGATGCGCAAAAGCTCTGTGTTGCATTTCGTACAGGTCTTTTTAGTGACGCCAATACACTTGCTTGACCAGGCGTAGCCAAAGTCGAGCTAAGGAATTGGGCTATGCAGTCATATAACCCAGACGGACCTGATGTAGCCAATGTCCGTCCAGTTCGGACAACTCTAACGGTAACGGTACGGATGTATTCCGGAAAAGTGACAAAATAAAGTTTCTTCAATTTTTACTCTTGTTGCAGTAAACCAATTGGGGTATGAAGCGATGTGGATTAATATTTCCCACTTTTGGTTGGCCGTGATGATGATGTTGTTGACAGCGTGACTAACGAACTACTCTTACTAGGCCAAAACCAGCTTTACGCGCAAACCGTCATTCGCCAACAATAGTGACAGCATTCACTGAATACAAATTTGCTGGCTTCGGACCTTAAAGGTGCATTAAATGTTAACTAACACGACGAAAGTAGTCTGGCTGGTGTAGGGGTTAGTGCAGGCATCTTCGGTGCCCATGGTTCGAGACTCACCATGAACGAATTCAGTGTCAGTTTATGGTGTTTTTCGAACTCATGACCCATGCGATCACTCAGATGTTAAACGAGTACCCATTTATGGGGATATATAACATTCCGTGCCATTTGTGAAGTTACATATAAACTACATTGGATTAACTTTGACAGGGGTTCAGCACGGAACGGCATTTATTCTGAAGGGCATTTATTCGGGACGGGGCGTAACGTGACGTAAGGTAATGTATAAGCTATCTAGTCCACCCTTTATATAGTTCTATTGGCGGTGTTTTTGCAAAACAGCTTGTGCTATCAACGCTTTCAGTATTGACCACCCAATGCGTACACTTTATGTATCATTCTATTCATAATTCATCTGAATACAAATATTGCTAAATATTTTTTTTTTGCAGACATGTATGCAGCATACAACATTGTATTTGACGAATATACACTTTCCCACCCCATCATTACACAAAAACTGGCTTGACACTAAACATGAAATAAACAGTTTGTACTTGACAAACTCAAACCTACAAGCGATTGACGATGATGCATTTGAACACGACAGTTTTCTGTATTTCAAAACATTAGAGATAATCAATCACAATTTACCCTGTTTTCCGACATCTTTCCTTAGACATTTAAAAGAGCTAAAATATTTGACATTTGATCGCAGCGTCTCTGAATTTCCAGCCGATTACTTGAAGGACACTCCGTCCTTAACGCATCTTAAAATCACCGGCATTCCCGTTCTGAAGTCACCAGTTGACCTAATAGGCAACATTTCGTTGACAAAAATCCAATCAGTGAACTTCAACAATAATAACTTCGGTGACACAATCAATGAATTCACCTTCATAAACGTTCCTTCAACGAAAGAATTACATTTGTCCGGATGCCAAATCACGTCATTGGGTGCGAGAAGTTTTGATGTGATCTATTCAGAATTCACAATTTTGGATTTGCGCAATAACAGTTTGAAAACAATCCAGGCCGACATATTGGCACACTTTTTTGGCTTACCATCGGCAAAGTTAAAAATAAGACTAACTGAAAATCTTTGGGAATGTAACTACGAACTTTTGCCACTGGCAATTTTGATCGAAAAACACTCAAACAGAGATGGGTTTGCCGATAAGGTTACATGCTCCTCGCCGCAGGAGTTGCGTGATCAAGTTTTAACTCCAGAATTGATAAATACCACAACAACAACAAGTGAGGCTACCACGACAGTATCGTCGACAACCTCCTCGACAACTCTGTTCACAACTAGTTCTTCTACATCAACCACAATTGAGCCACCTACAAAATGTTCTGTAACGACAACGACAACGACAACTACTACCAAACAGCCGTGTCCTGAAATCGACAACTCTTTGACGAAAATTGCCTGCAAATGGAATGAAAATCACCACCCCAAAGATGATGATTGTTCGGCGAGCGAAACGGATTCCTTGCAAATAGGAAAAATGACTGCAAACTTTACTATAACCAAACTAGCCGCAGGATCAGTGCAGATTACTGTTGACTCTAAAAAAAACGATCAAAATATAACGGTAATTTGGTTCAGCAATTCAACGGATATCCAGGAAAGTCACAGTTTTACCAAAAGCTATTGTCTGGAATGCTCTCGGCTGGAAAGTCGGTTTTACGAAATAAGCAACTTACAGCTGAATAAAGTCTATACATTCTGCATCGTGCCAGTGAATAATTCACATATATCACCCTTAAATTGCCGCTCATACTACGTCCAGGGCGATTGTGATGAATCGGATGACATGGTCTTCGAATTTATTGTAATCTCAATAGTTTGTATTCCTGTACCGATTTTGCTTGGTGTACTAACCATGTTTTGCCTTGTCAAATATCATCCAGAAATATTGAAAGATCAAAAACTTGCAATGAAACGTAGGAACAAAATTATTCCAAAAATGGGACAAATTGTCAATGAGCCACCGTCGTCGTCGCCTCCGCTAGTGAGAATGAATTCAACTTCGGAGAAAAGGTAAGAATACCATTTTGAAAAAAAAAAAACGCGAAATAGTTTTGTTCATTTCTTTTCCCCTATAGTGATTGGTCAGGGAAAACACATTATGTAATCAGTGAAGCTAGCAATTCGTCCATGAAAAAGCATTTAACCGGTAGTACGGCTAGTGCCAGAAGTTCTATCGTTCCGGATTACGAATGTATACCATATCGAAAAACCGCTACTGTACGTAAGGATGGTGAGTATTTTAAATGTCTGCCGGAGCATTCGCCACCTCCTTTACCCAAACGAATGTCAGAAAGTATTCAGGATCGTGGGACACGTCAGGTTGTTCCAGGCAACACGTTACAACTGGCGGATGTTTCAGAGCCTGCTGATTATTTTAAGCTTTATAGTGGTGTTTAAGAACAGTTGTTTGTTGCAAATAGTGATCTTATGTATTTTACAGTGTTTTGTCAAATAATATCATAATGTTAACCAGTACTGTTTCGGTTTTTTATTATAATTCATATACCAAAAATACAAACTTATAACGTAATAGGAATTGCCATCCATCCAGCTTCAGAGACCCACCAGCTTCATCTGGACACGATCATTGATCATTTCTGACGATAATTTGATCTTCTTCTTCTTTTAGCGGCGCAAAAAGGTGTGAAACCTCTGTGCATCTATTTGGGTACGAGTTATGGCTCGTCAACGTTTGTGTCCGTGAGGTCTAAGGACAAAAACATAGCTGCTGCGATAGGGTTTTCCCACAGCGATAAAGATATAAGATCAGTGGGCGCAGCCGGGCATTGTAACAAATGACCCACATAATGAGGAGTACCATCGCAATTTGGACAGATGTCTTGGATTTCCGGGTTTATGCGAGAAAGGTACGAATTAAGGCGTGAACAAAAGCCCGACCGAAGTTGAGCTAGAGTTACTCTTGTGGTGGGCGCTCTGAGAGGACTCATTTCGCACCTAAGCTCGCAATGGACCGATTCACTTTTTCAGTGTGGATCGCTGCGATGGCGGCTCGGTATGTAACTTCATCGTAAGGTTCCCGTTTGTATCCCTGGACCTCTCTCTCAAAAAAAAAAAATAAACAAAATCAATATTGTTTTGAGAATAATTTTCGCCCTTTTCAGGGAGTGCAAAAAGTTGATTCGACCAGTTTCGACTGGCGGTGCACGGCTCTTCTCATCAGATGCCATCTCAGTAGAGCCGTGCACCGCCACGAATGACATTACCGGGAATGAACAGGCAGCTGGAGGATGCGCTCTTATATAGCGTGGCCGAACCTCTGTGGCTGTGTCACACAGCATTCGTTTTGAATGCACCATTGAAGTAAAAGCGAAAATGTGTATGTTTTGAGTGGCGGATCAGTAGAACTGCAAGTGGCAGCTCACACTTTAATGATTCGCCAGCAAAGAGGTTCGGCCACGCTATATAAGAGTGCATCCTCCAGCTGCCTGGTCATTCCCGGTAATGCCATTCATGGCGGTGCACGGTTCTACTGAGATGGCATCTGATGAGAAGAGCCGTGAACCGCTAGTCGAAACCGGTCGAATCAACTTTTTTGCACTCCCTGAGTGTCATGTCGTGGTGGAGGAATTCGGTCCATGAGATATATTATTGGGATGATCCTCACGATAGCAACCAAGAAGATACTGTTTTGAGAGTTGGAGATTGTGGTCACGTATTGGCATCAATTTTGTCTCCTGATGTAAGTGATCCTGGGTAGACATCAGAAGGCAACCTGTCGCGATGCGTAGAGTGGCATTTTGGCAGACCTGAATTTTGGACCAGTTTATGTCACATAAACTAGGTGTCCAAACCTGGGCTGCATAATCAGCGGCCGCTTGACCCGCCGCTTTATAAGTAGCTGGCATGGCCCCAGGTGCTACCAGCTAGAGCTTTTAGTATTTTATTCCTACTGCGCATTTTCTCACAAACGGAAGCTGCGTGCTTCGCAGACATCATCATGTTCTCTAGGTGAAGCCCGAGAATTTTGGGGTTTGCTACAGTAGGAACAGAATTGTTGCCAATACGTATATCAATCTCCCATTTAATGTCCTCCCACCAAGTGGTTAGAAAAGTCGCAGAAGATTTGGATGCAGAGATGGTGAGGTTCCAGCTTTGGCAAAATGCCTGTAATCGTCCTAGATAACGATTAATTTGGAGGCGCATTTCATCCTTATCGTTCCCTGTGGTGAGTACGTTGCAATCGTCAGCATAGGAAATCACCTCGATTCCTTCAGGTTGTGTGGGAAGGCCGGACATGTAGATGTTAAACAGAGTGGGGGAGAGTACCCCTCCTAGTGGAACACCTAATTTGATTTTCCTAAGCCTTGAACGTTTGCCACGAAATTCAGTGAAGGAGTGCCGACCAGCTAGATAGTTGGCAACCCAACGAATCTCTTGTGCAGGAATGTGGATACATATTCAACAAGTTAGCGAGAAGCATTCAGTGATTGACCTTATCAAATGCATTTGATAGGTCGATTGCCACAAGAATAGTTCTGTGACAAGGATGACGTTGATTTAGCCCATCGCGAATGCGTGTAGTGATCGCATCGAGGGCAGTGGTGAGTGGTGGTACTATGCATTTTCCTGAAGCCATGTTGGTGTGGTTCTAGCTTCGCATATGCAACAAGGAGTGAATAAGGGCCTCTAGCGTCTTTGCGACAGGAGACAGTATCGTAATGGGGCGGTAGGATTCCCCGAGATTTGCGCTCTTCCCTGGCTTGAGACAATTCGACCTGTTTTCCAGATTTCAGGATTGGCAAGCGTGGAGATCGACAAGTTAAAGGCAGTCGTGTTATACTCAATGGCTGGAAGGTCGAGATACTTCAACATGATAATCTAAATGCCATCTGGTTCGAGAGCCTTGGATTTTTTAGCATTCTCGATGACTTTTTTAATCTGGTCCGCGGTAAACGATGGAATAGTGTCAACATTCCGGCTGCGAATCCATCTTCTAGTTTTGCGCTTGGGATGTTCAATAAATTTATTATTGACCAGGCTCGCACACTGAAGAGGATTGCAGGTGCTTGTATTGCCAAATTCAATGGCGTTGTTGCCCTTTTCTTTCCTAGGATTGGAAAGGGCGCAGACAGTAGACCATAGTTTGTAGACACCTTCATTAAGGTTACAGTCATCGAGTGATGACTACACACAGTAGTCATCAACCGCACCATGCTCCAGTAGGAGTTACGGTAATCGAGAGAGAAGTCAGATCCGGATGCGACGTCGCATTACCCATTAGTATAACGTTCTTTGCCGCAAATGGAACCACATGCTATTTTATGCTGGATTCGAAGTTTTTCAAGCCACCCATTAGGGGAAGATAAAGGTTAAAAGGCTTCGGCTAATTCCTATATCTTCTTCAGTTGTGGCATAACTGCGGACCCTTAGCTATGCAGGAGGAGTTTCATAGGAAAAGGCTTTCGGCCAATTCCTATGTCTCTCTACGGGGCGTTACTTTCCCGCATTATCCGAGTAACCGCTGCGCCTGAGTGCTGTATTAACATCTGCAGCGTCTCAGGTTACTTAACGTGATAGGTGGCAGAAAACATTTAAGTCAACCACTAAAGCAGCATCTTCGAGGCATGCCCATGATGGCCTTTACTCAACGATTAACCTTCCGGCGGGCGCAATACTAATCCTAACACGATCGGGCGCAATGCATCTGACAGATTAAGTGCAGAAAATAGGACGAAACTAAGTTCCTGTATATTTTATACTCTTATTTATGTTTGCATTGTCTTTTATAAACAGTTCTAAGAAATTTTAGAAACAAATACCGGCTTAGAAAGTTTAATACCCTTCACATTTTAAATTTTCTAAGAAAATCCCGCTTTCAATCCCTTCAATTTTTAAAAAACCTCCAAAAACTCGACCGCTTAAAAAATGTGGTCTTATTTTACTAAAAACACACTTTTGAACGATTTGGTGAGCCTAAAAGTCAACACAACATTATTACGCAATGTGAAGAGTATAACGAGTGGAAATTTTCATAGAAAAGAAAAAATAGCACAATCGGGCGCAATACATCTGAGAGATTATTTCATCCCCTCCCGCCCCTCAGACATATGGTAGATAGAAACTGAAAACTGCTTTGGGTAGTTGATCGATAAAGATTAAGCTACTGTGAGTTTCAGATCTCTCCCTTTCCATATCGCTGATTGGCGTAACAAAAACTGGTCACTTAATCTGTCAGATGCATTGCGCCCGCCCGAAGGTTAAACCCTATCATGGTTTAGCGATGTGCCGACAACTCATCCTAAGAAAAACTTCAAGTCAAGAAACCTGAAACAAAAGCCTCGGATTGGACGGATACAAAACAACGACGACCCCGTAAACGAACAACTGATTACTCTTTCGGATCCTGGAATGTACGCTTCCTGAATAGACCGGGGGCCTTAAGGGCCCTCCAAGTCAAGAAACCTGAAACAAAAGCCTCGGATTGGACGGATACAAAACAACGACGACCCCGCAAACGAACTCTTTCGGATCCTGGAATGTACGCTCCCTGAATAGACCAGGAGCCTTAAGGGCCCTCCTGGATCAGGTAGAACAATACAAGCTGAGCATAGAGTTGCAATCCAGGAAACTAAATGGCTCAAAAGCGAGATTAACGACCTCAATTCGCACCCTATTTTTACGAGTGGTAAAGAGGAGGGCAACAAGGAGTTTGGAGTAGCTTTCATCGTGAATAAGCAGCTCAAGGACCACGTTATCGGCTTCAAACCCATCAACGAGCGGCTATGTGCGATCCGCATTAAGACCCGTTTCGCTAATCTCTAGCTCATTAATGAGCATGCCCCTACAGAAGTAAAAGAAGACGCGATTAAGGACGACTTTTACAACGACCTAGAAACACTCTTCGACTCACTTCCATCAAACGACGTCAAGCTGCTGCTAGGAGACTTTAACGCCAAAGTCGGAAATGAAAGCTGGCATAGGGGAACTACTGGAGGTCATAGCCTCCACGACGAAAACAACAACAATGTGTAAGACACTAAGACTTTATTTTGTTATATAATTTTTTTCTTTTTTTTTTTTTAATGAACATGGCGTACTGGACATTTGTATGCATAAAATACGGTACTCACCTGATCTATACCGCCTGATACCATCTGTAATAAGAAAAAGACAACCAATGAGCCTGCAGTTACACGCATTGAAGATATTAAGTTATTTGAAACGTAAACGAATAATAATTCAAATATTTATGTTGGCCCGGCCAACAAACAGGAAGAAGAGGAGAGCGAAGGAGAACCACTTGTCGGCGTCGTCGTCTCAGCATCGGTCATCGCAGCATAGGTCATCGGCTTCTCGTTGTATCGGTTGATTCTGGCTCAGGTATTCAAACGGCAATGCGAGGTAGACGCAGGATGGATGTATCGGTTGATTCGGCTGCTTCTCCTTGGTTCAATCCCACTTCACTACCATCCTCAATTCTTCTATATCCAGAAGTAAAGCCTTTCTACCTAAGGCACACAACTTCTGGCGAAAACATTCTCATTCGGTATTCTATGGTAGACTGCGGAGGGGGAAACCACAACCTCCTAGCTATTACAGAGGGGGATCAACTCCGGAGCGGAGCACCGCGCCTCTACTCACATTTCAGAGAGGGGAACACCACAACCTCTCAATCACACAACACGAAGAGGGGAGACACCACAACCTCTTCAAACATCAACTCAACATGGAGAGGGGAGACACCACAACCTCTCCAACACGTAAACTTTGTGCAAAGAGGGGAAACACCGCAACCTCTCGAGTTTACCACCAATAGAAAGGGGAGACACCACAACCTTTCTACGAACGTCAACACAACATGAAGAGGGGAAACACCACAACCTCTCCAAAACGTAAACTCTGTGCAAAGAGGGGGAACACCACACCCTCTCGAGTTTATCACAAGTAGAAAGGGGAGACACCACAACCTTTCTACAAACACAACGCTGAGAGCGGGACGACCACAACCTCTCAACGACTCAATCGGAGGGGACCAACTCCGAGGTGAAGCCCACACGGCTCTAAACATCTCACTGAGAGGGGAGACACCACAACCTCTCAAACTATCATAACTTTCCGGAAAGGGGGAAACCACAACCTTTCCATACAACACTCACTCAATACTGAATCTTAGAATACCTCTTGGTAATTTTCCGTGCTGTACACACAGCAAACATAGTCCGCCATAAATCAGATCTTACACAATTAGTATAACAACAATACAAGCAACTACAAGCTCAGTGTACTCACCTACATACAACGTCTCTTCTTACCGACACCTTAGCAACAGCCAACAACCATCGAATGTGTCGTGATATCTTAAAATGGATTTTCTCGCGTCACACCTCACAAACACCCCGAAAAAACACTTGACGCGAACCACGCTCGTGTGGAATAAACCTAATTCTAAATATCGATGATTCGTCGCGTAATTTGACCACGGGAATATAACAAAACAAAACCAGGAACATAAAAGCGCTTGACGTACCACAAGGAAAAATGACCGATTTTATTTTATTTTTCAATTGTCATTTAATTTCATAGCCTACTATGAAAATACAATCTTTCAAAAACACCAAGCATCCTACATTCGGCCATCCTGCATTAACTCGCCTCGAGTTACTTTATATCCATATTCAAAACCTTAGCTTATCTCTGATTCTTCTTCATTTTCGCATAATGAATCATCTCTGATCACTCTCAGGCCTACACGACAGTATAATTTAAATAATTTAATTTTTCGACACTCTAATCTTACTGTTGCAGTTTGGATACCTAAATTACAACTTATTAAATCGATCCTACAAAACACCTTTTGAGACATTCCATTTTTTTTTTGACTGAAATTTAATAACTATAAATTCTAGTGAATGATACAGATTCCTATTACCTAGTAATCGGTTTTGTACCAAAATACCACAAAAAACAATTTGCTCACTAACATGCTAGCTATTCGGAATCCCAGTGTAGTTCTACCCACTAATTACTTGTAGATAGCTTGAGCTTAACACTTCACTACAAAGTTGAGCAGTATGCAGGTCGGGGTGAGAGCTCTAGGAAAAAGATGCTACCACGCGAAATGCCTTTGAATCATGGTACGAAGGAAAATATTTCGGGAGGGGTTCCGTGAGCGGAGAAAGATTAAACCCTGAAAATCTAAAATGAACCCTAGACACTGCAAGATTTCATGAAGCAAACTACCAAGGTTGACGTTAGAATCAATGCAGCTGAGTTATCACCAATCCGCTCCCATACTTGTGATACAAGGCGGATACCCAGGTCTGCTTCTGTGATCAGCGAAATGATGTTCGTGAATACCATTAGGTATCCGTAAAAAAAATCACCCGAAGTTCAAATCAAAAACTATCTTTTTTTTTAAACAATCCATTTGGACATTGCCGAATCGTGTCGCATTGATAATGACAAGTTGTGGCTGCATGACAGCTGAAACTAGACTCCATAATCCAAAATAAAATCATCGTTTATCAAGATTACAAAAGCTTCGATTGACGACAGCGACATGTCCCGTGTGTAAAACGACTCTCGCTGAAATCTATACAGCAACCAAAATATCCTCGACGCAAGGAAAAATTCCTTGACCGGGTTTCACTGTATTTTTAACCCAAAACTTTCAAAACACATCCAACACATTACATAGAGCTAATAAGCGTCCTTTCAAAGTAAAACTCGCATTCTTTATCACTGCATCATCCATTAATTTCGGAAGTAGTTTGTTCCGTCAGAATCCCTACCTCAGAAAAGAACTATTACTTTCGGAAGAAAAACTTCAGTGGCTACTTCATTCGAAATAGTCAATATAAGTGCCGCTTGGGTTAACACTACTGCACTTAAACTCAATTTTGCCCCATTATGTCCTTTTCTTTTAATTTAAATTCTAAAAGGTTTTTCACATGGCCGCAAATTCATGTAAATTACTTAGTCTCGTATGCTGTTCACACTATTATGGTCGCAATCCTGTTTCACGACTTGCCAGTACAGTACAATCCACCTTAATTGCAAACTACGACAATTACATGGACGACTAAAACTGCTAGTTATATTTTTTTTTGTAACAAGAAGCAGAATACATCCTATAGGAACTATGTCAATGACCCATGCTCGTCAATAGGTGAAACATTATATCTTTGTGTTCAAAACCATGATCAGATGACCCCTCTGTAGCATTGTCAAATGCGAAGCTCACCGCACTTCACTATGATCCCGTAAAGATTTTCCCCGAGAATTCGATTATAATCTCCGTTCGAAATCCATGCAAATGTATGGAAAAATCCAAAAGACTTTCGCTTAGATCCCTGCAAAATCTCAAGGCCATACAAAATCCTCCATTGCCTGTAAATCCTCCATTGTCTGTAAATCCTCCCTTGATCCGATACTATCTCCTTCGGAAACGCATACCTCAAATAGATTTCTTAGAAAAGCTATACAACAGTTGTGTTTCCAATGAAACAATTTCTTTCCAAATACACAAAATTCAGTGTGTTTGCAATTATTTACTTTATTCTCTTAAGGTTTCCGATTTGCATCTGTGTAGCAAATTTTTCAAACTCTCAATTAATGTTATTATTTATAAATATTTCTTACACAAAAAAAATATTCAGACTAAACTATACGGCAGGTCAAATGCAATTCAACTTCTTCCAGTCTAGTTTACTTCTTCAGACTTCGAACTCATTAATGATTTCTGCAATTCACTCTCATTAACAAGCAAATAAATTGATAATATTCCATTTAGTATCATCAACATACCCCTTCTATATTTAATTAGTTGTGCTTCAATGGATTACATCATTTTCGATTTAACATCCACTACTTCACAATAATTAATATCCGTACCTTCCTTCATATAAGATATTCGTCAATATGTTAAAACAATACATTATAGTTTTTTCTTTATTTATTAATTTTTTGTTTGTTTTCATTTGTGTCATTGTACACCCATCTACCTCTTTAGATCTGACGTAATAAATTTCGATAGATTAAAGATAGTCTAACAACCCCTGCCCTTCTTTCGATAGATTAAAGATAGTCTAACAACCCCTGCCCTTCTCCCTGACATTACCATGAGAATAGCCAATACTAATCTGAACCAATCCACACTCTGCTACCCCTGACTGAATTAAAATGATGATATTCATTCCAATCAAAAACCCACTCAACCCCTTTACTACACTAAAATACTATACCCTATTTCCTAAATGAACTACCAACTTTACAGCACTATCCATAATCACCCACCGATTTCCGCCTCAAAATTGCTTACATCCAATAGTTATGTAAAACCAATGCCTGAATTCTATATTATTACTGCACCGTAACCACAAATTACCATCAATCAGCTACAGAAATGAATGGTTGTCCTACGAGTCAGCGCACATGAACTATCAAAATCTGGCTATGATTTTCTACATTTGCAATTTTTTTTTTAACGTTTCAAATGTATTTGCAGTCTTGCCACATCAACTTGATCATTCCTAATTCCCCATAACAAGTGACTGCAAATCCTTTCAATTACGCAGTTCCTCAGTTTTATTTTAGTCCAATTTTCGACACTGATCTAGACTGATTTCTGGCTTTCTTAAAAAGAGAAAGTGCAAGCACTATTCATCTATTAATAAAACAAACTATCACATATACTATCGCAGAATAAAAATAAGAAAATATTATTAACTGAGTACCGCACTAACATCAAATGTCCAGCTTATCCCACTTCTGATATGTAAAGGCCTGAATAGACCTCGGGCGGAATGAAAATGAAATTTTTGTCCGCTGCGATTTTCTCAATGAAAATGCATGCTTACTGTCGTGGAACATGTCGATAATGATGGGGAATTCCATAAGCTACAATCCGAATATGGTTCCAAAATTTTTCTCGGCCATTTGATGTATTATTTTTCGATTCCCCCGTCATTAGATATTTTCCACGGTGAAATGACCGGGGAATCGAAAAATAATACATAAAATGGCCGAGAAAAATTTTGGAACCATATTCGGATTGTAGCTTATGGAATTCCCCATCATTTCCGACATGTTCCACGACAGTAAGCATGCATTTTCATTGAAAAAATCGCAGCGGACAAAAATTTCATTTTCATTCCGCCCGAGGTCTATACTGCGCTTAAGACACTAAGACTTTATTTTGTTATATAATTTTTTTTCTTTTTTTTTTTTTAATGAACATGGCGTACTGGACATTTGTATGCATAAAATACGGTACTCACCTGATCTATACCGCCTGATACCATCTGTAATAAGAAAAAGACAACCAATGAGCCTGCAGTTACACGCATTGAAGATATTAAGTTATTTGAAACGTAAACGAATAATAATTCAAATATTTATGTTGGCCCGGCCAACAAACAGGAAGAAGAGGAGAGCGAAGGAGAACCACTTGTCGGCGTCGTCGTCTCAGCATCGGTCATCGCAGCATAGGTCATCGGCTTCTCGTTGTATCGGTTGATTCTGGCTCAGGTATTCAAACGGCAATGCGAGGTAGACGCAGGATGGATGTATCGGTTGATTCGGCTGCTTCTCCTTGGTTCAATCCCACTTCACTACCATCCTCAATTCTTCTATATCCAGAAGTAAAGCCTTTCTACCTAAGGCACACAACTTCTGGCGAAAACATTCTCATTCGGTATTCTATGGTAGACTGCGGAGGGGGAAACCACAACCTCCTAGCTATTACAGAGGGGGATCAACTCCGGAGCGGAGCACCGCGTCTCTACTCACATTTTAGAGAGGGGAACACCACAACCTCTCAATCACACAACACGAAGAGGGGAGACACCACAACCTCTTCAAACATCAACTCAACATGGAGAGGGGAGACACCACAACCTCTCCAACACGTAAACTCTGTGCAAAGAGGGGAAACACCGCAACCTCTCGAGTTTACCACCAATAGAAAGGGGAGACACCACAACCTTTCTACGAACGTCAACACAACATGAAGAGGGGAAACACCACAACCTCTCCAAAACGTAAACTCTGTGCAAAGAGGGGGAACACCACACCCTCTCGAGTTTATCACAAGTAGAAAGGGGAGACACCACAACCTTTCTACAAACACAACGCTGAGAGCGGGACGACCACAACCTCTCAACGACTCAATCGGAGGGGACCAACTCCGAGGTGAAGCCCACACGGCTCTAAACATCTCACTGAGAGGGGAGACACCACAACCTCTCAAACTATCATAACTTTCCGGAAAGGGGGAAACCACAACCTTTCCATACAACACTCACTCAATACTGAATCTTAGAATACCTCTTGGTAATTTTCCGTGCTGTACACACAGCAAACATAGTCCGCCATAAATCAGATCTTACACAATTAGTATAACAACAATACAAGCAACTACAAGCTCAGTGTACTCACCTACATACAACGTCTCTTCTTACCGACACCTTAGCAACAGCCAACAACCATCGAATGTGTCGTGATATCTTAAAATGGATTTTCTCGCGTCACACCTCACAAACACCCCGAAAAAACACTTGACGCGAACCACGCTCGTGTGGAATAAACCTAATTCTAAATATCGATGATTCGTCGCGTAATTTGACCACGGGAATATAACAAAACAAAACCAGGAACATAAAAGCGCTTGACGTACCACAAGGAAAAATGACCGATTTTATTTTATTTTTCAATTGTCATTTAATTTCATGGCCTACTATGAAAATACAATCTTTCAAAAACACCAAGCATCCTACAAATGGTCAGCGACTTATCGACTTCGCGAGCGGCAGAAACCTGGTAATAAGCTCTACATGCTTCCCTCATCGACGAATGCATAAGCAGACCTGGAAGTCTCCAGATGAATACACCGTGAACCAGATCGACCACGTACTGATCAGCAAGAGATGGGCTTCTAATGTCCTAGATGTTCGATCCTATCGAGGAGCCAACTGCGACACCGATCACTATTTGGTGAAGACGACCTACAGGTGCAGAATCTCTTCGGTGCACCTAACGAGAATCAACCCTGCCAAGATCTTCGAGGTAGACAATTTGATTGATGATGACACGGCGGCTATACTACAGCACTAGAGGAAAAACTGTCGCCCATGCTTGATGACATCAACAATTTAGGCATCCATGAGTTCTGGGAGGAGCTCAAAGACAGCATCAAGGGGGTCGCAGAAGAGGTCGTGGGCTATAAAGGCCGGCGCAGACGAGCAGACTGGTTCGACGACGAATGCAGGGCCTCGATTGAGGCGAAAAATGAAGCCTATCGCCAATACACACAACGCGCATCCCGAGCCAAGAAAGAAAAATACAACGAACTTCGGCGAGTATCTAATAGGTTAATTAGACGTAAGAAACGCAAACATTTTGACGAGCAGTTACAGCAAATAAACCAAAGATTAGCCAGTAAGAACATTAGACAGGCGTACAAACTTATAAATAATGTTAAGAACGGATATCAACCCAGGACAAGCCTATGTAAGGACAAGGATGGTAACATCATCAGCGACATCGAAAGCGTCAACAAACGATGGGCCTCGCATTTTGAAGAGCTCCTCAATGCACCATCAACATCCCCCGCGGAGCCAGCTCTTGAGCAGTTAGCCGAACCAGGCCCTCCCGTTCTACCCCCAACAGTAGGGGAGGTGAGTCTTGCCATTCAGTTGCTTCAAAATAATAAAGCGCCCGGCGCTGACGAGATCCCAGCAGAACTGCTGAAGCATGGTGGAACGTGCCTGACCAACGCTATACATGTGCTACTGCTGAAAATATGGAACGACGAGGAAATCCCCGAAGATTGGCGTAAAAGCATAATCTGCCCAATCCACAAAAAGGGTGACAAGCTCAAGTGTGAGATTTACAGGGGCATATCATTAGTTTGTACGGCCTATAAGATATTATCTAAAATTCTTGAAAAGAGAATTAATCCGTACGCAGAACGAATCATTGGCGAGTATCAAGGCGGCTTCAGACCTGGTCGCTCAACGACCGATCAGCTTTTCACAGTGAAGCTACTACTCCAAAAGTGCTGGGAATATAACATCGACGTGTACCAAATCTTTGTCGACTTCAAGCAGGCATACGACAGTATCGATCGAAGTGTACTGTACAACATTATGCTGAATTTTGGTATACCGGCAAAGTTAGTGCGACTCACAAGGATGACGATGAGTAATACCGTCTCCCAGGTCAAAGTGCAGAACCGACTCACTGACCTATTTGAAACTCGTACTGGACTCAAGCAGGGCGACGGGCTGGCGCCGACGCTCTTCAACCTAGCTTTGGAGTATGTAATTCGAGCCATGAATATGGACAGCAGCGCAGTGGCGGCTCCTCAGATGAGGCAAGTGAGGCGGAGCCTCACCTTCATTTTCGTCGAGTTATACTTTTTAATTTATCACAAAACATAACTCATCAAATATGATAAAAAACCCTAAAGTTATCTTTAAACTCACTTACAAGTTCCTTTACACAATCGTAAAATCCCTAACATAGTTTTTGTACACAAATTCATACAAGTGAGGCGATAATTTTTCCGCCGCACAATCCCGAACAACAACTCAACGCGTATCAATACATTCGCCAGATTCTCTATGGGAGAATGTACGGGAAAAAAATTACCACTGAGGCGAAACAAAAATCGCCTCAGCGTGTGTATGTGAACCGAAACAGTGCGACGATTTGTTCTCGCTATGTTGTATGCTTTGCGCATTGAAATGTAGCTGTGCAAAATGAAGTTGAGATAAGAACTTACTGAGCATAGTTTCGGTATTCTATTGTATTTTGGTTACAATAGAAATAGAAAAATATTAGGTGATGTTGCTTGTTGAATATGATTTTAAAAAGGGCAAAATCGATAGTTGTGTACATAGCTTTTGTCGCTGTTTATTATTTCATTTTAATAGTTTGACGCCCAAACTTTTCAAATTGATTTTGAATGATTTTTACTTTATGCCGAAACCCCAAATATTTCAAATGGATATTATGATGCATTGAAGAAAATTCTAATTGTAAAATTATCCTCTATTAATGTAACAACCCCCTTCCAATGTGTTTTTTTACCCTTCGATCATAGAGTGAAAGGGTATATTAACTTTGTCATGAAGTTTGTAACGCATTGAAGGAAGCATCTCCGACCATATAGAAAGTATACATATATGATCAGCATGACTTGGGGAGTCGATTGGGCGATGTCCGTCTGTCCGTCTGTTGCAAACCCAACCCCCCAGATTAGGTTCTTCTAAGAATTTTTTTTATTTGTGCATCAATTTCAACTAAATTTCACACAAATGTATTTCTATTGATGACACAAAACATATACAAGAATGAATCAAATCGGACCATGAGTCATGCATGCCCATGGGGGGCATGGGGGGCTATCATTTTAGTTCTTCTAAGAAAAAATGTTTACTCCAAATTTCACAAAACCTTGAATTAATGTCTTTATCAAAGCAACAGAAAAGGTCAAAGCAAATGGAACCGTACTATGGGGTCATGCTCCCGCATCCCCCAATAAAATTTTCTGAGTATTATTTGCCCACTTGTTCCAACCAAACCCCAGAAAAATATTGTTATGTCGACGAAATGGAACTTTTGTTAAGACGGAAGGAAAAGAATGGGGAGGAGGGAGGATTAAATACAAGTCGTAGGTACGCCCGAAAAAAAACTTTTAGCCCGAGGAGAGCGAAGGGTGTCCAAATTTCCGCCACGCCCGAAATTAGCCTCGTTTTTTTTTCGCCTCACCTACTTCCATAGGCACGAGCCGCCACTGCAGCAGCGGAACGCTACTCATCAAGTCGACTCAATTAGTAGCGTACGCCGACGATATCAACATCATGTCTCGAAGGTTGGGTGATGCAGAAAGCCTTCTGCATAACCTCAATAACGCCGCAAAGGAAGTTGGACTACATATCAACGAAAACAAAACAAAGGCCATGATGCAATCGAAAACAAGGACGCCAGCAAATTCAAGCATCACAGTGGGGGACCTTAGTATCGAGTAGGTAGACAACTTCAACTACAGGAATACCCCGATTTACGTCAGGGTTACGTTCCAGAAAAAAGCGACTTAAGTCGAAACGACTTAAATCGAATCAAATTTAGGTATGAGTGAAAAAAAATGTGGTAACGAGAAAGTGAAACGTAAAGTACAGACAAAATTAATTTTGTCCTCAGTGGAGGTGGAAAGTGATGATTTTCAACCAGAATTAGACAACAAAATACGGATATAACGTTGTATGCTCCTCCACAAAGCAAGAATTTAGATTCTTCGTTCTAACATGGAATAAAATCAGGACATTATTGATCTTTCCTTTGGTATTGAGCATCGAATAAGGCAAATAATTTCCATCATCTTTGGGATATCGATTGGTAATTTGGCAAATACAAGTCACCTGATTGATATATTTCCAGATCGATACATAAGATTTTCGCGTTTCCACTAAAATCAGTTACATGTGCCCGCTCTAGCACTTACGCCGCCCCGGGCAAGACGGCAAAATGCCGCCCCTAATATTTTGGATTTTTTTTTGCTTCTTGGATACACAGATTTCAGTATACGGACAGGATGTTTATTTCACAATATTTTAAATTTGGATCCCACCCAGAAATTAGTACTCCGTTCCAAAGATTCGATACAAAAATAAAGAGAAGACCATAAAAATAGCCAGGTTCCAACTCAGCGACCCTTTCTTTATCGTCATCGTGTGCTGATTGATACAATTTTGAGTTATTCTGTAAGAAATAACGGAAGGGATTAAAACATAAAAATCCTTATGAATAAATTGAGAGATCATGGTGATGGAATAGTTAAGAACTGCGAAAGAAAGAGAGATAACACAAGAAACATAATTACGCTAATGCCTTTTTTTTTTCTTTTTGTCAGATTGTAACACATTAATTTTACTACGTTAAAGTTAATTTGTCGTTAGTGGACAAATATTCTGCTACTGCAATACTGGAATAATCCTGAAGGTTGCCAATCTCAGCAGGACCTGAGTAAACCAACCTTATTAGTGAATTCTCGGCACTTGTTCAGGCTCTAGCTTCTAGCTTAAGGTAAATATACAAGAACACAGTGCCTTCCTTCGGGTGCTTTGATTGCTTTACAAAAGCTGAAATGCCAAATATGGGATTTTTATATAAATTCGAATAAACTATTTTTTATTTTATTTCAACCGCAAGCGTTTGGTGCACATTTTGAAAGAGAACGATGCACTCTTAGCAATATTGTTGCGAACTGTTTTAGGGATAGTTCACTAACAAAAACATGTTTGACGTTAACGTTGATGTCAGTTTTCTCCGTTGGACTGTATATTTTTTGCCGAACATGAATTCTAGCTTTTTTGTAGGCTCCTTTTTATAAAGTTCTAGCCGAAATGCTCCCCAAAAATTGTTTGCGGTTGACACCTTAACTCAAGAGTGTGAAAACTATAGCTGCTTGTAGTTTACAGATAAGATAATTCATAGATAAATTAATCCACATTTCATATATGATAACAAAACTATATAATTTACGATTGATCTACCGGTTGAGTAGCGTTTCCACAATGAAAAGTAGTCCTTTTTCTTGTAACAACTTCATGCGTACACTCTCCCAATAATAATTCTATCTATCGAAAGGTCGGTTGTAATGTAATAAATTTTTTCCGAAAGGATGTGATTGTTTTACCAAGATTTTCTCTAATGCCAAATCCCATTCCCATTTTCGATTTTCTTAAAAACAAAAAAAAAATCACGAAACGACGCAAGTGCGAAGCAAAATTGTCGTAAATCGAGTTGTAAGGTGGGAATTATTCAACGACTTAAGTGCGAAACGACTTAAATCGAAGCGACTTAAATCGGGGTATCCCTGTATCTGGGTTGTAACTTATCAAAGGACGCCAACGAAACCGGCGAAATCAAGCGACGGATACAACTAGCCAATAAGACATATTTCTCGGTCCTCCCTATAATTAATTCGAAACTTGCGCACAGGAACACGAAGCTCCGCGTGTACAAAACGATCATCCGACCCGTGCTATGTTATGGCTGCGAAACATGGACCCTCACCCAAGCCTCCGAAATTTTGCTAGACCGATTTGAACGAAAGGTCCTTCGGCGAATTTTCGGCGTATCCGGTACAACCATGAGTTGTATCAATTGTACGATGAGCTGGAAGTATCGAAAATCGTGAAGTTTCAACGTTTGCAATGGGCGGGGCATGTACAACGAATGGACGATAATCGCATGCCAAAGAAAGTGATGAACGCACAACGAATTGACGGAGCGAGGTTGCGTGGACGACCGAGAGCTCGCTGGGAGAACTCCGTAGGTGAAGACGCCCACCAGCTGCTGGGCTTCCGAAACTGGAGGACGAGGTCACGTAACCGCGACAATTGGAGGTCAACGATTCAGGCGGCCAAGGCCCGACGTCGGGCTATCGTGCCACATTGATGATGATTAGAAGCTTTCAAATCGGAAATTACCAAATGTTGAACAATTTCTAAGGCTTTCTCATACAAATTAAAACACCTGACAAGGGAATAATGTTCGCACGGGCACGATAAACAATTCGTAACAAATTTCGTCAATTTTAACGCCTTCTCCCTTTTTGAAACGAATTCCCTTTTTCCTTTTCGCCAATTCGCGTACACTAGTTATAGTAGATTCTGCAAATCACAAAATATCAACCTTTTCTATTTGAGAGTTAATCGTGTTTGCGGCATTTTTTTTATTAATAAGTTAACAACTGATTTAAACACGCGCTTCTTAAACAATAAACTTCTCCCTAACCGAAAATGCTATTCTGCAATGCAGCAAGTTTCTATTTGCCGCTATATTGTTATAGTGTAGTTACTACGTGATAAACCTAGTACATCAGATTGCAAAATGTGGTGGAGACAAATTTTTTTTTGTTTCTTATGTTTTTGGGGTGCTGAGCACGAATCCGGAGCTTCCCACCAAAATTTCGTTGCGGAAAAGGGTCAAAATTACGAAAAACCCTTAATTTTTTGCTGTTTTTCCGTTATCTGAAACTGTTTGTTTCTGCGAAAAGCTCTCCATGAATATTTTAGAGAGCACATAATTGCGCGTCCAAAGAGACATAAATATTATAAATCTGTTGAGCGGTATTACTACAATGGATAATTTAAATTTGCCATTTTTAACATAGTTCCAATTTATGAATAAAATTTTGAGATTGAACGGTTTTTCATTTTTGGTCGTAAAAGTTGAATATTTCTTGTACATTATGTATTTTGGAGTGCAAAACCTGAATCTGTAATTTCCCACCAAAATTTCGTTGCAAAACAGGGTGAAAATTGCAAAAAACGCCAAAAAAATGACTATAAATTGTAGCAATACCGCTTAACACATTTTAATGATTAATGGCGCGTTGGACCCGCAGTTATGTTTTCTCTAATATTCTCATGGACAGGTTTTCGGAGAAATGTACACTTTCGGAGTTATGAACAAAAAAACGGTAAAACTCCGAAAGTTTAGGGTTTTTCGCGGTTTTGACCCTGTTCCGCAACGAAATTTTGGTGGGAAGCTCCGGATTCGAGCTCAGCACCGCAAAAAACATAAGAAACAAAAAAAAAATTGTTTCCACCACACTTTGCAATCTGAAATCACCTCGGAACTACACTATTAAGAGTAAACAAGAGAACGTGAATGAGCCATAATTCAGAATACAAATCGTCTGTCCGTTAAAAGGAGGTAAAATTGTGTGCATTCCCTACAATGGGGATGTTGTATGATGTGTGTCCGCGTCCGTTTCTAAGAGAGTCCGCTAATAAGAGGTAGAAATCTATTGGTTTCAACACCAAATGCTCGGGGAATCTAAAAGTGGCCGTTAATTAGAGGTGTCCGTTAATAGGAGATGTCCGTTAAGGGAGATTTCACTGTATGTATGTATGTATGACGTATTTTAATTTAGGTGAATTTAGTGGGGAATCACAGCTTCATTGTCCAGCTGAGTTCCGGCTATGATATTATCTAGATAGCTTTGCTACTACGTAAAATTGTCGGACAATTGACATGCATAGTCGGGGAATCCGTAAAGTGTCTTTAGTTTTATTCAACTCTGTTCGATTCCTGTATTAATGGGGTATTTCCCTTAGTTACAAAATCTTCCGGGGAATTATTTAGAAACAAATCGTTATATAGAAGTTGAAAATACCTGAAAATACCAAAATGGAACTGAGAAAACCTTCGTAATAGGGAAAAATTCGTTATATGGAGATTAAATTCTTCAGGAAACTTTGCGAAAATGCAGAGTTTACAAAGTAAATTCGTTATATGTATAGAGAAATTCGTTATACGAAAGTTCGTTATAGAGAAGGTTGACTGTACTTTATATAGTCGGAGGTGCTTCCTTCTGTGCGTTGCAAACTTCATGACAAAGTTAATACACCCTTTCACATAGTGACGGGTACAGGAAGCAATTACAGTAAAACTTCGTTATAACGCTCTTCTGGGTCCTAAGTCAAAAAAGCGCTATAACTGGGAAAACGCTATAGTCGGGAAGTCCAAAAAATATATGTAATTCAAAGACGCATACACCTTTTGGGTGACAAATTATGCGATTGTTATATGGAATGAAATAGTAAGGAAATAGCAATCAATTGATTACTGGTTTAAAAAGAAAAAAAAAAAACAAATATTTTTTTTTTGTTTTAGACTGGCAACAGACTGCAGTAATACTAAGGTTTTCGATTTATTGAAAGATCCTTCCTCTATGTCCTTGCTATAGACAAAAATTGCTCGAATCTTCTTTATTGTAACTCAGACGGCAAATGCTTTTGGCATGCTTGACGCCTTTTTTCTCTTCAGCGTCGACGGATGCTGATGCAATTACGAGATCTTCAATTATACTTTCAATTGTTGTTATGTCTTTCCCTTTTCCAGGAAATTTTACCTTGATGTGAATTAACGGAACAACTTGTGCATCATGTGTTGTTTGTGATTATTACAATGTTAGACTATGTGCTCAATGAATTTGTCAATATATAAATTGTTTTGAGAAAATGATACTAGGAAAAAAGCGTTATAACCGGGAAATAGTAACTTTATACCGAATCGAAATTCCTTGTAATAAATGTTAATGGGAGTGGGACCGAGAAAAAACAGCGTTATACCCGGAAAAGCGTTATATCCGGGAGCGTTATAACGAAGTTTTCCTGTAGTTAGAAAATACGAGAACATTGAAGACTATAGTGAATGCGGCACTTGCGGGACATTTTGGATGTTTTTCGGGACAAATCCGGGACGATTTTCAATGCGGGACAGACTTGTAAAATACGGGACTGTCCCGCAGGATCCGGGACGGTTGGTCGCCTTATTAACCCATTAATGCCTGATGTTACATATATGTAACAGTAAGACATCCTTCGTTTCAAACGACTGCTAAAGGAATAGGATATCAATTCGGCACTAAAAAGTGTTTTATCCTGTACTAGACACTATTAGCAATGCGTAGAAATCAATTTAGCTGAATTTGATTCACTATTGTGGAAGTTATAGAGGATCCTTTCTGATGGTTTTTTCGATGTTGACGAAAATCGTCACGATGGCAAAAGTAGTAGAGGAATTTTATTTTTATATTTAATTGTATCAAAAAAATTGGGGAAAAATTAATCGTATGGCATTACATGGTCTTTTTGAAACATTACAAAAAATAAATGAAATAAATATTGTCCGTAGTTTACGTTTTATAAGTACTTTTATAACACTGTTACATACACTGCCTGTCACAACAATAGCCGCACCACAAGACAGTCTGATCCTTAGAAATTTAAAGAGAGCACAGTTATTCCATATACTATAAACAAAAGGGATATTTAAAAGACAAATAATTTCACAAAAAGTTTCCTTTTATTCCAAACCGTTATTTCACTATAAAGGAAAAACTAAACTTTCGGTCCGTCATAACTATAGCCGCACTTGGAATTATTAGGGCATAAACTGATTCAAAAGCGGAAATTGAGGAAATTAATAACGGGATAGATCCTTTTCGAATAAAATAGACCCTGAGGGATTGTTTTGTTTATTTTTCACGAAATCATTTTAAAAGTTTTTTTGAGTTTTTTGCTTATTAATTTCTTAGCATCGATAAATCGCTGCTTTTTCATAAAAAAAACTCTCTGAAATCGTGTTTTTTTATAATTTTACGTAATAATGTTTCTCCAAGGTTCCCTGTCTAATTTCGATCAATTGGAGGCCCCCTTCCTAACAGTTGTAATATTGGAACCAACTTTAACTACTACGACTGGTGAGGGATGATGCAATCTCTTACCTCAAAATCCGTTATGTGTCCTATCTTCTGTATAAAATTGAAGCAGTTTATTATCAGGACAATCCTACAAAATATTTCCTATGTTGAAAGTAACGAAATCAAGTGTTCTATTGGTAGACTATCCTGGCCAATAATTTTAATGTGCACTTGCTGGATTTTCATAGATCTCAATACAAATTTTAGACAGAGTTCCTTAATAGTGTTAAGCTGGTTTGTTTATGTATTTAAAAGTTGATGTAACCACTTCTAATAGAGTAAAAACTTCTCTGGATATCCTGATCATAAACTGTTTTCGTTTTAATACAGAAGACGTTGCACATAACGGATGTTGTAGCAAGAGGTTACATCATCTCCCACCAATCATTACACTTCAAGGAGCTTCAAATGTAAGAAATGTTACGAAGGTGGCCTAACATCCTTTATCTAAAGTAGACAGAAAACAGAAAATCTTTGAGAAACATTATTACGTAAAATTCATAAACAAAAACACAATTTGGAAGAGTTTTCTATGTAAAAGAAACGGATATCGTTACTGAGAGGTCAATAAGCAAAAAAACACGAAAAACCGTTAGATAATTATTTATTGAAAAATAAATAATATAATCTCTAAGAGTCAATTTTAATTAAAAAAGATTTTTTCGGTTATTTACTTCTTAAATTTCCCCTTTTTAATCAGTTTTTGCCATACTAATTCCAAGTGCGGCTATAGTTATGAAAGACTGGAATTTCAGATTTTCCTTTATAGAAGAATAACGGTTCGAAATAAAAGGAAAATTCTTGTGATATTAATTGTGTTTTCAATATCCCTTTAGTTTATAGTATGTGGAATTACTGTATTGTCTTTCAACTTCCAAGGATTATTTTGTTTAATGGTGCGGCTATAGTCATGACAGGCAGTGTATATGTAACATCCGTCCTGATATGGGGAAAGTGCACTCTTCGTATACGAGGTGTATGAGTATGTACTTTTTTAGTGTTTTTTTTTTATTTTGTGGAATTTTGACACTATTGACGCAATAGTCCGGATAAATTATAAAAAAAAAGAAGTCCGGATTCTCAAAAAATCCGGATTAACGAAAATTCCGGATTTTAACAAGACATTTTTATCTAGGAAAATAGCATAAATAGTCTTCATAAATGTTAAAATTTAAAAGAAAAAATGCTATTATTTAGGTTTTTCCTTAAAATTAGTCATGTCACATGATTTTCTAGACCCTTGTGTCTTCTTGACTGGCAAATTGAGCGGCCATATTTGGCATAACATACCAAAAGTATTGAGAGTCGGAATTAGAATTGCTCTAGAAATCCTGAATATGGATACAATAGTTGTCCTATGTGGATTAAAATGATAGCCGGAGTCAAGTATCCGAAGCAAGGAGTCAAGGCTTTATTTTCATGAGGCCAAGGATTAGTTATTCTATTTAATTCTGCTAATATAATATTTAAAAGGATATATTTTGAGCTACGAAAGAAGAAATGGTTTCTAATGTAGACCAAATTATAGACAAACATGATTCCTATAGGCTCTTTAGTTAGTCCTTTCTAGACAAATTGGGCGGATGGACAAATTGACAAAAAAATTGAAACAATAATTTTATAATTTACTGGCAAATCTTCCATAATCCTCAAAATCTGTATTGTTAACTACTGTAGTTCTATAAACTTTTTTTGCTATTCACAAACTGTCAAATCTATTAGTTCTGTGGGTGTTCAAGAAACTTCTCAATAAAACAACAACAACTCCACATGCAAAAACACAAATATAATAAAATAAAATAATACAATGTTTGTCATAATATTTTTGTAAGGCTGCTCAATTTTCGCACACATTTGGTATCATTTCTACATTATTGTTGCATTATCTACATTCCAAACTTCATGTAAAATATCATCTTTCATATATTTTTCGCTTTATTAAAAAAAAAATTTACTGAAATCTTTTCTTTTTGAAAAAAAAATCAAAAATATACTTTGAATACACTTTCCCCGTATCATGCCTGATGTTACATATATGTAACACCCTCGAGTACTTCGAGTGCCTGATGTTACATATATGTAACAGTGCCGGGAGCCTGAACCCGGCATCCGGGGAAAAAATTTTTTTTTACAAAATGTGTTTTTAGCCATTTTAAGCCGACGTGGAAAATTTCAGCTCAATCGGTAAGATTTTAGGGTCTCGTCGTTAATGGGTTAATATACAGGGTGTCCCACGACTCATAGTACATACGATAATGGGTGATAGTAAAGCTCATTTAGGTACAATTAATGTTCTACATGACCCCTCTATCTTTAACCGTTATCAAGTTATAGCATTTTTTGTTAATAGTGTCAGAAACCTCGACTCGCCGCACAAACTCACTATTTGCCAAACAACCAAATATTTGATCCGAGGTTTGACTTTACGTTCTGAAACTGCACAAAATTCTACATAAAATAACTGTTTTGCCAATTAAAAAATTTAAAACCCTAGGCAGATACAACCATTCAAACTTCAAAGAAATTCGAAAATCGATATTTTCTTGAAAATTTAAATAGTAAAATCGTAACGGTACTTTGAACTGACAAATGTGCAAAGTTGACAAAAGTTGCCTCATAGTGTTAGCTTTCGAACAACATACAAAAATTAGGGTCTTAGGATTTGAAAAATTCAATATCTTACGTGTTAAAAAGAAAAAAAAACGTGGTTCCAAGAGAAAACCAAAGTAAACGTTTCCCTCAATTTTTCTACGAGTTTTATCTAGTAAATACGATTTTTTAATAAAAACGAAAAGAAAACACGAGGCCGAGATTTTTTTTCCGCGCGCGGCCGAAATTTGAGTACCCTTCACTTTTCTCGGGCTAATATTTTTTTCTGGAGTAACTATGACTTGTGTTTAATCCCCCATTCTTTTACTTCCGTTTTCACAAGTTTCGATACCTCGATAAAACATATTTGTGTGAGGTTTGGTTAGAATAACTGCACAAACAGATAAAGACACATTGTAAAGACAAATATATTCGTACAATGGGGCCATGGTGTAGTTATTCTAACCAAACCTCACATAAATATGTTTTATCGAGGTATCGAAACTTGTGAAAACTCCAGAAAAAAATATTAGCTCGAGAAGAGTGAAGGGTACTCAAATTTCGGTCGCGCGCGGAAAAAAACCTCGGCCTCGTGTTTTCTTTTCGTTTTTTGTAGAAAAATTGAGGGAAACGTTTACTTTCATACGTAAGATATTCATCATCATCAATGTGGCACGATAGCCCGACGTCGGGCCTTGGCCACCTGAATCATTGACCTCCAATTGTTAAATTTCGTAGGCTTGGGTAAGTGTCCATGTTTCGCAGTCATAACATAGCACGGGTCGGATGATCGTTTTGTACACGCGGAGCTTCGTGTTCCTGTGCGCAAGTTTCGAATTAATTATAGGGAGGACCGAGAAATATGTCTTATTGGCTAGTTGTATCCGTCGCTTAATTTCGTCGGTTTCGTTGGCGTCCTTTGATAAGTTACAACCCAGATAGTGGAAGTTGTCTACATACTCGATATTAAGGTCCCCCACTGTGATGCTTGAATTTGCTAGCGTCCTTGTTTTCGATTGCATCATGGCCTTTGTTTTGCTTTCGTTGATAAGTTGTCCAACTTCCTTTGCGGCGTTATTAAGGTTATGCAAAAGGCTTTCTGCATCACCCAACCTTCGAGACATGATGTTGATATCGTCGGCGTACGCTACTAATTGAGTCGACTTGATGAGTAGCGTTCCGCTGCTGTTTATATTCATGGGTCGAATTACATACCCAAAGCCAGGTTGAAGAGCGTTGGCGCCAGCCCGTCGCCCTGCTTGAGTCCAGTACGAGTTTCAAATAGGTCAGTGAGTCGGTTCTGCACTTTGACCTGCGAGACGGTATTAGTCATCTTCATCCTTGGGAGTCGCACTAACTTTGCCGGTATACCAAAATTCAGCATAGTGTTGTACAGTACACTTCGATCGATACTGTCGTATGCCTGCTTGAAGTCGACAAAGATTTGGTATACGATCGATGTTATATTCCCAGCACTTTTGGAGTAGTAGCTTCACTGTGAAAAGCTGATCGTTCGTTGAGCGACCAGGTCTGAAGCCGCCTTGATACTCGCCAATGATTCGTTCTGCGTACGGATTAATTCTCTTTTCAAGAATTTTCGATGATATCTTATAGGCCGTACAAACTAATGATATGCCCCTGTAATTCTCACACTTCAGCTTGTCACCCTTTTTGTGGATTGGGCAGATTATGCTTTTGCGCCACTCTTCGGGGATTACCTCGTCGTTCCATATTTTCAGCAGTAGCACATGTACAGCGTTGGTCAGGCACGTTCCACCATGCTTCAGCAGTTCTGCTGGGATCTCGTCAGGCTTTATTATTTTGGAGCGACTGTATGGCAAGACTCACCTCCTCTACTGTTGGAGGTAGAACGGGAGGGCCTGGTTCGGCTAACTGCTCAAGAGCTGGCTCCGCGGGGGATGTTGATGATGCATTGAGGAGCTCTTCAAAATGCGAGGCCCATCGTTTGTTGACGCTTTCGATGTCGCTGATGATGTTACCATCCTTATCCTTACATTGGCTTGTCCTGGGTTGATATCCGTTCTTATTATTTATAAGTTTGTACGCCTGTCTAATGTTCTTATTGGCTAATCTTTGGCTTATTTGCTGCAACTGCTCGTCAAAATGTTTGCGTTTCTTGCGTCTAATTAACCTATTAGATACTCGCCGAAGTTCGTTGTATCTTTCTTTCGTGGCTCGGGATGCGCGTTGTGTGTATTGGCGATAGGCTTCATTTTTCGCCTCAATCGAGGCCCTACATTCGTCGTCGAACCAGTCTGCTCGTCTGCGCCGGCCTTTATAGCCCACGACCTCTTCTGCGACCCCCTTGATGCTGTCTTTGAGCTCCTCCCAGAACTCATGTATGCAGGGACGTAGCCAGGATTTTGTTTCGGGAGGGGTCCATTGCTCGATCTCTGAAATTTCAGTGGACATTAATAAAAAATTCAATTTTGTTGTGGATTATGGAGACTATAGTATGTATAGTAGTATACACCATAACTATCCATAATTATAGGAAAGCCAGATTCTCACGCCTGGGACAAAAGTAGAACTGCATTTTCATTCATAATAACAAATGTTAAATAGTCAAGTGATAAAAAAAAGTATTCGGTTGAGTAGACATTATTTTGGACTTCATGGGGTCAGAAAAATATTTGTACCGAAAAGTTAGTCTCATCCTTAATGCCAAACCACTAACGACTCTGGATACTGTGTAGTGTCGGACCCAAATGTTAATTTAGATAGCTACAAGCTGGATGAAGTTGACAGCAAGCGTTTCCAGTCAAATTTCTAAATTAAGGGATATCTCATGAATTTTAATGAAGGCTTAAACTGAATTATCTAGCGAGTATCATGCTGAAACCTACTGAGTTACCTACAATCTCACCGTCTTATTATCATTTTTCGGTAAGTGATGTAACATAGAGGTATAGTGAAAGAATTGCAGTAAGATACACGCTAGATTTAGGTTAAACCTTGGTTATAATTCATGAGATATCCCTTGATTTTGAAATTGGACTGGATAAAAACTTCAAGTCGTGATCGTAGCAGACAACATAGTGCAGCAATTCCCTGTCCAAGCAAATGCCTATAAAGGGCTTTATTTGCTTCTTACAAAGGGACACTGCTAATAGTAGCGAGCTAAAGACCGAAAAGATTACATCAAAATTTAAAACCGACGGCAGAATTAACATCTAGGAAGTTTTTTAATGGATGAAATCAAACCGCTCTGTGCATTTCAAATAGTTGGGATAAATGAAACATCTGTGGAGAGCTGTAGATTCTTTATAGGGTATAGGTACATCGTGATATGATTCCTGATGGTAGAAACGGCCGGGACATGAACATAACATGACTTCACAATGCTTGCCTTTCCAAGCAACGCTCAGTAAAGACATAATTTCTTTTATCAGCCGTTGTTCCATTACAGTACATGGCATGGTACTGTTCCTGCAGCGATCCCGATTGCTTTATTGCTTAATGAGACTGCCTCATAAGAGGCACAAATTTACTTACGTGGGCAATCAACATTATTAGACAATGAACTCTATGCTTCAGCTTATGTTTTGCAGCTTGCAATTCTTGCACTTGCAAATGCGGAGGAAATACGCAAAAAAAAATCGAAAATTAAATCCAAGTGATACCTACTATCATTTCATCAAAGCTCATGGAGACGTTTGCGGAAACAGCCCTCCATTCTGCCTAGCTGAATAAAATTACTACATGGCTACCGGACAGACTTTCGCTTCGTTAGGAAAAGCGAGGTAGTTCACATCACAGATCACAGATATAGGATTTAGCTCCTCGGATCAGAACGTTTTCATATCAGTTTTTTTTTTTTAATTTCTGATCGAATTCACTTAGTCGGACGAACGAAAATTTCTTCTTGAGAAAATATCAGTAAGGTCACAAATCGCACTGCATTGCACTGCGTCGGGCACCTGTTAGAAGGAAAAGAGGCGGAGGGGAATTGTGAATAAAAATCTTCAGGTTAGGTTTTTGGAGGCAACACAAAATTGCACCAATCGTGAAAAAAAATCCTTCAGTGTACTTAATTTTTTTCGATTTCATTATATGTACATGAAACAGACCGATGATTACCCCAATATTTTAGAAAGAAGCTTTTCTGCCTTGCTAAAGACATTATTATCAATTTCAGAAATAAAGCTTGTAGCAATGAAGTGTGACAGCGAGATTTTCTCTTCCATGGAATATGGTAAGACCTTGAATGCAGTAGTAGAAAAAATGCTTTTCATGCAGTACCAGAATAAAGCTTTCTGTTTCCGTTCAATGTCTATGATAGCTCCTAAAGAGTAGAGTCCATTGGGCAACCAAAGCACACTCTCGAAAGTGTATGCCATAAAGGTAAATATTTTGAAGAAAGCCTTGGCTAAATATCTAAACAACAACAAACAACGATAAATGCAGCTACGCCCTTGATCACAGGAAATGTATAATAATACTATATATCGTTATAGGGTGGTTCCTTAGAATTTCCTAAACCCGGCGGCCCGGCAGAAACTTCTAGGCCCGTCACTGCCGGGCGAGGTCCAAGCAAGTGGGAACCCTAAATATATAACTGAAATTTCAAAGCCTATCCCAATTATTTCGGGAGGGGTCCGGACCCCCTGGACCCCTCCCCTGGCTACGTCCCTGCATGGATGCCTAGATTATTGATGTTGTCAAGCATGGGCGACAGTTTTTCCTCAAGTGCTGTAGTATACGCAGCCGCCAATCAAATTGTCAACCTCGAAGATCTTGGCAGGGTTGATTCTCGTTAGGTGCACCGAAGAGATTCTGCACCTGTAGGTCGTCTTCACCAAATAGTGATCGGTGTCGCAGTTGGCACGTAAGATATTGAATTTTTCAAATCCTAAGACCCTTATTTTTGTATGTTGTTCGAAAGCTAACACTATGAGGCAACTTTTGTCAACTTTGCACATTTATCAGTTCAAAGTACCGTTACGATTTTACAATTTAAATTTTCAATGAAAAATCCATTTTTGAATTTCTTTAAAGTTTGAATGGTTGTATCTGGTTAGGGTTTTACATTTTTTAATTGGCAAAACAGTGATTTTATGTAGAATTTTGTGCAGTTTCAGAAAGTAAAGTCAAACCTCGGATCAAATATTTGGGAGTGTGGCAAATAGTGAGTTTGCGCGGCAAGTCGAGGTTTCTGACACTATTAACAAAAATAGCTATAACTTTATAACGGTTAAGGATAGTGGGGTCATGTAGAACATTAATTGTACCTAAATGAGCTGTACTATCACCCATTATCGTATGTACCATGAGTCGTGGGACACCCTGTATATGTAACTGGACTGTGAATTCCATATTTTCCAGATATCTCATAAGCTATCCTGCTGCTGGAATTGGAATTACTGAGATCGGAAAATCCGTTCATGAGATACAGACAAAATAAATTTCTGTACTGGTAACCTTTCGACAGGTATTCGACATGGTTGTTTAATTACGTAGGAGGGGTGTAGAGCGGAATCTACCAATGTGCCTGTCTAGACAGTTTCAATTTTCGTTCGTCTTCATCATTTTGGCAATTGAAACTTGAGATGTAGGCGCTATTGAAGAAACGGATTCATTCTTGAACGCAATTGCCAATGTTAAATATTAACAACACATCATCTATTCATTCAATTCATGAAAGAATTCATCATTTAGCCGTCCTGACCAAAGCCGTGACACATATTTAACGATAAATAATGAACAGATCTGGATAGAATGAGACATTAGGTGTGTTTTTTGGTTATCCCGTGCAGGTTTGGGTAACGAAACTTCAAATAAAAAAAAATTACAGGTGGGTCAGCTGGCATTTTTTTAAATGGAGTTACGTTACCCAAACCTACACGGGATAACCAAAAAAAACACACTTACTGATCTCTTCTGTTCACTTGACGAAATCAATGACATGTTCAATGTTGAAAGTGGATACGGAGCTTGAAGACGATAGGGAAGACGAAAGCGCACATGTGTGGACATAGCCAATTTTCGCTTATCAATTCAGGTGAAATATGCAAAATAATGTGAGAAGGAATTCTCCTATTTTCTAGCTAGGCAAATCAATGTTTTTCATATTCTTCTGAATGTACATACACAAAATTTCCAATAAAAGGACATATCAAACGTTTCGAACGGTTTCGTATCTTCCGAGATACGACGTTTTGAATTTTGCAGAAATGTCAATTTCAACTTTTAATATCAAAATTAAACCCGAATTTCGTAACGGTACATTGTAGTGGGAAATCTGCAAGGCTTAGAAAAGTTGGCCTAATATCTTAGCTTTCGAACGGCATATAAGAATAAAGCATAGTTTATTTCTTAATAATATGTGTAAAAAGTAAAAAAAAACGAGACCTAGGCTAATTTCGGGCGCGGCCGAAATTTGGATACCCTTCGCTCTCATCCGGACTAAAAGTTTTTTCGGGCGTACCTACGACTTGTATTTAACCCCTCCCCCCAATTCTTTTCCTTCTGTCTTCACAAAAGTTCCGTTGCGTCGATAAAACAATATTTGTGTGGGGTTCGGTTGCAATAAGTGGGCAAATAAAAATATTTACTTAGAAAACGTTATTGGGAGATGCGGGATTCGATCCCATTTGTCTTGACCATTTTTGTTGCTTTGATGAAGACACATTAAGGATTTGTGAAATTGGTGGAAAAAATGTTTCTCAGAAGAACCAAAAGGGGGGGTTGAGTTTGTATGGCAGCCCCATGATCCCATGGTCCGATTTGATCCATTCTCACGTATGTTGTGTGTCATCAATAGAAGTACATTTGTGTGGAATTTGGTTGAAATCGGTGGACAAATAAAAAAGTTTTTCTTAGAAGAAGCTAATTTGGGAGTTAGGTTTGTATGGCAGCCCCATGACCCTATGGTCCGATTTTACCGATTCAAACATACATACTGCCTGCAGCAAAAACAAGTATTTGTGCAAAATTTCAGCGTCATAGCTCTTAAATTGGCCGAGTAAAACGCGTAGCAACAGACGGACAGACGACAGACAGACAGACGGACATCGCCCAATCGACTCCCCATGTTATGCTGATCATTATTATATGGTTGGAGATGCTTCCTTCAATGCGTTACAAACTTCATGACAAAGTTAACATACCCTTCGATGACTCTACGAGCGAAGGGTATAACAAAGTCCGTAAGTGGAAAAAATCTTGCTTTCGCTTGGGAATGAAATTGACACTCTCACACATGAACGAAGTGGTTTTAATAGTTATGTATTGCGTTTTATTATTATAGTAAGCAAAAGCGAACAAAATTATCTTTTTATAAATAAAAAAAAAATAAAAATTCAATAAATACAATATTACGAGTAATTTTAAACTAATCAATTCGGCTTGAAAATATTAAGATGGTGTGGTTATTCATCAAATTTACCCTACTGATATTGCTTAAAATGAGTTCCATCTTGCCGGACGCATAATTAGCATCTTTTAGACGTTGATGTGACTGCTGCAAGGATTTGTTGGTGGTTCATTTTCAAATTACATATTACACGCCGTTTGAATTCACTCTAACCCTTCAGTGGGCGCGCGCATGGGCGTAGCCAGGATTTCGGTCAGGGGGGGGCAAGCCCAAAATTTTTTTAACATCATGATTTTCTTAGGAGCTGAAATTTCCGGTCGCAGAAATATTGTTAGCATATTTTAGAGTAGCCTGGCTTGTGGTTGGATTGATGCAGAGCGTCATGGATTCCAGACTCATCGTGAACGAATTCATTTTATGGTGGTTTTCGAACTCACGACCTACGTGACGGACTATGATGTCGCCCAGATTGTAAACAAGTATCCACATTGATCTCAACACCTCAACAAAACAGCAGTTTAGATCTTGGAAATTGGATGTCACTCACACATCTGCGGCCCTAGTTTACTGGGTGACTGCCACGCATGTTATTTCTTTTTTTTTGCTAATTTTAGAGTAAAATTTTTAAAATGGAGATGAGAAAGATTTTCATCTGCATTCTGATTACATTCAACTGGCCTCCAATATCTGCCTTTCAGACCGTAGTTTGTCTATTTCAGTGCATTTTTTGTATCTCGGACTTCCACTTGCGAAATCAGTTTGTTTCGTCTGTCACTTTCATCTTAGCAAATTTATAAATCTTTTATTGATAGAAATATGGTTAACGGTTTTAATGAGATTTCCTCTAAATTTATCAAAGTATTAACTGTGGCTAAATTTTATTGCTGGTATGATTCAGCTAGAAAATAAATTTTGATTTAATAACTTGAAATACCCGCTCTGTGGCTCATTTGGTTGAGTCGCACTCTACGATGCTAGTAATATAGAGGTCCGGTGATCGAATCTCGGCGTGGTCCAACATTTCCGTACATGTGAATGGAAATATATAGTGCTTACAACATTATATTTATACACTCCGAAATTATATGCAATGTAATGTTGATTCGAAATTGCCTATAAACGGCTGAGTTAACGCACAAGGGGCTACGGTACTGAGAAGAAAAAGAAGAACTTGAAAGACACTGAAATATGAAACCCGTTCCTTACAAAATCCTTAACCCTGGAAGGTCATGCTTATTTTTAGTACGGAAAGGTCATGCTTCGTCGATTCGACGACCCTCAACTTTGACGCTTCATAAAAATCACCCTTTCTCAAAATATTACTAAAAGTTTACAAATTTTCAATCGTTAGTTTATTTAGAATGGAAAGACATCGATTTTGAGTAATTTTGTAGGGAAATTGATTTACAAATTAAATTTTCTTAATTCAATGTTGTTTGGCCCGAATATAAAACACTAAATTTAAAAATGAGATAAATAGAAATTTAACGTTGATATAATTCAAAAAACGTGCTCGAATCATAAAACACATATTCTAAACGTACTAGGAAATTGAGTTTAATGAATGAGAAGCTCATGTATATACAAGAGGCACAGCGATCGATTTTGGGGTTCCAACACGGGTTTTCTTTCACTTCACCTATTGCGGTTTTTACAGTGGATTGTAGAATTATTTACAGTAAATTTTGGAATATCTTCTCCCCGAGTTCCCTTGATTAATTCTAATTTTATGTACGATGTCTAATTTTGACATTGAGTGCCTTGGAGCCGACTTTTATGAGTTCGAAATGCAATCTTCCTAAAATGAGGAAGAATTTTGAGCCATTTTGCTGATTTGTCCTATTTTTGTCCTAGTAAATATTTTTTCCATAATTTTTGAAAAAATAGGTCCCACATTTCAAAAATAAACATAATTGTTATGAGCTAGTTGTATGAACACAGACTTATCGTCGAATCGACAACCAGCCATAAGAAATACTGGAGTTCTAAGAGTTACACGAAATTCATCCTTTGTCGTTTCGATGACACCGATTTCCAAAAATCCAACTTACCCTGCTTGGAGTGGTCAAAAAGACAACTGCTGCGCCAGCAGCAGAAAATTTTTGAAAATGTTGTATAGTGCAGCGATTTTTTTTACTACATCGATAAGGTTTTTTTCACCATCTTCATCGACCAGGGGGGGGCGACCGCCCCTCCCTGCCCCCCCACGGCTACGCCCATGGGCGCGCGGGCTACAATTGTAGCCCACACTTTTTTAAATGGCAACCATTTTCAGAATATGAACCGAATTCATTCGAACTGCTCAGTAGCTTTTTAAATGCTGCTTCTTAATCGAATAAGAATGTTTTTAATATTTTTTGAGCCTAGAAACTAATATTCTTTGGCGATCAAAGTCCACTGGGCTACAAGTGTAGCTCGCGCGCCCATTCATGTAACTTTTTTGGTACGCATAGATATCTATTAAAATAAAAATATTATTATAAAACATTGTAGAAAATAGTAACAGCAAAATGTTTGACAAAAAAAAACCGTTTCAAGATAAATGTACAAAAAATAGATTACTATTTTCACGAAAAACCTGCAGGCGAAATCAAAATTTCTTACAGCGTGCATCTGTTACATGTTGCTAACATAACTTCGTTTCTGGATGAAATTTTTATCAATTGTAGCGTAAATATTGTAAGAACAGTTAATCTGAATATTGTAAGTAAAAATTCAATCAGTTTAACTTACAATATATTTAGCTTTCTAGCAAAAAACTGTACTCCCAGTGTAAAAAAGTGTGAATATTGGGTACCCAAAAATAGGCTAAGTTTGAAATTCCACAAACTATGGTCATTTTTAACTGCATTCTTTCGCTCAATGTTCCATTTCGAAGATTTTTTATTGAATTCTGCGAATACAAACTTTTTTGTACTTTTCATTTTAAAAAAGTAACTATTTTGTCCATCTCTGTAAGTTAAAATGAAAAAAACACTAAAAATAAGACTAATTGGCACTTTGCCCTCTTTTATCATATATATTTTATTGGAAAATTATGTATTTTATATTTTTTATTCTGTACAACAATCACCAGACCGCAGACTGAAAAGGAAAAAAAAAATTAAAATTGAACCATATTTTTTATATTATTTTTTATTTGGGCTACAATTGTAGCCCGCGCGCCTAACCACGTGACAAATAGGTGCGCGCCTAACGAAGGGCTAAAACAGCATTGTAAATTTAAACCCATTTTACACTTACTAATATTTTACAAATACACAATTTTCGACGTGGAATTATTTTGGTGGCGTATTTACACCCTTTCAAATGGCGCAATCTAATATTTTTCACCTTTCTACGTTAAAAATACACAGAAATTTGCCCAAAATGCCTATAAATAATGATTATTTTTAGATGTTAAGTGTGTAAATTTTAACAGTGATGTCGGTTTTTACTCAATTTACGCAGGAATAGTGTAATTAAGAGTTTTATAGGCATTTTGTGTGTAATATTTTACTTGATTTATAGAGACTTGCAATAATTTCTATTGTATCTCATTTCCATTTTAAGTGTGAAGTGATACAGTTCAGTTGGTGATTGGTGAAGAAAGTGTAGAGTTAAGTTTAGTTGTAATAATATATTATGTATTTAGCATAATGCCTTGGTTATACAGTGCGAGCTATCGTGCGAGTTGGCCTAGACAGCTACTGCAGAGTAGCTACTTGCACCATGTGACCGCATCACGTATGATGCGGTCACATGGTGCATCATACGTGATGCGGTCACATGGTGCAAGTAGCTACTCTGCAGTAGCTGTCTAGGCCAACTCGCACGATAGCTCGCACTGTGTAACCAAGGCATAAGTACTCTTAACAAAAAATAGCGATACAATAAAATATATTGAAAATGGACATCGCTTCGTTTTATTCAATAAATAAATTTTCAGATATCTTATCATTTTCCTTTTCAGATTTGCATGGAATAGATTGATAATTGAAAATTTTTTGTTTCTCACACTTTTCAGGAGTAAATTGGTGACCACAGGAAAAGTAGGTAAGTCGAAAATGATAATTTTTCAGGCCAACCACTTTGAGGAATATAGAAAACGTGCATTCGGAGTTTGCGTCTAAAAGTGTAATACACAATTTTGTGGAAAGTAAGCCTCAAAATAGCTGCCCTGAAAAGTTATTTTTTTCGAACTTATCTACATCTTTCCTGTGGTTATGGAAATGAAAGATTGAATAATACATATTCTAGTTGAAAATTACACACTTCAATGTAATATATTAACGACAGAATTACTCTATAGATACCTCATCCAAAGACTCATTAATTCGTCCAAAATGTCTAAAAACACACCATTGATTAGAAACCACTTCAAAACAATGCCAAATTTACACAAACTGTTGCTTAAAATTAGACAATTCCTATGCGTATTTTCTTACGACCAAAATGTGTAAAATACTGCGTTCCGACTTTTGTGTAAATTTACGGTTATAAAAATAGTTTCCTAGTATTATGCGTGTAAAATTCAACTAAATTGTCTTAGAGTGTTTGTTCCATTAGTTGCTCTCGAGACAAAATCGGTTTGGTGTAACCTTCGCTTTTGATTTTTCCCCATACATAAAAATCTAAAGGTGTAAAGTCTGGACTTCTTGGTGGCCATGCGACCGGTCCGAATTTTCCTATCCATTTTTCTCCGAATTCTGTATTTAAAAAGTCCGTAATTACCCTACCACTGTGGGCTGGGCAACCATCCATCTGCCACCAAATATTGATCTGTTGGGAAATAAGTAAATTGTCCAAAATCGATGATACTATTTGGCTCTCTAAAATATGGAGAAATGCAGCAGAATTCAACCGATGCGGGAGAAAAACCGGACCAATCAACTTACCCCCAAGAACCCCCAACCATACATTTACGCTAAACTCATGCTGGAAGCGAGATGTCCGTACCACATTGGGGTTGTCAGAACTCCAAATGTGACTATTTCGGCTGTTGAAAACACCACTTCGAGTAAAAGTGGCCTCGTCCGTCCAAAGAATTTTATTCGGGAACTGGTGGTCGGCTTTTTGCGGTACATTACGCTTTCAGGTCCCCAAGGGAAATTTTTCTTGTTCTTCTTATCGACACTAGCGACACTTATCTTACCGTCCGCCATATAGCGGACACATGGCGGAAAATATCGGAAACATCCAAAATTTCCCTTGGGGACCTGAAAGCGTAATATACCCTTTTTGCTGTAAAAACTGTAATCACGTTCGGTATGGAAATGGCGATTTCCCATATAGCAGCCGCTGTAAAGCAATTTTGTTCCGGTCGGTCATGTAGTTCGCGTTCCGTCCGGGGAATGGCCGTTTCATCGCCCGGGGCTCGGCCATTTGCCTGTCAACTGTCCACGGAGGTGGTTGACCGAGTCCTGTTGGAGAAGCAGCGAAAACAGATAAGTAGGTAACTATATGATTTTTGTGAAATTTAAAAAAAAAAAAGAAACTACGGCAACTATTCTGATTTCCATTAAATTATTATTGGAAGCGTCGCCGGCGCCGCGGGATTGGTGAGCTCAATTTTGACACGGCAAACAAATTTTGCACCACGTGGTCAGCCCGAGTGCCAAATCGGCAGGAGCTCCAGTGGGCAAACGGAATCAGCAGCAGCCCCAGAGTGCCAGTGCAAAACCCAGCGCAGCCTCAGTGCAGCCGAGTGTGTCAGTGAAAAATCCAGCGCAGCCTTAGTGCAGCCGAGTGCGCCAGTGCGAAACCCAGCGTGCCAGTGCGAAACCCAGCGGAGCCCGAGTGCGTCAGGGCGAAATTCAGTGCAGCCCGAGTGTGCCAGTGCCAAGTCCTGCGGAGCCCGAGTGCGCCAGTGCGAAATCACGTGGTCAGCCCCGTGGCGCAGGCCGAGTCAGCAGCCCCAGTGGCGCATTCAGAGTGCCAGTGTAGAATCCAGCGCAGCTTCAGTGCAGCCCGAGAGCACCCGTGTGAAATCCAGTGGCGCAGCCCGAGTGCGGCGGCCCAGAATCACCACAAGCCCCAGTGGCGTAACAGGTTTCTTTTTTGTGTTGTAACTTAAGTGTTATGTGTACGTTTTAGTAGTATACAAATCAAGAGTTAGAAAAATCAAAAGTTAAAAAAAAAGACACAAATTCAATTTAGTTTATTACATATGTATTTTATACATATAATTGTGTCCTGCATGAAAAACTTAAAAAAATAGTAAACCAAAATTTTGTCACGTCTGTAGCGGCCGTTTTAGACTTTGTTGTCCCCTAGAAAACAATAAAAAAAATATATACATATATAAAAATTTGAATTGAATCAAAGTTCGTGCAGGAAGCAAACAAAAATAAAAAGAAGAAAAATTTTGATAATCATTTTATAAAACAATATGTCGCGTTCTGATTAAATTTACTATAAAATAACCTAATTCATTTATAATAAAATGTTCATCATCATCAATGTGGCACGATAGCCCGACGTCGGGCCTTGGCCGCCTGAATCGTTGACCTCCAATTGTCGCGGTTACGTGACCTTGTCCTCCAGTTTCGGAAGCCCAGCAGCTGGTGGGCGTCTTCACCTACGGAGTTCTCCCAGCGAGCTCTCGGTCGTCCACGCAACCTCGCTCCGTCAATTCGTTGTGCGTTCATCACTTTCTTTGGCATGCGATTATCGTCCATTCGTTGTACATGCCCCGCCCATTGCAAACGTTGAAACTTCACGATTTTCGATACTTCCAGCTCATCGTACAATTGATACAACTCATGGTTGTACCGGATACGCCATTGATCTCGCTCGCGAACGGCCTCGAAAATTCGCCGAAGGATCTTTCGTTCGAATCGGTCTAGCAAAATTTCGGAGGCTTGGGTGAGGGTCCATGTTTCGCAACCATAACATAGCACGGGTCGGATGATCGTTTTGTACACGCGGAGCTTCGTGTTCCTGTGCGCAAGTTTCGAATTAATTATAGGGAGGACCGAGAAATATGTCTTATTGGCTAGTTGTATCCGTCGCTTAATTTCGTCGGTTTCGTTGGCGTCCTTTGATAAATTACAACCCAGATGTTTGAAGCTATCTACATACTCGATATTAAGGTCCCCCACTGTGATGCTTGAATTTGCTGGCGTCCTTGTTTTCGATTGCATCATGGCCTTTGATTTGCTTTCGTTGATATGTAGTCCAACTTCCTCTGCGGCGTTATTGAGGTTATGCAGAAGGCTTTCTGCATCACCCAATCGTCGAGACATGATGTTGATATCGTCGGCGTACGCTACTAATTGAGTCGACTTGATGAGCAGCGTTCCGCTGGTGTCCATATTCATGGCTCGAATTACATACTCCAAAGCAAGGTTGAAGAGCGTCGGCGCTAGCCCGTCGCCCTGCTTGAGTCCAGTACGAGTTTCAAATAGGTCAGTGAGTTGGTTCTGCACTCTGAGCTGCGAGACGGTATTAGTCATCGTCATCCTTGTGAGTCGCACTAACTTTGCCGGTATACCAAAATTCAGCATAATGTTGTACAGTACACACAATAAAATGTTAGTTTGTGTCAAAATTTTGAAAATCTTTCAATGAAGCGCTAGAAGGGTATTGAGAGGAGGGATGGGGCTAATTGCCGAAAAGAGTGGTTTATCCGTCTTTTTTTCAATTTTTTTGTATAAACCCCTAATTAACGTGATGAAGGCCAAATTAAAGACCGCACGACCATCTGGAGCGACCTCGCCGACTAAGCCGAGCAGGAAGGGGTTTAGTACAGGCCGGCACCCTATCACAGGGTAGCTTTTCATTCCAAAACCACATAGAAAAGTTAATTCTTCTCTGATAAATTGTTCAAAAGGTGGAGATAGCACTTCCCTTCTTCAATTCTTCGCCGCAACGCAAGTTTCATATGTAGATCCATCCGATATCAATAGTTACCAATACTCCCTATCATTTTTTTTTATCAGTTTCAATATGACATGTTAATATCCATATATTCGTTAAAGCTAAGATCTGTACTTAGCAGTTTGCGCTAATGCTAATCAAATTACTAGCAGACCTGTCTCTCACTAATTAATCAATTTTTTTCGTTTGATGTCTACCGTGAAAAAAACATTATTAATAGAATAAGGTCGAATTAAATTCGGCCGGGGGCGAAAGTAGTTAACAATATTTTTTCTTTGTAATCTATTCGCAGTTTGGTTACGGTAATGTCATCATCGTGTGAAAGTCAGTGATATATAATTGAATATTTTTTCTATATTTCCTTCAGTTATCCTTATCCGTATTTCAAGAGCATGAGCAGCAGGAGGGTGTGTGTTTAGTTACGTCCAAAATTCTTTCCTGGAAACATGTTAATTTTGATTTCAGGTGAACGAATATTTTTTCGCCTCTCTGTAAAATTTAATAAATCAATCCAATGATATATGTGCAGATCATGAGCAAAGAATGCTTAATATTGAATTCTAGATAATAACCTATTCACCAGTACCATACAGTACTGCTGGAGTGCCAGAAGTGGTTGCTAATTTCCGAAATAATGTCGCGATCGAAATCTTTCGTCCTAGAGAAAAGGAAACGACAAAGAGTGAAAATTAAGTAAGTTTTACAAAGTTCAATCAGATCACACATTGTTTCGTAAGCAAAAGAAGGAAAATAATTCAGCAGCAATTTTAAATTTAGATGCAAAAATCCAGGACATTACTTATCGAGACTTTTTATTATGTGCGGTCTGGCTGGATTCATATCTTGGTTTATTTTGGCCAATATACCGTCATCAAGTTATCCAAATAAAGAGACGCCGAGGTAAGTTAAAGCTAAATTAGCAATCATTTTTATTTTATATTTATCAATCATAATGGGCCTACCACAAATTCCTTATTTAAAAAATGATAGAAAATGTATCTAAATTTGTTGCAATTAAAACATGTTTTGTTAAATTCTATCTGTGGATCTTTTTTAGTATCGAACCCTCAAAATTAGCTATCAGGTCGCATGAATAAAAATGCTTTGCTTAACCCTCCGTCGGGCGCACCTCAAAGCAAAACAAGATCGGGCGCACTCGGCCTGAGAGGGCACCTATATCTTTGGGTCCTTTTTTCTTAATATGTTACTTTAAATTTCAGATACTTTTCGGAAATTAAGTTATTATTATCTAAGGGATGTAATTAAACTAAATATAGTGCTAATAAACATATTTACTAAACAGTATAATACAGAAATAAAATTTTCGATTTACCAGAAAAAAACCAAGAGAGAAAATTTTATGAAAAATGAAGCATCCATTGTTTGTTAGAAAAATTAATGAAAGGCAGGCAGTATAAATTGATAATCGTTACTTGAAAAGGTTCTTAATGCTCCAAATTAAATGTGGAAAAACACTTTCGCGTAGTTTAGGCACATTCTAAATTATGACGCGATCAGGCGCACCTGGCCTGTGAAGCCAGAGTCCTTACCACACAACTGTCTAAAGGACCATGGAAAAATATAAGTAGGCATTGTGTGAGATTCTTAAAGTTGGACGAGTAAACGGAGCTAAAAAGTTGTGGGCCCCTCTACTAGCTTGGAGCAGAGCAGAAACTGTTTTGCTGGCCTGTCAGGCAGGGTGCGCCCGACGGAGGGTTAATACCTGGCTAAGCCGATCGATTGTTTGTGTCTGAATAGCCATAAGTAATAAGCAAAGCATCTTTTTATTCATGTGCCTGGATCTGGTAAGTCATTGTTTCTTCGATCAAAATTGTTCGGCAAGCATTTACATTACAGCCGTTTTGTCAAAATTAAGGAGTGCCAGTGGCAGTGCAGTGTCATAACAATTTATAAACTTATATAAAATTTATTTTTTTATACAATTTTCACTACATATAATTTTTACATTTTATATGGGAATTTCAGGAAGCTCCGAGATGCTGATGCCCATTGCGGATTTTTTCCAATGCTATGTAATTCGACAGTCATATATATATTATAATAGATATTATCATATCCTTAAGCCTACTTGATTTCGTTTAGTGCATAAGTGTAAAAATTTTAACCGAATGAATCAAGTAGTAATGATATAATAATAGAAATTAGTCCAGTAAAAAAATTCCAATTCAGGCCTCCAAATGGAAAAATATATAGTAAGGCTAATTTTGGTTGTTGTTCGGAAAGGTCCCAAATAGGACAAAAAAGGACACTAATTAATCCTTGATCAGAAGTGGGCATGCAGGGTGTCATATCAAAGGGAACGCCGAGTACATTACATATCCGGTGTTTGTTTCCTATTGCAAGGACCCTCAACGGAATAAATCGCGTTTGAATGGAAAATTTTCGCGTTTCCCGTAAATTGATTTATCTGTATCTTTCCAAAGTCATAACTACGCGAATAATTCAAGTTGTCACTACGTTTTTAATTTTTTTTTTAAATCTGTAATAGCTGAAAATTGAATCATTGAATTTGCAAAGAAGGAAATTGTTTCGAATCAGATAGCTCCGAAAAGGACATAAGAGGACACTAATTAATCCTTGATCCATCGTGGGCATGCGGGGTGTCATATTAAAGGGGACGTCGAGTACATTCCATATTCAGTATTTTATTGCAGTTTCAAGGACCTTCAGCAGAAATGAATATGTACCCAAGTAGCACAAAATAATCTTGGTTGGATATAATAAGCCGATTTTTGGTTATATTTTAGTTGATTAAATCAACGATATGGGTTATTGTTACTAAAGTGAGCATTTTGTTGGAGTGTAAACTTAAATATTTGCTATAAAATGCACTCGACTTCCCCTTTGATATGATACCCCGGATGCCGACCTCCGGTCAAGGATTAAATAGTGTCCTTTTTGTGAACTTTCCGATTAAAAGTTTTTTTTTAGCAAAATGAGTTGTAGACTCCTCCGAACCCACTGATTTAAAAACAACAAACACTAGCCTTACACTATTTTTTCTATTTGAAATGCTAATATGACTTGATTAAATATGACTGTGTTAGATGGTTTTTGTACCATTATGTGCTACGATTCAAAAATCAGCGAGATATCAAAATTTTTGCCAACTTCGGTAAGTTTTTATCTGCAGGGTGTCTCGCATCGGGTGGACAATATATCGAAAATAATATGCATTAGTTTTGCTGGAAAGCCAACTCCAACGATAATTTACCCTTAACTAAATTCGGGGGGAAGTTTTCTACCCCAATCGCCTAAAAAATTTTCAGTTTCGCGTGTTTGCCAATGTTCTTAATTTCTCCATGATAACAGAATGGACGGTCAGTTTGAAGTGACGAAATATGTTGCAAATTATAATCGATGACTGCACCAGCATATTTTTAAGCTTAGAACGATTTATAGGCAAAATATTATTGTCGGTTGTCATATGAAATTACAAACAGTGCACTGTGAACACTTTTCGGTGATTTCTGAAAACGTACGGCGAAATCAATCCGTTTTCGTCCACTCTGGATAGAATATAAGCATAGAGTAGGAGTAGAGTAGAGTAGGAGTATATCTGATCTGTGATATAAGTTCGTATAGTCCGAGCCGTGATGGTAAAAAACCGGGGTTTTCGAACTGTCGGAAATTAACCATCTTAAAAGTTGCGTTTAGTTACGGTGATATCGAAACGGTTGGTCAGCCGAAGCAAAACTTGACCAGTATAGCGTAATTAGACGTAATTAGACGCAAAAATTAGAGGTGTTCGGGGGTATGGGTAACTGTCGGATCGAACCTATTTTTTTCGATAGAGGACCTCTCCGTGAGTCTAAAAACATTGGTCAGCCGAGCCGCAACCTGACCGAAGGGTTCGGCCAACCAGTTTAAAGGTGCGATTTTTTTTAGGTGCGATGGGGTTTTCGGAACTGTCGGATCAAACCTATTCTATTCGATAAAGGACCGCCCCCTGATGCGAAAAATACTGGTCAGCCGAGCGGCAACCTGACCGAAGGGTTCGGCCAACCAGTTCGAAATTACCAATTTTTACGGGTCGATGGGGTTTCAGAACTGTCGGATCAAACCTATTCTATTCGATAGAGGGTCACTCCCTGATGCTAAAAACATTGGTCAGCCGAACCGCAACCTGACCGAAGGGTTCGGCCAACCAGTTCGAAATTACCAATTTTGACGGGTCGATGGGGTATCAGAACTGTCGGATCAAACCTATTCTATTCGATAGAGGGTCACTCCCTGATGATAAAAACACTGGTCAGCCGAACCGGAACCTGACCGAAGGGTTCGGCCAACCAGTTTGAAAGTAACAATTTTGACGGGTCGATGGGGTTTCAGAACTGTCGAATCAAACCTATTCTATTCGATAGAGGGTCACTCCCTGATACTAAAAACACTGGTCAGCCGAACCCCAACCTGACCGAAGGGTTCGGCCAACCAGTTCGAAAGTACCAATTTTGACGGGTCGATGGGGTATCAGAACTGTCGGATCAAACCTATTCTATTCGATAGAGGGTCACTCCCTGGTGCTAAAAACACTGGTCAGCCGAACGGCAACCTGACCCAAAGGTTCGGCCAACCAGTTTGAAAGTACCAATTTTGACGGGTCGATGGGGTATCAGAACTGTCGGATCGAACCTATTCTATTCGATAGAGGGTCACTCCCTGATACTAAAAACACTGGTCAGCCGAACCGCAACCTGACCGAAGGGTTCGGCCAACCAGTTCGAAAGTACCAATTTTGACGGGTCGATGGGGTATCAGAACTGTCGGATCAAACCTATTCTATTCGATAAAGGACCGCCCCCTGATGCTAAAAACACTGGTCAGCCGAACCGCAACCTGACCGAAGGGCTCGGCCAACCAGTTTAAAGGTGCTAATTGTTCGGGGTTTCAGAACTGTCGGATCAAACCTATTCTATTCGATAGAGGGTCACTCCCTGGTGCTAAAAACACTGGTCAGCCGACCCGCAACCTCAGCGAAGGGTTCGGCCAACCAGTTTGAGGGTGCTCATTTTCTAGGTGTAATACATACATATGTTTATATCGCTTTCATGTGTTTTTACCTAGAAATCTGCTGTCCTCGCCAGATTCAACGCGTCTAATCTCTTTCAAGCATTAAGCTCTTTACAGACTATAGAAGATTTTGCATAATCTTGAGATTTTAAAAAATCTAGGCGAAAATCTTCTAGATTTTCCATACATTTTCATAGATTTTGTACGGAAATTATAACCAAAATCTCGGAGAAAATCTTTACAAAATCATGGTGAAGCGTGGTGAGCTTCGCATTTGATAATACTACAGTAGAGGTAATCTAATCCATTTTCCGCTTCGCACATGGTTTTAAGCACAAAAGTTTGATGACGAACATAAACCATTAATTCCTATAAGATAGATTCTGCTTCTTGTTTTAACAAATTAATATAAATAGCAGTTTCATGCATGAAATTGTCAGAATTTTTAATTTAGACGGATTGTACTGTACTGTCAAGTCGTGGAACAAGATTACGACCAAAGTGTGAACAGCATACAGGATTACATAATCTACCTAGATCTTGCGGCCATATGTGAAAAGTCTATTAGGTGCTTGTCCGGATTTCTCTCCCACTAGGATTGTATGAGTACACGTAGCCTTCATTCATAATTTCAGAGATCATTCATAAATCACACACAGATCATAGTCCAATCCCTACAAGCCTGCACACACACAATCAAAACACAAGTAAAAAACAAAGTTTTTTTTTCAAATTTTCACGCTCATAATGCCCTTAACCCAGCGCGTACATTAAGCTGTGTAATGCCGCGTCCACGTCAACGACAACTTGTTTGATTAAACTTTTCCCTCGCACTTATCGCAAGTTGGAAGGCTGTTCGCACGATACAATATTCTCTCCAACTCAAACAAGTCGTCCAACTTCTGTTCACACGCACGATTAGTCTTCAAATTTGTTTGAATATCAAAAGTTGGAAAAAAATTGGATCGTGCGAGCGGCCTTAAGCTCGACTCACGACGACGCATATTCATGGGGTCACCATGTCGATGAGACGAGAAAATTTATGGCATCGCAAAAGGTATGAATCGTGTTTACATATGTATATATGTACATACATATGCATACATAGATACGAGAACTCTTGTGTAGAACTGAATTTGTAGAATGAGCCAAATTCATTCCTTTTGATGATTTTAAGAAATTTATATTCGAAAGGAGAGCGCAAACTATGCATTGTAGTGACAATGAAAATTTTGTTATTAGCCGAAACAAATTATGCCAAAATATGGCCATCGAACGGCAAAAATTATTATGGGAAAAAAGTCCCCACCGATTAAAGGTTCGCAGCCTTAACAAAGGGGGAATAGGGGGTATTTGTTTTTTTTGCGACACTGAACCAAATCGCCTGCTAAAGTAAAGAAAATATGGCTCAAATCATGAAAAAAAGACAATAAAAAACAGCCAAGAAATATTTCTCTTCATTTGAGAATTAGTCACACTAATTCAAGTGAAATGGCATTAGCAGCGCTTTAAGGAAAAGTAACTTTGAATCAAGCTCCCCCATTCTTCCCAGTCAAACGCGCTAACCACTGAGCCATAGACACTTATGACTAATTCACTACAACGCTCCAATATAAGCTAAAGCTAAAATAAAGATTTTCCACGAGCTTTGCATGGAAAATGTCAAAAAAATTTATTATCAAGCATTTGTTTGCTTGAATTGAGAATAATGGTTTAGGCTTGAATCTACTTCCTATTTCTCAAAAGAAGGTCTTGCAAATAGGATCGATTCAAGAAGAAATTTTCACATTTTGAGAAATTTTGTCTAAATTCGGGAATTTTGCAAATGAGAAAAGAGTTTCTTAATTTTTGATAGCCCAATTTTTTCAGTGGATTATTTCAAAAACAGCAAGAGATACAGAAAAATGATCTGAGGACACAAACAAAAACCACGTAAAGTTGCACTTTGTATGGGAGGTACACTTGGTTTTATCCGATTGAGTTGATGTTTGGTGGGTGCTGATGTTTACTTGTGCTTCCATTGGCAAATGGAAGATGTTTTTTTCATGTTTGACTAATTTTTTTTGATTCTAAATCTTCATTTCATCCCTATTCTCTTTCCGACTTAAGTATATGAGTAATATCTATATTTATACTTTCTATACTAATTATATAAAATAGCTTATATGGTATATAGGTAATATAGTTATATACCACTTGGTTGCTAAAACATCCTAAAGAAACGATTGTGAAAGGATACCAAATTTCGTCGATTTCCAATATTTGAAGTGTGAAGATCACTACACTGAACCAAATCGCCTGCTAAAGTAAAGAAAATACGGCTCAAATCAAGAAAAAAAGACAATAAAAAACAGCCAAGAAATATTTCTCTTCATTTGAGAATTAGTCACACTGATCCAAGTGGAATGCCAATAGCAGCGCTTTAAGGAAAAGTAACCTTGAATCAAGCAAACTTTTCTTATGAAAAAGACAAGAGAATCTGAACAAAAATAAAAAAAAACTTGCATCCACCCAACATCGAACCCATAACCCCATTCTTCCCAGTCAAACGCGCTACCCACTGAACCAGAGACACTTGTGACTAATCTACTACAACGGTCCAATATAAGCTAAAGCTAAAATAAAGCTTTTCCACGAGCTTTACATGGAAAATGTCAAAACAAATCTACTATCAAGCATTTGTTTGCTTGAATTGAGAATAATGGTTTAGGCTTGAATCTACTTCCTATTTCTCAAAAGAAGGTCTTGAAAATAGGATCGATTCAAGAAGAAATTTTCACATTTTGAGAAATTTTGTCTAAATTCGGGAATTTTGCAAATGAGAAAAGAGTTTCTTAATTTTAGATGGCCCAATTTTCTCAGTGTATAAATATCAAATTTGGACTTCCTTACTCCTTATGATTGGAAGAGTCCTTTTTCCGTATCCACACCTGAAGAAGGTGTGAAATGCGTGATTAAACAAAATTCGAAACGACTTAAGCGAATTACTCAAATTTTAAGCATAATAGAAAATACGCATTTCCACATCCAAAGTGGAAAAAATAAGTATCTTATTCTCGTTTCCGTCACAGATGCAGGGATTGGGAAAAATAACTTTAGGAGAGGTCCAGTAGTTTTTAGGCCGAACCGTTACAAACAAACATTCCCATATAAGCTATTTTATATAATCAGTATAGAAAGTATAGATATAGATATTACTCATATACGAGTACATACTTAAGTTAAATAAAATAAATTATATAGTTGAAGAAAAATACGATATTGGGTCGGCAAAAAACATACATCGCTGGATTGTTGCAGGAAAAAATAAATAAAAATACGGTCGCAATGGTATATAAGACATTAGAATTTTATTGAAAAATTCGGCGCTAGACTAAAATTTTGCTAACGACAAGCGAGAGCAAACGAGAGCCGTGCCACTGTCAAAACACGGCTCGCTATCCGTGAATTTGCGGGTTTTGGTGCACGATATGTGGAAACACGTCTCGCTAGTTGAGTTTTGACAGCGGCACAGCTCTCGCTCGTCGTGAGCTTCCCATATAAGCCAATGCATTTGTATGGCTGGAGCTTGCGAGCCGTTTTCGCGCCGTTTGAATGAAGCCCAAGGGTTACTGTGTCTGGAGACTGCCGGTGTATGTAAAGGCGCGTTTAGATGGCATCAAACTTGTTTGCATCCAACTTTTCCCTCAAACTTATCCAAGCTGGAAGGCTGTTTACACGTACGATATTCTCTCAAACAAATCCTATCAAACTTGTTGGCCGTGTAAACAGTAGTTGAAAGTTGGTCCGATTTGATCCATTCTTACATATCTTTTGTGTTATCAATAGGAACGCATTTGTGTGAAATTTGGTTGAAATTGGTGCACAAATAAAAAAGTTTTTCTTAGAAGAACCTGATTTGGGGGGTTAGGTTTGTATGGCAGCCCCATGACCCCATGGTCCGATTTTAGCGATTCAAACATACAAACTGCCTGCAACCAAAAGAAGCATTAAACTGGCCGAGTAAAACGCGTAGCAACAGACGGACAGACAGACAGACGGACATCGCCCAATCGACTCAGCTCGTCATGCTGATCATATATATACATATTTTATATGGTCGGAGATGCTTCCTTCTATGCGTTACAAACTTCATGACAAAGTTAATATACCCTTTACTCTACGAGTGAAGGGTATAATAACATACTCGACCCCCTGACTGATTGATGAGACTGCACATGCCCTTCAACTATATTAGCGTGAGCTATCTCGAAAATCATTAATTAATAATTTGTTATTATACCTATTCATATATGTCAGCATCAGCACACTCATTTACTCAGTTTTCGCCAAGTGCACTAAAATGTGCGCACGCCACCTACACTGTTCATACTAACCCAGAAACCATCATACCTTCGGGTTGACGGTTGCCTCTGACCACTCTGTGCACTGATTGGGGAAGAAGTTCCAATTACGCTTTTGTGGCGAGTCCGGCAACACCTCAATCGTGCCGCTCCGCCGAAGGATTGCGGAGATATCGACGGATTTCCGAAGTAGTACGAAGCTAATTGTGAAATTGCTGTGACCAACATCCAGGATATAGGTATGTACGCAAAACCGTAGTCACCTTGAATACAATTTATCTGTATTTTATCCAATGACAACTAAATATTCCATACATACAAAATGGAATTTAGATTTACCGCCACTTCCTTTGGGACTTTCAAAATTTTCTCGGTCTATAAACCTACCTCAGCGTAAAACGGATTAAACAAACAAAACAAAATCTGTTATGTGTCCTATCTTCCGTATAAAACGAAGCAATTTATCGTGAGGACAATCCTAAGAGTTCTTCCTATACTGGAAGTGACGTCATCAAGTGTTCCATGGTAGCCTACCCTACTACACATTTTGGACAGTGCTGCTTAGAAGTGTTAAGCAGTGTTGTTTATGTATTTAACAGTTGAAGTAACCACCTCTAATAGTGTTAGAACTTCTCTGTAAAATCCTGACCTTAAACGTTTCAATAGAGAAAAAACATTTGTAGCAAGCGATAGCATCATCATTGGCTATAGTTATGACAGGCAGCGTACCCCAGTTAGAACAGAATCGACAATTCATCGATAAAGAATCGAAGGCCTTCTACTAAGGAGAACTATGACTAAGTGAGAACTGGAATCGATCTTCTTCCGAAGACTGTCGTTGATGTAGAATCACCACTACGGACTATGAAGAATTTATGGAAAAACAATAACTGTGGTGAAAAAATATTATTTTTTATTTTTTTCCTTTTTATTCTAATTTTTTTTTATCTATTATTATTGTTTTACCTTATTTTAACTTAACCTTTTTACATTTTGCTTCTACTGGGAATCGAACCGGGCACCTATAGTTTCGTAGTCCTACGTCCTACACCTAAGCTATCTTAGGATTACTAACTTCGAGAATAAGTTAGTCGTTTTATTTTTTGACAATTTCAATCTAACTCAGAGACATTTAGATGAAAGTCATCGATATGTGATCGAAGACATTTCGATTAGATGGTATCTATGACAAATGGATAAAAAGTCATCGTTTTTGGATCGATTACTTACTTACCTTAAGCCGGTTCAATTTCATTTAGTACACTATAAAAATTTAAAGCGATTGAATCGAGTAGGCCGTTTCGGTGCAGTTTGGGAACAAACTTTTGAGGAGAATTTTATATATTAGATTTTACATATTATGACTTGAATGAATACTATAGTTTAAATAATAAACTCTAAAAGTTTTTGACCGGAGCAACACAATTTTCAGCAAAATTCATCTTCGACATAATGCGAATACGCGCACACTAAATTTAATGGCTGAACCTGCATTTTTTTAAAAAAGGTTTAAAATGAAAATTATTATAATAATTATAATTATAACTTATTTTTCAATAAAATTATAATTCTAATTCTAACTCGTATATGAGTAATATCTATATCTATACTTTCTATACTGATTATATAAAATAGCTTATATGGAAATGTTTGTTTGTAACGGTTCGGCCTAAAAACTACTGGACCTCTCTTAAAGTTATTTTTCCCAATCCCTGCATCTGTGACGGAAACGAGAATAAGATACTTATTTTTTTCCACTTTGGATGTGGAAATGCGTATTTTCTATTATAATTAAAATTTGAGTAATTCGCTTAAGTCGTTTCGAATTTTGTTTCATCACGCATTTCACACCTTCTTCAGGTGTGGATACGGAAAAAGGACTCTTCCAATCATAAGGAGTAAGGAAGTCCAAATTTGATATTTATAGTGAAGATATCAAATATTGGAAATTGACGAAATTTGGTATCCTTTCACAATCGTTTCTTTAGGATGTTTTAGCAACCAAGTGGTATATAACTATATTACCTATATACCATATAAGCTATTTTATATAATTAGTATAGAAAGTATAAATATAGATATTACTCATATACTTAAGTCGGAAAGAGAATAGGGATGAAATGAAGATTTAGAATCAAAAAAAATTAGTCAAACATGAAAAAAACATCTTCCATTTGCCAATGGAAGCACAAGTAAACATCAGCACCCACCAAACATCAACTCAATCGGATAAAACCAAGTGTACCTCCCATACAAAGTGCAACTTTACGTGGTTTTTGTTTGTGTCCTCAGATCATTTTTCTGTATCTCTTGCTGTTTTTGAAATAATCGCAAAAAAAACAAATATCCCCTATTCCCCCTTTGTTAAGGCTGCGAACCTTTAATCGGTGGGGACTTTTTTCCCATAATAATTTTTGCCGTTCGATGGCCATATTTTGGCATAATTTGTTTCGGCTAATAACAAAATTTTCATTGTCACTACAATGCATAGTTTGCGCTCTCCTTTCGAATATAAATTTCTTAAAATCATCAAAAGGAATGAATTTGGCTCATTCTACAAATTCAGTTCTACACAAGAGTTCTCGTATCTATGTATGCATATGTATGTACATATATACATATGTAAACACGATTCATACCTTTTGCGATGCCATAAATTTTCTCGTCTCATCGACATGGTGACCCCGGGAATATGCGTCGTCGTGAGTCGAGCTTAAGGCCGCTCGCACGATCCAATTTTTTTCCAACTTTTGATATTCAAACAAATTTGAATACTAATCGTGCGTGTGAACAGAAGTTGGACGACTTGTTTGAGTTGGAGAGAATATTGTATCGTGCGAACAGCCTTCCAACTTGCGATAAGTGCGAGGGAAAAGTTTAATCAAACAAGTTGTCGTTGACGTGGACGCGGCATTACACAGCTTAATTATGAGCGTGAAAATTTGAAAAAAAACTTTGTTTTTTACTTGTGTTTTGATTGTGTGTGTGCAGGCTTGTAGGGATTGGACTATGATCTGTGTGTGATTTATGAATGATCTCTGAAATTATGAATGAAGGCTACGTGTACTCATACAATCCTAGTGGGAGAGAAATCCGGTTTCGGACAAGCACCTAATAGACTTTTCACATATGGCCGCAAGATCTAGGTAGATTATGTAATCCTGTATGCTGTTCACACTTTGGTCGTAATCTTGTTCCACGACTTGACAGTACAGTACAATCCGTCTAAATTAAAAATTCTGACAATTTCATGCATGAAACTGCTATTTATATTAATTTGTTAAAACAAGAAGCAGAATCTATCTTATAGGAATTAATGGTTTATGTTCGTCATCAAACTTTTGTGCTTAAAACCATGTGCGAAGCGGAAAATGGATTAGATTACCTCTACTGTAGTATTATCAAATGCGAAGCTCACCACGCTTCACCATGATTTTGTAAAGATTTTCTCCGAGATTTTGGTTATAATTTCCGTACAAAATCTATGAAAATGTATGGAAAATCTAGAAGATTTTCGCCTAGATTTTTTAAAATCTCAAGATTATGCAAAATCTTCTATAGTCTGTAAAGAGCTTAATGCTTGAAAGAGATTAGACGCGTTGAATCTGGCGAGGACAGCAGATTTCTAGGTAAAAAGACATGAAAGCGATATAAACATATGTATGTATTACACCTAGAAAATGAGCACCCTCAAACTGGTTGGCCGAACCCTTCGCTGAGGTTGCGGGTCGGCTGACCAGTGTTTTTAGCACCAGGGAGTGACCCTCTATCGAATAGAATAGGTTTGATCCGACAGTTCTGAAACCCCGAACAATTAGCACCTTTAAACTGGTTGGCCGAGCCCTTCGGTCAGGTTGCGGTTCGGCTGACCAGTGTTTTTAGCATCAGGGGGCGGTCCTTTATCGAATAGAATAGGTTTGATCCGACAGTTCTGATACCCCATCGACCCGTCAAAATTGGTACTTTCGAACTGGTTGGCCGAACCCTTCGGTCAGGTTGCGGTTCGGCTGACCAGTGTTTTTAGTATCAGGGAGTGACCCTCTATCGAATAGAATAGGTTCGATCCGACAGTTCTGATACCCCATCGACCCGTCAAAATTGGTACTTTCAAACTGGTTGGCCGAACCTTTGGGTCAGGTTGCCGTTCGGCTGACCAGTGTTTTTAGCACGAGGGAGTGACCCTCTATCGAATAGAATAGGTTTGATCCGACAGTTCTGATACCCCATCGACCCGTCAAAATTGGTACTTTCGAACTGGTTGGCCGAACCCTTCGGTCAGGTTGGGGTTCGGCTGACCAGTGTTTTTAGTATCAGGGAGTGACCCTCTATCGAATAGAATAGGTTTGATTCGACAGTTCTGAAACCCCATCGACCCGTCAAAATTGTTACTTTCAAACTGGTTGGCCGAACCCTTCGGTCAGGTTCCGGTTCGGCTGACCAGTGTTTTTATCATCAGGGAGTGACCCTCTATCGAATAGAATAGGTTTGATCCGACAGTTCTGATACCCCATCGACCCGTCAAAATTGGTAATTTCGAACTGGTTGGCCGAACCCTTCGGTCAGGTTGCGGTTCGGCTGACCAATGTTTTTAGCATCAGGGAGTGACCCTCTATCGAATAGAATAGGTTTGATCCGACAGTTCTGAAACCCCATCGACCCGTAAAAATTGGTGATTTCGAACTGGTTGGCCGAACCCTTCGGTCAGGTTGCCGCTCGGCTGACCAGTATTTTTCGCATCAGGGGGCGGTCCTTTATCGAATAGAATAGGTTTGATCCGACAGTTCCGAAAACCCCATCGCACCTAAAAAAAATCGCACCTTTAAACTGGTTGGCCGAACCCTTCGGTCAGGTTGCGGCTCGGCTGACCAATGTTTTTAGACTCACGGAGAGGTCCTCTATCGAAAAAAATAGGTTCGATCCGACAGTTACCCATACCCCCGAACACCTCTAATTTTTGCGTCTAATTACGTCTAATTACGCTATACTGGTCAAGTTTTGCTTCGGCTGACCAACCGTTTCGATATCACCGTAACTAAACGCAACTTTTAAGATGGTTAATTTCCGACAGTTCGAAAACCCCGGTTTTTTACCATCACGGCTCGGACTAGTATTGGGCCGTGCTCGTGCAAACTTCATGCAAGCAATCTCAGTTGACGTCGTGTTCTCGCTGAGTGCAGAAGTGGAGCGTCCTACAAGCAATAGCAACCTCGGTAAATGAACGGTGGGGTAGAAAAACAGCCCACGAAAGAAGTTACGTAAGTATTTTGGTCATTGTTTGTCTTGAGAATTAATTTTTTTTTACAAAATGGCGCGATTTTTACGTGAAGAAGAGATTGCACAAATTTCGGAAGAAGATTTCCCAGACGCCTTTACATGTTTTTTTTTTCTTTAATCCTGGAAGGTCATCCTTATTTTTAGTACGGAAAGGTTATGCTTCGTCGAATCGACGACGCTCAACTTTGAGGCCTCATACAAATTACCCTTTCGCAAAATATTTATAAAATTTGACAGATTTTCAATCCTTAGTTTATTTAGAATGGAAAAACATCGATTTTGAGTAATGTTGTAACGAAATTGATCTACAAATCAAATTTTCTCAATTTAATATTATTTGGCCGGAAATATAAAACATTAAATTTAAAAATGAATTAAATAAAAACTAAACGTTGATATAATTTTAAATATGTGCTTGAATCAGAAAATATGTATTGTAAACTTAATAGAAAGTTGAGTTTAATGAATTAGAAGCTCTTTTATATACAAGAGGCACAGTGATCTATTTTGGGGTCCCAACACGGGTTTTCTTTCGCTTCCCACTCTCCAGTTTTTGGAGTATATTTTAAAATTATTAACAATAAATTTACGAATTTCTTCTTCCCGAGTTCCCTTGATTAATTCGAATTCTATGTATGATGTCAGGTTTTGAAATTGAGTGCCTTGGAGGCGTTTTTTATGGTCTTATTGATCGGTTTCACCGCTGTTTGCAGCTTATTTTTAATTTGTATTAATCAAAAACACTTTTTCCTTACTACAATTTATTTTTCTTTTTGCAAATATATATTTCGAATGCAACTTGCATTCTTCTTCAGTGCGAGTGTTTCTGAAGTTTAGATGGCTTGTACATGGTAATTTATTATCAGAATGTTTTGTTATCACTACCTGGTTAAAAGGTAAAAAAAAAATTGGGTTTTCTAAAAAGTTAATCCTGTTTAGCGCACCTGCGCGGCTAGTTTAATGATTCGTGATGGGCAATTTCCTTCGTCGTCGTTGAGGCAGTTACTACCTGGTATCTTCATGATCTCCAAGCTTTCCCATGCATCCAGTCTTGAGGGTTTATTGACTTTACGTAATATCTCGATATCCTCCCAGCTTATGACGTGTCCTTCGTTTACAATGTGGGATGCGACCGCTGATTTGATTGTTGCGTTGCTTCTTCGTGCTGCTGCTTCTGCCTCTTTCTCGTGCTCGTTGAATCTCGTCCGGATGAGCCTCTTCGTTTGTCCTACGTATTCCTTGTTACAGTCCTTGCACGCTATTTTGTAAATTCCGCTCAGCTCGTCTTTCTTGAGTGGGTCCTTTTCGCTACCTAAAAGAGATTTTAAGCGTGTATTAGCAGTAGATCCTACAATCTGTATATTGAATTTTTTGAGGCGATTTTTTATCTGGTAGAGAAGGTTGGAAGTTGGAACGCTAATGCGAGTTGGTGTGTTGTCCTCAATTTGTGTGTTGAAAAAGGTAGAGTATTGCTTTCTTTCGGTTTGTTTCTGCTTTCGGTAAATCAGTTTCTTGATTGTATCCGTTCTTCGTTGCAGTGTCTATAATATAATTCATTTCATTCTCGTAACCTTCCTTTGTAAGCGGATATGTAATGAGGCGATGGACCATAGAGTTAAACGCTGCCATTTTCTGTGGTACGATATGGTTTGATGAGTTTGGTATAGTGCATTGGGTGGTGCTTGGTTTCCGGTAAATTTCATATCTGAGTGTGCTTGCGTGCCTTATAATTGTTACATCCAGAAATGGCAACCGTCCGTTTTTCTCGTGCTCTATTGTAAATTTAATGTTCTTATGAATGCTGTTGATCCCCTGTGCCAGGGTGTCCAGATTTTTCGCTTCTACTACGGCGAAGACGTCGTCCACGTACCTATACCAAATCCGAGGCATCATCTCTTTTTCCTCGATTCTCGCCTTTTAATTTGCGACATGAACATTTCGGTTATTAATGGGGAAAGTGGGTTGCCCATCGCCACTCCCTTCGTCGTTCTAAAAAATCGTCCTCGAAAAGTGAAATAATAATTTTCGTTCATACATAACTCGGCCAGTTTCGTATATTATGCAACCTTTTTTCGCCATTCAAGCGATCTTCCTTGGCTGTTGAGCCATTGTCGGAGTTCGAAGGTACCCTGCCTTACTGGTGTATTTGGGAATAGGGCAGTTACATCAAATGACACCATAACCTCATCTTCTTTCAGTTCGACACTTTTTAATTTTTCCGTTAGTTGCAAAGCGTTTTTTATCGAATACTTGCTGTTCGTATCTCCGATTTCCTGGAATTCTTTGATAAGCCATTGTGCGATGTTGTAAGTTGGGGAATTGGTGTCAGCAATGATTTCCCTTCGTTCGTTGCCTGGCTTGTGTATCTTTGGCTGAAACCTTATCCGTGGTAGTGAAGGATTAGGCATTCTCAGTTTGGATGCGTTAGGGAATACTAATGTGGCTTCTTTGATTGCTCTATTCACCCTCTTTATCGACTCCGGCAATGGGTTGGCACGCAGTTCAAGGTAGTTGCCATTAGATAACTTTTCATTAACTGCATTGTCGTACTCGGTTTTTTCCATTATTACAATGTTGTTCCCTTTATCTGCTTTCAGATAATACACCGGTTTTTCTTTCAAGCTTTTGACTAATCTCTGTTTCGTCCTCGTGTTATTCGGTTGTGTGGGCTTTGGGTCGTCGGTACCTTTTTCAATTACTCGTCGCACGTTTTGTCTAATTGCGTCCTTTACGTCCCCATCTTTCCACTTGATGGCTGCTTCGATGTTCACTACTGTCTCCGGTATGGGGTTTATGGCTGGTAGGGAATGCTTTAAGCCTTTATTTAACCGTTTGAGCTCTTGTGGTGTGTATGTGATAGATGACCTATTTATAACAAAATTGTCTATTTCTTGTGGAGATGGGTCGGGCGTAGTTAACTTCTCGTCGGCAAGCAGCCTTAATGTTTTGTTTAATGATTGTCTTTTTTTTATTCGTTGACATTCGTAGGCTCTGTTAATTTTTGTGATCATTTGGTTAATAGGTGCTCCTGTGAGAGACGCATGCTTTGCAAGTTTTAGGTGGTAGCTGTATGCTTTTAAGGTTGTTTCAGATAGTTTAGAATGCAAATTTTTAATCGAAGTATTAATAAGGCTTGTCTCAAAGAATTTTTCGGCCTTTTTAGATATATGTAATCCGCATTTAATTTTTACTTTATGTGATTTGGGTGTAAGGTTTAGTCGTTTGCATTGGTGTAGAAATTTGATATCTTCGGAAATTTTAGCCATAGTTTTCTTAAACTTCTTTCTTATGGTTTCGAAAGGCAATCTTTCTAAAATGAGGATCCATTTTGAGCCATTTTCCTGATTTGTCCTATTTTTGTCCTAGTAAATATTTTTTTCATAATTTTTGAAAAAATTGGTCCCACATTTCAAAAAGAAACATATTTGCTATGACCTAGTTGTATGGATGCCATAATAAATAATGGAGTTCTAAAAGTTACACAAAGTTCATCCTTCGTCGTTTCGACGACGCCAATTTCCAAAAATCGAACTTGTCCTGCTTTCTTCGACTAGCTGCAAGGTACCAGGCAAGTACATCGGCACCGTAAGTGCTATAAGAAAAATCAGCTCAAAATAATGAAAATTGCCAAGAAAAACCGGATAAATGTGATGATGCGTGGTCGATTCGACGAAGGATGACCTTCCAGGGTTAAATAAAATTATAAAGCATGAATATTTAATCATAGAAAGACCTCATGTCAATATTTTTATGTAAGATCAAATAAGAAATTTTTTTTTGTTAATTTTTATTCTAATTTGCCTTATATTTAAAGCACTACAAAAACTTTTCAAATAATTTTTTTTTTTTTCAAATAAGGAATAATGCTCCATTTTTTTTACGAAAAAATTCTAACTGGCTTGAAGAAATACCATTTTCTCTGAAATAATAATGTCTTTTGAAACAATAAACGAGACCGAGGCTACTTTCGGGCGCGGCCGAAATTTATTTTACCCTTCACTCTTCTTTGGCTAAAAGTTGTTTGCGGGCATACCTATCACTTGTGCTTAATTGTCTAATGATCATATCTTTCTTACATCATTTTATTCTAGCTTCATTATTTCTAACAGCTTTAATCCTCCACCGAGCATTTTTTATATATTACTTTTGAACGGTTTAGCCCATCCAGTTGAACTTGTAGGACATCTAAGCCACCGAAATTCTGCTCAGAAATATACTTGGAAAAAATTCCAAAAGTACAAATTTGCAGGAACGGGCACGTGGGGTCTTCAAAGACCCCATGAGTTCCAAGGCCTCCATTGTCGTGAATATCCCGGAAACGAATCTCGGAGCCATAATCTAAGTTGAGACCTTTTTATCTCGAATATCTCGATATCTTTACTATTCTTCCACGGTTGTTTCACTGGGTCTTTCACACTGAACTGAAGGCCGAGGTAAGCTTCATATAATTCGTGGCTGCAATGAAAGTAATGGAAGAGATTATACCATGGATCGACTTGTCAGAAATTATCCTGGCTTAAGAAATTCACGAAAACAGCTGCTAGCTTTGTTTTTCAATTGCTTCGATAGCTTCTTCTTCTGATATAGAACGGAAAACTCACGTTGACTGCAGCAAATCTAAAAAAATGAGATTATAATTTTGCCTCCCCTAATTCTAACCACAGCTTATTCTATGTCAAATAAAGTCGTAGGGGCATCCAGAAAGAGTTAAAAACAAGTTTACAGGCATTGGCTATTTCATATTTTTGAAATTTGTTCTAAAAGTTATCCTCACTACTCTAGGAACAAATTAGCTTTCCTTTGAGTCCAAGGCAGAGGGACAAAACAGTAAAAATGTTGATCGCAATCCATTTTATATCAAATTTTGTAAATAATTGTCATAAACATGTTCAAGAACATAACAAAGTACTTCACTGAACCAAATGTTTACATAATAGTAATGCAATTTTTCGTGTATGCAATGAACTTTTCATTCATTTTCAGCCAAAGAATACTTTCATGGTTACTATGAATTCAGTTCATTATTTTACATTATTTTAATATGTAATGAAAATTTTCATTGATGTAATGAAAAATTTCATTGAAGAAAAATATTCACATTACCTATGATGGTTTCATAGTATTTTTTTATACCCTTCACTCGTAGAGTAAAGGGTATATTAACTTTGTCATGAAGTTTGTAACGCATTGAAGGAAGCATCTCCGACCATATAAAATATGTATATATATGATCAGCATGACGAGCTGAGTCGATTGGGCGATGTCCGTCTGTCTGTCTGTCCGTCTGTCCGTCTGTCCGTCTGTTGCTACGCATTTTACTCGGCCAGTTTAAAAGCTATCGAGCTGAAATTTTGCACACATGTTTCTTTTCATTGCAGGCAGTTTGTATGTTTGAATCGCTAAAATCGGACCGTGGGGTCATGGGGCTGCCATACAAACCTAACCCCCCCAATTTGGTTTTTCTAAGAAAAACTTTTTCATGTGTTTACTAATTTCAACGAAATTTCACACAAATGTTTTTCTATTGATAACACAAAACATATGTAAGAATGGATCAAATCGGACCATGGGGTCATGGGGCTGCCATACAAACCAAACCCCCCAAATTATGTTCTTCTAAGAAAAACTTTTTCATTTGTGCAGCAATTTGAACCAAATTTCACACAAATGTGTTTCTATTGATGCCACAAAATATATGTAAGAATAAATGGAATCAGACTGTGGAGTCATGGGGCTGTCATACAAACCCAGCCCCCAAATTGAGTTTTTCTAAGAAAAACTTTTTTATTTGTCCACCAATTTCAATCAAACCTCATAAAAGTGCATTTCATTTGATGCCACAAAACATGTGTAAAAATTAATGGAATCGGACGATGGCGTCATGGGGCTATCATACAAAGCCAACCCCCTAAATTGAGTTCTTCTACGAACAACTTTTTTATTTGTGCACCACTTTCAACCAAAACTCGTAAAAGTGCACTTCAATTGATGCCATAAATAATCGGACTATGGAGTCATGGGGCTACCATACAAGCCCAACCTCCCCATTTTGGATCTTCTATAAAACATTTTTTCTACACCAATTTAAAAAAAACCTCAATGCGTCTTTATCAAAAAAAAAACGAGACCGAGGCTAATTTCGGGCGCGGCCGAAATTTGGATACCCTTCGCTCCCCTCGGGGTTAAAAGTTTTTGCGGGCGTTCCTATGACTTGTGTTCAATTCTCCCCGCTTCCATGCATTTCCTTGAATTTTCACATTAGTGCCGCGGTGAAGATTTATTGGGGAAAGCGGGGGTCGTGGGTTTCTTAGAAGAAACAAAAGGGAGGGGGGCATGTATGTATGTTTGTGGCATCAATTAAAACATATTTCTATGAGATTTGGTTGAAATTGGTGGACAAATAAAAAAGTTTTTCTTCAAAGACCTTAAAACCTAATTTGGGGGTTGGGTTTATATGCCAGCTCCATGCCCCAATGGTCCGATTTAATTCATTTTTGCGTATGTTTTGTAACATCAATAAAAATACATTTCCATGAGGTTTGGTTGAAATTTGTGTGCAAATAAAAACATTTTTCTTAGAAAAATTTTATTTGGGGGGATAGGTTTGTATGGTAGCCCCATGACCACATGGTCCGACTCCATGTATTCATACATATATTTTATGTCATCAATAGGAACACATTTGTGTGAAGTTTGGTTGAAATTGGTGTATAAATAAAAAAAAACTTCTTAGAAGAACTTAATTTGGGGAGCTAGGTTTGTATGACAACCCCATGACCCCATAGTCCGATTTGGTCCATTTTTACATATGTTTTGTGGTATCATTAGAAACACATTTGCACGAAATTTGATTGCAATCGATGAGAAAATAAAAAAGTTTTTCTTAGAAGAACCTAATTTGGGGGACTAGGTTTGTATGGCAGCCCCACGACCCCATTGTCCGATTTGGTCGATTTTTACATAATGTTATGTGTCTGCAATGAAAACATATTTGTGTGAAATTTGATTGAAATTTGTGCATAAATGAAAAAGTTTTTCTAAGAAGAACCTAATTTTGGGGGTAGGTTTGTATGGCAGCCCCACGACCCCCTTATCGGATTTTACCGATTCAAACATACAAACTGCCTGCAACAAAAAGAAGCATGTGTGCAAAATTTCAGCTCCATAGCTTTTAAACTGGCCCACCAAAACGCGTCGCAACAAACAGACAGACGGACAGACGGACAGACGGACATCGTCCAATCGACTCAGCTCGTCACGCTGATCATATATATATATATTTTATATGGTCGGAGATGCTTCCTTCAATGCGTTACAAACTTCATGACAAAGTTAATATACCCTTTACGCTTAATAAGCGAAGGGTATAAAAAAAGTAAAACAAATGGAATCGTACTATGGGGCCATGCTCCCGCATCCCCCCAATAAAGTTTTCTGAGATATTTTTTTTTATTTTACCACTTATTCCAACCAAACCGACGCCACAGAATTTGTCAATATCAAATATTATGCGAAAACAGAAGGAAAAGAATGGGGAAGGATTAAATACAAGTCATAGGTTTGCCCCAAAAAACTTTTAGCCCGAGGAGAGTGAAGGGTATTCAAATTTCGGCCGCGCCCGAAATTAGCCTCGGTCTCGTTTTCATTTGTTTTCAAATAAAAAAAAAGCTTCTGGAGTTCAGCTTTGAATTTTGGCCGGTACAAGTTTTGCACACATTTCTTTTGCCTATATAAACGCATCATAAAGCATAAAGCATCCTACCTAGCTACAATGGGATTCGATCCCGGGACCCTATGATTTCAAGACCTACACCCTACCTACTACACCAACCAGACTATACGTGATGAAGGTTTCTAGACACACATAAAGTATTCGTCAGAGTTATGAATAGCGTTCATTAATGTTATGAAAAATTCATGAATATGGATAAATTATTGCGCTTTGGTGGAAACTTCAGAAGAGGATATAAAAAAAAAAAAATCTAAAAATGTACATGATGGAAATATCATCAGTCCAATGCATTTTCATATATATGAGAGGCTTTTAGCAATTATATTTCAATGAAATAATTTCATTAAATCTAAATTAATTTCATTGAATTCATATAAAACTACATTGATTTAAGAATTATATGGATATTTCACCAGAAATATGGAAAGTTGAAACCAATGAATCTCTTTCATTAAATATAAGAAACGCTTCATAGCCACGATGAAAATCTCAATAAAATATCAATGATTTCTGCATACATACAATGAATGAAATTCATTAATATTTTGAAGATCCTTTTTTTCAGTGCACGTGCCCATTCGCGCAGTGCCTGGCGAAGGGTTAATACCTTAAGTGCAGAAAACTTGGTGTAATTTTGGATCGATAAAGACATAATTTAAAAAGATTTTTACCAAATTGTAGATCTTTAGGGGCAGTCTGAATTGAATTGTATTGAATTCGAGCTAAAATTAACCATAGTTTGCTACACTTAACGTATAAAAACTGTTAGAAATAATGGAAGTAGAATAAAGTGATGTCAGAAAGATATGATTGTAAGATTAGATTTTTTTTGGGTCAAATCACACAAATTTGACTTTGAAGCTCTGTAAAAACTAAACCTCTTATCGAATATTAGTCTGGTTGGTTTTATTTTTTGGGTATTTGTTGGCTGTAAGAATCATATTATTTCACTATTCTAGCTGGTCTAGTTTTGGAGATATTGAGCTTTAAGTCGTGCAAGAAAATGATTTTTTCAAAAAATCTTCAGATGCGTGTGGCATCTAATGGGTTAAGAATTGGGGGTATGTTTCTTGCAACTTTTTTGTTGGAAATCACATGAGGAATCACAATTCAGTGCGTTTATGCGGAAGTTTCCGGACACCCTGTATAGTTCTATAGACGGTGTTTTTGCTCAACAAATAGTGCTACCAACTCTTCCAGTATTGACTACCCAAGACGTGACACTTTGTATATCATTCCATTCCTAATTCATCTGAATATAAATATTCATAGATATTTTTGTTTCAGGAGGAATGTCTGAGGGTAACTTTGAGTTTGAGGAATATAAGCTTTCCAACGTCATCATTACACAAAAACTGGCTTAACACTGATCTTGAAATAGACAGTTTGTACTTGTCAAGATCAAACCTACAAGGGATTGACGATGATGCATTTGAAACCGACAGTTTTGTGGACTTAAGACAATTGCAGATAACCGATAGTAATTTAGCCTGTTTTTCGACATATTTCCTGGGACATTTAAAACAGCTGCAATATTTGACATTTGATCACGTCGTCTCTGAATTTCCAGCCGATTACTTGAAGGACACTCGGTCACTAACGCATCTTAAAATCACCGGCATTTCCGACCTGAAGTCACCAGTTGACTTAATAGGCAACATTTCGTTGACAAAAATCCAATCAGTGAACTTTGATATTAATAACTTTGGCGACACAATCAATGAATTCACCTTTATAAATGTCCGTTCAACGAAAGAATTACATTTGTACGGCTGCCAAATCACGTCATTGGGAGCGAGAAGTTTTGATGAGATCCATTCACTCGAAATTTTGGATTTGCGCAATAACAGTTTGAAAACAATCCAGGCCGACATATTGGCACACTTTTTCAGCTTACCTTTGGAGGGAAGTTTACAAATAAAACTAGCTGCAAATCCTTGGGATTGTAATTACGAACTTTTGCCACTGGCAGTTTTGATTAAAAAACACTCAGACAGACAAGGGTTTGCCGATACGGTTAGATGCTTCTCGCCGCTGAAGTGGCGTGGTCATGTTTTAGTTCCAGAATTGATAGCTACCACAACACCTCCAACGACAACCACAAATGAGGCTACGAGGACAATATCGTCGACAATCTCCTCGACAACCCTGTCCACAGCTAGTTCTTCTACATCAACCACAACTGAGCCGCCTACAAAATGTTTTGTAACGACAACTATAGCACCCATAACCAAACAGCCGTGTCCTGAAATTGACAACTCTTTGACGAAAATTGGCTGCAAATGGAATGAAAATCACCACCCCAAAGATGATGATTGTTCGGCCAGCGAAACGGATACATTGCAAATACGAAAAATGACTGCAAACTTTACTATAACCAAACTAGCCGCAGGATCAGTTCAGATTACTGTTAACTCTAAAGAAAACGATCAAAATATAACGGTAATTTGGTTCAGCAATTCAACGGATATCCAGGAAAGTCACAGTTTTACCAAAAGCTGGAGCCATGATCTGGAATGTTCTCGGCTGGAAAGTCGGTTTTACAAAATAAGCAACTTACAGCTGAATAAAGTCTATACATTCTGCATCGTGCCAATGAATAATTCACAGACATCACCGTTAAATTGTCGCTCATACTACGTCCAGGACGATTGTGATGAATCGGATGATATGGTCGTCGAAATTATTGTAATCTCAATAGTTTGTATTCCAGTACCGATTTTGCTTGGTGTACTAACCATGTTTTGTCTTGTCAAATATCATCCAGAAATATTGAAAGATCAAAAAATTTCCATGAAACGTAAGAAAACGATTAAAAACAAACTAATTACAAAAATGGAAGAAATTTTCAATGAGCCACCGTTGTCGTCGCCGTCGCCAGTGCGAATAAATTCAACTTCGGAGAAAAGGTAAGAATACCATTTTGAAAAAAAAAAGGAAGAACACGAAATAGTTTTGAACATTTCTTTCTCTCCTGCAGGGATCGGTTAGGGCAAAACCATTCTGTAATCAGTGAACCTAGCAATTCGTCTATGAAAAAGCATTTAACCAGTAGTACGGCTAGTGCAAGAAGTTCCATCATTCCGGATTACGAATGTATACCATTTCGACAAACCGCTACTGTACGTAAGGATAGTGTGTATTTTAAGGGTCTGCCGGAGCATTCGCCACCCCCTTTGCCCAAACGGATGTCAGGAAGTATTCGGGATCGTGGGACAAGTCAGGTTGTTCCAAGCAATATATTGCAACTGGCGGAGGTTTCAGAGCCTGATGATTATCTTATGCCTTATATTGATGTCTAATAAAAGTTTTTTTTGCAAATAGATATTTTATGTATTTTTCCGTATTTGTCAAATAATTCCAAAAATTTTAACGATTTTTTTTCATTATAATTCATACCAAAAATAAAAACGTATAACACAATAGCAATTGATTTTCAAACAAAGGGTTTCTACCATAAGTACGCGGTCGGCGTCCAGGTCCTCCAGCCTCATAAACTCAGTAGCTGTTCTTCATCCGGACGTGATCATTGATCATTTTCAACGATATTTGGATAGTGACAAACACTGAAAAATCGCCAAGTATTTCAGAGAAAATCTTGAGCATTTAAAAAAAGTGTTTAAAATAAATTTTCTCCCCTTTCGGGCGGGGTGAGTACAGCGCCCGCTCTAGCACTTATGCCGCCCCGGGCAAGACTACAAATTGCTGCCCCTAACATTTTTTTTTATTTTGAAGGAGTTGGATCGATTCCTCCGTCGGCATCATTCGATCGACCAAGACAAATGGACACATTTTAAATTTAAATTTCATATAAATAACTGTACCAAATTGGTTTGGTTTAACCCCGGTCTGGCTACTACTCGTTAGTGGAAAAATTATTTTTATTCTGCCGACGAAATACTGCATTGCTGGAATAATCTTCCACTGTGGCGTAACGCTTTTAATTCTTTTCGTGTTCAAACTCAAAGCAGGCCCTTTTTATACAGTCGAATTTTTCATTTATTTGATATTCATGTAGCACAGTGTCCACTGGTTGGAATTGCTTTTTTTCTGTTACTTAATCGTTATTTTGATTTAAATATCTGTCGAAACGAAATTTTATTTCTGCGATCAAATTTTAATAAGCAATTCTTACAGCTGTATTTGTTTGTCAGTCCATTGAAAAGAGTTTACCTGCGTCATCGCATTGCAAGAGAAAAATCTCCCGAATTCGCACTAGTTCAACAATTCCCCATTTTTATTTTAATGTATTTTTATTAAACCGCGCAATCGATACAAATTTGAAATGGAAATCCGCAAATTTGATGGTGTAATTCGTCAAAATGATTTCAAAATTTGGTAATTTGATATGGAATTTCATAAGTTCAAAATAATGAAATTTCGTCAACGTGATTGGGAATTTATTTTGAAATGGAAATTCGCCAATATCATTTGAAAATTCATAGTTTCGACGTAGAAATTTGAGGAAACATAAATTTGTCAACATGATTTTAAAATTTCTCAATTTTAAATGAAAATTCGTCAATTATGACATTGAATTTTGTCAACGTGAAATGCGGTAACATGATCTTGATATTCATTCAGTTCGATGTGGAAATTCATCAATTGGACATGGAAATTCGTAATCACGTTCTTGAAATTATTTTTTTCTGGAATTTTGGGGAATTCGATCTGGAACTTCGTTAGTTGAAAAGGGAAATTCGTCAAAATGATTTGGAAATTCGTCAATTTATAATGGAAATTTGTCAACGTGATTTGGAAATTCATCATTTTGTAATGGAAATTCGCCAACATGATTTAAAAATTCGACAAAATAATTTTCAAATTAATCAATTTGACATGGAATTTCGTTAATCAGAAATAGAAATTCATTAACATTTGATTTTGATACTAATCAATTTGTAATGGAAATTCGTCATCATGATTCAAAAATTCCCTAATTTGTATCAATATTTTAAAATCGTAACTTTTAACTTAAAACATAAATTGCGTAATTGAGTACTTGATTAAGTTTTTGACTAATAAGTATAAAACAAAAATGGCCTGTGGGGGTCCTTTCAGCTTGGGGCCCGTGTTCCACTGCATACAAGGAACACCGTACGTTACGCCACTGCTTCAAGACTACCTAAGAACCGTAAATATTCATTGGATTTAAAAATGCCAATCAGGATACACATTATACTACCCAAATATTGTTACCCTTACGGGTCACTACTGAGTCAGATAAACTGATAAACTTCTCGAAATATGTCGCTACTGAGGCTATGAACCCACACCAAGCAGACTAGCAGTTAACCAACCTTATTGGTGAATTGTCAGCAATTGTTCAGTTCAGGCTCTGACTTCTTGAAAATTCATCTAGTTTCCTGTGAGGTTCTTTTGGATTAGTTACGGTTACGATACAATAATACATTGTCTTCCTTGGGATGATTTGCTTTACTAAAAATTAAATGGCTAATATAGAAATTTTATATAAAGTCGAAACATCTATTTTTTTGCATGCTTTTTTTGCTGCATTTAAATTTTTGAAAAATTTTAGATTCCCATTAAACACAGGTTCTGAAAGAAAATGGTAGAAATTTGTTTGCGAGGTACAATTTTCTACGTTAGAATTTATAGAGTTGCTGTCCTTTGCCAGTAGCATTTAAAACTCCACCCACAAGTTTGTTATTAATTTATTTCATTCTTCTACTGAACATTAGTTTCAGCTTTCTTCTATAGTTTTCTTTCTATGAAGTGCCAAATGCCGCCCCCAAAATTTGGCGCCCCGGGCGGCCGCCCGGCTTGCCCCTCCCTAGAGCGGGCGCTGGGTGAGTACAAAAGATGATTCGACCGGTTTCGACTGGCTGTACACGGTTCTTCTCATCAGATGCCATCTCAGCAGAAGCGTGCTCCGCCACATATGGCATGACTGGGAATGTACAGGCAAATGGAGGATGCATTATGTAGGAATTAGGATATCATGAATTATGTAAATGAATTATTAAAACAATGAATAACTTCTAGGGTTAAACAAACATCTAGAGATTACACGACATTTAAAATATTGTAGTAGCATAAGCTTAGAATTAAAACGAAACATCTAGTACGTAAGAGGGGATTCACACTTTGGACAAGATTTACTAAAATCACTTAATTAATCGAGTCGAAACCCGCCTACTAGATTAAATCGTATGTCATTAAATTCAAAATGCATCGTAGAATGTACTTTCATTATTCAAATTGCAGTACAATATGGTACAACTGTCAACTAAATCTAGGATTTAGTAAATCTTGTCGATAGTCTGAATCGCCCCTTAGATTATTATGAAATGTCAAATAAAGAGACGACGGAAGTCAGTCGTTGGAGAGACACAGAACAGTGACTGGCGTTTTGCTCTTAACCCTCATCCAGCGGGATAGGTACAGGTGTACCTTTTTCGTTTTTAAAACACCGTAACTTTTTTGCTATTGGTCCGATCGGTCTGAAATTTTCTGACATCTCTACGATTTTAGTTTAAAATATTTATTCCAAATTTCAGAAATGTGTGACCACCCATCCCCAAGTTATGGAGCAAAATTAATCTTACACCCTTTAACGGCGGCAAAGGTACATTTGTACCTTCATATATTTTGTATGAAAGAAAATTTACAAAAGACGAAAATAAAATATTTTTGGTGAATGCTCATGCTTAGAGAGACTTATTATAGCATCAATAAGTTGAGAACCGAGTGATGTACAGATTTATTATTATTTGATTTACGATTTTTATTTGTAATGATCAAGGTCCTTGGAGACATCGATCTATAAGGACTAGGCTAACTCATACAGAGGTTTTTGGTTATTTGACATCAATCTGAAGACTTTTACTGGCATGCCAAACTTTTTGAAGTATGTAATGGCTTGGAGCAACCAATACAATGTATTACGGCTTCTTTCCCCCATAACATCTAGTGAAAATTAGGTTTGTAACAAATGCTAAAATTTTGGATGCCAAAATTTTGGATTTTAGCGGTTGATTTTCTATACCACAAATTCCCATAATTTGTATTTGTATTCCATCACCTAATATTTATGATTTGTGTAATTCGGGACGTCCACCCGAGTTCCTTTTGAAGTTTCAGCTGAAAACCAGCAGAAGCCTCCAACCAAATTTCTAAATGGATGGGTGGTACATAAACTTGGTTGAATTGTACGTCGGTACCATATATAGATACCGATAACTGCTATAGAATATGCCACATGTCTTCGATTTCTTGTTTTAATTTTTCAATCGATCCTTGGACTTAATTACATGTACGAGAATATATATTACAATTAACCAACAACAATCACAATTAAAATTTTTGATATTTGTCTACTACAGGAATTGGCCTGAGTTTAGATTTACAAAGATTAGAGACTGAAAATTATACTAGCCGATTGTACTTGCTTGTTGCTTGACAGGACCTTTCTTTGGTATAATAACACATTTACTCATTTCTCCAATATATTTATTGCTTCAAATATCGTTGTTTTATGGAAAATAACGAGAATGTGATAATTATTGACGTTTTTTTCGTTAGCGATAACGGGTTCTAGTAACAGAATAATATATTGGGGGCAGGGGGGTAAATTTTAACCAAAGACTCCACAATTCGCAAATCAAATATACCAAATTCTTCTAAAATCATTAATGACTTAATTTGAACCGTTTTCTACTTTTCATTTGTAAATCAATTTTAGATTTCGTCAAATTAAAATTCGAAGCAACCCATTTTTTTAATTTTCTTTTTAAAATTTTGCCTATTTTCTAAATTTACCCACTCCAAAAATTAAATCCACATAAACCCAACTTCTTAAAACATTCACTTCGGCAAAAACAGTTACTAATTTGTGACTAGTCAACATAATATAACGGTTTTACGGTCAAAATTCATACAAATAGTGAAGATTTTCATACAAAATGTACTAAGGTACAGGTGTACCTTTGCCGCCGGCAAGCGTTGTAAAAATCTGCCGCTGGATGAGGGTTAAATGACTTACTAAGTTGCAGCACGATCGACGGGGCAGATTTCCCTATCCCTCAATTAAGTAATCAGTACATCGATTTTGGGCACAACGACGAGACGATCGACGCGATTTTATCAACTACGACGACAGCACATAAATTGACAACGTGGACGACGGCGAGGTGAGGTATCACAACGACCAACCACGTTTAACGAGTTATTCTGTGCTTTTAGTGATAAATCGGTCATCGGTCAAGAAAGATGAGTGTCATAAATTCGGAAAATTTATCTTCTGAGGACGAGGCGCCATGCACGTGGGACGTGGGCGCCATGACAAAAAACAGTTTGAGCGTGAGCTGGTGCGCATTGAAGGCAAGAAGAAAACCCACAAGGAATTACTTCAAGAACGTCCTCTACAGTTACGGAAAGTGGCAAAAGACGAAAAATCCGACGACGACGCTGACGGTGCAAATAAAGGCTACGAAAGTGTTCCATGAAAAGTGACGACGCGCGGATGTAACACCGCCACCCTGACTACATCAGGCCGGCTTGTGAAAGGCGATGACGTACCAAAAAGGCCTGATGTAGCCAAGATCTCCGTAAGGGGGAGGATAAAGGTTGAAACGCTCCGGCCGACTCCTATATCCTTTTCAGTTGTGGCATAACTGCGAACCCTTAGCTATGCAGGAGGAGCTTCATAGGGTGAGCGGCTCCGGCCAATTCCTATGTTTCTCTACGGGGCGTTACTTTCCCGCATTATCCGAGTAACCGCTGCGCCTGAGTGCTGTATTAACAACTTCAGCGTCTCAGGTTACTAAACGTAATAGGGTGAAATAAACCGAATAGTCAATCACCGAAGCAGCACCTTCCGTAGGGGGGAGGGTAAAGGTTGAAAGGCTCCAGCCGATTCCTATATCCTCTTCAGTTGTGGCATAACTGCGGACCCTTAGCTATGCAGGAGGAGCTTCATAGGATGAACGGCTCCAGCCAATTCCTATGTTTCTCTATGGGGCGTTACTTTCCCGCATTATCCGAGTAACCGCTGCGCCTGAGTGCTGTATTAACAACTTCAGCGTCTCAGGTTACTAAACGTAATAGGGTGACAAAAACCGAACGGTCAATCACCGAAGCAGCACCTCCGAGGCCTCCATGATGGACCTCTTTCGTTTTACGAATACTATCATAGTTAAGCCGACAACCCATCCTTGGAAAAAAATCTACGTCAAGAAACCTGGAATGAAAGCCTCGGATTGGACGGATACAACCCAACGACGACATCGCAAACGAACAACTGATTACTCTTTCGGAACCTGGAATGTACGCACCCTGAATAGGCCAGGGGCCTTAAGGGCCCTCTTGGATCAGGTCGAAAAATATAAGCTGAGCATTGTTGCACTCCAGAAAACTAAATGGCTTAGTAGCGAGATTGATGACCGAAATTCGTACACAATTTTCACAAGTGGAAAACCTTCGGACCACAGGGAGTTTGGAGTGGCGTTCATTGTAAACAATCAACTTAAGCCGCATGTTATCGACTTCAAACTCATAAACGAGCGGCTGTGTGCGATTCGCATTAAAACCCGGTTCTTCAATCTCTGGCTCATGAACGCGCATGCCCCCACCGAAGTCAGTGAAGACTCGGTTAAGGACGAGTTCTATCACCGCCTAGAAAATCTCTTCGATTCACTTCAATCAAATGATGTCAAATTGCTGCTAGGGGATTTTAACTCCAAAGTCGGAAACGAAAGTTGGCATAGGGGGATTACTGGAGGATACAGCCTCCATGAAGACTGTAACGACAATGGCCAACGACTAATAGACTTCGCGACCAGCAGAAATATGGTCATTAGCTCTACCTGTTTTCCGCATCGTCGCATTCACAGGCAGACCTGGAGATCTCCAGGTCAACATACCGTCAACCAAATTGACCCCGTCCTTGTCTGCAAGAGATGGGCATCGAGCATAATGGATGTTCGGTCCTATCGTGGAGCAAATATTGACTCTGACCACTATATGGTGAAGGCGACTTATAGGTGCAGAATTTCTTCGGTGCGTCATTCGAGGTTCAACCCGGCAAAAATTTTTGCAGTTGACAAATTGTTGGATGATGCCACGGTGGTCACTTATACGACTGCCCTTGAGGAGAAGCTGACGCCCTTGCTAAATAACATCAGCAACAAAGGCGCCCTTGAGATCTGGGATACACTCAAAGACACCATCAAAGGGGTCGCAGAGGAGGTTGTGGGATACAAAGCCCGGCGAGCCCGAAATCATTGGTTTGATGAAGAATGTCAAAATGCGGTAGATGCTAAAAACGAGGTATATCGCCAGTGGTCTTACGGCAACTGCCTCTACGGGGCGGACCACACCCGTTTTGTTTTGCAAAACGGCCAAAAGCTGCCAAAATGCCTTCCTGGCAAGAGCCCCGGCAGGAGCCCTGAAGGTTCGATGCAGGAAGGTTGTGTTTGTCTGTGTATATGTGTGGGTACGATGTATGTGTTTTTTCGTCATATTGGGAGCATTACATCTCGGCGCGGCTGCTCTCAATTTTACTAATTCGCGCCGGTATTGAAACAAATCCAGGCCCAGAGGTATGGATTTGTAGTGTCTGCAACCAACGTATCGGTTCGAATGCCAGATCAGTGCCGTGTAATTGCTGCAGGGAATGGGCTCACTTTAGGTGTTCAGGGTTACGTAGACAAGGTCAACACTCCTTAGCATATGTTGCGCCAGGTTGTATAAATTCCGGGCAACCCAGGGCTGCTCCCAGCCCACCTTCCCCACCACTGCCCCCTACACCGCCAAACAATATGATAAGGAATGCCAGACCCAGTCTTACGCCTGGCCCTCCCCCTCCAGCAGTTTTCACTGCACTATCTATATTACAGTTTAACTGTAATGGCATTCACCGAAAAATCGCTGAGATCACACACTTCTTGAGTTCCAACAGAATTCTCATCGCCGCCATCCAAGAGACGTTGCTTCACGCAAACTCGTCTCTAAGCGTCCATAGCGAATATGTTATACTGCGGAAAGATCGACCGGCCGCCACGGATGATCCTCACCCTGGAGGTGGACTTGCCTTCCTAATACACAAGTCCGTACATTACTGTGTATTAGATGTAGTTGCTGACGGTACGGCGGAAATTCAAGCCATCTCAGTTCCATCAGGGAGTACCAATATCGAAATTTTTAATATATATGTACCACCTCACTCTAGTTGCCCTTCTGGCTATCGTTTCGATATTGGTCCTCTCCTTTCCGGAGAGCACAGGGTCATCCTTGGCGACTTTAATGCGCACCATGAGCTCTGGCATTCGGACCTCAACAACAATGCCAGGGGTATAGCTATCGCCGAATCACTTGACGCCTCAGAATTCTGTTCACTTAATGAAGACTCGCCGACTAGAGTCGTGGGCACTTGCAGTAGTTCTCCTGACATAACTATTGTCAGTGCCAGTCTAATTGCTGCTTCCCGATGGGAAGTACGTACCACCCTTAAATCAGATCACCTCCCAATCATTATAAAGATTGACAAACCAGCGAACATGACTAAGTCAGAGAAGCGAACGTTTGTCAATCACAAGAAAGCCGATTGGGATGGTTTCAAAGCTTACTCGTCGGCGAAGTTCACCGAGCTAACATCACCTATTACCATTCATGAGGCCGAGAAAAATATTAGGAACGTCATTACCACAGCCGCGGCACGTTTTATTCCGGCAGGACGTATCCCGAAAGTTCGGCCTAACTTTCCCACTAGTGCCGCCAGATTAGCCGATGAACGTGATCAGATCAGAAGCGCTCACCCTGATGATCCCAGAATTCAGGAGCTTAACTCCGAAATTGACCGACAAGTTAAAGACTATAGGAGGGCGAAATGGAATCAGCACTTCGATGAATGTAACCTCAATGAAGGTGTCAGCAAACTATGGTCTACCGTCCGCGCCTTTTCCAATCCTCGGAAAGAAAAGAGCAACAACGCCATTGAATTTGGCAACACTAAAACCTGTGATCCTCTTCAGTGTGCTAGCCTGTTCAATAAACAATTTATTGAACATCCCAAGTCTGACGGCCTCAAGCGCAAAATTAGAAGACGGATTCGCAGCCGGAATGTTGACACCATACCATCTTTTACAGCGGACCAGGTTAAAAAAGTCATCGAGAATGCTAAAAACTCCAAGGCCCTCGGACCAGATGGCATTTCGATGACCATGTTGAAACATCTCGACCTTCCAGCCATTGAGTATCTCACGGCCGCCTTTAACTTGTCGATGTCCACGCTTGCCATCCCTGAAATCTGGAAAACAGGTCGAATTGTTCCCTGTCTCAAGCCAGGGAAGAGCGCAAATCTCGGGGAATCCTACCGCCCCATTACGATACTTTCTCCTGTCGCAAAGACGCTGGAGGCCCTTATTCACCCCACTCTTGTTGCACATGCGAAGCTAGAACCTCACCAGCATGGCTTCAGGAAGATGCATAGTACCACCACTGCCCTCGATGCGATCACTACACGCATTCGTGATGGGCTAAATCAACGCAGTCGTTGTCACAGAACTATTCTGGTGGCAATAGACCTATCAAGTGCATTCGATAAGGTCAATCATTCAATGCTCCTAGCAAACCTGTTGAATATGCATCCTCCTGCACAAGAGATCCGTTGGATTGCCAATTATCTAGCTGGTCGGCACTCCTTCACCGAGTTTCGAGGCAAACGTTCTAAGCTTAGGAAAATCAAATTAGGTGTTCCACAGGGAGGGGTACTCTCCCCCACTCTGTTCAACATCTACATGTCCGGCCTTCCCACACCACCTGAAGGAATCGAGGTGATTTCCTATGCTGACGATTGCACCGTACTCGCCACAGGGAATGATAAGGATGAAATGCGCCTCCGAATTAATCGCTATCTAGGACGATTACAGGCATTTTTCCAAAGCCGAAACCTCACCATCTCTGCGTCCAAATCTTCTGCGACTTATCTAACCACTTGGTGGGAGGACATCAGATGGGAGATGGATATACGTATTGGCAACAATTCTGTTCCTACTGTTAAAAACCCCAAAATTCTCGGGCTTCACCTAGAGAACATGATGACGTCTGCGAATCACGCAGCTTCAGTATGTGAAAAAATGCGCAGTAGGAACAACATCCTAAAAGCTCTAGCTGGTAGCACCTGGGGCAAAGATAAAGAAACCATGCTAGCTACTTATAAAGCGGTGGGTCGAGCGGCCGCTGATTATGCAGCCCCAGTTTGGACACATAGTCTATGTGACACAAACTGGTCCAAAGTTCAGGTCTGCCAAAATGCCGCTCTACGCATCGCGACAGGTTGCCTTCTGATGTCTGCCCAGGATCACTTACATCAGGAGACAACATTGATGCCAATACGTGATCACAATCTCCTACTCTCTAAACAGTATCTTGTTGGTTGCTACCGTGAGGATCATCCCAATAATCATCTCATGGACCGAATTCCTCCACCACGACATGTCAGGCGTGGTTTACGAGACCTTGAGAGAGAGGTTCAGGGATACAAACGGGACCCTTACGATGAAGTTGCATACCGAGCCGCCATTGCAGCGATCCACACTGAAGAAGTGAATCGGTCTATCGCGAGTTTAGGTGCGAATAGAGTCCTCTCAGAGCGCCCACCACCAATTTCGCCTGAGGAGATTAGGCTCCCGAGAGCCACCAGAGTAACACTAGCTCAACTTCGGTCGGGCTTTTGTTCACGCCTTAATTCGTACCTTTCTCGCATAAACCCGGACATCCAAAACATCTGTCCAAATTGCAATGGCACTCCTCATGATGTGGGCCATTTGTTTCAATGCCCCGCTGCGCCCACTGATCTTACCCCTATATCACTGTGGGAAAACCCTATCGCAGCAGCTATGTTTTTGTCCTTAGACCTCACGGACACGAACATTGACGAACCATAAATCGTACCCACATAGATGCACAGAGGTTACACACCTTTCTGAACCGCTACAAGAAGAAGAAGGTATATCGCCAATGGACTGAACGCGCAACTAGAGCAAAAAAAAAAATATGACGAGCTTCGACGATTTTCAAATAGGTTAATTAGGCGTAAGAAACGTAAGCATCTTGACGAGCAGTTGATGCAAATAAACCAAAGGCTAGCTAGTAGGAACAGTAGACAAGCGTACAAGCTGATTAATTCAATTAAAAGTGGATACCAACCCAGGACCAGCCTCTGTAAGGATAAGGATGGCAATATCATTAGCGACACCGATAGCGTTGATAAACGCTGGGCCTCACATTTTGAAGAGCTCCTCAATGTTCAACCGAACCGAACAACCCCACACAAGAAGCTCCGGAGCTGATGGCTGAAACAGGCCCTCCCGTTCAACCCCCAACAGTAGTAGTGCGACTCATAAGGATGACGATGACTAATACCGTCTCGCAGGTCAGAGTTCAGAACAGACTCACTGACCTATTTGAAACTCGTACTGGACTCAAGCAAGGCGACGGGCTGGCACCGACGCTCTTCAACCTGGCTCTGGAGTATGTGATTCGAGCCACGAATTTGGACAGCAGCGGAACGCTACTCATTAAATCGACTCAACTAGTACCCTACACCGACGACATCAACATCATGTCTCGAAGATTGGGTGATGCAGAAAGCCTTCTGCATAATCTCAATAACGCCGCCAAAGAAGTTGGGCTACATATCAACGAGTCTAAAACCAAGGTCATGATGCAATCAAAAACTAGAACGCCAGTAAATTCAAGCATCACAGTGGGGGACCTCAATATAGAATATGTAGACAACTTCACTTACCTGGGTTGCAATTTGTCAAAAGACGCTAACGAAACAGATGAGATAAAGCGACGGATACAACTAGCTAATAAGTGTTACTTTGCGGTCCTCCAAATTATGAATTCGAAGCTGGTGCACAGGAACACGAAGCTCCACGTGTATAAAACCATCATCCGACTTGTGCTATGATATGGCTGCGAGGCATGGACCCTAACCCAAAACTCTGAACACCTCTTGGACACATTCGAGCGAAAGGTTCTCCGAAGAATCTTCGGGGCCGTTCGTGAACGAGGTGAATGGCGCATCCGGTACAACCTTGAGTTGTATCAGCTGTATGATGAGCTACAGGTGTCGAAGATCGTGAAATTGCAGCGATTGCAATGGGCGGGTCATGTACAAAGGATGAACGACGACCGCATGCCCAAAAAAGTGATGAAGGCGCAACGAGTGGACGGAGCCAGATTGCGTGGACGACCGAGAGCCCGATGGGAGCATTCTGTATATGAGGACGCCCACCAGATGCTAGGCTTTCGAAATTGGAGGACAAGGTCGCGTGACCGCGACAATTGGAGGTTTTCAATCCTGGCGGCCAAGGCCCGACGTCGGGCTATCGTGCCATAAAGAAGAAGAAGAAGAACGCCCTAATAAGTGATGTCTATGAGTACGAAGCTCTCTTAAGGGCTTACTTGTTTTAGAAACCCCTTATTCCTTAAGGAAACGCTTATCACTTAAGTGAGGACTATGAATTCCGTCCTAAATTTAGTTTTCATATTAATCCTGCTACTCCTTCTTTGTATATTGTCATTATTGCACAATTATTAATACATAAATACATAAATAACTACACTTGAATAAATTAGGGAACTTCACAATACAGTCTCGTTGATTTTCTTTGTCTATTCTGTGGTTGTCATTTTTGACATTTGCCAATTTCTATATTATATTATATCGGGTTCGTTTATACTATGGAATTATATTTCATCATGTTTTGTTGGCCGTATTTGTTTTTACATCGGGGGCAAGTTTGCTAACCCAGACGCGCAAAAAAAACTATCGAGGGTTTCATCCAGGTTAAATTTTAAATTCTCACGTAGGCATTGCCATTAATTTAAAAACATTGCTCAAAAATATTAAAGCCCCGTTTTCACTTTACAAACGCAAAAGTTCAAATGTAAATTTTTTTTAATGAAAACATATTTTTATGTATGAATCATAATTTTGTTAGAATAAGAATTTGACGAACAACATTTTTAACATGAATTTAGAAACAAAAACTATTTTTTTTGTACACCCTTGTGTGTTACATGTAAACTATACCTTAGAACTTTTCAATTTAAAATTTAATTTTAGCTAGTAATTGGAAAACGTACTAGAAAACAATTGGGATTGAATACATTTAGGCGAGTTTTGGAAAGCTCATTAAAACTGGATAGCAATATAATTTCTATCCTGAATAAAGTTTCAGGTTAGCGTTTGTATGAAAATTACCCCGTATAGTGTAGGTTAGCTCATTAAAAAACACGGCCGTTCTAATTCTGTTTTAGTATTTAATGATTTATCTAGATATTTGTTTATATATAGTGCTTCCTTATATCTAATTTGGTTAGTGTTGAAGTCTGTATCAATTATTTCCGTATTATCAAAATCCATGGTATGATTATCTTCTAAGGCCGTGTTTTTTAATTAGCTAACCTACACTATCCGGGGTAATTTTCATACAAACGCTAACCTGTGACTTTATTCAGGTTAGAAATTATATTGCTATCCAGATTTAATGAGCTTTCCAAAACTCGCCTAAATGTATGCAATCCCAATTATTTTCTAGTACGTTTTCCAATGACTAGCAAAAATTAAATTTTGAAATGAAAAGCTCTAAGGTATAGTTTACATGCAACACACAAATGTGTGCAAAAATTATAGTTTTTGTTTGTAAATTCATGTTAAAAATGTTGTTCGTCGAATTCTTATTCTAACAAAATTATGATTCCTACATAAAAATATGTTTTCATTACAAAAATTACATGTTAACTTTTGCGTTTGGAAAGTGAAAACGGGGCTTTAATATTTTTGAGCAATGTTTTGAAATTAATGGCAATGCCTACGTGACAATTTGAAATTTAACCTGGATGCTACCAAAACCATCTACATATACAGCCAGGCTGTACAACGAAAACTTACACACGTATAGGGCACGAGAGGCCAGAGTCAGTCGAAAATTTACACGCGATTATATGGACGCAATACGGTCGGTCGCACTTTTTTAAACGAAAAATACGGGTTAATACGTGTTTTCGACAGTGAAATTTATGTATATTGTGGTTTGATATGTTTTAAAAGTGATCTAATAAAAATTTGCATCAATTTCGTTAATTTTCGCCGAAAAATTAGTTTTTTAGATGATGGGTGCCCGCATTCTATCTGTGCGTGAATGTCGCCGTATCGAATTGTGTATCCATCGAATATTGTATCCAATATTTCGAATCGACCTTCAAGAATGGACTGCAAACACACAAAAGAAACCTTTTAAGAATGTAAAATCTGAGATAAAATGAAAAATTTACAAGTAAATTATACATTATTTGGATTTCTTCCCTCGGTTTCCGAAAATACTTACTTCTCTTTTACAATCGAACACAATTAATAAAGACGCCAGCTGGAGCGCGCGTTCCAATTTAAATATTGGTGATTGATCTGTAAAACACAAAATCCTATTAGAGTGATGAATGTACATATTTTCTAACAAACGTACCTTTTTACTTACACCGCCAATTCGAAAGACAAAAGCTGTCAGATTCGGGTTGCGCGGTTGCGCTCTTCCATGGTCGAATTGTCAAACGTGCATGAAAGTCAAAGCCAACTACGTACCGAGAGTCCACGCACACAATCACACAACCCTAGTTCCTGGCTGTATATGTAGATGGTTTTGGATGCTACCCTCGATAGTTTTTTTTGCGCGTCTGGGTTAGCAAACCTGCCCCCGATGTAAAAAAACACGGCCTAATTTGTTTGTTTCTAAGGTTGTTGTTCATTCGTGTTGGATTTTATGTTCCTTTATTCTACTCGTCGATCCATAATGTGCCAAATCCTTATTGTCGTCTGCGCACGATTTACCCATATTGGGGTCTGGTGGCTCCCGTGGGAGCAATGGGTGGCTGCGACGGGCGAATGATGTCAAATGACTTGAAGGAACATCCCTAATTCCAAGGTTTCAGCACACAGTAAAGGTGAAGTGCGCACAGCGACTGGACGGAGCCAGATTGCGTGGACAACCGAGTGCTCGCTGGATGTACTCCGTAGGTGAGAATGCTCACTGGGGCTTCCGTAACTGAAGGACAAAGTCGCGTAATGGCGTCAATTGGAGGTCAACGTTGGGCTGCCGTTCAACATTGATGATGGTGAAGAAGAAAGGTGACAAAGTACACGAAATAATTTCGTTAATCCTTTTTGGACATCAGTATTTGTATCTTAAGGTTGCCGTTTTCGGATGCCGTACAGCAGAGATTTAGAAGAAATTATTCATTCAAGGCCTAATTGTCAGCAGACTTATCCATCCATAAGGGATTTTTTGCAGAATCTGTCAGATGAGATTTCTGATACGAAAACAATATAATTTTAGAAGAGAACTTCTTCAGCAACAAAACCAAATTATTACCTACATTTTTTTCTGGATGACATTTGTCGAGAAACAATTTTTACCATTGACTAGGGTACTAATGGACTCAAAATATAAGTGTTTGTTTTGTACTTTTGCGGGTTACTTTATAATTATTCCGATACAAACCGATTTGCTGTTAGAATTCAATAAAAAATTTTAACAGCTAAATTAATGTAATTCTTGGGTATAATAAATAACGGTAAATCGATTTAAAAATTATTAGTTCCTTTAGAATTTTAATATAGCCATAGACGCCCAACGCCCCTTTTTTGGGGAATCAACAAAACCGATCTATATTTTCGTGGGTTGGTAAAAGATTTCATGTTTATGGGTAAATTCCGTTTCTTACATCTTTTGCCAATAAAATTGCTAATATTAGATTATTATGATAATATTATATTATTATACAGAAATATGGTCATTAGCCAGAAATATGGTCATTAGTTCTACCTGTTTTCCGCATCGTCGCATTCACAGGCAGACCTGGAGATCTCCAGATCAACATACCGTCAACCAAATTGACCACGTCCTTGTCTGCAAGAGATGGGCATCGAGCATAATGGATGTTCGGTCCTATCGTGGAGCAAATATTGACTCTGACCACTATATGGTGAAGGCGACTTATAGGTGCAGAATTTCTTTGGAGCATCATTCGAGGTTCAATCCGGCAACAATTTTTGCGGTTGACAAATTGTTGGATGATGCCACGGTGGTCACTTATACGACTGCCCTTGAGGAGAAGCTGACGCCCTTGCTAAATAACATCAGCAACAAAGGCACCCTTGAGATCTGGGATACACTCAAAGATACCATCAAAGGGGTCGCAGAGGAGGTTGTGGAATACAAAGCCCGCCGAGCCCGAAATGATTGGTTTGATGAAGAATGTCAAAATTAGGTAGATGCTAAAAATGAGGCATATCGCCAATGGACTAAACGCGCAACTAGAGCCAAAAAAATAAAAAAAAAACAAAATATGACGAGCTTCGACGATTTTCGAATAGGTTAATTAGGCTTAAGAAACGTAAACATCTTGACGAGCAGTTGATGCAAATAAACCAAAGACTAGCTAGTAGGAGCAGTAGACAAGCGTACAAGCTAATTGATTCAATTAAAAGTGGTTACCAAACCAGGACCAGCCTCTGTAAGGATAAGGATGGCATAGCGACACCAATAGCGTTGATAAACGCTGGGCCTCACATTTTGAAGAGCTCTTCAATGTTCAACCGAACAACCCCACACAAGAAGCTCCGGAACTGATGGCTGAAACAGGCCCTCCCGTTCAACCCCCAAGAGTAGAAGAAGTTGATCTCGCCATGCAAGCACTAAAACATAATATAGCCCCGGGCGCTGACGAGATTCCAGCTGAACTGCTGAAGCATGGTGGGGAGAGCCTTGTTAAGGCTACACACACACTTTTCGTTAAAGTATGGAACGACGAAATAATCCCGGAAGATTGGCGCAAAAGTATCATTTGCCCAATCCACAAAAAAGGGGATAAGTTGAAATGTGAGAAATACAGAGGCATCTCATTAGTTTGTACGACTTATAAGATTTTATCTAAGATTTTAGAAAATAGAGTTAATTCGTATGCAGAAGAAATCATTGGCGAGTACCAAGGCGGCTTTAGACCTGGTCGTTCGACGACAGATCAGCTTTTTACAGTGAAGCTTTTACTCCAGAAGTGCTGGGAATATAACATCGACGTATACCAAATATTTGTCGACTTCAAGCAGGCATACGACAGTATCGATCGAAGCGTACTGTACAACATTTTGCTGCATTTTGGAATACCGGCTAAGCTAGTGCGACTCATAAGGATGACTATGACTAATACCGTCTCGCAGGTCAGAGTTCAGAACAGACTCACTGACCTATTTGAAACTCGTACTGGACTCAAGCAAGGCGACGGGCTGGCGCCGACGCTCTTCAACCTAGCTCTGGAGTATGTGATTCGAGCCATGAATTTGGACAGCAGCGGAACGCTACGCATTAAATCGACTCAACTAGTAGCCTACACTCAGAGAAATATTCACTAATATTGAACCAAATATATTTAATTCAAACGATTTCCGCTTTTGATTTGGCTCCACACGCAAATGCGTTTAATTCTAACGAGTGGCGTTTCTTTCAAAAGCATAATGAGTTGTAAAAGAGCGTTTGAATTAAAAGAATTTACGTTTACCTGGAAAGAAGGAGTTAGTCGATTTAAACGTATTTTTCATTGAAATAAACACTTATTCTTTTATTGTAAACGGGTAAAACATTTTAAATAAATGAAAGGCAATTGTATCAAACGTCTTTGTTTTTATATTGAACATTTTTGTTATTTAAACTAAACGAAGCATTCATTTTAATGAAACGGTATGTATTTCGAAAGTAACGCATCCCGTTTTCATTTCATAGAAATTGCCCCATTCAAAATAATTGAGTTTTACATGGAATTAAAGGCAAACTCTGCTGAAATAAAATAATACATTCCGTTTGATATTCCATTCTCCATTCGATTAGATACTTACTGTTACCTGTGTTGACAAATGAATAAAGAATAAAACTTATGAAAACTTCAGAAAAACACTTTATTTTTTATTTAGGTCTAATATTAATACCATTAATACAATACACTTTTATTTTAACACCCGCTAAACTTAAATTGCACGTGTGCAAGCGTCCATTCCTCCAGATAAATGCAAAAGTACATTCTCGAAAACACTCTTAACATCGACGAAGATTCTAATACGCGTTTGTTGTTAGACACTATACACATTTGTTTGGAACGAATATGAGCACGTGAGACTCATCGGACCGGCCAGAAGTATTAACTACCTGTTGTGCTACGTTGAAACAAATGATATTTTGGCATCGCGTCCTTTAGGTATGCGTATTTGTTACGTAAAGGAATGTATCCACATTACTATGTAATGCGGAATCTTTTGATTTAAACGACCGTCGTTTGCGGTTTAGCTGCTCTTTTGTTTTAAAAGATATTCTCTTAGCGTAAATGAGAACTCGTTCAAATCAAACGATATTTTTCAAACGAATACTGCGTTCAATTTAAATGTGCAGCTTTTAATGTGAATGTGCGTTTATTTCTCTGAGTGTACGCCGACGACATCAACATCATGTCTCGAAGGTTGGGTGATGCAGAAAGCCTTCTGCATAATCTCAATAACGCCGCCAAAGAAGTTGGGCTACATATCAACGAATCTAAAACCAAGGTCATGATCAGAGTTGTTCATTTTCATGTAAAAAACAATTTTGTACATTTTTACTGTAAAAAAATGTAAAAAAATAGGTAAAATATGTAAAAAATGTAAAAAGCACGTAAAAAATGTAAAAAATGGAAAAAAATGTAAAAATACTATTTTTCATCTTCCAACTGTTACTACGTGGTACAGTTTCGTTTGTATTATTGTGCGTAAAGCTGCCGTTGGCGTTCGTGATAAATATTCCGTAAAAATGAACCCAGGAAAACCGTCCACCACCAAATTCAAAGGGTTTAAAGCAAAAGGTATTTGCAATATTTGCCACAAAGTATTGCAAAACACCGCAAGTCTACACGCATAGGTAAATTCTTATTATACCCTTCGCTAATAGAGTGAAAGGGTATATTAGCTTTGTCATGAAGTTTGAAGGAAGCATCTCTGGCCATATAAAAAGTATACACATGTGATCAGCATGACTTGGGGAGTCGATTAGGCGGTGTCCGTCTGTCCGTCGGTTGCGATGCGTTTTACTCGGCAAATTTAAAAGCTATGAAGCTGAAATTTTGCACAAATGCTTCTTTTTGCTGCAGGCGGTTTGTATGTTTGAATCGGTATAATCGGACAATGGGGTCATGGAGCTGCCATAAAAACCCAACCCCCCAAATTAGGTTCTTCTAAGAAAAACTTTTTAAATTGTGCACCAATTTCAACTACATTTCACACAAATGTGTTTCTCTTGGTCACACAAAACATACGTAAGAATGGATTAATTCGGACTATGGGGTCATGGAGCTGCCATACAAACCCAACCTACCATTTTGGTTTTTTTAAGAAACATTTTTACGCCAATTTCACAAAAGCCTTGAATTAATGTGTCTTTATCAAAGTAACAAAAAAGGTCAAAACAAATAGAATCGTACTATGGGGCCATGCTCCCGCATCCCTCAATACCATTTTCTGAGTAAAGATTTTTATTTTACCACTTATTCCAACCAAACCCCACCCAAGTATTGTTTTGTCGACGCAACTGAACTTTTGGAAGACAGAAGGAAAAGAATGGGGAATACAAGTCGTAGGTACGCGCGAGGAGAGCGAAGGGTATTAAAATTTCGGCCGCGCCCGAAATTATCCTCGGCCGCGTGTTTTGTTTGTTTGATAAGCCTAGTATTGACATCGAGAGTGAAATTTTTGTCTGCTGTGATTTTTCCAATGAAAATGTATTCTTACTGTCGTGGAATATGTGGGGAATGGTGGGGAATTCCATACGCTACAATCCGAAAACAGTTGCATAATTTTTCTTGGCATTTTATGTTTTTTCGATTTCCCGGTCATTTCATCGTGAAAAGTCAAATGACCGGGGAATCGAAAAAAACTACATAAAATTGCCGAGAAAAATTATGAAACTGTTTACGGATTGTAGCTTATGGCATTCTCCATTGTTTGTGACATGTTCCACGATAGTAAGTATTCATTTTTATTGATAAAATCGCAGCGGAATAAATTTCACTCTCGATCTTAATTCAGCCCTTTGCCAGTAAATTATGCCGAATTTTCCTTCAGAAACCGTTGTACAAACACTGAAAAGGCGATAGGGTGCCGATAACGGAGTCTGGAAAGTGCAAACGAAAACAATGTGGAAACTTCTGAAACCGATTTGATCCAGGTAATTTGTTGGGCTCTATGCTGTTACTTACGTTCCGTGCAGGCAGGGGCGTACGCAGAAAAATATTTCGGGATGGGTTTTAGGGAATAGGTTGATGTTGGCCGTGTAGGTTCATCGCGAGTATATATAGCTGCTAAGTGTGACCACATCACTTAGAGACACTTTGATTCATAGCCGGATCAAAAAATCAACCTGAAATTTTTTTTAATACTGGAATAATCTTCTGAATAGCAGAAAACATGTTAGCAGTACATTCCCTTGCTCAATGTCAGTTAGATTGCTTGAGGAATTCATCAAATGCCAGGTGCGAAATGTTCTCACTTTTCGTCTATTGAAACGACTGTAGTGATTAATGTCCTCCTTTTATATTAAGACGATCTACTTTCCAAAATGTAGAAGAACACTTGTAATCACTATGTCTATAACTTTATTTCGTAAAAAAAAACTCGGAGAGGGTTTGAACCCTCAAAACCCCTACCAAGGATCGCCACTGCGTGCAGGCATAAAGTCGTACTCTTAACATGTGAACGCACGCACGATAAAAATGTAGTGCCCGGCTGCATAGCTGAAACAGTATCCTGTCCTGTATTCGATCCAATAAAACGCAGCCATTATGCTGTCATATGTATTTCTGGTGCATCAGAGATATAGTAAAAAGAAAAATTTCTGTACGTCGATTCGACGTAGATTATCTCTCTAGGGTTAAGCCTAAGTAACATCAGTAGAAGCAAATCGGAATGATAGCTAAAAAAAAAAAACAAAAAAAAAAAAGAAGATGAGTACTCAGTTGTTGGTTCGAATTTTAGTTGGTAAGAATCCGACATAACTGAATATCGGGGATCATAAAATGTAAATATGAACTAGGAGTTTTTAAAAAACGTGATGAGATAAATTCTTAAAATTCTCTAAGTGCCTGTGGCAACTAAAGGTTTAAGGATGTCACGTACACCTTTTTTTTTTAAACGAGCCGTTTCTATAGCTTTTGTGACAACATAACTACTCAACAATGATTAGCAAATGCTTCAAATGTGTGCGCCTTACCTTATATGTATTTGGAACCAGACAGCACAAAAAGATTTAGGTCGATAAATTGAAAGCATCGAATAATAGCCAAAGCAAAAAAAAAATGATAAATGGTTGGCAAAAATCATGTATCTGTGGATTTTTTTGTTGATGATTGGGAACCCCTCTGATTATAGGGAAAGGCTTGTTCTGCTATCCGTTCTCATAAGGACTTCAGTGTTTCCAATATTGTCTGTTATATGGTGGATGATAACGTAAGTAAATAAGTGCCCCTAGTGTCGATAAAAGGAAGAAGAAATTCTTCTTTCGAGAGCTGAGAGTGTAATGTTCCACAATTCCCTTCCAATAGTAATAGGGGCACTTTTCTGTGTATAAAAGCTGAAGAATAGTTAAATATGTTAATGATCAATGTACAAAAACGACAAACTCTTTTATTCATTCATGCTCAATGATAAACAACCCTCTTTACAACACACTATATACATAATATGTAATAAGAACTAATATATTAAGTGGTTATATTAAGTTTTAAATTTTATTTTACTAGTATTATTTCTTTTTTTTTAATCTCACAAGGTTTTTGTATAATTTTCCCTTAAACACATTATGTTCTACTTTTCAACTCATAATATTAAGAAAAAAAAAATAAAGGCGAAGCTCAAGAGCTGCGTAGGTTAAGACCTGAACTCCACACATTCCCATATTAGGCTTCTCAACTCATGTACTACTTATCATTTTTATGAGAAATAAATTGAATTGAATTGAATTGAATAGTCCGATAATGGCTATGTCCACACATGTGCGCTTTCGTCTTCCCTATCGTCTTCAAGCTCCGTATCCACTTTCAACATTGAACATGTCATTGATTGCGTCAAGTGAACAGAAGAGATCAATGTCTCATTCTATCCAGATCTTTTCATTATTTATCGTTAAATATGTGTCACGGCTTTGGTCAGGACGGGTAAATAATAAATTCTTTCATGAATTGTATGAATAGATGATGTGTTGTTAATATTTAACATTGGTAATTGCGTTCAAGAATGAATGCGTTTCTTCAATAGCGCATACATCTCAAGTTTCAATTGTCAAAATGATGAAGACGAACGAAAATTGAAACTATCTAGACAGGCACAATGACATTTTACGCTATTTCCCTTGCAATTCTACCGACCGTTACGGATCAGAAACTTCTCTTTACATTGGGTGAGGTTATAAAACACAACGTTGCGCAACGTTTCGCGCAACGTTTCAAATCAACCGGCCGTTACGGATCAGAAACTTCTCCCTACAAACAGATCCTCTAAGCGCCCCCTTGCGAGGCATAGCTTGATTGATTGGCAGAAATTTACAATCTGCCGTCGAACCGTGCATTTCCGCCCTCATTTATTTATTAAACTATTTATAATCAAAATAAAATGTATCTGCATCTCGTTTAAAACTGGCAATTTTAATTTTCGAGCAAAACGTATCAGCTGTGATGTGTCAATTGTCACATTTGTCACTTTCCGAGAGATGGCGATGGGAACACCAAGTCTGATCCGGATCTATGCGTTTACAGAACACAATAGGAAACGTTTCGGAAAACGCGAAACGTTACGCGAACGTTGTGTTTTATAACCTCACCCATTAATTACAACAAATCAATCACACTCCAAATCGGTGACGAATTTGTATATCCGATTCCGATAGCAGAAAGTGAAAAAAAGGGTATTGGATGTAGTTTTTTACATTTCACTTTTTTACATAATGTAAAAAACTCTTCATGAAAAATTTGAATTTTTTACATGTAAAAAACTACGTAAAAAATGTAAAGTAAAAAACTCGAACAACTCTGGTCATGATGCAATCAAAATTTAGAACGTCAGTAAATTCAAGCATCACAGTGGGGGACCTCAATATAGGGTATGTAGACAACTTCAATTACCTGGGTTGCAATTTGTCAAAGGACGCCAACGAAACAGATGAGATAAAGCGACGGATACAACTAGCTAATAAGTGTTACTTTGCGGTCCTCCAAATTATGAATTCTAAGCTGGTGCACAGGAACACGAAGCTCCACGTGTATAAAACCATAATCCGACCTGTGCTATGCTATGGCTGCGAGGCATGGACCCTAACCCAAGACTCTGAACACCTGTTGGACACATTCGAGCGAAAGGTTCTCCGAAGAATCTTCGGGGCCGTTCGTGAACCAGGTGAATGGCGCATCCGGTACAACCTTGTGTTGTATCAGCTGTATGATGAGCTACAGGTGTCGAAGATCGTGAAATTGCAGCGACTGCAATGGGCGGGACATGTACAAAGGATGAACGACGATCGCATGCCCAAAAAGGTGATGAACGCGCAACGAGTGGACGGAGCCAGATTGCGTGGACGACCGAGAGCCCGATGGGAGCATTCTGTATGTGAGGACGCCCACCAGATGCTAGGCTTTCGGAATTGGAGGACAAGGTCGCGTGACCGCGACAATTGGAGGTTTTCAATCCAGGCGGCCAAGGCCCGACGTCGGGCTATCGTGCCATAAAGAAGAAGAAGAAGATTATTTTTTTTAAAATAAACTGAATTATTTTGCATTGTTTTCGGATAGTTTGCATCTGTCGAAAACGCCCTACTTAAAACCGGAAATGGAACAAAGTTAGCCAAGATACAGTTACCACGTTTTAATTGCAGCTTTGCCAATATCTTTTTAAAGGATATAAGTAAAAACCCTTTCAAAAAATGTCACCAGAACAATTTAAACAAACAATTTAAAAAGTGCGCCGTTTTAAAAATGGGGCGTTGGGCATATGGGAGGAAGCTACAGGCATGCCTTTTGAAAAATGTTAGGAGGAGGGAGGAGGGGGGGGTCAATAGTCAGAGCACTTCAATTTTTGGTAAATAAATTTTGTTAGCAATATATGGACTAGATCTTATGATCCTAAGCCTATCCTATCATGAGTTACAGTGCGAAATGTAAAACTAAAAAAATGTAAATTCACTATAATACTTTTGGGTCTAGGGTGTAATTTTTTGATAAAATGTCTAGCATGGGCGTAGCCAGGATTTCGGTCAGGGACAAGCCTGAAATTATTTCAACATCACGATTTTCTAAGGAGTTGAAATTGTCGGTCGCGAAAATATTTTTAGTCAAATTTTAGAGCGAAATTTTAAGAAACGACAGTCTAGGATGATTTTCTACAGTCGTTCCACTTTTATTGTGCGGGACACTCTGAGGCAACTTTCCGAAAACTTTCTAGGGAACGCAAAAGAACATGGACTTGCTCTAGTTGTAGGTCCGGACATGCAACCCCGGAATGTTCAACTACAATAAACAAAAGTGACGTAATCGAACTGATCACCGACATGAGATTAGGAATTCAAACCGAATTAGAGGAGACACGAAAAACACTGAAAACCGAATTATCAGAATATCGAAAATCTCTAGATTATTGCTGCTCAAAAGTAGATGATTTTAATTTGAAAATCAATCAGTACAGCAATAAAATAGACGATCTTTCAAAATTATGCGAAAATCTAACAAGCAACAATAATCAATTGAAGCAGCAACTAAAAACACTAAATGCACGTGTCAATGAAATGGAACAGCAGTTATTAGAGAACGAAATAGAAATATCTGGCATTCCAGAGACAAGACATGAAGATCTGTCTCAAATATTCTCTCAAGTAACGAAAGCTATCGAAATTCCGTCTGAACCGATGCCCATCTCACTCACACGCCATCCAAGTAAATCTCATGGAGAGAATCCAAGAACAATAATTGCGAGATTCAGCTCAATATCAGACCGCAATACTTGGATGCAGCATAGTAAACAAAAGAAATTGAATTTAACTGCTGACAAAGTACACAAAAGTTTTACTAACAATAGAGTTTATATAAACCATCATCTTACTAGAGCTTCCAAATCGCTACTATACAGGGTGTCCCGCAACCGGTGGTACATAGGATAATGGGAGATAGTACAGCTCATTTGAGGACAATAAATGTTCTACACGACCCCTCTATCTTTAACCGTTAGAAAGTTATAGCATTTTTTGATAAAAGTGTCAGAAACCCCGACTTGCCGAGCAAAAGCACTATTTGCCACGCTCCCAAATATTGGATCCGAAATTTGACTTCACTTTCTGAAACTGCACAAAATTCTACATAAAATAACGGTTTTGCCAATTAAATTATTTAAAAACCTACCCAGATACAACCACTCAAACTTTAAAGAAATTTGGAAATTGATATTTTCTTGTAAATTCAAATTGCAAAATCGTAACGGTACTTTGAACTGACAAATGTGCAAAGTTTACAAAAGTTGCATCATTATGTCAGCTTTCGAACGACATATAAAAAATAGGGTCTTAAGGACTGAAATTTTGAAAATATTACGTGTAAAAAAAAAAAACGCGAAACTAAAGCAGAACAAATCTAATTAAAATACATACATACTTCAATTATTATTAATGGTTTTCAAAAAATAGTGAAATTAAGGTGTCAACGAACTTTGCCTTGAAGATGTTTCATTCTGGAAAAATGTGAAAATGTACTTGTTGAGAAAACGGTAATATTAACGGTTAATCCTTGTTATTTTAAAGTCATTTGCTTCAGTTCGTTATTCCACCAGTTTAATTCAACTGATTAGCATTGATTATCACACAATTGATCTGTTGCTAGAACGTTAATATTAAAACAGGTATTATTATTAGTAGTATTTATTAAAATCGTTATTAGTGTGATGTTTTATTAGATGGCGACAAAATATTCGGATATCGAGTACGCTGATATGGTGTTGGTGTATGGTATATCTGGATGTAACGGACGCGAAGCAGTTCGCGAGTATGGTCGTCGCTTCCCCCAAAGACAGGTTCCGGACAGCCGAACGTTTGTTAGGGCGTTTAACACACTGCGACAAACTGGTAGAACACCGAACCATTACACGTTAGAGCGAAGTCAACGTACTACGGCACGGCTGCAAGAAGAAATTCTTCGTCACTTCAGGACGAACTCGGATTCAAGCACGAGAAGGGCGGCTATTCAAATGGGTGTGCCTCGTATGACAATTCACCGAACACTACAAGAGGATAGTCAATATCCATATCATTTAACGGAAGTGCAAGATCTACTGCCTTCCGACTTTGAAAGAAGAAGGACTTTCTGTAGTTGGTTCATACAAAGATTGGCAGCGGATCGGCACTTCCAAAGAAAAATAATATGGACAGATGAGGCTACTTTTACTCGGAGTGGTGTATTCAATACCCGCAACACCCATTTCTGGTCTCATCAGAACCCCCGCGAAACTCGTACTTCGAGATACCAGCACGAGTTTAGTGCAAATATCTGGATCGGTGTTCTTGGAGATGAACTACTACCTGAAATTATTCTTCCTCAAAGACTCAATTCATCCGCGTTCCACCAGATTCTCGAAACAGAAGTCGTGCCGAAGGTCGTAGATGAAATTCCATTAGCTAGATTATCAGAAATATGGTGGCAAATGGACGGATGTCCGGCTCACAGCGGAAGAATTGTTACGGAATTTTTGAATAGTGAGTTCCATGAAAAATGGATTGGACGATACGGGCCTGTCGCTTGGCCTCCTAGAAGTCCCGACTTAACGCCGCTTGATTTCCATGTATGGGGTAGACTCAAAAATGAAGTTTACGATGAGCCAATAGTGTCCCGGGAACATCTTTTGCAAAAAATTAAAATGGCTTGCAATAATTTGCGCGAAAAAAGGGAAGAGATGCTTAAGGCGGTCTCTTCTGTTGGTAGAAGGTGCCGAATTTGTGTCCGATATGGAGGAGGACACTTTGAACAGCATTTATAATATAAAAGTTCCTATTCTCAATAATCTTTCTTTTTAGTTTTTATAAAAAAAATATTGTTTACTTAATAAAATGTATACTTTGAATTTCTCTTGAGACCATGTTTTTTTCTGTTAAACACGTAATATTTTCAATTTTTCAGTCCTTAAGACCCTATTTTTTATATGTCGTTCGAAAGCTGACATAATGATGCAACTTTTGTAAACTTTGCACATTTGTCAGTTCAAAGTACCGTTACGATTTTGCAATTTGAATTTACAAGAAAATATCAATTTCCAAATTTCTTTAAAGTTTGAGTGGTTGTATCTGGGTAGGTTTTTAAATAATTTAATTGGCAAAACCGTTATTTTATGTAGAATTTTGTGCAGTTTCAGAAAGTGAAGTCAAATTTCGGATCCAATATTTGGGAGCGTGGCAAATAGTGATTTTGCTCGGCAAGTCGGGGTTTCTGACACTTTTATCAAAAAATGCTATAACTTTCTAACGGTTAAAGATAGAGGGGTCGTGTAGAACATTTATTGTCCTCAAATGAGCTGTACTATCTCCCATTATCCTATGTACCACCGGTTGCGGGACACCCTGTATAAATCGAAGAAATTCGCGCGGGAAAATGGATACAAATTCGTCTGGATGAAAAATTGTATAATTTTTATGAGAAAAGAAGAAAATTCCAAGATTTACAAAATAGTTAGCGAATCAGACCTTACATTAAATTTGCTTACTTAACTGTCTAATCAATATATAGTATACATTAAAAATTCTCAATAATTATGTTCACACCAACAATAGATTTTATAGACACTAATGAATTCGAAACACTTGAAGTAGACTCAATCCGTAATTGCAAAACGTTATTTAGCCAAAATTTAAATAAATTCAAACTAATACACCTAAATATTAGAAGCATAAAGAAAAATTTCCAAGATTTAATTATATTAATTCACGAACTAAATATCAATCCTGATGCAATTATCCTATCGGAAACACAACATAATAGCTATCAAACAGAATTCGAAAAAACTATCAATAATTTTAATATCCATGGCTACAACATATTATACACAAAATCCAACAAAAACAAAAACGATGGGGTCATAGTGTACATCAAATTATCACTTGATTATACACACCAAGAAATATCAACCGAGTCACAAACTGGTATTAGGCTAAATATTCAATTGAAGGACAACAAAAAACAATCGTTAATAGGTATTTATCGGTCTCCATCATTAGAAATACGCAATTTTATAGATGACCTAGATAACCTGATTCCGGACTACAATGAGAACTTGACGGACATAATAGTTGGGGACATTAACATAAATACACTTGATAGCTCTTCAATTACAACCAACGACTATCTAAACTGCTTAGGAAGACATGGATTCATCTCCCTGATCAACAAACCGACACGCATCAGTGCCTCTTCCTCTTCCTGTATCGACCACATATTTATTAGACAGAAAAATCACGGGGAGTGCCTACCAATCATTCTGAAAAATTGTATAACAGACCATAACACCCTCTTACTATCGATTCCACTAAATCTAAAAATCTACAAAAATATTAACGTAAAGGAAAAAACAAGATTGGACTGTGAACTATTGAAACAAAAATTACAAAACACTGATTGGTCTAGTCTAATAGATTCTGACAACAATGCCGAAATTAGTGCGAGGATATTATTGGACACACTAAAAAAATGTGTACTAGAATGTCATTACACACTCAAAACTAAGCATAAATTTCAGATTTTGAAACCCTGGATGACTACTAGTATCATCAAGTCGATAAGAACCCGTGAAAAATTGAAAAAGAAATTAGACAATCAACCATTTAATACTAACCTACAAAACTATTTTAAACAATATCGAAATAAATTACAATTAACAATGAAATTAGCAAAACGAAATTACATTCAAAGAATCATAAGTCAGAGCAAAAATTGTACAAAACAACTATGGAAAACGATCAATGATATGACAGGTAGAAACAGTCGTAGTGAAATTGAATGGTTGAAGATCACTGATCAAGATACTTCTGTCACAGCGACTAATATAGAATCCGCCGTTAATATATTAAACAAAACGTTTGTCAACTTAGGGATAACCAATTCTGATTCCAATGTAACCAGGGATTCACAGGAAGAAATCGGTGTCATTTCAGCAAATTCATGCTTCCACTTATCAAAAATAAGCACTGATGAAATTACTAATCAAATTGAGAAACTAGGTACAGCATCTCCCGGTATCGACAATTTAAGTGCAGATACGCTAAAAGCTATAAAAAACGAATTAACAGAGCCTCTTGCAATTGTTTTCAATAAATGCATCAAAGAAGGTACCTTCCCAACCCCTTTCAAAGAAGCTCTTATTACGCCAATTTATAAGAGTGGTGACAAAAGTAACCCCCTCAATTACAGGCCGATATCATTACTACCAGTAATATCTAAATTATTTGAACGCTGCTTAAAAACTCGTTTAGAGAAATTTATCGCGGAAAACAACATCCTTTCTCCAAACCAGTTCGGCTTCCGAAGCGGCTTGAGTACGGAAAATGCCATATTACAAATAACAAGCATTCTTCCCTCTGAAATAGAACTTGACAATAAACCCATGGCAATCTTTATGGATCTTTCTAAGGCATTTAATTCTATACCACATAACCTCTTACAATCTAAGTTACGTAAAATCGGCATCTGTGGCACTCCACTAAATTTGTTAACAAGCTATTTGTCAAAACGGAAACAATCCGTGAAAATACATAACACCCAAAGCGACTGGGCTGACAATCAGCCATATGGCCTCCCTCAAGGCACAGTCCTCTCCCCGTTACTATACCTATTATATGTCAATGATTTATGTAACCTGACAACTAGGAAAAGCAAAATTATTGCCTTCGCCGATGATACGGTCTTAGTCACCTCTGCGAGGACTTGGTCAGAAACCTTCTCCCACGCGAATGAAGATTTCAAAGCTGTGAAAAGATGGCTCGAAAATAACAACCACCACCTAAATATAACGAAAACTAAGGTGGTTACATTCTCACTAACATGTTCTGGTCAACCGACGGAAGAAAATATAAAACTACACCATGCCAACTGTACAGTATCAATACAATCACATTGCACTGACGTATGCAACTGCCCCCATATTGAATTTAGTGATAGCGTAAAATACTTAGGAATTCATATTGATAGGTTCCTAAAATGGAACATTCACATCGTCCAACTTGAACAAAAACTACGGAAGACATTGTACATTTCCCGAACCATAAGATCCACTCTGTCGAAAGACCAGTTGAGACAAGTATATTTTGCGTTAGTTCAATCGGTCTTGCAATATGCCATAACGGCATGGGGTGGAGCCTACGATAGCCATTTAAGAATTTTGAAAACTACGCAAAAAATTATCCTAAAAACTGCTTTCAAACTCCCACTGACCTTCCCTTCTGAAGAATTATTCACCTTAGTAAAGGTACTACATATTAGGAAACTTTATGTCAAAAGTACTTTATACCATCTAGCAAATAATTATAGCCATAACTTCATTTCACATGAAGCAAACACACGCCATAGTATCCTCAGACTCGTAGTCCCGCGAATGAGAAAGTCAGCTTCACAAAGACAGATCACCTACACCAGTCCTTTATTTTTTAATACTCTCCCAAGCAACATCAGGACTGATATTTTTGTACCTCAACACTTTAAATTAAAAGTTAAATTCTGGCTACTTAACTTAACGCTCAACGAATTTTTCCAACTGTTCGTACTATTTAACTCTGAATAATTATGTAACATGTACACTTATTGTTATTTCTGTCTACCTACAATCATGTTTCGTCTTTATTTTCTACTTTTATCATGTATTATTTATTAATTTAATTTAACTAAACTTTATGATTAAAACGTTACTTAGTTTCGTCCTTATTTTCTACTTTTATTATGTATTATTTATTAATTTAATTTAACTGAATTTTATCATTAAATTGTTACTTAGTTTATTTATTATTATGTAATTCCCTTCGCACAAGCTTGGCTTTAGAAGGGGGAAGCAATATTATAAAATTATTGTAATCGAATGAATGTATTGAAAACAAATTGCAAATAAATGAATTGAATTGAATTGAATTGAATTTTCTACAGTCTACACCATTACGAAAAATGGCCCCTGCGCGTGCTTAGACTCTAAGAGGGGATTCACATTATGGGCAGGATTTACTAAAACCATTAAATTAATCGAGTCAACACCCGCCTACTAGATTAAATCGTGTGTCATTAAATTCAAAATACATCGTAGAATGTACTTGCATTATTCAAATTGCAGTACAATATGGTACAACTGTCAACTAAATCTAGGATTTAGTAAATCCTGTCGATAGTCTGAATCGCCCCTTACTGGTGATTCTGATTACATTCAACTTCTACTTTCTGCCTTTTAGACCGTAATTCGTCTATATTCAGTGCTATTTTTGTCTCTCGGACTGCATATTCCGATTTAAAAGAAATAAACCAAGAGATCAGTTTGTGACGTCTCCGTCTGTCACTGTTTTTATTATTGTTGGTTATGTTTGTCCATTCCCACCTTGTTATCTATATGATTGGCCACTAATAAGCTTCCCCAGCTCCACCAAAGTTTGTATGTATGTATGTATGTACATATGTAACTTGCTTTTCACTTGAATAATTTTATTTTCGTTGAAATTATTTCGGTATACGAGTTCATATCGATAATACAACATATTACCTACAGTGTAGTATTAATTACAAATTTATTGTTGAGTCAAGCCATAAATGTCATAAATTACGAGTGCACCATATAGAAATGAGCATTTTCGTAGGCGGATTCACGTAAACATCAATGGATAAAAAGATTAAAATCTTTATGTATTAATTACATACTATGTAGCGTAGGTGTGCATTGACTCCATTTGACCGTGTAGCCTACATTTTGATGAAATCCACGGATTTCATCTCTCATTTGAGACGGAACGTTTACTTATAATTCCGCATTCACAAGGTGCTGTTGTATGTCGTGTCTTGTTCTTTCAATTTTTTTTATACCCGTCACTATGTGAAAGGGTATATTAACTTTGTCATGAAGTTTGCAACGCACAGAAGGAAGCACCTCTGACTATATAAAGTATATTTATTATTGATCAGCATGACGAGAGAAATCGATTGAGCCATGTCCGTCTGTCTGTCTGTCTGTCTGTCTGTCTGTCTATCTGTCTGTCCGTCTGTTGCAACGCAAACTAGTCCCTCAGTTTTGAAGCTATCGGGCTGAAAATTTGTACACAAGTTTCTTTTTAGTGTACGCTGTATATATGTCGGAACGAATGGAATCGGACCATGGGGTCATGGGGCTGCCCCTGAAAATTAAGTTTTTTTAAGAAAAACTTTTTTTTATGTACCAATCTTAACCAAACTTCACCCAAGTGTGTTTCTATTAAAGCCTCAAAACATATCTAGGAACGAATGGAATTGGAACATTACGTCATAGGGCTGCCATACAAACGAACCATTGAAAATTAAGTTCTTCTAAGAAAAACTGTTTCCTTTTTAAGCCGAACCTAACCAAACTTCATCCAAATGTGTTCCTAGTAAAGCTTCAAAAAATATCTAGGAACAGATGAAATCGGAACACTACGTCATAGGGCTGTCATACAAACCAACCCCTGGAAATTAAATTCTTCTAAGAAAACTTTTTTCTTAATGAACCAATCTTAACCAAACTTTGCGCAAATGTGTTCTTAGTAAAGCCACCAAACATATCTAGGAACCGATGAAATCGGAACACTACGTCATAGGGCCCTCATACAAACCAACCGCTGGAAATTGCATGAATTGCATGAACAACTTTTTTCTTTGTGAATCAATCTTAACCAAACTTCACCCCAATGTGTTGCTAGTATAAGCTGACCAGACGTACACCATTTTGCTGTAGAGTACAGCATTGTGATCTGTCGTACAGCATTAGTAAATGTACAGCATTCCCAACGCCACACCAAAGAAAACTAAATGACTGCATAATAGCCTCCTCGGTGAGGCCTGTAGTCAGTCTGTTAGGTGTTATTAGCAAGGTTATCGCACTTCTATGTGGCAAACGTACATGTTTGATAATTTCGAAACTCTTTGGTCAATCGTTCTGAAATTTAATGTACCTAAATGTAAGAGCCAGGTAGCTTCACAACCTGGGGATTACATTTACTTTCATTTCTCCATATTTTAGGGTCCCCCTATCTGCGTTCGACAGTTACAGCTGCCAAAATCGCACTTTCGTCTTTTCTAATCGAAAAGTCTATACGATTTGTCCAATAAATTGGAAAATTGGCAGACTTGTGAAAATTTCAAGGCTCTACCTCACACTTGTAGCTGTAGAGCTATACTTAGCGCTCACCGCTCACATTGTCTCCAAATTTCAAGGTCCTACCTATCTGCGTTCGGGGTTTCAATCGTATCAATCGAAAGTTGTCCCTAATTCGGAAATTTTGAAATTTAACAGCCATGTATAGAGGACCGCACTGTTCGTATTAGGTGACAATTTCAAGCATCTATAGGGGCCAAGGTTCAGAAGTAACAGCCATGTAAAGATGCGTAATTGTGTAATTTTCATACTTCTAATAAGCAGCTTTATGATTTTTGTCTCAGGGTCACGGATAGTCATAGATAGGGAAAGGACCATCATCATCCCTACAATGCTGCTGAGACTGCAGTTTCGAACACTGAAATTCAAAAGTTGAGAAATCACTGAGTATCGACTGTCTAGAAAGCGGAAATCGAATCCGTATTGAAACAAATGGGATTATAAATTGTCCTTTCTTGAAATATGGTTTTAAAAAAATACCTTTCTAAGAAAATGGAACCGACAATTCAAACTGACATAAAATCCTAATCTTTGTCGTAGATTTGAATTAAATACCTATTCTTAACCCTAAAAAAATTCCGGTTCCGGTTCGGTTAAACAATTGTTGGGTTTGCCCCTTTTAAACGAGATCCTGGTTACACTTCTCCCATGCCTGTTATAACTTTGCGTGTTTATTTATTTATTTATTTAATTATTCCAAACTTCACATGCTGATGATGTTTTGTCATTGAGGACATTTAGAAGTTGAGGGATCTTTTCTGGGTCTTTTTTAGTACCAACAGAACCTTGCAAGGACGTAGCCAGGATTTAGCTGGACTTCAGAAGTTATGACATCTAGTTTCGGCGTTGCCCCAATGAATAATATGCCTCCTCTCCCACTGTTCCTGTGTCGAATTCAAATTTATCGCTTGACGAGGCTGGGCGAGGACGATAGCATGCACGATTATTTAATTGATCCGCTATCATCGGAAGCAGACAGTGCCACGTCTACAACGCCAAAGACTTTTTTTCTGTACAATTATTTGGAAGCGCTCGTGGGACATGGTATATGCACGAAGCAGCAACTATGGAACTATGGAAAGTATGATCGCGTATTCGGTGTCCGCGTGCGTCGTGCTGCTTTTGCCTTCCCTTCGCACGGCTAAAAAAAATTACTTCATTCTTACAGGGAAATATTTGATTTCAAATTGTGTAGCCTGTATGAGGTCTTACGAAATTTGTTGAAGTTTCCATTATGAAAGACTATCCCAATTTTGGGTCACCAGATTTTTATGTGTTTCGAATTGTTTATTATGTAGTCACTACTTTCGTCCAGATGACACAATTTATCTGACTGCAAATTAATTTCGGCAGAGTTTTAGGAATACTGTGGGAAGTTAAGGACTCCTGGACTCCTCCCCTGGCTACGTCCCTGGAACATTGCCTTCCCAAGGTTCACCACACATTTCCCAGAATAAAGGCACTATTCTTGCTGTATTCCGTTTAGGTAGATATCACTTATGAAAGGATGGAGATTATGTGGTCGTTTTATGGCATCCATCACGGTGGTAGCCTCGTGACATACAGTTGACGCCGCTTAACCTTCAAGCGGGCGCGCATCATTTTGTGACATAACCGGGCGCGCGGCGGTAATTTACCGCCCTTCTCTTTTCTCCTCCATTTGCTCTCAACCGTACAACTTTCATTCTCATAATTATGGTAAATTGAAAGAAGAGCATGTCCCAAATAAGTTTTCATCATAAAAACTATTATCTGGTCATCAACAAAGCAAGTTCTGCAGTTTTAGCGAAGCACGTCATTTCGGTGATATTACACAGAGCACACACATTTTGAGCACAATTACTCGTTTTTTCTTTTTTTTTGTGCAGTTGCATAGCTCGCTTATCAAATTGCAGCAGTGTTATTTTTGTACCTTGAAAAAAAAAAAATGATTTTTCTAAAATCAAGTCTATTTTTAATTTTGTTATTTGGAAAGTGGTTTGTTAGTGCCGAGGTAAGAATATTGTGTGATATATATATATTTTTATTGTTGTTATTTATTTGATAGTCGAGACTGGCTTCGCTTTGTTTTAGATGAATAATTTTTGAAATTTTCCTTTTTTGACTAAAATGTCAAGAGAACATTAGTTTCTGTGCATAAAACTAGTAGGGAACCATAAAACCAGTGGCGTAACATTTCTAAAAAATCATGTGTTCGAGATGGGAATGGGGGCCCCCACATAATGCAATTTATATTTAAACAAAATACATAATTGAAACCACTTTTTTTGTCAGATTAGAGTTTGGATAAACACGATTCACGCTTGACAACGAAATCTAGGTTTATTATGAGGCCTCCCTTTTCGCAGTAATGTCCTATAATTTTGTTACAAAATTTGACAGTAGGTACAGTAGGATTTGTCCAAATTTTCGCTCTAACCATTTGATGCATGACCAAAATGGTTTTTTCGCAACAAGAAGTACAATGAAAATCTACATCAAAGATTTTTGGTCATGGAAAAAAATAAAAAAATCACGATTGTCGATTGTGGGCTAGACAACGTCTTCTGTAAACATAACATTTATATTCAAAGATGTTCGTTGCATACACTCAGGCGGAGTTCACCACACTTTCCCACAACTTCGTATAGATTTGGTTCAAGATTTTGGTTAAAATCGTGAAAATGTATGCAAGAAATCTGCTTTATTTAAGATTGTGCAAAATCTGGACAAAAACCCTCGAGATTTCTCATACATTTTCATAGATTTTGTACCGAGATAATAACCAAAATCTCCAGCAAAATCTCTACTAAATAGTGGTGGAGTGTGGTGAACGCATTTGACAATACTACAGTAGAGGCCATCTAAACCATTTTCCGCTCTGTCCACGGTTTTGTACACATAAGTGTGATTTGTTCACTTATCGAAGAACATAAATCTTTGACATAGATTTCTATATAACATAGATTCCACTTCTTGTTATAGCAAATTTATATAAATAGCTGTTTCAGTAGTGCATGAAATTGTCGGAGTTGCAATTTAGACGGACTCTACTGTACCTACTGTCAAGTCATGGAACAAGATTAACACCATAGTGTGAACAGCATGCGAGATTACATAATATGTCTAGATTTTGCGGCCAAGTGTGTATAGCCTATTATTACAAAAAAGTTGGTGGATTTAAACCGAGTAGATTTTTTTTCCGTTGATTGGATTTTAGCTTTAGTACCAGAGCTCTTTGTTAATGGGTGAAGCTATTTCTTCTTTTCTTACTTATTACTAATTTGCGCTAATATCGTTCAATCGTTCCTATTGCAGCGATTTAAAGGCTTTCCGCGAAAATTCAGCTAGCAGGCTGGAGTTCTACGGTTTTGTATGAAAATTCAAACTTTCGAAAGTATTCATTCTTCAGTACAAATTAAGAACTTAAAACTAAAAAAAAACATAAAAAAGATGCAATAATAGGCTTACAGTCTTCTGGTATTATTTTAAAGTTTGATGCAACTTTTACGGAGTTAGGGACAAATAGACAATCAATTAGCAATCGATTTCTTGTCAGTTCTTCAGCGCAACACACAGTAAAATGTGGCTCGAAGTTCCCGGTTCAAACTAGGGATGTCAAAAACCGGCCCATAACCCGGTTTTCGGTTTTTTCGGTTTCTTGCAAAGCCAGTTAGACCGTCCGGTTTTAACCGGGCTAAAAGTACCGGTTTCCCGATTAACCGAGTCTTTTCACTGAGTTGCTAAAAAATTTTAGTAAAAAAATTACTACACACACTTGCTGGTGTTCGTGCTGGCGAAGATTGGATGTACCACCACCTGTTTTCAGTCTTTTGCGGCATGTTTTGCGATCGGCCTCTTCCTTTCCGCATTTTGAAAAATTCTCCAAACATTTGCAAAAAGGGCCATCCTAACTTCACATGCGGAATACGAAATCTATTAGCGAATAGCGACACAATGAATGCACTGATACACTATACACGAAAAATAATTCTCATTCACGACGCCAAGGTACACGAGAAACGCATTGAGCGCTTATATACCGGCTCTTAATTTAAACTATCTTAAAGCATTTTTGGAGATAGTACCTTTTCCATAGGGTGAATATACCGTCCTAGTCTAGTTCGCGTATTAACTTTCTTCTTCTTCTTTTTATTCGAATTGGTTGTGGAATGTGCAGATGTTTAGAAATGGTTTATCTGACATTTCGATTATTTGGACAATATTATGATTGGAATTTGTTAATCTCGCGTTTTTTCTAACCAGGAATTTCATATAAACTTTGTAGCGAAACGAAAATCGAAAACGATATCATTCCAGTAACAAGACGACTTCGCTCTTCCTGGATAAATTTCAGAGACAGTCGCTTGGCTAGGCATTATGGATTGGTAAGCACCTCGCCATCTGTTGCGAGCGGGACTAAATTTAGTTTCGATTAGTTAGTGCACCCCGTATATGCCGTCCAAAAATAATTTAAATTTGTCTAAAACTTTTTATCTTTGCTCCGGTATATAAGCGGTCATTGTAAGCATACAATATGCATTGGAAAAGATAAGACACAAGGAGAGGTAATTTGACGAAGCGATGGTTCAACGAGTAATAGCAATAAGGAGAGTGTTCAAAAATATGTTTAACCCTGGAATACTAACATGACCAGTTAGGGCGTTATTACTAACAACACGTAATTTTGACGTGTTCATATTTTCCTCCAGTCGCTTTAACAGTTTACATATTTTACCGAGCTTATCGTTTTTCAGTGCCACAGACAAAAATTATTTGACCAAAATATGCCCTCGGAAAATGCACTTAAACTACTTACAAGACGTATAAATTACATGCTATTTTCTATTGGTATTACTATTTACACGTCAAATAGGTAGTAGCACCTAGAACATTGCTAACCTTACCGCCGTAGACCACAAATAGGATGCTGCCACTCACATGGACATACAACAACTAACTGAGGAAAGCACTGCTGTAGTGAGTAGTCAAACAGACTAGTGGAACAGCTTATACACATTATAATGTGAGCGAACACGTCAATTTAACGTATTGTTAGTAATTTAGGGTTAAGGGCTCAAATTTGAAAACGAAAGTTTTCATAGGGGACAAGTAATAGAATTGCAGACTGAAAAAATCAAAAAAATATTAAAAAAACGAGACCGAGTTCTAATCGTGCGAATATCACGATGTGTGTATACCCTATACTCATGTACAGACCTAAAAGGCACGCAAAACCCAAAATATTCAATTTCATATTTTTTGGGGGGGAGGGAGGGGTAGATGGGTCGGACATGACACATCTTTATTACCTTGTCAAGACATCAAACGGCTACCATTTGATACTAATTTGAAGTTTTTCGTGACATTCTATCAAAAGATATGGCTGAATATAACTTTGTAGGGGAAGTATGGGTAGGGATAGTCGGACCTACTCCACTTTCCATCAACTCAAAGTATATGTCAGAATGCGACATTGATCAAAATTTCAAGTCGATAGCGATATTCTACCGAAAGTTATGGCCGAATTAAATTATCAAGGAGGGGTAGTTTGATATGGCCCATTTTCAATACCGTCCAAGATTTTAGCAAAAACAAACATTTGACCAAAATTTCAAACCGCTAGCTTCATTATTTCGGGAGTTATCGTGCTAACAGACAGACACACGGAGAGACAGACAGACAGGCAGAAATGGCTTATTCGATTCAGGAACCGACCCTGATCATTTATATATATACTTTGCCATAACTTCGGTGGCTCCTTTGAGGTGTTACATAATATCGGCGTAACAAAAACAATATACCCTATACCATCTTATGGGTATAGGGTATAAAAACATTAAGTTAGTAGTCTGACTGGAGGATTTGCCTGAAAACAGAATTCCGAAAGTGTGTGTGTGTGTGTGTGTGCCTGAAAACCGAGCTCCGCAAGTTTGTATTCAGCATTGGGCCTTCGGGAATCTGGTCACCTTAAGTTACTCAAACTTTATTATAAATGTATTGCCCAGCATTCCCTTCGCGTACCTCATCCCTGACTGGCATGTTACGAAGAAAATAACAATGGGACTCTGTTGAAAGATTTGGACTTTTCCGGAATTGATGTTCTGCGAGGGGAAAGCACAATTTCTATATCTGCACAACCGGCAGAAAAAGTTATGAATTTCACGTACCTCGGAAGCGTAATAAAAAATCAAAATGGTGGGGTGGGGATGATGCGTCTAAGAGCTGAAAAACAAGGCTCTCGATTGGAATCCATAATCCTGCAAACCAAACTTCAATAAAATCCAACTCTAATTAATCGCATGACTTAGCATTTGTTTGTCGACCGATGAGCATGTTTCGCGCATGATGAATGACGGCTGTCGTCTCTGTCACGCTGCGACAGAAGCATCATAGATGCTGCCATAGAAGCACCATACAAATCACCACTGAACAAAGAATGTACATAAGTCTATAAATTCCCTACAACCCAAAAGCTCCGACCATCGGAATTATCCATCTCATTCCTAGAGGCGCCATAGACAGTGCGATTACTTGAACAACCAAAGCTCATTTCTGTGAAGAAAGCTCATTTTTTTTTTGCGAACTCGGTAATAGAACCTAAAAAATGAGCTTTTTCCACATAACTGAGCTTTGGTTGTTAAATCGATTGGCGAAATGTATGCGGACTCTTAGAGTCGCCACAAACTTCGCCATCGATTGTACAATAAAGCTCCTTTTTTTTAGGTTCCACTACCGAACTCAATAGAGAAAATGAGCCTTCTCCTCAGAAAATTAGCTTTATTTGAAAACTATTCGTTAAAATAAACTCAAAATCGTTTTTGAAGAAAGTTTGAGAAATCTAGCAGTGGAAAGCTCAAAGCTAGGTGATTGCACGTGTTCTTTTACGAGGGAAAAATTTGGAAATTATTGGAAGAATAATAAGAATAATAAGAGAATTTTGTCCCGAGTTCATATTCATTTTCACTGCAACGGATCAAGAGTATTCTGCACATCGGTTGTGGGTTTTCCGCACAACTTAGTTTGCAGGGAAGTCAGCATTTTCGACGACTACATATGGAAATACATATGGAGAATTGAGGGACCAGCTAAAAGCGATGACTGCTGACCGGGAAAGGTGGAAAGGAAACGTAGTTAATCCGATATGCACCACCAAGGGTTCAATCGGAACCAGGAACCTAAGTTTTACGAATATTTACAGCTTGAATATATTTCTGTTACACATTTCCATAAATTTATTAATTTCGTCCTTACTCTCACCCATTTACTTTCAGTTTGAACCACTTATCATCGTTCACGGCGGTGCTGGTAGCATATCCGATAGTGGCATTCCCGGCAAATTCAATGGCATGAAAGAGGCAATTCGTCGTGGCTACAAATTGCTCAAGGACAATAAAAGCTCTCTGGATGCGGTCGAAGCGGCCGTACGCTCCATGGAAGATGATCCGAATTTTAACGCTGGCTACGGATCCGTTCTGACCGCAAACGGTGAAGTTGAAATGGATGCGGCCATCATGAATGGAGCCGATTTGCAAGCAGGATGCGTGGCAATCGTAAAAGATATTCAAAATCCCATTTCATTGGCCCGCCTGGTTATGGAGAAATCACCACATGTTTTTCTGGCCGGAAATGGAACAAAAGACTTTGCAATCGAACAGGGAGTGGAAATCCTTCCGCCCGGAGCTTTGGTCGTAAATCGGACACGTGAATCGAATGATGAAAATAACGATATAACACGTAGACAACACTATCGTCCACCATTTATGGCTGGGCGGGGGCGGGAGGAGGATGAGTACGAGGCGGCTTACGAAAGAGGAACTGTAGGTGCTGTGGCTATTGATATTTATGGTAACATTTCGGCGGCAACATCAACAGGTGGTATTCGAGGAAAACGTCATGGACGTGTTGGGGACAGTCCTATTTTGGGAAGTGGTACGATTGCAAATAATCGCATCGGGGGTGTTTCGGCCACGGGCGATGGCGAGTTTATATTGCGATTCAATTTGGCTCAGGAAATATTGCAGAGAATTCGATACAGGGATATGTCGGCACAGGAAGCCACCGAGGATGCTTTGAATGCGATGGGCGAGGAAGTGGGCGGCCTGGCCGGCGCTATAACAATCGACCACAGAGGTGATGTGGGACTGTTCTTTATATCGCCTCAAATGGCCTGGGCATATCGTCAGGGCAAGATATTGCGTTATGGTATTAATAAAGGACAAATTATCGAGGAGGATGTGGATGATACGGACGGCGCATCGGCATTGCAAGGACTGGGAATCGGTAGTGCCATATTTCCGGCTCCGTTTTTATATAGGCGAATGTATACTGATTTTTAATGCAGTCAGTTGTGTGCTAAGCCAAATAATAAATTAATTTATCAAATAGAATTGTTATTACGTCTCGTGTCCTTTTTTTTAAGTAGAAGCAACACCGATGCATTGGTCTCAGAGATGACACGATCCTGGCTCCAGCTGCGAGTCCGCAAGAGCGGAGGAAGTGCTTACTCCGCGGGACGAGCAACACGATGGACCATTCCAGAAGAAGTCTTTGGTCATGAGCCTTTCCGCGAGTCACATGTGTCTTTTATGCCGGTCCCACACACTCCGGGGTGCGTATTTAGGAACCCCAGTTCAGTTCGTCACCTGCTTGGGGACGAAATCGGTTAGCTTTTCTAGTGCCAAAACTGGCAAAAACCCAATTCGATTTCGTCTTCTGAAGGTAGACGAACTCGCATAGGGTTTCGAATACATTTTGCGTTGAAAACAGCCAAAAACCCTCGTTCAACTCGTCCCCACACAAGGGGACGAAATCGATTAGCTTTTCTAGTGCCGATAGTGGCAAAAACCCTATTCGAGATCAACGTGGTAGATAACACACGCTTGGAAGCAGGGCCGGCCTTAGCACTCTGGTGGCCCCGGGCCAAAGGGATGATGGTGGCCCCCACTCCCTTACTAATACACAAACAAAACGCATCTGGCATTTAGCTGTTTTTAATCACCTTAGAGCCTGCGGAATTTTAATCTTCTCTCATGATCATATTTCTAGCATTCAGTCATCGCAGGCAAATTTGTTATTAAATGGAAATGTTTCCAACAATTTCTTTTAATTGGAAATAAAACTGACATTTTGCAAATTTTTGTCAGCTGTGTAACGGGTTTTCATTTGCCAAACATTCAAAATATCATCCATTTGTTTTTTTTTGAGTTTCATAACTGTGCGTAATTATTGTTAATTATCGGCATTCACTGGAGTGCTTAGTTGGCAGCCTAAGCCTTAGAATTTTAATACTATAACATTTTGTGGAATTTTTCTATTTATTCCTTAAATTTTTCAATCAAAAGTAATTTCTACATTACTCATTTCCTATATTTGAGAAGTTTAGCTGAATTGTTCTACGAAACCCTGTTTGGGAAGCACTGCGTTAGATCATTATTTTATACACGCGGTGCATCGTGTTTCTATAAATAATACTTCCGCCGGTTTTCTGTGCAGAAAACTCCAATCCTCATTATGTTATGCATGATAAACACGAATTCAAACTTCTTTTAACCTAAAAGTGCCACGTCTTATAAAGAAAAAGTATGAGATTTCCTAACACTAATCACGATTTTAAGATTTTTGTATGGCAGCAATGCTCAGCTTTCGACGTGGTTTGCTAAGAGAGCAAAAATTCAAGGATCCGAATACCGTAATTCGAAAATTTTGATCTAGGTTTATTTTCCGTCTTTCTTCCATTATTATACCGATCCGTGAAGTAGTGGCCTCTTGTGTCATCACTACCGGCTTTTCATGGTATAATATCAGGCTTAGCCTGTACCTTATCGAGCTTGGATATTGGTAAATTTTTTCGATAAGTTCTAAAAATCAAACTTCTTTCATACCATGCTACCGTCACTGGTATTTTTAACAAACATCAAAGACATCAATGGTGACGTTGGAGAGCAGATATTGCAATTTGTTTAAAAAAAAGAGAGAGAGGGAACGATGTCTTATCCCTATGCATGTTATAACAGATTTTTTATCAGTAAGATTGAATCATCGTTATTTCACTATACAGGGTGTCCCGCAACCGGTGGTACATAGGATAATGGGAGATAGTACAGCTCATTTGAGGACAATAAATGTTCTACACGACCCCTCTATCTTTAACCGTTAGAAAGTTATAGCATTTTTTGATAAAAGTGTCAGAAACCCCGACTTGCCGAGCAAAATCACTATTTGCCACGCTCCCAAATATTGGATCCGAAATTTGACTTCACTTTCTGAAACTGCACAAAATTCTACATAAAACAACGGTTTTGCCAATTAAATTATTTAAAAACCTACCCAGAGACAACCACTCAAACTTTAAAGAAATTTGGAAATTGATATTTTCTTGTAAATTCAAATTGCAAAATCGTAACGGTACTTTGAACTGACAAATGTGCAAAGTTTACAAAAGTTGCATCATTATGTCAGCTTTCGAACGACATATAAAAAATAGGGTCTTAAGGACTGAAAAATTGAAAATATTACGTGTTTAACAGAAAAAAACATGGTCTCAAGAGAAATTCAAAGTATACATTTTATTAAGTAAACAATATTTTTTTTATAAAAACTAAAAAGAAAGATTATTGAGAATAGGAACTTTTATATTATAAATGCTGTTCAAAGTGTCCTCCTCCATATCGGACACAAATTCGGCACCTTCTACCAACAGAAGAGACCGCCTTAAGCATCTCTTCCCTTTTTTCGCGCAAATTATTGCAAGCCATTTTAATTTTTTGCAAAAGATGTTCCCGGGACACTATTGGCTCATCGTAAACTTCATTTTTGAGTCTACCCCATACATGGAAATCAAGCGGCGTTAAGTCGGGACTTCTAGGAGGCCAAGCGACAGGCCCGTATCGTCCAATCCATTTTTCATGGAACTCACTATTCAAAAATTCCGTAACAATTCTTCCGCTGTGAGCCGGACATCCGTCCATTTGCCACCATATTTCTGATAATCTAGCTAATGGAATTTCATCTACGACCTTCGGCACGACTTCTGTTTCGAGAATCTGGTGGAACGCGGATGAATTGAGTCTTTGAGGAAGAATAATTTCAGGTAGTAGTTCATCTCCAAGAACACCGATCCAGATATTTGCACTAAACTCGTGCTGGTATCTCGAAGTACGAGTTTCGCGGGGGTTCTGATGAGACCAGAAATGGGTGTTGCGGGTATTGAATACACCACTCCGAGTAAAAGTAGCCTCATCTGTCCATATTATTTTTCTTTGGAAGTGCCGATCCGCTGCCAATCTTTGTATGAACCAACTACAGAAAGTCCTTCTTCTTTCAAAGTCGGAAGGCAGTAGATCTTGCACTTCCGTTAAATGATATGGATATTGACTATCCTCTTGTAGTGTTCGGTGAATTGTCATACGAGGCACACCCATTTGAATAGCCGCCCTTCTCGTGCTTGAATCCGAGTTCGTCCTGAAGTGACGAAGAATTTCTTCTTGCAGCCGTGCCGTAGTACGTTGACTTCGCTCTAACGTGTAATGGTTCGGTGTTCCACCAGTTTGTCGCAGTGTGTTAAACGCCCTAACAAACGTTCGGCTGTCCGGAACCTGTCTTTGGGGGAAGCGACGACCATACTCGCGAACTGCTTCGCGTCCGTTACATCCAGCTATACCATACACCAACACCATATCAGCGTACTCGATATCCGAATACATATTTTGTCGCCATCTAATAAAACATCACACTAATAACGATTTTAATAAATACTACTAATAATAATACCTGTTTTAATATTAACGTTCTAGCAACAGATCAATTGTGTGATAATCAATGCTAATCAGTTGAATTAAACTGGTGGAATAACGAACTGAAGCAAATGACTTTAAAATAACAAGGATTAACCGTTAATATTACCGTTTTCTCAACAAGTACATTTTCACATTTTTCCAGAATGAAACATCTTCAAGGCAAAGTTCGTTGACACCTTAATTTCACTATTTTTTGAAAACCATTAATAATAATTGAAGTATGTATGTATTTTAATTAGATTTGTTCTGCTTTAGTTTCGCGTTTTTTTTTCTTTTACACGTAATATTTTCAATTTTTCAGTCCTTAAGACCCTATTTTTTATATGTCGTTCGAAAGCTGACATAATGATGCATCTTTTGTAAACTTTGCACATTTGTCAGTTCAAAGTACCGTTACGATTTTGCAATTTGAATTTACAAGAAAATATCAATTTCCAAATTTCTTTAAAGTTTGAGTGGTTGTAGTTGGGGTTATAACGGGGCATTGTCCTATAGGGGAGCTCGCCAGGAGACTCAAAATTCCTCACAACGACTACTGCAGAAGCTGTGAGGATGAAGAGGAAGAGGAGAGTGTGCATCATCTTCTCTGTGAATGCTCGGCTTTGGCTGAGAAACGTTTAAGGTTTCTTGGTAGTAGGTACTTTTACGATATGGATGATCTCAGAGATGTAAGTCCAATACAGATCAACAAATATATTGCCAGCACACGCTGGTTCCAAACAAATTTTTGAATTTTTTTTTTTTAAGGCTCTCATAGGCGGTATCACAATGAACCTATCACTGGTTTAAGTGCGATGGTCTCACTTCTGGCGGCCCCACTACCTAACCTAACCTAACCTTGAGTGGTTGTATCTGGGTAGGTTTTTAAATAATTTAATTGGCAAAACCGTTATTTTATGTAGAATTTTGTGCAGTTTCAGAAAGTGAAGTCAAATTTCGGATCCAATATTTGGGAGCGTGGCAAATAGTGATTTTGCTCGGCAAGTCGGGGTTTCTGACACTTTTATCAAAAAATGCTATAACTTTCTAACGGTTAAAGATAGAGGGGTCGTGTAGAACATTTATTGTCCTCAAATGAGCTGTACTATCTCCCATTATCCTATGTACCACCGGTTGCGGGACACCCTGTATATTAACTTTAGAACTAACTTCACAACTAATTTAGTTCGAGCACATATCTTTCGCATGGAGGCCCCTATTGAGTGATCCACTTTCAGAGTGGTGGCCCCTTGAAAGTAAAGGTTCCGTGAGATTGGTGCCCCTTTAATGTGGTGGCCCTGGGCGACCGCCCAGTTCGCCCACCCCTAAGGCCGGCCATGCGTTGGAAGAAACAAAGACGATGGGCGGAATGCGGCAAACTAATAACGTTTGTTGAATTACCTCATCGCCTCTGTCTTTGCCAGGCGTATGTTGTATACCACGTTGATCTTTTGTACCGCGCTGTATGGCAAGCCCCGGACAGTGTGGTTGCGGCAGTGCCTAGTCTAGACAAAAATTACACGCGCTTTGCCATAGTAATTTAATTTCCGAACGTATTGCAGACAAAATATTCTATTACATGTCATGAATACTAAGCTCACCTTGACAATAAACACGAATAATACTTCACAATCGTCACATTCAACAATTTAAATTAACATTCTCGAAATTCTCTCATATTCCGTGGTGGCCTATTTTAATGGTCTAATTCTTGTCCGTTTCATTTCGGGTGTTGTTTTTTGTTCGGCAAAATTAGAGACGTGCAGACATTTTTCAGTGTCGAATTACAATTTAAGTAGTAGCTGCGTCTTCCGAAGACATCCTAGAAAATAAGAATAAAAGGCCAAACGTAAGATATACGATGTTTTTCTCCTTTAAAAGGGATGGTGGTGGTGGTAGGCGAGGCATTAAACACTACTGAAATGAATGGTAATGGAGCTAATGAAGTTGATTTTTGTTTTGGCGTAATTTAAGGAGTTTTAGGTTGAACTTGTAATAATAAATTTATTCTTGTTCCATGGTTTTGAGAATTGAGAAGAATCCCAAATGTATCCAAGGGATTGGTTCGAGTGGGGGATGTAGTTTTTAAATGAAAAACCGCAATTTATAAGGTCACTGTTTAAGGCCAATTAAATTTCAAGAAGATTAAGAAAACATTAATTACTCGAATCAGTCTAAAGCTTTTAAAGTAAATTATCTCATTAAGCGATTTGTGTCGGTCATTTATTATTTTATTTTGCATATTAATGGTGTCCTAAAAGGGAAAAATATTATCTAATAAATCGTCTGAAATTATTTTACAAAAATGCAATGCATAATGAATTTCATAAAAATATGCTCCAATTTACTTCTCATTCAAAGAAGGATACACTACAGCATTTTGCAATGTAGTTTTCATTCACAATATACGAGTACTTTTCCTTAATTACATCGGGTAACGCTACTGTCTATAATGCTATATACCTACTATCAGTACCACACATGGTACTATTGCACAAATATGTAAGAAAAGTTCCAAAAAAAATCTTATGCTCATATTATTCTCGTACAGGTGAAATAGATCTAGTCAACGATAGTGGGTAGAAAGCATGTTCAAATCAACAAAATTCATCCTTGGGAAGATGTTTCTGAGAATCGTTTAAAATGAACAGATTTGAACAGGACCGAGTTTGAAGAGTTTATTCTCTTTCTGGCCATGCCATTTTATGTTTTGATTGCAGATTGGCATTGAAATGGGGATTATATTTCAACAACATTGTTGAAATACAATACAGAAGTCATTCAAGAACGTTAATTTGTTATTTTACAGTGAAATCGGACTTAATTCCAGTGTATGGCCTTGTCGTTAATTGAATTTAATGAAAAATGAATAATAGTCAAATGAAACTTTCGAAATTAATAGCACGAAGAAAAATGCTAGGCTAATATCATAGAGCATTAACATATAAAAAAATGATCACTCCGCATGGGCGTAGCCAGGGGGGCAGGGAGGGGCGGTCGCCCCCCCCCCTGGTCGATGAAGATGGTAAAAAAATCCTTATCGATGTAGTAAAAAAAATCGCTGCACCATAAAACATTTTTAAAAATTTTCTGCTGCTGGCGCAGCACATGCCTTTTTTACCACTTCAAGTGCTGCCGGAGAAGCCATGATCGGGACAGTTTGCAGTCAGGAGGCGCATACAAATAGATGACAGCGAGGGGCCTCTCGTAACTGACGGAGGCTGCGTCCCAGCACACACATTTCACTTGTGAATGTGCTACTGTGGCTGCGTGGATCCCATATTTCCTGTTTCATTTCATGGCTTCTGAGCTGGAGTAAACAATTTCAACCGTTATTTTCATCTGAAAGGGTGACAAATGGTATACAGCTTTGCTTCGTTAGCCCTGGAAGGTCATGCTTAGTCGAATCGACTAAGCATCATCAAATTTATCCCAGTTTTCTTGACAATTCTCATTATATGGAGCAAAGTTTCGTGCCGATGTACTTGCCGGGTACATAGCGGCTAGACAAAGTAAGCAGGGTAAGTCGAATTTTTGGAAATTGACGTCGTCGTAACGACGAAGGATGAACTTTGTATAACTTCTGGAACTCTAATATTTCTTATGGCTGGTTGTCGATAGCTCGTAACAAATATGTTTATTTTTGAAATGTGGGACCAATTTTTTCAAGAATTATGGAAAAAATATTTACTAGGACGAAAATAGGACAAATCAGGAAAATGGCTCAAAATTTTTCCTCATTTTAGGAAGATTGCATTTCAAACTCATAAAAATTGATGTTTTTCCATTCTAAATAAACTAACGATTGAAAATCTGCCTATGTTGAGAAAGGGTGATTTGTATGAGGCGCCAAAGTTGACCGTCGTCGAATCGACAAAGCATGACCTTTCCGTACTAAAAATAAGCATGACCTTCCATGGTTAAGGACCTTGTAAAGAACGGGTCTCATATTTCAGTGTCTTCAAGTTCTTCTTTTTCTTCTCAGTACCGTATAGCCCCTTGTGGGGCCATGGTGCGATAACTTTATAGGCAATTCGAGTCAACGTTACATTGCATATCATTTCGGAGTGTATGTACTCGGAATGTTGTAAGTACTATACAGGGTGTCCGAAAACTGCCGCATAAACGCACCAGATTGTGATTCCTCATATGATTTCCAGCAAAAAAGTTGTAGGGAACATACCCCCTCAGCTTAACCCTTTAGCTGCCACAGGCATTTAAAGATTTTTGAAAAAATAATTTTCTTGCACGACCTAAAGCCTAATATCTCCAAAGCTAGACCAGCTAGAATAGTGAAATAAAATGAGTATTACAGCCAACAAACTTACCTATAAAATAAAACTAACCACACTAAAATCGGATAAGAGGTTTGGTTTTTACAGAGCTTCAAAGTCAAATTTGCGTGATTTGACCCCAAAACAATCTTTTTTTCCATCTCAATTTTCTCCAACTTCTGCCAAGGTGAGGTGGTTGTTCGATTCTTTTAAAAATTGGCGCATTAACTATTCTAGCTGGTCTAGCTTTGGAGATATTAGGCTTTAAGTCGTGCAAGAAAATGATTTTTTCAAAAATCTTTAAATGCCTGTGGCAGCTAAAGGGTTAAGCTGAGGGGGTATGTTCGTACAACTTTTTTACTGGAAATCAAGTTAGGAATCATAATCCGGTGCGTTTATGCGGCAGTTTCTGGACACCCTGTATATTTTCATTCACATGTACGGAAATTTTGGACCACGCCGAGATTCGATCTCCGGACCTCTAGATTACTAGCATCGTAGAGTTCGACTCAACCAAGTGAGCCACAGAGCGGGTCTTTCAAGTTATTAAATCAAAATTTATTTTCTAGCTGAATCATACCAGCAATAAAATTTAGCCACTGTTAATATGTACTTTGATAAATTTAGAGGAAAACTTATTAAAACCGTTAACCATATTTCAATCAATAAAGGATTTATAAATATTCTGACGATGCTACTTTGCTAAGATGAAAGTGACAGCCGAAAAAAAACTGATTTCGCAAGTGGAATATGCAGTCCGAGATGCAAAAAATGCACTGAAAATAGGCAAACTACGCTCTAAAAGGTAGATATTGGAGGCCAGTTGAATGTAATCAGAATGCAGAAGAAAATCATTCTCATCTCTATGTTAAAAATTTGACTCTAAAATTAGCAAAAAAAAAAAAAAGAAATAACATGCGTGGCAGTAAACTAGAGCCGCAGATGTGTGAGTGACATCCAATTTTCAGGATCTAAACTGCTGTTTTGTTGAGGTGTTGAGATCAACAGCACGCCCAGCAATGTTATTTATCCTCACAAATGGATAGCTTTTTGCAATCTGAGCGACATCATAGTCCGTCACGTAGGTCGTGAGTTCGAAAAACACCATAAAATGAATTCGCTCACGGTGAGTCTGGAATCCATGACCCTGTGCGGTGCACCAATCCAACCACAAGCCAGGCTACTCTAAAATTTGCTAACAATATTTCTGCGACCGGAAATTTCAACTCCTAAGAAAATCATGATGTTGAAAAAATTTTGGGCTTGCCCCCCCCCCCTGACCGAAATCCTGGCTACGCCCATGTCACTCCGTACAAAATTATCCCTACCCAGAATGTGCCAGACCACTGAATTACTGAACTGTTGCCCAACTAACAAACTTTTGGGCTTTAATCCCCTCCTCTCTGAAAAACCTCTTGTTTGGATCACATAATGCTCTCAAAGCGATACGCTCGTAATGAAAAGAAAACAGTTCTCTAGAGCTGGTATTTTTAGAGTGGCCGTTATTGACCCATCCACCTCTGCCCAACTGCTAGGGTAACCACCTGCTCGGAGCTTGCCCGGCAGCGATGGGCTTGGAAAGTGCTGCTGGAGCGCCGGTATCAGGAAAAATCTGCCGAGGACGCCATTTAATTAGAATTATACTTTTAAATGTAATTGACATTGTGGTTTCTCTCCATCTCTTTTGATAGGAGGTGTAGCCGTATTTGGGCTCTTATACGACCGTACTGCCATTTTCGGGATAATATTCAGCCATATCTTTTGATAGAATGTCACGAAAAACTTCAAATTAGTATCAAATGGTAGCCGTTGGATGCCTTGACAAGGTAATAAAGATGTGTCAGGTCCGACCCATCTACCCCTCCCTCCCCCACAAAAAATATGAAATTGAATATTTTGGGTTTTGCGTGCCTTCTAGGTATGTACATGGGTATAGGAGGGTATACACTCATCGTGCTATTCGCACGATTAGAACTCGGTCTCGTTATATTTATGACATACACGTCTGGGAGTCTGGTTTAGTGACTCCATTCACTCTAATCTTCAGGGGCGGCTATAGTTTATTCAGCGGTAGCTAACGGCTTTAATGCTTACACGCAAAATAAATATTACTTCTGACATTTTACCATACTCCATGGAAGCTACATAGTCCAGTCAAAATATCCCAATTCAGGCCTCCAAATAGAAAAAAAAGGTAAGGCTAATTTTTGTTGTTTTTGAATCAGTCGGCTCCCAGGAATCTGAAACTCATGTTGCTAAAAAAAAAGTTTGATCGGAAAGGTCCCAAAAAGGACAAAAAATTATACTATTTAAACCATGAGAGGAGGGGAGACGCTGAGTGGATTACATATCCGCTGTTTGTTTCGTCTTTCAAGGGGCCTCAACGGAATAAATCGAGCTTAAATGGAAAATTATCGTGTTTTCCGTGTATCTTTCCAAGGGCACGAGAATAATTCAAGTTGTCACTACTTTTATCACTTTCCAGAATCTATAATAGCAGAAGATTTTATGATTAAATTTGCTAAGAAAAAAATTGATCGGAAAGCTCTGAAAAAGGACATAAAAGGACACTAATTACACACCTTGATCGAACGTGGGCATGCGGGGTGTCATATCAAAGAGGACGTCGAGTACATTCCATATACGGCACTATGACCCCATGGTCCGTTTTGATCCATTCGTACATATATTTTGTGTCAACAATAGAAACACATTTGTGTGAAATTTGGTTGAAATTGGTGCACAAATAAAATGCTTCCTTCAAATTTCATGACAAAGTTAATATACCCTTTCACTCTATGAGCGAAGGGTATAAAAAACAAATAACATGCGTGGCAGGCCACCACTAAACTAGGGCAGCAGATGTGTGAGTGACATCCAATTTCCAATATCTAAACTGCTGTTTTGTTGAGGTGTTGAGATCAACAGCACGCCCAGCAATGTTATTTATAAGTGGATACAATCTGAGCGACATCACATCATACACTGAAAATAATCATTTGCTTAGAAAAGTTTTTCTGATTTAAGATGTATTTTCTTGTTCCAAGAGAAGTTTTTGCTTAAAATAATGCTTGTTTATTTATTTTAAGGAAAGACTTTTCTTGGAACAAGAAAATACATCTTAAATCAGGAAAAATTCTTCCTTGGCTGTTTTTTATTGGTTTTTTTCTTGTTTTTAGCAAATGATTTTTTCAGTGTAGTCCGTCACGTAGGTCGTGAGTTCGAAAAACACCATAAAATGAATTCGTTCATGGTGAGTCTGGACCAATCCAATCCTGGCTTGTGCTACTCTAAAATTTGCTGACAATATTTCCGCGGCCAGAAAATTCAACTCCTAAGAAAATCATGATGTTGAAAAAATTTTGGACGATTTCGACTGGGACATTGAAGAAATAACCTGGGTAAATACAAGGATTGCCTCACAACGAAAAGCGAAAGACAAAACTACAAATAAGCGGGGCGCGCTATTATCGAGTCTTTTTCATTCCTATGGGCTTACTCTTATCAATGGGCGAACTACTTGCGACAGAGAGGGCGAATACACATGCATCAAGTCGAATGGAAGCAGCACGGTCTGGACTGGGCTAGATTCAACGGAAAACGTTATTGATTTCAAGGTAAACGATTTTATTCATTTATCTGATCACCTTCCTTGTACTATTAAATTACAAAATATTGCACATAAGAGAAAAGATAATGAACTACAAGCTTACTCGTACAAAAAAATTCAGTGGAAAGAAGAATTGAAGGAAGCCTACAAAGTCCATCTCGAGTGTGTACCTGAAAACATAACATGGGATGAATTAGCAAAGCAAATACATAACGCAGCTGAAGTTTTAGATATGACCAAAACAATCGTTATTAAAAGCAACCAACGCAACAGCCAGTTCAAAAAGGATTGGTACACTATTGAATGCTCTGAAGAGAAACGCAATGTCAGAAAGGCATATAGGAAAATGCAGAAGAGTTACACTTCTGAAAATCGAAATGAATATCAGGCCTGCAGAAATAAATACAATGCATGTATCAATAGTGCAAAACTCCGACATGATCAACATTTAATTGCCATTCTAAACAACACGAGATCTAGTGCAAACTTTTGGGCAGAAATTAAGAAGCTACGAAAAAAGACCAGCTCTGAAGCGATCATAAGTGCTGAAGACTGGACTAAGTATTTACAAACTATCTATGCATCTCGAACTCCATCGCACATTAACTTACCACAAAGCACAAATATCCAACGATGACTTAGATAAAGAGATTACAATGGAAGAAATATCGTCATCTTTGAAACGACTGGCAAATAATAAGACACCTGGGCCTGATTGCATCCCCAATGAATTTTTAAAGAATCTACCGGAGAATGTTATATGCGCAATAACAAACATAATGAATGAAATGAAAAATAATCCTAATGTAAGTATAGCGACTCATACTCACTTAAGGATGATATATAAGAAAGGAGAGCGAACCGTTCCATCCAACTACCGCCCAATCGCGTTGGAAAACAGCATTGTTAAAGTGATGACAAGTATACTAGCTGATCGAATTAGTAATTTTGCCAAAACAAATCAACTTATACCCGAGCATCAGAGTGGTTTCAGAAGAAGACGCAGCTGTATGGATAATATCTTTGTATTGAGAACCTTGATTGATAAGCAAATAATCAACAAAACCCCTACCCAGCAAAAAATGGAAGGCTTCCCAGCCAGCATCGGCCTCATGTACCGTGAACATAGCGACAAATAAGCTTTACTTCATGAATCACGAATCGGCATTATGTATCGATAGGACGCATTGAAAGTTAGATACATGATAGTCAGCTGAAGGAATGTCGACGGATCATGCATATAGGAAATATAATGGTTTTCTCCTCAAGTGTGATTTTTGTTGCTGGGGTGATTAGAATCACGAATAAATCATGATCATTCATATAGTCTGGCTGGAGCAGTGGTTAGGGCGCGCACCTTCGGTGCATAGGGTTATGAGTTCAAGACTCTCCGTCGCCCGTATTTTTTTTAATTATTCATTGATGCATTGAATATATATGATACTTAACTATTACATAATGTTTACGAATAACGATTTTATAATGATTATCCGTAATAAGGCGCAAACGCGTATATACATGAAATAGGGGGACATCGTCATATACTGCTTGTATGAAAACGTGATGAATGAATAAGCGATATGTGCTTACGCGTGTTGCATGAAATAATGATTACAAATGTGTTAAATGCTGGCTGGGTTATTTAAGGTTTATATCCATACGCTGTATACCTTTGAAGTAAGGGAAAGCTTCGGTAAGGAATTACGCGTTGCAAAGGCATTAACCTGTCAGATACCTTACCGAAGCACAGGCCATGTCATTGGCGATAAGGTTTAGCTCAAATACGTTACTTTTACCTTATAATGAAACTATTTAAGCCATTAAAAGAGATTTAACAGTAGCTTTTAATAAGTTATACGGATGCCTGAAAAAAAAGATTATAATACCTTTTCATATCCTTATGTAAATGGTTTGATAAGGTTTAGAGAATGCTAAAAAATTGTTATTTCTCTGAACTATTATGGCATCATTCTTCTTCTGTATACCCCCTTGCGGGACATAGTGCATATCCGCACATGCCCGGAAAAGTTTGACCACGCCGAGATTCGATCTCCGCGCCTCTAGATTACTAGCATCGAAGAGTGCGACTCAACCAAGTGAGCCACAGGCCGGTCATAGCAATCTCCGCGAAAAATGATACTTAATTTCAATTTGGAATGAAAATTAAAATAAGTCTTACTTAAGAACTTTAGAGAGTTTTAATAAGGGAATGAAAAGGTTTTCAGAAAGAACCATTTTAGATACCTTATCTAATGGCTTACCAAAACTTTAAAATACTGAAACGTAATTTTGGCTTATTTCTGGTATGAATTAAAGTTTGAACTAAATTATAAAGAGCCTTACGTAACCATTATTATAATTACTATTTATACCTGTCTGGAAGTAAAGCTGACAATAAACTAAAGTAAGTCTGAATTGTGCCTTAGTTTATTATTAAACAAAGTGAACGCAAATTATCCATGACAGAAAGTAGCAATAAAGCTTTCGTAAGAATTATTATAAGGCCAAAGCTGAAATCGATTCCCTTACCTATTCCTTAAACCTGACAAACCTGATCAGATTTTTTGCTGGATGTACGCAATATTTATTGATTTTAAAAGTGCCTTCGATTGTATTGAACACCACTTGCTGTGGCAGCATCTAGAATTTAATGTTAATGCGCTAATAACTTAATTTGTCGGATATACAATTACGCAACAGTTGCTGTGAAAGTTGGAAACGGAGAATATTCGGACACTGTAAAAGTGACGAAAGGGGTACTTCAAGGGAATCCGTTGAGCGCGTTACTTTTCAATCTTTATATAAATGATATTGAATTATTCTTTCGAAACCTTGGATTCAAAGGTATTGGGCTAACAAAAGTAATGGATATAATGATGCTTGCATATGCAGATGACATAGTAATTTTCGCTAAATCGGCTACGGACCTACAAGACAAACTGAATGCCCTTGAAATGTATTGCGATAAGAAAGAGCTTATAGTCAATGCACAGAAAACAAAAATTGTCATATTTGAAAATCGTATCAACAAGAAAAGAAGAAGGCATTTTAGCTATAAAGGAGAGCAAATAAAAATAACACCTGACTTCAAGTACCTTGGATCCACAGTATATAGGACAGGTTCATGGCGAAAAGATATTGAACAACGACGGAGTTCAGCAGCAGCAGCACTAGCCAACCTCAATAATATATTTTACAACAACAAATTAGGTTTAGATGCTCAAATTAAGGTTTTTGATGCTACAATAGAAACCACTGCGTTATATGGAGCTGAAATATGGGCAATGGAAGGAACCCAGACTATAGAGAGAATCCAACAGGACTTTTTAAAAAGAGTACTTAATCTAACCAGAAATACTGCAGCGCACTCGGTGAGAAAAGAATGCGGACGTAACCATATGAAAGTGAAAGTCGCATGCAAAACTCTAAAATGGCTGAACACAGTGTCAAAACTGAGACTGCTGACTTTTCGAACTGGCTTGGCAAAATCAGAGAGAACCTTATAAAGAAGTTATTAGACTTTCCGAGTCTTGTCAACAACTGCTATGAAGAAGAAAACATCAAGGAAATAGAGATTATCCTCACTGCGAGTTCCATTAGTAATGATGAGTCTAGAGTTGCTGGAAGCCGATCATCTTGTTGGTATCAATTCATCAACGAATCAAGAATGAAACCTGCTTGGTATCTTCAACAAGCTATTCCTGGTCATCTTCGTCGCTGCATGGCGCAGATCCGTATGTGTAACCAATACAATCAGCGCATTCATATTGCTGGCAATACCTACAAATTTCAATTAAACGACAATTGTCCCTTGTGCAACTTCTGCGAACGTGACGCAATCGAGCATTTCATATTAAGATGTCCCATTAACAAATCGATCCGGCAGCACTATCTACTAGGTATTAACTCATTGCAAATGCTAACTGACATTTTAAATACAAGAGAGTTGCCAACTATAAATAAAATTTACATTTTACATTAGAATCGTTGAAACTTAGAAGATTCTGTCTTAATGAATGAATTGCGAATATTGCGTTTTGTTTAAATATAAAAAATTTCAGTAGATTATTAAGTAGAACTTTAACTTTAACATGTTTTTAATTATAATGTAACCTGAGAATTTGAAGCAATATGAACATAAAGATAATGTGAATGTGAACCAGAACGCCTGTAATAAGGCAATGCCTTCAACAGTACTTGAAATAAATAAATATTAAAGCAATCATTTTGAACGTTTTCGCCAATCAACTTCGACAATAATTTTAATAGAATCATTTCATTTGGATTTAGTGTTTGATTTAATTGCACACGCAGTCATTTTACCATTCACTTACTGCGCAACGAACAATGTTTTACCGTTTAAACCGAACGCGCACATAGTCATTTTGAATACACCAAGCATTGAACGTTCAATCCAGTAAATGCAAACGCGTATGCAGTTAAAACAAATGGATATTCGGTTGATCTGGTGATTTCTAGATCTCCCGTTTTTGGAACTTGTTTGTGGTTCGATTTCAAATTTTAAGCTCATTCGGGCATTGTAGTTAAAATGCTTAACAGTATAGTGTGCGGTGGTGTGGTCGACGTCGGTGTCGGTGGTGGCTCGCAGTGCATTTCTAGATTCCTGTGCGACATTGTATTTCGGTAAGTGGAATTGTAATTGGCTTTGAAGTGAGCTATGTACATCTGTTTTTTTCGTTTAATCTGCAGATTTTGCCTCTTCGTTAAGCCGGCTACGCCATTTTATCATTCGTGTTCCTTCGATGTTTACTGTGGGATGATTCCCCAAATTTTACAGCAGTATAGACATTTTTTTAATATTATAATTATTTAACACTAGAAGGGTCAGGAATTTTATATACCTAAAAGGGTCATAGCCGTCAATTTGACGGCAAGGTGTTTACAGCTGAAATGGTACTTATATAAATATAAAATGCTTATACAAATAAAGACATAAGACGTTATCTTACTTTTAATTAGAAATTAACGTATTTCTGAATATTTTTTTAGCGAAATTTGTAGACATATTTATTTTTTTGAAGTATGACTAATAGCACATTCTTCTCAAACAGCCTTTTACAGATGGTAAAAAAGTAATAGTTGAATTCTTTTCCAGTCGTCCTGAAATGCATATTTACACTGATATCCTCCGGCGATCCTTTTCGCTTGTTGCTTTAGCTCTATCCAGTTATACAGGGTGTAGGTCTTTAGTAATAAAAGCAAACCGCCCCGTAGCTAAGAGCGTTTACCCTGAGTACATCTAAGACCGAAACCTATTCTGTTTTTGGTAAAACTATTTATATTTGAATATGTGACATCTACTTTTCAGACCACTGTGTAGGTTGAAGTATGAAAGGTAAGAGCCAGTGTTACTCCTAGCGACATACCCGATGATTGTAAAGTAATCGCAGTCAACGCCTCAAGTACGAACCGTTTTGATTGTACGGAACTGTGATTCGATCATGAAGAGGGAGACAATTTCGGACAGCTAAATTAGGATCGCTTTGCAAACCTGGCAAGGGTTGCTCGGCAGGATGTCAACTAAATATATGAATTCCACTCGTTCGGTAGGACTGACAAAGGTTCAATTTGTGGTCAATGGTCATATAGCTGTCTCATCACCAAAAAGAGATTGCAAGCGTCATGGATTTAGTATTGAAACTCTACACATACCATGGAAGGATGTGATACTTTCCAAAAGCGTCTACGATGCCCAGCAAAAAGTCAGAACTAAGTGGATTATACATATAGCAGGGCTGATCGTGGCACTACTTTCATATGTAGTAGTCTTATTTCTTTGCAGTGGATTTCTGGACATGGAGTTCTAAAAATATTTTAGAGTATCTTAGTATTTTACTTTACTTCAGTTACTCACTGGCTACCAGTTATTTCAGCATAAGCGCCATACATTTTTCTGGTGCCCGTGAGATCGTTGTCTTGAACGCTTCAAGAAACTCCTGTTCTATCTCGACATTACTCTTTATCCCTGGCGTGCATTAATTTTGGAAAATGTATCAGTACTGACGCAACGTACTCTTTATTGCATTACAACAGATCATAACTGGGCAAACAAGCACGCCAAGGACCATGAAAATTACTAAGACCGTAGCCTAGGCTAGTGAACTCAAGCGCTGCAAAAGCGCACAATATCACAAAAACTTCAAGTAGGAAACCTGTATTAACGATTATGTTCTCTTACGAGCGCTCTAACTACAATCAAAAATTTTTAACGACGGATTTATGGATTTTTTGGGCTGATAAGCCTTAACCGTCAATTTGACGGTTCTGACCCTAATAGGTATAACAAGAAATATCTCACAAAAGAAAATTTTTTATTTTTATTTCTATTCAAATATATGATCAAATATATATTTTAGGAAAAGTCAATAAACATGAAAGCTGAAAACATCGTAGTTTAGAAGATATACAGTGTTGTGCAATTACGCGTAATCTTTGGCAGTCTACGTTACAGCGTAGACAAAGGCGTAGACAACGTATACAATGTATACAATACATGCAATGTAAAGAATGAAGACAATGAACTGTCACTGGTGTGATCTTGTTTTAAATGCACCCTAAAATTTGCATTGGTTGAGTTCAGAGTTTTGAATTTATTTTTGTTCAGTAAATGCCAAACATGTTAATGATTCTGAACTCATCCATTCATTTGGCAATACCAAAATTAATTAATGTTTAGCATGTATCTTCCCGTATGTGTTGCAATCATTTTCATATATGTAGTAGAGACCCTATACCAGGTCGATTGGGACCAGTGGTGAATCCACGTAGGGGTTTTGGGGTTCAAACCCCCTTCGAAATTGCTCGATGTAATATAAAATACAAGTCGGCTTAATACAAAAGCAGGACGTTTCCCACAAAAATAGTTCTAACAGTCGGAAAATGAGAAAATTGAGCAAGTCACTCAGTATCACAGAGATGGTGCTGAGCTAAGATGCTTTTCGAAAGACTCTTCAAGTACCACAAAAAATTGCTTTCAAAGGTTTTTTTTTCCAATAGCTGGGATCGATACTGAGAGGAGTCTCTCAGTTTTTTTTCTCAATTAAATTCTGCGGCACTTTGGAATAATTGGAGGACAGATAGAGCCTACCTAGCAAGCTCAAGTCATGATAAATTACTATGAAACTCTGGACACATTTTAATACAATCTATACTGAAACGCTACTAATGCTTAGTAACCGAACGATAAAAGAAATGATTGTGGGAGAATAACAATTTATTAACCCGAAATAGTTAACGATAAAACCACCATTTTACGTGTGTAGGGTATAAATATTAGAGTTTTAGTATGTCGTTGAAAATATAACGATAGCATGAATAGGCTTTGACATTTTCTATGGAAAATTCGCTTGCCTGTCGTACGCAAAACAGTATACCACAATTTTTCATGTCCCCCCTATGTCATATAGTCATAGGTGTATTTCCGTGAATTTGACTGACTATAAACAGCTGGAATTATGGGTTCATCATATTTTACTTGTCGGCTATGCCTACTTGGAACATGCAAAATTGTGGTATACTATTTTGCGTACGGCAGGCAAGCGAATTTTTCATAGAAAATGTCAAAGCCTGTTCGAACTATCGTTATATTTTAACCGATATGCTGAAACTAACTATTAATTCAAATTCAAACTTACACCTCTTTCATAAAACCCCTCCTAAATGTTTTTCTGCGCACGCCCCTGATTGGGACCGAACCCTTTCCGGATTTTCGGATTGTCCGAATTTGCGAAATCCACTAATTGTCATCCTAGTGGATAGTATTTATAATACAATCCTTAAAAAATGCCTTTTTATTGTTAGATAATAATTTCGCATTTGAAAAATGCATTTCCTTAAGCTTATAGAGCCGAACGCACAAACAAAATTTATAAAAAGAAATTGTGGCTTAAGACGAATTTGAATTATCCAAATTCCGGATTTTCGATGGTACGATTATCAGGGTCTTATTGTAGTTTGAAATTAAAGAGTTGGAAATACGCCCCAAACCGAAAATGAACTATCGCCCCAAAAATTTTATATGAAATTGGGGCGATAAATCATTATGAAATATCGCCCCAAGTTTAGGGCAAAAGTTCCTAAAATTTTGGGGCGATAGTTTATACAGTTTGGGGCAATAATTCCAAATGAACTATCGCTCCAAAATCATCCTTTATAAAAATGAGCTATCGCCCCAAAATTGGGGCAATAATTCATTTTCATTATTTGATTTACTATTTGCACTTCGTTTCAATGATTTATAAGTTAAGTAATTTGATAAGAAAAGGGGGATATTTCCGCTTTACACATCAAAAATTAAATTTTAAATTTCATTTGCCTCTCTGTCTATAGCAACCTTTTCAATTCTTGCTCGCAAATATATTTCGACTTTTCATATTATTAACATCTTCGCCTAATTCGTAAAACTTACTATTCTAGTGGGACTGATTAAAATTAAAACGTCAACTTGATAGCATCGAATACTTTCCCTAATGTGTAAAGCGGAAATATCCCCCTTTTCTTATCAAATTACTTATGGCTTCATAAAAAAGTCAAAATTTGACATTGAATATCTGGAGAACCGTTACGATTTCGCAAAAAAGGATTGCAGATTCGGTCATTTCAGGCTAATATTAACGAAGTGACATCATCAAAATTTGGCGCCGCAGATATTGAAATGTCCCCTAGATGACCTAATTTTGGGGCGATTGTTCATTCCAAATTTGGGGTTATAGTCCTAATGAGCTATTGCCCCAAAATTGGGGCGGTAGTTCTAGGATGATAGTTCATAAATTTTGGGGCGATAGTTCATTTTATTTTGGGGCAAAAGTTCATTATGAACTATCGCCCCAAAATTTAGGCGATAGTTCATTTTCGTTTTGGGGTGATAGTTCCTGGGGCGTTAATTCATAGAGCCAATAAAAATGGAGCTACCCCATTTCGCTGCAAAACTCTTAATTATTTACATTGTACCTATACACCACTCGCGTAGACAAATGGTCAATTGTCTGCATACATACTCTACGCGTCGACAACGATGTAGATTACCTCGGAGTAGATTACTTGCACAACGCTGGATATAGATGATTTAAATCACAAAACCGTCAAATTGACGGCTCTGACCCTTCTAGTGTTAATATACATACAACAACAAAAACAACAGTGTTTTAAAAGTTTTCCGCCAAAGAGTCGTCAGTCGCAAAAAGGATTGATATAAATACAATCCCGCTATAATACTCGCATCTTGTCTCAATGATTCGCATATTCAAAACAGATTGAATAGTTAATAGCTTCCATCAAATCAGCGCGGTGCGGTGGCGGTACGTGTCAAAAATAATGTCCGCATACCGCTCCCGCGCTGGTTTGGTAGAGCAAATTTCTTTCAACGCTACTTGGCGGGGAGCTTGAATAGGGTTAATAACAGAACAAAACCAATCTTATGAAGGTTGGAATTTATTCTATAGAAAAAAAGAAAAACGCGTTATATACGAAGGAAAGCAAAATAAGGTTCTAAAACGCATTTTTATTTTCTACAAGGTTGGAAACTTCCAAGTGAAATCTGATCAAGAAAAGAACAGAGCAGCAAATAAGCGTTGAAAGAAATTTGCTCTACTAATCCAGCGCGGGAGTGGTACGCGAATGCACGAAATTGCACTTTTCAGGGTATATTGCACGAAATTGAACGTTTCAAGGTTTTTGCATGAAAACCAACATTTGCATTTTTAAGCCTGTTTAATGACAATTTTTTCCAGAAACTGCAATGAGCAAAACCGCCCCTTTGAAGAAGAAGCATTTACGAATCAGATAAGCCCAAAGGTTGCTCGATGGATCCTAAACAAAAACCGGTCATGGGTTTCGGGTACCATATTTAAATGAGCTAATCTAGACAGCATTTTATGGGAAGAAGTTTATGTTCGGTTAAAAAGTGAAAGTGTCGCGCTTTTTAATAAAAATTATTTTACTTTTTAGAGCATGTCTTCTTCAATTTTTTCAATGATTTTCCTGCGTCCACTGCTCCTGAGCCTAACCTTCTAAAAGCCTTGAAACTGACTTTTTTTCAAATTGCACGGATTTTAGATTTTTTACTGCACGAAAATCCGGGCTCTAATCATATCTTATTCGTAAAATCGCAGTTAGAGAATAAGAATGGACAACATGTTGTCGGAACATATGCGACCGGTGCGTTTCGGAACCGTACCCAATGACTCTGTTCTAGAGCAACTGGAGTTATACGGTGTTGCACATAGTGGACATTCGTTGATCCTTGCGCTGTCGTAGCTAGAACGCTCTTACAATATGTACACTTCATTGATAGTCCGGTAGTGTAGCCACGGATTGATGATTAAAGATGAGGATACGAATACTTCAACTCTCCGTGAACACGGAACCAGCAGAGAATATCCACTTAACCCTGACAACCGACCTACACGCTTCCGAGGCGTATTCCCGTCATCTTTCCCCCATTCCGCAGCTCTGGTTCAACTGACATGCTTGCACCCCCAGGTATGCTTTGGCCACTTAGTCTGCTTGCTGCATTCGTCCAGGTAAGATCTACGTCCCTGTATGCAGTGAGCTATAACTTGTTTTTTAAAAGCCACCACGCCTCTGAAACGTGTCAGTCGGTTCTGATGTAAATTATTTGTTGCTTTTTGTACGCAGCACAGACGTATGGATCGGTTCAATGTATGAAATTTCTATTTGCATTATAAATATTCCAAATGATATAATCAGTGGCGCAACCATGGGAGGGGCTAAGGGGGCTAAACCCCCTCCCAGACCCAGATATATGGAAGGAAAAAAATGCAAACCGAAATATGAAGCAATGCATTTCCGTGCATATTTGATAAAAATATGAATTGTTCTTAGAGTGAAGGTTATTCATCAGCTTCAATGGTCTGTACAATATGAAACATCCTTACCAGAGTTTTCGAAATATTTTTGCGCAAAAAAAGAAGACAAGGGCGGATATTTGATAAGTGATTTTTGCAAAAAGAAATGTCTTAGAAATACATATTACATAGATAAATGCTCCATAAAAAATCCGCCTGCTTCGATAATAATACAAATATTTTACAGCTGACATTTCGACTAAAAATGTGAATTTCTCATTGTAATTGAAATTGTAGATGAATGTTAAATTATAAAGGAGCCGATAAAACATATTTCTGCATTTCGTAAAAATATTTTGAGCATAGTTGTTGAGCAAAATAAGGAAAAAAATGAACTGAACGCAGCAATTTACATTCAAAATTGGTGCTTTGCGAGATAGAGTCCTGTCAATGCTTCCACCATCTACTCCTGGGAAAATAAGGATCTCTGAGCCATTTGATCATTAGAAAGACATTACTTACGTATAAACTTAGACCGAGATTCTGTTTGTAACTGAATTCCTATTTTTTTCATGTAGTGCAGGTTATTCACAATTAATTTTCTAATTACGGCGCGACAATTGTTTGACAATACTCAGCAGCCCCCTGGAACTTACTCGATAAACGTTACTTTTCAGTTTTATAGAAAACAAGCGTGAATGCAATGAGAGCTTAGAACACCACCGTATAGCGTCATTACTAGAGAATAGCACCATCACTCAACCTTCTGGAGGCAAATCCAAATGTGTTCTATATATACAGCTATATAAAATATTTTTCTGTAATTAAGGAATAATTTAGCTTGTCAAATTTTGTACTTTTAATATGTGAAAATTCCTAATTTAAAAATAAAAGTGACAATTTAATCTGAATGTTTGTTTTTAGTTATTTTTTTGATGATTATGGCACATATACGCCTCGGGGGCGTATGCGTCGGTTAACAAGTCAGTTTCGACTGGGTCGGTTGTCAGGGTTAAACAAATATTAATCATATCGAAAGCTAGACTTTTGTATAGAAAATATTTCACCCATTATTACCTCTTCGCAGCTCAATTCATATTTAGCTTTCAATTAGCAAATGAAATGGTTCCATCATCTTAAAGTTTCCAAAGTTTTAATCAAATATTCACACATAACTGAAGTACTACATAACATATCTTCGTGGTCAAGTTATAGCAAAGTTATGAAAATTTCATCCATACGTACACTTTGCCAACAAATTAGGTCTGAACGCAAACCTCCTATGGATGGATACCAACTAAAATAAATATTTTCACATTGACAGTCCTCTACAGTGTCAGAAAAAAAGGATATTTGCTTTCTACGAATGAATAAAGCTATTAGACCAACACGGAGCGAGACTATTTAAAATTGCTGGCAAAGCTGAAAATTGAAGACAAACCTAATCCAATTGGATGGTATTTGTACAAACAATGTTCTTTTTGTTGTTGTCTTGCTGTGACCTTTAATCAAATACATACTAACCGACCGACTTTTATCATGGATAAAGTTTAGATCGTTCATTTTTTCGGCTATTGTTTGCGGCTTGGTATTGTGCTATTTTTGCTGTGTTTTTCATTTTAGATACACTTTTATAATAGAAAATACAATTTAATGTCTATATAGGCATTTTAGGGATTATGGCGAGGTTCAATCCGAGGTAATCCGTTAGAATGTTAGGAAGGATAATATTTGCTGAAAAAGATGGTATAGAAAAAGTTGAAACGGATGCTACAATATTAGGATAGAGAAAACTTTTTCAATTCAATGCGAGCTCTCGACCAACTTAATTTTCAATTCTTCTCAGTACCGTATATCCCCATGTGGGGCCATGGTGCGTTAACTCAGCTGTTTATAGGCAATTTCGAGTCAACGTTATATTGCATATCATTTCGGAGTGTATATAATGCTGCAAGCACTTTATGTTTCCTATTCGCACATGTACGGAAATTTTGGACCACGCCGAGATTCGATCTCCGGACCTCTAGATTACTAGCATCGTAGAGTACGACTCACCCAAGTGAGCCACAGAGCGTGTTTTAATACGATTAAATTAAACTTTCTATTATGATAGTTTGTTCTGTTTAACAAAAATTAATTCAATAATGAAAGCAGAACGTCCAAATATGTCAGTTTCGTAGATGTTTTAATGTTGTTCAACTTTCCAAACCTGAAAGAAACAAATATTGTTTAATCCTTATTAGTAAATCCTATACTTTCATTTCAAACACACCAAAAAACAAACTTTATTTTTCTTGTAGCAAATATTTATTTTCTAGCAATTTTTTCCGTAAAATGTTCACCTCTAAACACGCCAAAATGCAAAGTATCCCTTTTCTGAAACGCCCACGGCATACTCTTTGTCGTAAAATAAGCCCCAGGATTACCGCTGATATCCATAACTATAAAGCCAGCCGTTGCATTCATACGTTCTTTCATTTCACCAAGAACCGTGTCCGCCGCCTTATTGGTATCACTTGACTTATAATGCATGTATTGCATTACACGCTGCGCAACATTATACCTAAACGCATTCTCTCCACCACCAGTTACGGATATAGCTCCTATTTCATTATCAGCATACGTTCCTGATCCAAGTATACTTGAATCACCAATACGTCCTGCAACTTTTCCAATCGTACCACCGGCCGATGTACCCGATGCCAAATTCCCACAAGCATCAATAGCCACGGCACCAACCGTCCCCTTATTTGAAGGATAATCCGGTGTTTGCCAATTGCTAGTATTTAGTAAATGTTTATAATTGTTCCACTCTTTCAGCGCAGTGTCGCTGACTAATGAGCCCGATTTGAGAATTTGTATTCCTTGACTTTCAGCAAATTGCATTGCACTCGAGCCTGCTAGATAGCTATACGGCAAATTGTCTAGAATTTTTCTTGCAACAGTGATTGGATGTAAGATGTCCGTGATTAATGAAACGCATCCTGCCTTTAGTGTAATCCCGTCCATCAGGGAGGCATCGTTTTCAACACGACCATCTAAGGTCAACACCGATCCATAGCCCGTGTTGAAATCATCGTCTAATTCCATACTACGAATTGCAGCTTCGACCGCATCGAGAGCCCGACCTCGATTTTTAAGGATATTGTAACCAATCCGAGTGGCGAGACGGACTCCTGTCAGAAGTTTGGTGGCTTTTCCCGGACCAGCTTCTCCCGCTCCTCCGTGAGCTATGATCACTGGTTCGATATTTTTCTATGAAGGCAAATGGGCAATAGAATAAAAATTATTGAAATGTAGATAAGAGCGTTCAAAAGACTCACATTTCCCTCGCATTTTTGCGATGAAACACCATTTGTTATGCAAACATAAGCCAGAAGTAGAAGGACGAATTTCTGAAATATAACAAGAAGAAAACCCACAATTATATTTTACTAATTTAAATTACTTCCATCTTTGAACTAGTATCAATTCCATGGCATAGAAACTCACTAATGATGTTGAAACTACCCGGAGCACTAATACCCCAGGCAATTTAGCATTTCATTTCGGATAAATTAGGGGAAAGCCGGATTTTTGTGTGATACAAACGAAGACCCCGAAAGTCCCCTCTGTACGAGTGCCGCTAGCGGTGCTTCAGAGGTTCAAAAACTCTCTAAACAATTTTTTATATGAATACCTCGATAACGATAATATGTGCTGAAAAGTGTTTTATGGCAAATTTAAAGCTCTTGTGGTTCCTGAATAAAATGTCAAAGGTCGATTTTGATGCGATCCCTCTTAATGGTGCCCGGAGGAAAAATCGAATTTTTAACAAAGTTTCATGAAAATCTTTCCAACGGAAGCTCTGGCTAAAAAATGTTCTCCACCTATTTCGGTTTTGAAAAAACTGGCCAAATTTCTCATCAATACGTACACCCTTAAGGGTGATACGGGGCTCAAACCATAGAAAAGGGGAGTTTTTGGGTTTTGCGTCAATGTTTCTGTAACGGGGGTGTGGCTCCAAACAAACATTAACATTAACATTAACATTAACATTAACATTAACATTAACATTAACATTAACATTAACATTAACATTAACATTAACATTAACATTAACATTAACATTAACACTAACATTAACATTAACATTAACATTAACATTAACATTAACATTAACATTAACATTAACATTAACATTAACATTAACATTAACATTAACATTAACATTAACATTAACATTAACATTAACATTAACATTAACATTAACATTAACATTAACATTAACATTAACATTAACATTAACATTAACATTAACATTAACATTAACATTAACATTAACATTAACATTAACATTAACATTAACATTAACATTAACATTAACATTAACATTAACATTAACATTAACATTAACATTAACATTAACATTAACATTAACATTAACATTAACATTAACATTAACATTAACATTAACATTAACAGTTCTGTAGTTGACAGCAGTTAAAAGATAACATTATGAACAGTGTTAACAGCCAATTAACCTTCGACCGAGCATTAACAGAGGATTAACTCTTTTATTCCCAAATTAAAATCTTTCGGGCAAAAAAAAAAATATATTGTTACTATTTCGTCCTAGGTCATTTTTATCATATCGGACTCATTCCAAAACCGGCCACAATATTATTCCATAAATGCCCAATGTAAACCGCAGTTTACATTATCTTTCAACGTCCCCCAATGATACCCTATTTCATTTTTATCATAGAAAATGCTGGCAAATGAATCCTTTGTTATTGGCGAATGGCGCTATTTTTTTCACGGATGGATTGAATATTGCACCTAGAACTATGAACACTTGTCACAATAGACGAAACAGACCTGACGCGTATTTTTAGTGTATGTCACTCATTTTTATTTAAAGTAAAAGTAAACCAAAACATGGAAAAAGTGTTTTAAAGTTGATGTAAACTGTAGTTTTCAATGGGAATGAAAGGGGTAAAAGGACGTTAGCATACCATTAACAGAAGGTGAACACATCATTTACATATCCTCAATTATTTATAGAGCCGTAACAGAGCGTTAACAGAGTAACAGAGTTAACAGATTTTTGACAGACCATAAACAGGTCGTTAGCAGAGCATTAACAGAGCGTTTACGGAATATTCACTGAGCAATAACAGAATGGTAATAAATCAACAGAGTATTAACATAATGTTAACAGAGCATTTACAGAACGTTAATAAACTATTTAAAAATAAAATATAATATTGTCCATGTAGCTATTGTTAATATGATTTGTAAACAAGTTAATTTGAGTTACAAATAAGAAAATATCTAGGGAAAACCTACCACTCGTTGAGCGCTACTTGAAAAAGAACAGCATTCGCAAAGGCCCTTACAACTACATTATGTCAAACAATTTTCAATCTACCGATATATCAATGGGTTTATGAGAAAAGTCAAAATCAATTCAAGGATAATGAATTTCATTAAAATAACAGCTCGTCACAATCGGTTCGAGAATCCTAATTTCGGCCCGAATCTCGTTTCGATTTATAATTTGTCACACCCCAATCTAGTATCTATTCATCCCAAATACGTTCCGCGAATCAGGTATTCAATTGGAAATGTAATTCTTTCGGCATTCGGCTATGCAATTTAATGCATTTCAAAACATACTCGTATTGTTCGCAAATTGCAGTGTAAAAGAAAATTTTTTACTGTCAGCGAGAATTACAATAAAATTTATATGAAAAACAGTAATTAAATGAATCAAGATTTCGATATATCGTGTGTCAAAGGTTTTATTGTAAAGTTGTTTATATCGTAAATAAAGGTATAAATGGTTTCGACGCGACGGGCTTAAGATTTTTTTGTGCTAATATACCTATTTTTATACAGGGTGTCCGGAAACTGCCGCATAAACGCATCTGATTCTGATTCCTCATGTGTTTCCAGCAAAAAAGTTGTTCCGAACATATCCCCAATTCTCAACCCTTTAGCTGCCACAGGCATTTGCAAATACAAAAATTTGACTTTGAAGCTCTGTAAAAACCAAACCTCTCATCGGATTTTAGTGCGGTTAGTTTTATTTTGTAGGTAATTTTGTTGGCTGTAGTAATCATTATTCTCTATTCTAGCTAGTCTAGCTTGGGAGATGGGAGATATTAAAGTTAAAATTATTTTTTGAAAAATTTTCAAATGCCCGTGGCAGCTAAAGGTCCCTCTAGATTAGCAGCCAAATGGCGACACGTGCAGCCAAATGGCTGTTGTCATTCCATCTAAACATGTCGCCATTTGGCTATGCAGCCAGTTTTGATATTCAATATGGCAACTCAACCAACCGCTTTGACAACCGCTTGTCAAATTCAAAGTGACAATTTTTCAACTTTTGTTCGTTCTTTTGTGTGAAATGAATAATTCTTGAATGGCCGTGTAATAATACAAACGCGCAGAGTCCGATTTTGATAATTGAATTCAAAAAAAATCACCAAAATGAAATTTTTGTTATGTCATTTTCTGTCGTCATTTGGCTGCTAGTGTGGATGCTAAGTAGCAGCCAAATGGCTGCATGCGATGCCAGTTTTTGGACGCGCAGCCATTTGGCTGCTAATCTAGAGGGACCTTAAAGCGTTAAGAATTGGGGATATGTTCGGTACAACTTTTTTTGCTGGAAATCACATGAGGAGTCAGAATCTGGTGCGTTTATTCGGCAGTTTCCGCACACCCTGTATATTTTGAATCCTTGATTGTTATAATGACGTTCTAAGCCAAATTTTGGTTGCCTGGTGTAATTTAGAGGTAAATTACAGACATGCCTTTTTGACAAATGTTAACAGGAGTGTCCTTGGCAGCTCTTTTTGATGCAAATTAAAAAACATACATTTATTTTGTAACATCAGCGCCAATTCTTATCATTCTCCCTACAGTCTATTAAAAGTTACTGTGCGAAATGTAAATATCAAGAAAATTAAATTCGACAAATACTTTTGGGCCGAAGGTATAATTTTCCAAGGAGAGTGTATTGTATTATATATTATTGCAGAGGAATTTCCGTAAAGTTTATTTCATCTTAAGCTGTATCTACATTGACTCCCAAATAGCAGCTCGTTGAAAAACTGGCATTGCGTATTGCGAGCGGCCATTTGGCAGCTACTTAGCAGCTTCGCTAGTACACTAGCTGCCAAATGGAGCCTGTAAACGACACACCCAATCTTTCATTTTGGGGATTATTTTTTTGAATTCAATTAGTAAAATCGGACTATGCGGGTTCAAATTATTACTCTGCAATTCAAGAATTGTACAATTTCACAAAAAAAAACAACAACAAAACTTGAATAATTTTCACTATGAACTCGGCAAGCGGTGGTCAAAGCGTCAGCTGATATATGGTTTAGTTACCATATTGAATATCAAAACTAGGCAGCCAACCAAATGGCACAAATGAGTGTGATTTTTTACAGCATACAGGGGTGAGCGTATGTAATAATTTAGCACCATTACATTTCACTTTTTTCTAAGTTTGAGTCTAAAGCCAATGGCACTATATATTATCCCGTGTCACTACTATACAGGGTGTCCCATTCATGGTGGAGAATATTTTAATGGTAGGTAGTGTGGCTGATTTTCCGTAGGGGGGAGGGTAAATGTTGAAAGGCTCCGGCCGATTCCTATATCCTTTTCAGTTGTGGCATAACTGCGGACCCTTAGCTATGCAGGAGGAGTTTCATAGGGTGAACGGCTCCGGCCAATTCCTATGTTTCTCTACGGGGCGTTACTTCCCCGCATTATCCGAGTAACCGCTGCGCCTGAGTGCTGTATTAACAACTTCAGCGTCTCAGGTTACTAAACGTAATAGGGTGACAAAAACCGAATAGTCAATCACCGAAGCAGCCCCTCCGAGGCCCCTCCATGATGGACCTCTATCGTTTACGAATACTATCATGGTTAAGCGATGGGCCGACAACTCATCCTTGTAAAAAAAATTTCGACGTCAAGAAACCTGGAACGAAAGCCTCGGATTGGACGGATACAACTCAACGACGACCTCGCAAACGAACAACGGATTACTCTTTCGGAACCTGGAATGTACGCTCCCTGAATAGGGCAGGGGCCTTAAGGGCCCTCTTGGATCAGGTTGAAAAATATAAGCTGAGCATAGTTGCACTCCAGGAAACAAAATGGCTTAGTAGCGAGATAGATGACCGAAATTCGTACACAATTTTCACAAGTGGAAAACCTTCGGGCCACAGGGAGTTTGGAGTGGCGTTCATTGTAAACAATCAACTTAAGCCGCATGTTATCGACTTCAAACCCATAAACGAGCGGCTGTGTGCGATTCGCATTAAAACTCGGTTCTTCAATCTCTGGCTCATAAACGCGCATGCCCCCACCGAAGTCAGTGAAGACGCGGCCAAAGACGAGTTCTACCACCGCCTAGAAAATCTCTTCGACTCACTTCAATCAAACGATGTCAAATTGCTGCTGGGGGACTTCAACGCCAAAGTCGGAAACGAAAGTTGGCATAGGGGGATTACTGGAGGTTACAGCCTCCATGAAGAATGTAACGACAACGGCCAACGACTAATAGACTTCGCGACGAGCAGAAACATGGTCATTAGCTCAACGTCTTTTCCCCATCGTCGTATTCACAGACAGACCTGGAGATCTCCAGATCAACATACCGTCAACCAAATTGACCACGTCCTTATCTGCAAGAGATGGGCATCGAGCATGATGGATGTTCGGTCCTATCGTGGAGCAAATATTGACTCTGACCACTATATGGTGAAGGCGACTTATAGGTGCAGAATTTCTTCGGTGCATAATTCGAGATTCAACCCGGCAAATATTTTTGCGGTTGACAAATTGTTGGATGATGCCACGGTGGTCACTTATACGACTGCCCTTGAGGGGAAGCTGATGCCCTTGCTAAATAACATCAGCAACAAAGGCGCCCTTGAGATTTGGGATACACTCAAAGACACCATCAAAGGGGTCGCAGAGGAGGTTGTGGGATACAAAGCCCGGCGGGCCCGAAATGATTGGTTTGACGAGGAATGTCAAAATGCGGTAGATGCGAAAAATGAGGCATATCGCCAATGGACCGAACGCGCAACTAGAGCCAAAAAAACAAATTATGACGAGCTTCGACGATTTTCGAATAGGTTAATTAGACGTAAGAAACGTAAGCATCTTGACGAGCAGTTGATGCAAATAAACCAAAGACTAGCTAGTAGGAACAGTAGACAAGCGTACAAGCTAATTAATTCAATTAAAAGTGGATACCAACCCAGGACCTGCCCCTGTAAGGATAAGGATGGCAATATAATTAGCGACACCGATAGCGTTGATAAACGCTGGGCCTCACTTTTTGAAGAGCTTCTTAATGTTCAACCGAACAACCCCACACAAGAAGCGCTGGAGCTGACGGCTGAAACAGGCCCTCCCATTCCACCCCCAACAATAGAAGAAGTTGATCTCGTCATGCAATCACTGAAACATAATAAAGCCCCGGGCGCTGACGAGATTCCAGCTGAACTGCTAAAGCATGGTGGGGAGAGCCTTGTTAAGGCTATACACACACTTATCGTTAAAATATGGAACGACGAAATAATCCCGGAAGATTGGCGCAAAAGTATAATTTGCCCAATCCACAAAAAAGGGGATAAGTTAAAATGTGAGAACTACAGAGGCATCTCATTAGTTTGTACGACTTACAAGATTTTATCTAAGATTCTAGAAAATAGAATTAATCCGTACGCAGAAGAAATCATTGGCGAGTACCAAGGCGGCTTTAGACCTGGTCGTTCGACGACAGATCAGCTTTTTACAGTGAAGCTTTTACTCCAGAAGTGCTGGGAATACAACATCGACGTATACCAAATATTTGTTGACTTCAAGCAGGCATACGACAGTATCGATCGAAGCGTACTGTACAACATTCTGCTGCATTTTGGTATACCAGCTAAGCTAGTGCGACTCATAAGGATGACGATGACTAATACCGTCTCGCAAGTCAGAGTACAGAACAGACTCACTGACCTATTTGAAACTCGTACTGGACTCAAGCAAGGCGACGGGCTGGCGCCGACGCTCTTCAACCTGGCTCTGGAGTATGTAATTCGAGCCATGAACTTGGACGCTACTCATTAAGTCGACTCAACTAGTAGCTTACGCCGACGACATCAACATCATGTCTAGAAGATTGGGTGATGCAGAAATCCTCCTGCATAATCTCAATAACGCCGCCAAGGAAGTTGGACTACATATCAACGAATCTAAAACCAAGGTCATGATGCAATCAAAAACTAGAACGCCAGTAAATTCAAGCATCAGAGTGGGGGACCTCAATATAGAGTATGTAGACAACTTCACTTACCTGGGTTGTAATTTGTCAAAGGACGCTAACGAAACAGATGAGATAAAGCGACGGATACAACTAGCTAATAAGTGTTATTTTGCGGTCCTCCAAATTATGAATTCGAAGCTGGTGCACAGGAAGACGAAGCTCCACGTATATAAAACCATAATCCGACCTGTGCTATGCTATGGCTGCGAGGCATGGACCCTAACCCAAAACTCTGAACACCTGTTGGACACATTCGAGCGAAAGGTTCTCCGAAGAATCTTCGGGGCCGTTCGTGAACGAGGTGAATGGCGTATCCGGTACAACCTTGAGTTGTATCAGCTGTATGATGAGCTGCAGGTGTCGAAGATCGTGAAATTGCAGCGACTGCAATGGGCGGGACATGTACAAAGGATGAACGACGATCGCATGCCCAAAAAGGTGATGAATGCGCAACGAGTCGACGGAGCCAGATGGCGTGGACGACCGAGAGCCCGATGGGAGCATTCTGTATGTGAGGACGCCCACCAGATGCTAGGCTTTCGGAACTGGAGGACAAGGTCGCGTGACCGCGACAATTGGAGGTCTTCAATCCAGGCGGCCAAGGCCCGACGTCGGGCTATCGTGCCATAAAGAAGAAGAAGTGTGGCTGATTTGGAGAAAATTAATGTACAACGGGACCCCTCTATTTTTAACCGTTACAATGTGTTGTAGCATTTTTTGTCAAAATGCACGACTTGCTGAACTAAATCAAAATTTGCCACACGACCAATCATTTCATCCGAGATATGACTTCACTTTCTGAAACTACATGAAATTTCCAATAAAACGACACCTCGCCCGTTACGAAGTTGCTCGTATCTTCCGAGATACACCCGTTCAAACTTTAAAGATATTGTAAAATTGGTTTTTTCATAAAAAATTCAAATGATCAAATCGTATGCAATTTTAAAATTTCTTTAAAGTTTGAACGGGTGTATCTCGGAAGATACGAGCAATTTCGTAACGGGCGAGGTGTCGTTTTATTGGAAATTTTATGTAGTTTCAGAAAGTGAAGTCATATCTCGGATGAAATGATTGGTGGTGTGGCAAATTTTGATTTAGTTCAGCAAGTCGTGCATTTTGACAAAAAATGCTATAACATTGTAACGGTTAAAAATAGAGGGGTCCCATTGTACATTAATTTTCTCCAAATCAGCCACACTACCTACCATTAAAATATTCTCCACCATGTATGGGACACCCTGTATAATCAAGGTAAATAGGAAATTACGTAAAAATATCTATGTATATTAAAATTATTTTATTTATATTTATAAATAATAATCATTTACCACTTTCATTGAACACTCCATTATAATTTGCTTAGAAAATAGGAATCAAAACCGACACTGATGAAACACTAATAAAACGAATGCAAACACTTATGAGCGAGACTTGATAGTCAAGTAATTTAATTAAATATTTTTAATTAGAAGCTATGTACTTCCACTCCAATCAGTTTTTTGTCAATGAAATATGCTCTTTATATTCTGGCATAGAATCAGATGAAATTTGATAATGAAGGTGTCGTCATGGACCTCGAAATATGTAGCAAAAAAGCAATCGATATTACAGTAGGGGAATGCTGGAGCTGTTCGTATAATGTGGTTGACATTTTTAGTTAATCTAATTAATTCTTCTTCTTTCTTGCCTCGTTCTTTATACCGGTCCATTGCGTCGCGTCACTCGGCCTGCGGTGTAGGCATATCGCCCGTTCTGGCGGTAATGTCTCAGCCTATTTCTATTGTTGCTTACTAATTAGTTATTTTAATTTATTAATAATTTTTAATTTTTTGAAATTCATGGTTTATTTTAATGAGTGTAGTAAATGTTTAAATTTTTTAAATGTTACATCCCTCTCTACCCTGAAAGTATGATAGATAGTATTTTGTGAGTGAAACTCATGTCCAGGCTATCAAACCATTCAGTCATATTTACAAAGTTTGAACTAAAATATATGATACCTATTTTCTCAACAAATCCCAAAATTAAAGCTCAGCCTTTTGTGCAGTAAACAATTTATAAAACATGCAGGTCGGTAGTCTTTCCAGGTAATCTTACCCAATGGCAGCCACATCTAAAATTGGTCCTCAATATAAAAAATGTTTGACTTCCGAATATCTTATCCAATTAATGGTTTTCAAGAAGCTTTATCATAAAACTTTCCTGGTCCATGAAAGATTCATGATTAGATTAGTTATTGTAAATAAGATACAGTATTCGAAGGGAGCCCGAGAACACCATACATAATATGACTTATAGACCGTTCCGACTTACCTTATGGGTCCGATACGGTCGAATCAGCGAGGTTCCACTGTACATACTTTTTAGAATCATATTAAAAACGAAAAAAAAGTGTGAAGTTCATAATAATGACAAAAAATATCAAAGAAAGAATGTTCTAAAAGGTAAACGTGCATTTTCTTTGCAAAAACCCTAAAACTTGCAGTTTCGTGCAATATAGCATTGACTGGGAAATTTCGTACAATTGCACGGAAATCCAGGCCTGTATCTACTCATAGTATTCTGCCAATATTAATAAATATAAATGCCAACATATGCTAGTGCTCGTAAATGCAATTTATTTTGCCAAATGTCTATACTTCCCTAACAATTCCTTTTGCTAACAATTTACCTTAAGTTTCAACGTTCTTATACATAACAGCAGAAACAGGAGACATGGTGGCAGAAATTGGTATGTAATTGCCAGCTTTTATCGTTGCCTATCATACTGTCGTGATTGAATTCAATTAGTAACGATAACAACAACTGCTTTATGCCATGTATGTATAGGGAGCTCTCATGAGAAGCTGGTATTCTACGTACGTTTACGTATAGGAATCCCTTCCTAGAACATTTTTGGGGTTACTGTGATATTACTATTTATATAATTGGGCCACCAAGTGACGATAATAGATGTAGAGATATTGATAAAGTGAACAACAATAGCAGACTGTGTTTGATGAGCAATGAGATAAATGTTTATAGTAGCTGTGATTGCCATATAATGTATGTATTTGTATACACTAAACAAAAAATTGCAATTGAACATTCAATTCCGCCATAGAATGATATCTGACCCCGGGTTTTCGTCCAGCGAAAAATGCAGAAAAAAATAAAAACGTGCAAAAGGTTGTAATGATTTCAATACAGTAAAACAGGTTAAGTGCAACACGCTTAAGTGCAAAACTACTTATCCGAGTTTTGCACAATTTTCATGCACCATCCATTCAATGCCATTTTCAATACATTTCAAAACGGATAAGTGCAACACGGATAAGTGCACAACACGCTTAAGTGCACGCAATTTTTTGTTAGGGTTAACAACATTTGGACATACGATTCATGACGGATAAGTGCACATGTGCATTTGAAAAATTTATTAGTGCAGACGTTTCATACAAGACTATTTTAGGAGGTTTTCACACTTAGGGCCAGATAACGTAATCTGTGCAAATTACTTAAATTGAGCTGTCAAATTCCATACATTTTTTAACTCACCACACCGCAGATTACATAATCTGGCCAGATTAAGTACAAGTGTGAAAACCTTCTTACGAATTTATTCGATCCTCGCCCGTAATATCTAATATTTATTGACTCAATTTATGAAAATGTTGAAGAATGGGAAATCAGGACTACTGGATAATTTTTTTCCTTAAGTAAGAAAATCTGAGAGTTAAAAAATAGCTCTCTTTGGGAGCAGCTTAAGGCTAAGATCAAACGTTGTCTTGATAAAAAATTGTTTAGCAAAAGTGGCAGTCTCTTTGTCATTCCAGCGTTCATGTTGGCAGTCTAAGTCAGTCTCCTCCTTTAGATCGCAGGACACCACTAAGATAGTCGTTAAGTTGTTAGAACATTTCGGTTTTACTTTTTTTTCGCGAACAAAATGTGTTTGGATGTTGTTTTCCCATTTCTGCAGGCAAGTGATAATTTTGACATCTATAAATTGTTATTGAAAATGTACAACAAAAAAATATTTTAGAGGCTACACACAATTTGACCTCCCAAAAGCCTACAAAAAGCTCGATTCGCAACATCTATGTTCTATGATGTTCTTCCCTCGATGTATCCCTCAAAGCCGGCGCCTTTGACAGGATTGTTGCAATCAGCTGTTAGTTTTATTAATGGTGACCCCTGGGATTAGGTAGACTTGGATTGGAAATCATCATGTAGATGACCGTACGTGTGTGTCTAGAAAATTTTTCTCCTCTTCCTCAGCGCCACCTCTCGTACTCCCCTCGGGCAACCCACAAGATGGTCAGCCGATGTATAGACTGTCAACAGTGTGGTTGTCATCCAATTTGCGCAAAGTGAACGCAGTGAATGTGAGTGGAATAAAAAGTTTGCGCGAGCGAGAAATCGAGTTTTTCCCAGTGAATTGCAAAAAATTGACTTAAATAGTGTAGGCCTTAAGGGTGCGATGCGAACTCGTTTTAATTAAAAAAATAACTTAAAAAATTTATTTCAGAACATGAAGTTTATTGTTGTCGGGTGTTCAGCGACCAACAGAGAAACACTATGAGTGTACTTCCACCGAAATAAATATAAGTTTACACACAAATTCTACCATTTTTCGCTTCAAATAATTCCTGGACCGTTATAAATTTCAAAAATGATTTTTATTATGTTGGTTACAAACATCTGTTTTGAAATACTGTTCTCTCTCTCTGGTCTCTGGTTCCTGTTAACCATTGCCATCCATTGCCACTTTCGCCTTTTGACAGAAGTGCCTATCCAATCCAGGCCTGTGATACTCAGGAGATCATCATTGGAAATAATCTCCGGCCAGCGGATTTGTAGGATGCGCCGTAGGCACTGGTTTACGAAAGTTTGCAGCTTAGTTGTTATCTCGTTGGTCACCTTCCAAGTTGAACAGCCATAAAGAAGCACAGATATTACAATAGAATTGAAGATTCGGATTTTGGTGCGCCTGGAAATGATGTTATTTTGCCAGAAAGGAGTCAAAATGAAAAAGGCTGCCCTAGCCTTATTGATACGCGATTGTACATGCTTCCGAGGTAGCAGAATTCGTCAACTTTTTCGACTGCCTGGCCCGAAACACAAATTCCGCTTTGTCCCCCAGGAGCTCAAGTACTTGGTCTTGGCAGCGTTTATCTTGAGCCCAGCATTACGACTTTCGCAATGCAGAGCATCGGCCATTTGAGCTACATCCTCCTTTTTATTTGAAAGCAGACAAATATCGTCAGCATAGTCCAGGTAATCAAAAATTTTCCATCTGATACCTTTCCTCTGGTTTTGAAGCGCGCTCACTAGTACATCGTTAATGGCTATGAGGAAAAGAATAGGTGATAAAATGCAACCTTGGCTTACTCCACTGTGCACCTCAAAAGGATCTGAAAGCTTACCCTTGTGCAAAACGTGACATTGGGCTCCCTGATAAGATTCCTTGATGATGGAAATTATTTTAGCTGGTATTCCCCTTCCTACGAAGAGCTCTCCAAATATACTCCCGATCAACACTATCGAACGCCTTCTCGAAATCAATGAACATGAGGTGTAATGGGGATCTCCACTCGGCGGATTGCTCAATAATAATTCGGAGGGTGTTTATATGTGTTGAAATACTGTTACTTTGGAGAAATCATTTCCGTTAGTTTCACTGAACATTCAATAGTGTCCGAATCGATAAACATCTTACAGTCGAAGAACAAGGTGCAATAATAGCGTGTAAGGATTGCGGCCTTTCAAGCCGCAAAATTGCATAAAAACGAGACCGAGGCTAATTTCGGGCGCGGCCGAAATTTGAATACCCGTCACAATTGAATCAAGCATAAGCTTTTTTGTGGTAATAGTTTATACCGAAGCCCTATGACGTGTTCCGATTCCATATCCATCTAGTTCTGGGTGTGTTGATACTTGGATGAAGATTGCTTAACTCATTGCCGGACACAACGCCAAAATTTGACACGATTTGTATGTCAAATGCTCAAAATTGGACGTCTATAGACGTTCTGTCCGCGGAAAGGGTTAAGATCGCTTCATAAAGAAAAAAAAATTCTTAAAAGAACCAAATTTTGGAATTTTGTTTGTATGATAGCCCTATCACGCAGTGTTCCGATTGCATCCATTCCTGGATATATTTTGGAGCCTTTCTTTTCTTTTCTATACCAAACTGCAGCCCGATAGCTCCACACTTTAACATAATGACGAGTGTAAATATTTACTGCATATGTACAATGCACAACAAATGAGCTCGTGTACTCAGGTAGTTATTTTTTCTAAGAATTGAGGGGTTTTATTGTGCTTCCCACTTTCAGACATCCTGGCATTACGCTGTAAATGCTAAATACATAGTTCTCTTTTACAAAATTTACTGCGCGTCACAGTGCTAGAGTGTTTTTTTTTTGTTGGAAAAATTGAATTCTCAGCTAAGCATAAATTCAATGTTTCACTTGTATCTTAGTCGAACTTAGAAGTGTACGACATCACACATTCTAATACGAAGAACGCAAAATAAATGATTTTGAAGCAAATTATTTACTAATCTATAAATATGGTATGGTCGTCGGGCACTGACAGACTTGAAACTGCACTAAATACGTTAGGCTTGCAGTCTCTTCTAAATGTACCTACTAGGAAACATTGTACGCAAATTGATTGGATATTTGCCGATAACTCTAACTCTGGTTCTATTGCCACTACATATGAAACCTCATATAGCCACCATGATGGAGTCTTATTCACTAACAATAAATATATATATGTAATAGAATTTCTATATAGGGTGTCCTGAAACTGCCGCATAAACGCACCGCTTAACCCTTTGGCCGCCACAGGCATTTAAAGATTTTTGAAAAAATCATTTTCTTGCACGACTTAAAGCCTAATATATCTAAAGCTAGACCAGCTAGAATAGTGAAATAAAATGATTATTACAGCCAACAAATTTACCTATAAAATAAAACTAACCACACTAAAATCGGATCAAAGGTTTTGTTTTTACAGAGCTTCAAAGTCAAATTTGCCTGATTTGACCGAAAAACAATTTTTTTCCATCTCAATTTTATCCAACTATTGCCAAGCTGAGGTGCTTGTACGATTCTTTTAGAAATTGGCGCATAGTCTTACAATTATATCTTTCTTGCATCTTTTTAATCTAGCTCCATTACAGTTTTTATACGTTAAGTGTAGAAAACTAGGGTTAATTTTAGCTCGAATTCAATACAATTCAATTCACACTGCCCCTTAATATGTGCAATTGGTAAAATCTATTCAAAGTATGTCGAAATCGAGACAAAATTAACCCTAGTTTTCTGCACTTAGGGTACTAAAACTGTTAAAGGTTTTTTCTTATAAAAAGGAATTCCTAACTTTGGATATTTTGTTTTTATGACGGCTTTATGAATTGGTGTTTTTTTTTCCACCCGATATATCCGCATCTTATGGTTTCGCTAGACTTGGGTCAAGTTTGGTTAGTATTTCAAAAGTTTTCTTAGAAGAAACTAATTTAGGTGGGTTAGTTTTCATGACATAGCGATTCCATTCGATACTGCATATATTTTGAAGCTTTATTAGGAGCCCATTTGTTTAAAGTTTGGTTAAGATTGGTTCATAAAAAAAAGTTGTTCTTTCTTCTCGGGGGTTGGTTTGTATGGCAGCCCCATGAGGTGGTGTTCCAATTTAAAGCGTTCGTTTATATGTTTTGAAGTTTTACTAAGAAACAGTTGGGTGAAGTTTAGTTAAGATTGGTTGAAAAAGAAAAAAGTTTTTCTTAGAAGAACCTTCTTTTCAAGGGTTGGTGTGTATGACAGCCCCATGACGCAGTATTCCAATTTCACCCGTTCCTAGATATATTTTGAGGCTTTATTAGAAACACACTCGGGTCAAGTTTGGTTAAGATTCGTTCATAAAGAAAAAAGTTTTTCTTAGAAGAACCTTCTTTTCAATGGTTGGTTTGTATGACACCCCCATGACGTAGTGTTCCAATTTCATCCGTTCCTAAACATATTTCGAAGCTTTACTAGGAACACACTTGGGTGAAGTTTGGCTCAGATTGGTTCACAAAGAAAAAACTTTTTCTTAGAAGAACCTTATTTTTAGGAGTTGGTTTGTATGACAGCCCCATGATGCCATGATCCGATTTTATTCGTTCCGATATATATACAGCGTACACTAAAAAGAAACTTGTATACAAAATTTCAGCCCGATAGCTTTAAAACTGAGGGACTAGTTTGCATTGAAACAGACGGACAGACAGACAGACAGACAGACAGACGGACAGACGGACATCGCTCAATCGATTTCTCTCGTCACACTGATCAATAATATATATACTTTATATAGTCGGAGATGCTTCCTTCTGTGCGTTGCAAACTTCATGACAAAGTTAATATACCCTTTCACATAGTGACGGGTATAAAAATTGCAGATCATCATGTGTCGTCAACAATTTCCACAACGAAGATCTGGACGGGCGGTACGGTGACCAGCAGTTACTAGGATAGAAAAAAGACCTATTGTCCGAAAAGCCACTGAGGAAAAAAATTCGCATCAGAAATCCAGAGCGAAATTAATTTACCTGTAAGTGTGCGTCGTGTTCAGCAGACTCTACACTCCAACAAGGACCTCTAATTCATCAAAAGGCAGAAAAAACACCTTTGAGCCAATATCATAAGGCGAAGCATATTCAATGGGGCCAACAACATATGGATTTCGGCGAAAGGTGGAAAAGCGTTATTTTCAGTGACGAAAAGAAGTTTAATCTGAATAGCCCCGTTGGTGTTCAATATTAGTGGCACCGTTTAGGACGAAAAAAAGAAGTTGCCATGAGCCGAAACTTTGATGGTGGCTCTGTGATGATTTGGGGTGCATTTTCATTTGCAGGGAAATAACCTTTGGCCTGGGTTAAAACGAAAATGGCCGCGAGTGAAATATTAGAGACATCGCTCATTGACCATGCCGAGTCAAACACTGGACCGGAATTTATTTTCCAACTGGATAATGCCAGTATCCATTGGACGCAAACGACAACATAATGGTTCCAAGAGAAAAACATTACAGTTTTAGATTGACCAGCCCGTAGCCCCGACCTCAACCCCATTGAAAATTTATGGGGAATACTTGTTAGGAAGGTTTTACGCCCACAATATCATACCGTATCGTCACTCAAAGGAGCGATCTGCCAAGCTTAGCTTGTTAAGAAATTAAACAAAATATCCTGGAAACCTAGCAAACTCAGTCCCCACACGAGTTTTCCAGATAATAAGAAACAATGGAGGCCCGACAGGATATTAATTTATATCAAATCGTTAATTTTTTTAAATTAAAAGCTAAAATAATAATTAGCAATATTTCGAAATGAGTTTATAATTATTTCGCACTAAAATTTAAGATAGTTTCTATTTTCTTTAACTGGATGTACATTTTTTAAAATCTTATAACCTACGAGAAGTATTATTTCCCTAATCGATAATTTGTAGTCGATCGATTTAATATTTTGTTTTTATTGATTTTTAAAGCTTTTTATGGGTGAACTTATAATTATTTCGGTGGCTCTATCTTTTCACAGGTAATCGCGTGTGTGCCTACATTTTAGTAGTGATATGTGAATTTTTGTGTCAAAATCATAGTTTATCGCATTTTTCATACATGTTTTCTTGAAAACAAGTGCGCGATTGTGTGGTTGACAGCCAATACAATAGACGAGTTTCCGTTCGTTTGAGTTTGTACCAGGTTACGAGTACGACCTTGTTCGTGCATGTTTTGTACGAAGCAGGCACGAAAGGTTACGACGGAAATTCGTCTCGTCGATGTGTTCATGAACGTATCAATTTCTTTCTGTTTCGGGGGCTCATCAGATTGTTAGAGTTTTGAAATTTTTTTTTTGTAATTTTCGTGCTAAGTTTCGGGACTTTTTGATTATTAAACTGCTTCGATAAAATATTGTTTCAGATGTCTAATGAGTCTATCGGCGAGCCAAATGCAGTTCAAGCAGGCTTAGAATCGTCACATGCAGGTCGCGAGCCGTGAATCTGCAGTTATGCTCCGCCGTCTCGAGAGGCTTCTGATATTGTCTATCCTCTATCAAGCCCCATTCAAACATATCACCACGTGCGGCATTTCCAAATCTCATCAATCGACTGGACGAACAGTATGGTGTGAAGCAAACGATGATTCCTTGCGTGCTGCGTAGTGCATTGATCATTTTCCTCGGCGCGGCGTGGCGACCTTCATGTATGTAACGATCAGTCCCGATTTGGCCCACACCATCAACGAGCGAAATACTATCTATCAGATATGCTACGGTCAAATGGGCACGGCGGTAAGATTTACACAGATGACGTGCATCGAAGAGGAGGGTTTGAAATGAGCTATGGAGTTATTGAGGATTATGGCACCGAAGTTGCAAAAACCAATTGAGCACCACAAATGTAAAGATATTACAGCACACTTTCGTTAGGGTGCCAAGGAAATTGTTCGATTGGTTTAGGTCACTCATTCGCATCTGAACGTTCGTCGAATGGTTCGCGCAATGTCGAATATTTGATTCACCAAAATCCGCAGTGGAAAATAATTGCAGTCGATGGAGACGGCACTGCATTGTCTTTTGATCAAGTATTGGCGTTGCGCGATGCTCAAGCCTACAGTTTTGCAATTTTGAATCCTCGCCTTCCGTTCACGGGTTCCGTCTTCACAATAAGCTAGAGAAGTTCTTCTTTTATGTTCGACTCATCGGGCTAGCGGTTATAGTCGCCGCAGGATTTAATTTTGCATGCAAGCTGATTGTTCGGTACAAGCAATCAAAACGCGATGCTGTGGCCTATTTGAACGACGAGATCATCAATCATTTAATGCGAAAGGCAGCTAATAGTCCAGACGAGCCGCTGGTTGTTGCGAACCATCTAAGGGACAAGTTGATTCCGCTGCATAAACGCCGAAGCATGGAGTGGCCCAAGGAACAATTCGTTTGCTTTAAAGAAGCACTTCACACTGTAGCAATCATATAGTACCACGAAATCAATTTATCATGTGACATCGCTTAAAGAAATATTTTGATCCGAAAAAACATCCTTAAAGCATTTTCCGGAAAGCTTTTATCATCATTATGGAATAAATTTAAAGATGGTATAAGATTTCGATAAAACTGTCTCTAAACATTAACCTAAAAAGTTACTCCTTTATTGGATGATCCAGCACACACATGCAATAGTCTCCCTATGTTAACTCACACACATTCATAAATTCTTCTATAGCACAGTCAGTATCATTTTTATAGTGTGACATTCGTATGATCATCCAATAAATTGTTCATCGTAATTTTATAGAAGGATGGACTTGGTGATTTAAAAAAAAGTTAAACTTATGAAGTGCTCTGAATTACATAACGCAGAAATTCACTGTTGCATTGCAGAATAGTTCATAAAGAATTGTCAAGCATTTCTATAGAAGCAACTAACCATTTCAAGTGTTTACGAGCAATGCTGACTATATGTGAGGTTGGCTGAGTGGTAGGGTGTAGGACGGGCAATCAAAAGACATTGGTTCGATGCTGGCTTCAGATGTTTTTTTTTGCAAATGCGTTCAATGACAGAAAGTGATGATATAAGGCAAACGGAGTACACCTTTATTGAAGCATAAGTTAGTCCTCCAATGAGATTCTATTGGATTAAAAAACGGCGCCAAATGCCATTATTGTGCTATTATTCAGTGTTTAAATACCATGTAAAGTGCCACTATTATTGTGAGAAGAGAATATTTTACGAAGTATTATAGAGATAAAATTGTTACTTGGGGGCGTGGAATTAATGCAGCCTTAGTCGCCTTAATTCCGCCAAAGCCGGTCCCAGGCCCGATTAAAAAAGAAAGAGGGAGGCGATTTACGAAATATAATTTATTTTCTACCCAATCAAAATGTGATAAATAAAAAATATACATTCGTAAGTATCATTCCCCTGGAGGAAACTAGTATAATGGTGAACAACCTCCATACAAATTTGACAAAAGTTGCACTCGACCCAACAAAACACACCTGAAGCCTTATTGATTCTTTACTCATATTCCCATTACACCGATATGAAAATCATAAGAAAACTTAAACGTAATTTGCGGAAAGCAAGAGTTTCGATTTATGTATTTAGTCTTTATCTTTTTTGCCTAGTACATAAAAATCTATTTGGCAATTCAAATGTTTGCGCCAAATGCATGCCCCCATCGTATGAGAAACTTACGGCGCCTATGGTGTAGTTGATAGTACGTGTGTTTTTTGTGATTGTGTTATAAAAACCTAGACAACATTTTTCTTTCAGGGCCTATCCAAAAGTCTACCTAATCCCAGGGTGCCCCTGCATTGATCACATTTCAAAAAGCTGGGTAGTGCCCATTTGTTAATATTTGTTGCCAAAGTTCGAAATCTTTACAAAGTCGGTTGTACATGGCTCAGTCAAATTTAATTGTTGAAAACTATAGCCCAGGGCCGGCCTTAGCATTTTGGTGGCCCTGGTCTAAATCGACGCAACCAAAATTTTGGCTTAAATTTTTTTTTTTCAATTTTTGTTTTAGTGTGTTGATGTAGCACGACACTCCACGACCTTGTTGGCCTGGATGTTTTTTGCACACGTTATCTTTCTACGTATTTATTTAGCCTGTAAAATGTTTAATCTTTTGTCATAATCGTTAGTTCAATCACAGCAAATGCTGATTATTTTGTCGAGCTTTCGTTGAAAGAAAAATTTAATTGTCGGACTATTTACGCAAATAAATCCCAAAAATGTGGTCATGCTTTTCCCTCGCCAAACATTTGAAATACCATCCGTCAGATGGATGCGGCTTGACCGATTTTTTACAAAATTCCGACTCTATTTCTGCGGCTTTCATCTTTTAACCTTCGGGCGGGCGCAATGCATCTGACAGATTAAGTGAACAGTTTTTGTTGCGCCAATCAGCGATATGAAATATATATAAATGATATATGCGATGATGACATCAAACATCGCACAAAGGTTGGGTGGATGAGGTGGCGAGAAAACTCTGCGATAAGAAAATGCCACTGAAGCTAAAGGGCAAGTTGTACAAAACGGTTGTACGTCCCGCACTCATGTATGGATCAGAATGCTGGACCATGTATGAAGGTTACGCGAAACAAATGACAGCGACTGAAATTAAAATGTTACGCATGTCAGTGGGTGTAACCAAAACATCGAGAGTAGCTTCATCCGAGGCAGCTTGTCCATAGACCAACCAATCACCGAAAAGCTCGAAGACCGACGAATGGATTGGTATTGCCATGTTCAAAGGCGTCCGCCTGAGAACCCCACAAAGAGAGCGATATCAATGGAAGTTCCACTTGATGGACCCAAGGCCAGAGGCAGACCGAAGAACAACTGGATGTGTCAAATGAAAAAGCAACAACAACGCATTGGTCTCGGCGATGACACGATCCAAGATAGAGCTGCCTGTAGAAATATGCTGAGAAATTATCGCCAAAACGGGCGATGTGCCTACACCGCAGGTCGAGCAACGCGGAACCATGGAGCGGTATAAAGAACGAGGCAAGGAAGAAGAAGAAGAAAAATCAGCGATATAAAAAGGGAGAGATCTGAAACTCGCAGTAGCTTAATATTTATCGATCAACTACCCTAAGCCGTTTTCAGTTTCTAGCTACCATATGTCTGAGGGGCGGGAGGGGATGAAATAATCTCTCAGATGTATTGCGCCCGATTGTGTTATTTTCTCCTTTTCTATGAAAATTTTCACTGTTATACTCTTCACATTGCGTAATAAAGTTGTGTTGACTTTTAAATTCACCAAATCGTTCAATAGTGTGTTTTTGGTAAAATAAGCTCACATTTGTTAAGCGGTCGAGTTGTTTGAGGTATTTTAAATATTGAAGCTATTGAGAGCGGAATATTCTTAGAAAATTTAAAATGTGAAGGGTATCAAACTTTGTGAGCCATTATTTGTTTCTAAAATTTCGTAGAACTGTTTCAAAAAGACAATGCAACAATAAATAAGTGTCTAAAATATACAGAAACTTAGTTTCATCCTTTTTTCTGCACTTAATCTGTCAGATGCATTGCGCCCGATCGTGTTAGGATTAGTATTGCGCCCGCCGGAAGGTTAAGAATTTTAGTCTCATTATCGGTACACATATCGGAGTGCTTGTAGTAGGCAGCCTAAGCTTTAGAATTTTAAAGCAGCAATTTTTGAAATATTTGCGCATAAGCATTACTTGAATTTTTCAATCGAAACAAATTTTTATATTTTTGGAACCAGGTAATTCCACGGCATTTTGTTCTACCTCATTTTTATTTGACAACATCGCCCAGCGATTCAATTGATTTTGTATCAGGTATATAAATAGGTAAATAAAAGGTTCCATGGTGTGGTGGCCACTTGAAAGTGGTTCCCCTGGGAGCCGACCCTGACTATAGCGTTACAAAGTATAGCCACACAATATCCGTTGTTACCACTAGTTTCCATTTATGCTACGCAAATTAGATAGTCTGTTTGGAGCACTGATAAGTGCACAACACGCTTAACCCTCAGATGACCGACAACTTTTCCAACGGTTAAAGCCCAACAAGGTCCCCAGGGACCTACACTATACAATGATGCTTATAACAGTTTCATCTGTGAATATTAACCCTAGAGTGGGCGCGGTATGAGCATTTTACCGCCCTCACCAAAAAAACCTTAATAATTCGTAAAATAATTTTTCGTTAAGTTTGCGCTTTTCAGTAGCTGACCCTATTTTCATCCAGAACTCGTACCGAAAAGCTGTACGTCGTCAGTGGGCGGAGTGGGGCTGGAGAAGGAGGTTGTTACCATCAGGCGGCAATTTGCTCATCGCGCGCCTTCTCACGTAGGTAAAAATATCTCATATAAAAAAAACATATTTTTGGCAAAGTTGGAATTTTGGGTATGTTTTATGGTGCATTTATTGTACTAACTATAATAACGCTGTTAATTTCCTTTTTTATGAGTACTACATACGATAATGTAGAACATATTAAAAGTCTATTAAAATGCGTTGCGTTTTCAAAAACCTTTAATAAACCGAAGTTCTCAAAATAGATTTCAATAAATATGTTAGTTTGTCATTGCTTAATTGTGTTTTACTTAAATCTGAAGAAAATCAATTAATTCAGTTGCCTTATTCCTACTTAAAATGGTCACTGAAAAGGAGCGGCAAAATGCTCCCCACGCGCCCACTGACGTTTCTCGGAAAGACGCGCCCACTCTGGGGTTAATTGAATTATCATTTTTTTGGGTTGAATAATGCTTAGTAGTATAAAATTTAAGAAATCACATGGCACAAACGTTTTGTTGCTTCAAAATGTCTCAATAAAGGCCAGCTCTTTGGATTTAAGCTGCAATGCCAACTCCAATGTCGTGAAAGAAATATCGGCGTAAATAATAAACTTCTTCTTCATAGCGGTGACCCAACCCTAAGACCACTTTTTCTCCACTGGTTGGTTTGCCATTCTCCGCCAGGCTGTTTTCCACTGTAGGGGGAATAAGATTGTGCATCCAAAGCCACCATATTTTGATACCGTATTTTGCTGGTTTTGTCATTATGTACTGCGAGGAGTGAGTTCGACCTCGAAAGGGAAATAATTGCTCGTCTACAGTCAACTGGCTATTACCATGGTCCAGATGTCGTCTGTTGCAGCAGCCTTGCTTTCCTGAAGCCTCGTCTCCCGAGTATTGCTATTATCAAATCGAATCATTATGTTTATTGCTTTGAAGCGATTTTTGGCCATGGCTGTTTTATATAGAGGCAAATGTGTATCGTTCCATAATTCTTTTAGAGGCTCCAAATTTGACTGATGGCCACCCGAATACAGCACAAAATCCCTATATATTAGCGTGAAATTCATTGATGGTCAAAGGAGTCCATTGCCTTGGGATTTGCATTTAGGTTTTTGGAATTCCACTTTGATGCGGTTTCATTCCCCTTCCTATCTGTCTCGCGGATAATGATGTAAGCGATCTTATCAATGATGATTGACTTGAGGGTTCCTTAAGGATCAGCAACAGTTCCGGCAGCAGGCCCAGGTATGACATTGGGTATAGTTTACGACGTTATGAGTTCGAATGCGGCCACTAGCTGGTGGATTAGCGTACCACTTCTGGAAATAAAATGAGGCCTTTCATTAGGAATTGCTGCTGCAAAGGCTGTAGGGTTTTCAAACAGGTAGTCATCATCCAATGAATCTGCCACTTCAACCTCCAAATCGATTTAGGCATCAGTTGCGTTTCTTCCGGAATATAGTCATCATCAGTGTTCTCGTCGGCAAAAGGATCATCTTCATCATCCTGCTCCAAGTATCTGGACAAATACTCCACGGCTGCATCTTGGTCACTGCCACTCAGGCATTGAAAACGCGTTCGCTGGTTTGTCACCAGGTCTATTTTATACCAAGCACTCATTTTTCCAATAGTTATTACTTTCTTACAACGCCTTTGATATTGAGGGAGCTTTTCGCGCTATGGTGCGTTGTAATAGTAGCAACACCTAGAACTGAATGAATGCAGCGAGGTTTTTTTATATACCTTAATCGCAAGAATTTCCCAGAATTTAACGGTTCTTAGAATCAAAATCGAATTGGTAAAATCCCATTTGTAGCCATTACGAACACACTAATAACAAAAGTTGTCACTGATTACAAGAAAATGTAGCGACGATTTTTATTTTTATTGCCTTTTTCAATTGAATTTCCCAGACCTAATGGTTTTTACCAATAAAATTGAAATGAAAAACTTTTTATCGTTCTCACTACCAATGAATTCGCAAATAACGTGTGAACAATTGCTCTTAATACATGAAGGTCCCAGTGGACCTAGTTGGGCTTCACCGCCATATATCACTTTAGCCGGCTGGTTATGACAGAAAATTTTAAGGAAATAATCCAGAACACATTGCATTTGCTTCTAAACATATTTATTGGAGAAGTCAAGGGAGCTGAGCCGGTTCGATTGAACCATATTCAAATGGCTCAAAGTTGAAAACACCATAGGTCCCCAGTGACCTTGTTGGTCATCTAAGGGTTAAGTGCACAAAAAAAATTGTGCATTATCAATGTGCACTTATCCATGTTTTGCTGTATTTGAAAAACAATCATTTTTAAATGAAGCTTAACTTTTCAGTAGCAAATGGAGGAAAGCACAAGTGAAGGAGAGTAATACCTCTGAAACTATTAATTCTCACAAATAAAACAATACGAAAATAAACATTTTAAAATAAATAAAGTAATAACTCATATGATATAAGCGTTATGATGATGGGTGATGAAAACTGTCAATTTTACCAATTCACATCACACGTATTACGGTTCGTCCATCCAATACTTTACAATTTGAATAATATCACGAATCATTCGGCAAAAAATCTTTTTATGCCAGACCCATAAATAAATGTACTCTTTCATCGCTCTAACTAAATCAATGGTCCTTGATAATTCGTAAAGAAAATCCTTATAGCTAGTCGCAACCTACCCAATGAAGTGATTCTTTGTGCGGTTGCACAATGTACGGTAAAATGAAATTTTCTGTTCTGATATATGCGATGCGCGGCGTCGAGCTTTTCCAAAGATGAATGTGTCCTTGACATTTATCCGGATTTGTCATTGATCCTTTTTTTCGGCTACAATACGTATATGGATTTATGAAAGGCATTTGAATTTATTTTTGGAAACATATGCCAGAACTGGCCATGAAATTGAATGGCAAGAAAGGAAAGATACGAGTATTTATCGGGGGATGAATATGAAAAATGTGTCACTTTTATTGTAACGTAGTGAGAATCGTTGGAGGTTTTTTTTTTGGATTCAATACATAAAACCAAAATTAAAAAAAAAACTATCCTTTTGTCTGTAAAGTTTTCAAGTGAAGAACTTGCATTTTAACTGCCCGTAGAAAGCCCTGAATAAAATTAAGTAAAAACCTACGCAGTGTTCATTATAATACCTATGAATTCCCATCCTATAAACTGAAACAATTGTTTGCTGACATAAGCAGTCAAAACATGCTCCTGGCAGGCTGGCCTTTTTTTTATCTAGAAAAGAAAACATATCTTCCCATTTTTACAAACAACTGAGAGCATCAAGCACTATAGCTTTAAATTATTTAAATGGCTTGCGACACTAGACACGCAAAAAGTTGGCATTCCTTTCGTCTCTTAAAAAAGTCCTTCTTTTTCCGTCGCTGTTGTCATGTACCAACAATTTAATCCTGAACAGTCGTTTCTTTGCATCGTCTTCTGGAATATTATGATAACATCATTAAATTCGACTGGTATAAAATTTACTATCGTGTAACAGGAGCAAGAGTAGCAGCAGCAGCAACAGAATGCCAGACAGACAGACACATTAAAAATAAGAAGGACTAGCAGCCGATAAAGTTTAATTAAGCTTAAGAAAATTATAGCGGATCTGTTTGTCGTACACATAACGACGACTACTCGATATGAACTGATTACGGCGGTGGGTATCGTATCATTCGGTTATAAAACTTCATTTTGCCATTAGATTCATTGAGCGAATAAAATAACATCTAAATGATGAGGATCTTTTAAAGTTTTGGTAACATGTACAAAATTGAAATTATATTTGGGTATCCACAACATCCGCTGAAAATTTCAAGGTCCTAGCTATCAGCGTTCCGAAGTTAATAATGTTAGGTTTTCGATAACTCGGGTTCCTTTTGACATGTTTTTAAAATAAGGCACATTTTCAAATCAACTCTGAGCGCATGTTTCCTTAAAATTTCTACCTACCGCCGTTTGAAAGTTACAACCGACATTTTTCTGATTTTTAATCGAAAATTTTCCTGAGTGTGATGCTGATCTCATTACCCCAACAAAAAGCAGATAAGATCCTGGAAATAGGATGTCACTAACACATCCTGCGGCCTTAGTCCAATGTTGGATTGTCGCGCCTGTTATTTTTTTTTATAATTGAATTGAATTTTCGATAAATTCGGAATGCGTATTGCAATATTTTTAAAATTAAATAAATTTGTAGACCACCATAGTGGCCACATTTGCTAAAAAATGTTAAGGTCCTTGCTATCGGCGCTCTGAAGTTACAGCCGTCCAAAGATGCATAGAGTCTAATCCCTGCGATCCATAATAAACGAAATAATCACACTTTCATGTATGGCTCTGTGGCTCACTTGGTTGAGTCGTACTCTACGAAGGTAGTAATCTAGAGGTCCGAATATCGAATCTGGTGGTCAAAATGTCCGTATATGTGCGGGTAGGAAATATATAGTGCTTGCAACATTCTCCGAAATGACATGCACTGTAACGTTGACTCGATATTGCCTATAAATGGCTGAGTTAACGCAACGTGGCCCCACATGTGGCTATACGGTACTGAGAAGAATAAGAAGAATTATAATGAACATATACGGAGAGACGGAGCTGATTTTGAAGGTGCAACCACGACAAATGACTCCTTCAATGAGACCGCGGTGGCATGAGTAGGCTGCTACGCTCAGACTCGGTAGGGGTCGTGGGTTTTGCCGCTTCATTATCCGGTCCTAGTATATTAAAATCGAGACTCTCGTGTTTAAGGAGTCCGCACACGCACACACCCACTGAAGGATGAAAATTCATTTAAATATGAAAAAAAAAAGAACCAGTTCACAGCCATCGGGCATTTCAGTTGCCATTTTATTACAAGCGCTCCAAGGCGACGATGGCGGTAGGCCTCGGCCCTCCTACGAATATAAAAATCTGAATAACGCAGGACTCACCGAAGTGCTCTAGGGGAACGAAGCTCATTTTGCCGTACTGGCCACACAAAGTTAGTCAAAGAAAGAGGTCTTCCCTGTGAGCTAAGCAGCGGCACATGCTTTCTGTAGCTCAGTGACACACAGAGGCACACAAGAAATTGAAGGATTGAGACTTAAACTTAACACCATTATCTCTCACAGAGTTTTCAAGGCAATTGCTCTTGCAATCTCCGGTCGAGAGTTCCATTCGTTTGTAGACAAATCCGTCAGCCACTTTCAGGTCGGGATGTCAACTTTAATGTACGGCAATGTGGCCCATGACGTTCAGTAAGTTTTTGGATCTAAGGTGCGAAGAGTCCAAAGCCAAAACCCACTAGCACACAGTCATCAAAGGGGTTTGTGAGGCCAAAGACTCGGAGCAGTAAACTCTACACGTATCAAGAACCACATTCTAGCTTCTTTTACGATGGACGATTGTGAATTGAATGCCTTGTTGCTTCAATGCCCATAGATCTAGGCGACCACTTAAATCAGATTGGCTCATCAGCCATTTCAGTGAGGCCTGATTGGTCACTACCGTGAACTTCTAGCCTTCCACGTATGCGCGGATTTGTTTAATGCGTGAACCGCTGCTAAACATTTGACCGTTTGTGTGACCCAGATAGGAAACTTGCTCCGTGCAAAGCCCACTCTTCTCTACGTTCACGGTCGGCCCTGCTTTCCTCATCCAGAAGACAACTTCTTCACGAAGCCTGACGTGTTTGTCCAAGGTTAACGGAACAGTGAAGGCTGTATTATCTTTTGACGCTGCATCAAGAGGAATCTCCTAAAATGCGTCTTTTAAGTTCAAACTCGTCATGAATTGGGACTTAGGAATACGGCACAAGATCCCCCCAAATAAGACGCAAAAGTAAGCATTCTTCAAAGTCATCGCATTGACCTTTCGTGTATCCAGGCAAAAATGAACCTTATTAGGCTCGACTACCAGGGTGACTGGTGATGACCAAGCGCTTCAGGATTCCTAAATGACACCCAATGCAAGCATCCGATCGATTTCTGCATGGAGAAGCTTTCCGACGGCGGGAGAGATCGCATAGTAGCTCTGCGTGATTGGCCTACAACCTCCGATGTCTATAGCGTGTAAGATCCGTACGCCGTAAGCCCTCCGCGGAAAAAGATGGAAATCTTTTAATGAGGCTAGCTTGTTGTGACGTTGTTTAAGGATGATTATTGACTCCACGTGCAATATGTTATACTGACAAAGCTGCTAAATGTAGCGAGTCATTGAAAAGCGCAGGACCAATCTCAAACCTGCGCACAAAATCGATGCCAAGAATTGCTTCGGAAAATGAGAGGCAATCATGCTCCCGTATTAATTAGGCCACCAAAGCGCAACAGACCATAATCTCCTCCCTGAGGTCGATCTGTGTAGAGCTTGACTTGCCGTATGAACCCTGCCACACACTCTTTCACGTTGTGGACTACCAGAAAGAAAGTTTGAGCTAACTTCTGAAATTATAGCCAGATCAGTGTGTTGTGATCGGCGAATTCAGGAAACCGTGGCAAGGAACAGACTGAAGAGCCGAATTAGTGACATTGAGCCGGAAGCCTCCAATAGCTTGTTGAACAGTCTTAAATTATTCCCCTGAAACTAGAAGAGCTTGCGCACCAGCGACCTCATTGGAATCAGTATAACAGTTTGCGGACGTGTTTACAGAAGAGCGAACTCCTTGATTCATAGGTGTCAACGATGTTAGATGGAGGAGTGTATATTTTTGTCAGATGGAATATTTGGCGAAGTCAGGGAGTCATTAATTTGCACTTGACTACACGTCTGAACTAGGGATGTTGCGGATATCCGCATCCGCACCGCAACTGCGGATAATCCGCATCAAATTCTACATCCGCATCCGCATCCTCATGTTGACATCCTCATCCGCATCCGCAATCCGCATTTTTGTATGCGGATATGATGCGGATATCAATAAAAAACAAATTTCCCATCTAATCATCTACATTCTAAACCACTCATAGAATAAAGAATTGATAGCGATTGCAAGAAACCAAATCTAATGCATGTAGATATTAGTCTAAGAAAATTGGGCCAAAATATGGCCATCGAATGGAAAAAATCCTACATCTGAAATTTCTTTTTGATTATGGTTGGGGATGGTCCCCAGATTATGGCATTAAAAGTCCCAACCGATTAGTGGTCCGTAACCTTAAAAAAAGGGGGGCATTTTTTTCGTTTTTTTGCGATTATTTCAAAAACGGCAAGAGATACAGAAAAATTGTCTGAGGACGAAAAAAACTACATCAAATTATTAGTGACACAAGACAACTTGGTCTACAGATTATAAAATGAGTAGTACGTAGAACAAACTGCTGATGGGTACGGGGTACGGGAGATACCCTCAGTTTTTATCCGAATGAGCTGATTTTTAGTGGGTGGGGTGACTATGACCACCAATCGCAACAAACCAAAATTTAGCACTCTGCTCCAATTTTGGGGGAGTTATGGGCATGCCGTTTTGACAAATACAAATGGGGGGATAATGGGTGTACTTGACCGGAGCGACTCAATGTTTACCTTAAAATGATCTTGAACTTATTGTGAATACGTATACAAAATTTTACGGCTGAAATAGCATTCTTTAAAAAGTTATGGAGCTTATTTAAAAAAGGTCCAAAATGAAAAAAATTAATGGAAAAGAAAGGCTTTCGACTATGACACTGCATTTTAATGAAGCTAATGACTTTGTCCAGCACTCAAAAGGATTGCACATTTTGCTAAGATGGCCCTTCCTTGTACTTTTACTTCTAACATGTCGAATATTTCTGAAAACTGAATAGTATCTGATTTTCGGTATTAGTAAAATTCATTTCATATATTTTTTTAACTAATCCGCATCCGCATCCGCATTTGCAAATTTTATGATATCCGCATCCGCAAATTTACATTTTCATTGATCCGCATCCGCATCCGCTAAACCACATCCGTTACATCCCTAGTCTGAACTAAAACAGAGGTTTTGAAACGACTACTAGACCACGGCATTGAAATCCCGGTGGGGTATTTTGTCTGACTTTTATGTTTGGCAAAGTTAGATTTTTGATAACTTGGTAACCCTTACGTTGCACACAAATGGAGAATCCATGGATTCCAAGTCCAACGAAACTTGCTCAGCTGCAACTTTTTCAATGGAATTTCGTTGGCTTCGGAGTACATGGATTCTCCAAGTGTATGCGACCTTAGACTGATCGTTCCAAAATTTGAACACTTAGAGCCTCATGACCCGCACATTTGCTACGAATCCTAAAAGGTCATAACTGTCGAGAACAACTGCACGAAAAATTCTGAAGTATCAACTTTTAGTGAAAATTTCAAGTTGCCATCTATCACATTTCGGAAGTTACAGCGGTCCAAAATGCGATTTTATGGGCCAACTTTGGCGAATCTGCGATGCGTATAGATAGAAACATAATCTCACTTTCATGTTACTTTTTTTTTTTTTTTTTTTTTTTTTTTTTTTGCCTCACAGAAGCTTCTGCCCCGGGACAGGGCTTCTCGGCATCACTTTACTTACTATGCGTACGTAAGTGACTAATCAATCAATCGAGTGTAAACTCTAGCAGATCGATAAAATAAAATCTAAAACAAAAAATAAATTAATAAGGAAATTTATCAAAATAATTTCTTTTAAAAATTAATTTGTTAATGCAATTAAAATTAACTAAGTCCTTCAAACTGTTATAAAGAATTATTGACCTTGTAATTGGTTCGTTAAGACCATAATTTACTCTATGATAAGGCTGAACAAGAAGGTTGTTCCGCCGTAAATTGTGAGGAATAGTTCTGACTTCAAAGTTATTTAATATATCTTCACAAACAATATGAGAGCAAAACAGATCTCTAATGAACATAGCGTTTAAAAACGTTCTTCTATAATCTAAAGCTTGTAAACCCAATAAGGAACAGCGAGTTTTATATTCTGGCTTGAAACGCCAGCCAATTTGATAAATAGCAAACCGTGTAAAATTGTGTTGAATTCTTTCTATACGCTCGATATGAACCTTATAGAACGGATTCCACACAATAGAACAATATTCCAAATGCGAGCGAACGAAAGCTGTAAACAATATTTTTAAGGTAAAAGGATCATTAAATTCACGAGCGTTACGTTTAACAAATCCTAACATACTATTCGCTTTTGAAATAATGTAATCAATGTGTTGTCGAAATGAAAGATCATGGTCGAAAATTACACCAAGATCTGATATTTCGGCAACCCTTTGAAGAACACTACCTGTTAAGGAGTACTCAAAGAAGATCGGAGTTTTCAATTTATATATGCTAAGTACTTTACATTTACTAACATTTAAATTTAAATTATTATTAAGGCACCAAATTTGCAGTTTTTCTAAATCGGATTGCAAGTTAAGACAATCACCTATATTGCGTATTCTCATTGCGATTTTCATATCATCGGCATACTGCCATACACGCACGAATTTAAAATTTTGTATGATATCGTTTACGAAAACTAAAAAGAAAAGTGGTCCTAAATGGCTTCCTTGCGGAACTCCTGACGAACACTTTATGATAGAGCGCGATGTACAGCCATTCAACTTTACCAACTGCGTCCTATCCGTTAGATAGGATTTCACCCAGCTAAGAAAAACCGACTGTATACCTAAATTTTCTAGTTTCTTAAGTAAGATATTATGATTTACTATATCGAAAGCCTTCGAGAAATCGGTATAAACCACATCAACCTGCATTCCCTGCTCAATACCATCTGCAACAAATTTAGTGAATGATACCAAATTTGTTGTAGTTGATTTTCCTTTAAGGAATCCATGTTGACATGGTGATATTAAACGGCTAATTAAAACATCTATTTTATTTTTAATAAGCATTTCAAAAAACTTCGGTATTGCTGATAGTTTGGCTATGGGTCTATAGTTATCAATAAGATGTTTCGGACCCTTTTTGTGAACAGGGGTTATGTACGAAACTTTCCATTCATCAAGAAAAACACCTGAAGACAAGGACAAATTAAAAATAAGGGCTAAAGGACGACATAACATGTTACCGACTATATTTGACTTTTGATACCTCGGAGACCCATTGACTGCTCTTTCTGAAATTTGGCAATATAATAGAACACTACAGTGACGATATTTGCTGAAAATTTTTAAAGTTTTTGCTGTACCGATACCGAACACAAGTTACAGCCCTCCTGGATTTAAACTGACCTCCGCTTAACTTGAACTCATAGCAAATACTTTATATATGCTGGAAACATTACTGTCTACACTTAGCCTCCATTAATATACTGTCAATGTGGACATCGTCCTTTTTATGTAAAACTTGTATCCCCAAACAGCATAATTCATCCCATGAAATGTGTCATTACGTTCTTTATCAGTCACATGCAAATACTCAACTTGTCAGTAGACTCATATATAAATCTTCCCTGCATAAAAAAGGCAAACCTTAAGCTCGTGTTCACGTCCACCAGTAACAGGATAGCACAAATTCAGCCCTTTTTATGAATCCACGGACAATCAATTGAAAAGTCCTGACGTCGTCAGGGTCTGTCTGGACCGCGAAATGCCCCCACATTGGGTACGAATGAACGATGCAAACTATGTATGTTCGGCCGCATGAAATTCAGGCTACAAGCTGTGGAGGAGTCACATCCTTTTGCTCAACTATGGCAAAAAGTCGGACAAACCCCTTGAGTGAGTGTTGAAAGCATCGAGAACCATTTCAATGCGACACTTGTCATTACCATCACAGAACCGACATGGACACATTTATTTTGCTGCCATGATAAATGAGCGTTGGTAGGTTCAAGTTTTGATTAATTTTCATGGAATTGCCAGCCGGTCGGCCTTCAACATTACACACATTGAAACGTGTTTTTTGTTTTTACTCTCCCAAGGAATGCGGACAAAAAGCCACCACAGGATGACGGCAAGAGATCCATTATCTGGCTTTCTAGCTACTCTTATTTCTTCATATAGTCGCAGGCGCTTATGGACGAATGACTAATCACAGTCTGTGAAACACCTTAATCATCGAAATGAGGGCGGTGTGCCGTTTTCATTGACTTTTCTAAATCTAAAATCTTAGATACAAAAAAAAAAATCGAACGAAGGAAATTGTTGAAAGACGAATCTTAATGGCAAAAGGCGGTCGAGGTTATGGCAATCCTTTGAAATAAAGAGATTTCGAATTGGATGATAAAGCGACGACGACGAAAAGGCATAATGAAGTCGTCAACTCGACAAGAAGTCATAGATGCTGAATGCTGTAAACAACCCTTCAAAAAGGATCTTAGACACTCCATTTTCGTATACATAGAACTTTTAATTACTTCGGCGACACGAATGAGATCCAGTTATGTTCGAAATAAACTCAGTTTATGGATTCCAAGAAATTTGTTTGGGGAATAAATTTTTTAATGTTTGTACAGTTCACCAAATGTGTGGGGTCAAGTTTATTTCTTTGTTTATTACATGGTAATTCTGTTTATACCATTCCAAAAGTTTCTAAAGTTAGAGATTCACAAATTAAGTTTTTTTTTTATTTGGAGTGTTGGGAAACCTTGTTGGCAAGAGAGCGTAGGAGGTTCAAACAAAAGCTGGCAACAGCGAAGTAGGAGGATTTTGTTTCGGGAGAAATATCAGAAATATCCCGAGTTATCGAGAGTCAAATAATGCGTAACATGAACGTTAATTTTAATTGCAATTAAAATCGAATTTTGAAATTTCCACAGAAAGTGGCCAGGGCGGTGGAGTGCTGCGCTAAATTTCAGATTTATTCAAACAAAAGCTTGGGATTTATTGAATATGTTCTATTGGGGGTAAGCGGATTAAGCGGCTGTAATTTGCGAACGCTAAAAGGTAGGACTATGAAATTCCGGCAAATGTGGGCGAAAAGTTGCTCTTCAAGTTTGCCATATTGCCGTATTACCGAGAGTCAAATATTGCGTTACATAAAAATGGGATAATCTGGTTTAATACGCATCATGGGAAATTTAACTATAAATTTGAAGCACACACACGAATTAAGTATTATATAACAACCATTATTCGGTAATTTCATTAATTATGATACATAGTAATTTATTATTTGAATTTATTGAAAATGGATTATTTAATAGGATTTACCTACAATACAATTATTAATACGAGTAGATCGGCTACATAATTGTTCTCCATGCAGCAGCCATTATCTTTAAAAAAAAAGTTGGATGCACGTGTTGTTTGTAAGCTGACCAGACGTACAGCATTTTGCTGTACAGTACATCATTTTGACCTATCGTGCAGCATTAGTAAATGTACAGCATTCCCAATACGACACAAGGAAACCTAAATAAGTTGCTCGTTGAGACCTGTGATCAGCCTTGTCCATTTTATGGTGGTGTTTTGAGCAAAAAAATTCGCACGTTCATTTGGTAAACGTTCATTTTTGATAACTCGATAACACTTTTTGGTCGATCGTTCTGAAATTGAACACCATTGTAGAGGTACCTGGCGCTCACATTTCCTCCATAATTTAATTTAGTACTACCTATCCGCGACCGACAGTTACAGCTGCCATTGTTCATAAAATTGGTCCAATAAATGATAATTTGGCAGAATTGTGGAGCACCTGCTGCCAATATTTGTTGAAAATTTAAAGACTCTAGCTGTCAAGTTTCAGAAGTTACAACCGTAGAATGATACGATTCAAGATATGAAGTTTGACCCCTGTATGATCAGTATTAAGCCAGATAATCACACTTTTATGTTTTCGATAACTACGGAGCACTTTGACCGATCTTTCGATCTTTCACTTGTAGTTTGTAAAGCTACTCGGCGCTCACATTTCCTCAAATTTTCAAGGTCGTACTATACAGGGTGTCGCAAACCCCAACGATAACCCGATAACGTTTCGGGAAAATATTTCTTCAAAAAACTTAAACCAAGGAATTTTTTACCCAAAAATTAAAACACTCATAATATCAAAAGACCTACGACTTCAATCGGGAATAATGAAGCAAACGTCATACCGTTATGAAAACTAGAGACTATGCGCCAACTTTTAAAATTACTCGCCGGAATGTCCTGGTGCATTTTTTTACAGTACAGTTATTTGAAGTTAAACGAAACGATGAATTTTATCTCTCGGTTCCACAAAAAAATGTCACATTTCTATCAAAACAAAACAGTTATTTGTTGTTGTTGTTGGTGTAGGTAATTGAGCAGTTTGTTGCTGTTGCAGCGCCAAAAGAAAATTTGAGAAATATTGAGATTTGCCGTTACAGTGTGTAATGGACCACAGGGAGCAGAGCTGACCGTGAAGGTCGAAACCGAAGAAAGGCTCTTGCAATGAGGCACGGCGGCGGCGGCACGACCTGGCTGCTACGCTCATACTCGGAGAAGGGCGTGGGTTTTTGCCGCCTCATTGTCCCTATCCACACATATTAGAAAAGGGATTCGCTAGCCTAAAACTTCACACACAGGTAAATCCTCACAGATTATCTGGCGGACATTATTATGCCCGTGAAAATAAAACGACGACATGCCACATAAAACTTTTCTGCACTTATTCCTTGCCATCCATTCCGGGGATATCGTGTTAATTGATTGACGATCGACCTTCTTGAGTATTTGTTGATTGATTTCACTCTGCTTTTTTTCTCAGTGTAGAAGGGCCCACTCAAGAAGTTGGCGGATGGGCCCCGAGTGAAGTTGTTCCGCCACTGCGCACAAATTACATAATCGAACTTCGCGCACTTAACCATCACTTTTCAAAAAGAAGCAACTTCATCGATAAAACAGCACGTGGTGAAATCTATGGCAGACCCGCGCGTGGTTCTCCTACGTCTGCAAGAATCAGACTCTCACATGAATTGGTTAGGAGAAACCGCTCAAGCCCGTTCTTATATCAGCCGGTTCCCTTCCCGCCAAAATTGGCGTTACCCAATTCAACTTGTGGGCCGGAACACAGCTGATGTCGACACATAAATATCCGTTTTCGCTATGAGCGGCAATTTTCAAATTTCGATGATTTGAAAAAAATATTCAAATCACTAAAATTTCAAAAATGTATCTAAAGCAGAAAATGAACATTTATGTGTCCGAACTGGTCGTTACAAGTGAATGAAAAATGACAGCAAGGTCTGTTTTTTTTTCGATTTTTCTTTAATTACAATGACGGACATTAAATACGATAACACCGGTTACCGGGTTATCGTTGGGTTTTAGGACACGCGTTCGGGAGTCAAAGTTGCCAAATCGCACTTTTGTGTTTTATAATCGAAAAATGTTTAGCGAAAAAATTTCAAATTTGGCAAATTTGTATAGATCACCGCACTGCCCATATTAGGTAAAAATTTCAAGCCTCTATACCGGCCAAAGTCCAGAAGTTACAGCTGTCGAGGAATGCGATTTTAATTTTTCACAAAACTATGTAAAAAACACTGTACTTTATCTGATTTCCCATCAAAATGCATACTAAAGGACTCTGCAAGGGTTTCCATACACAGATATTTTTTCGACAATATCCATCAAGTAAAAATGGCGCTAAGAGCCCAGGGGATCGGCATGGCATCACTAATATAATCTAATCATAGAGGAATGCATGCTTTCCTCAAGAAATCGCAATCAGGAAAAGCTGCAACTCCACCGGTCTGGAGGTTCCCCTCGGACCCCATTCTATGTAGATGTGCCAGGAAATCCGCAAACCGCTTAAGAATTCTCTGCCCAATGCAAGGAAGCTTTTAAATAAGTAGTTAAAAGGAGGCGTGTTTTACCACTGGCTGTACTATTTAAACAAATATCTGCACTACGATCTTATGCAGCACACACACAGGTAAAGGCTAAAGACGTGCAAGAGTTAATTTATCCTTAAAATGAAGCGTCAATAATAATTCATTCAATCATTTAAATGTTTAGTTAATTTTCGTTAAGGCCGGGTTTCTGATAGCTCTTATTCAGTACCTGTCGGCTGATTAGTCTTATCGCGTAGAGAAGACACAAACCATATTTAGAAAGCTTTTCCATTGTATTGAATAGAATTTTTGTTTATTCTGCATAGCTACGCCATATTTTGCTTGTTTAAGCCACCATCTTAGATTGAGAAAATCATTGCGCACTTTCATGCAACAGCGTAAATAAGCAAAAGATAACATAACTATGCAAAATTAACAAAAAATCAATTCAATATAATGGAGAAGCTTTTTGAATATTGTGTGTGTCTTCTCTATGCGATAAGACTAACCATTCTATAAGATCTACGAGAGAATGGGCATAAGTCTAATTTATTTAATTTCAACTATTATTTAGTTGGATGGAGTAATGTAGTTTGCCCATTTTATATAAGATATGACTTCCATTTGTTAGTGGGCATGTAGTCTCGAGCTGAAACACGATTGCCAATATCTTGTTGACGTATAACGTGACTTAAAACTGCACCTACTCCGTATGGAGAAGCATCAGTTGCCAGCACAATAGGTAACTTGGGGTTTAAGTGTACTAAGAAAGTATTCGATTGCATTTCAGGTTTTACCGCATCAAACGAAATTTGACACTGCTTGCTTAGACCATTTGAATGGACCATTTTTTCAACAAATTATTGATTGGATAAAGAATGTCGCTTAGGTTTGGCAAAAATCTACGATAGTAATTAACTAGGCCTAAGAATGCACGAACTTCATCTTTATTTGAAGCCGGCTTCATCTTCTGTATTGCCAGTGGCGCCGGAACGATTTTTTTTTATGGGGGGGGGCAAGATTTTTTTTCTCAAATTCATATTAAAAGCAATATACCGGACCTTTGCTCTAGCACTTTGATGTCCTATGAAACGATACCAATTATTTGGTTTTACCACGTAATTATGAAACATATTAGAGAACAACAGAAGAACCCACCTTGAATAGTCTCCAAAATGAGAATAAGCCGTAAGTTTCATTTGTTACCCATTTTGATCTCATTATAATTCCAAAGTGTTGAAGATTATCAACTTATAGTTTTACATATAAAATTTAACATTACACGTTTTTTCCCAAAGGTTGTTTTCCGGTTTCCTCGGGAAACGAATTCGTTGCAAAGCTATGTGAACAACCTTTCTGATTTTATGCTGCTGTGGCTGGAAACGTCAGCATGTATGTTACTAGCCAGCCGTATTACCTCGCTATATTCGATTTACTTCGAAAGTGATCAGCAATTTCGACGCAGCATCTAGATTAAGCTCCCGGCATGCGACATATCTTTCAAAAGTATTAACTGTGAGCGAAGAACATCCAAATCTTCAGCATGGCATGGCAGCCCAATCTTACTGTGAGACTCTCTGCCGCCGCGCGCCGGTACGGTTTTCTGACAAGGAGAATGAATGCGTTTTGGTTGATCAACGGTCAATGGTTTCGCTCTTCGGTTATTTTAGAAGTTGGCTTTGTAGTTAAGTCGTTTTAACACGGTTTCTAAGCGAATTAAGTGTAGTGCATCCGATGGTGCAGTATTTTTTATGTCATCGAAAAAGACAGATACCTACCCCATCAATATCAGCAAGTATCTGCTCGATCTGTCGCTGCCAAATTCCAGGTGCTGACGCAATGCCGTACATTAATCTATAGCCCCGTATGTGTATTTATAGCGAGTATCTCCCTATCATCTTCATATCTCCCTCTTAATGAACTTCAATCTGAAGATAGACTTTTGAAAGATCTATCTTTGAAAGCTTCATACCTCCAGCCATAGTATCAAAAAGTTCCGCAATGGTTGGAATAGGGTGTTTGTCCACTAAAATATTCGGGTTGATCGTAGCTTTATAGTGTGCACAAATTCAAAAACATTCGAGTATTTTGTTTTTAAAGCGTCTAAGCGCAGGCGCGCACAGAGGGTGGGGCAAAAGGGGCAATATGCCCCGGGCCCCGCGTTGGAGAGGGCCCCGCAGGGACAGTGGTCTCGTAGTGCGCATACGTCTGCACAATTATTACACGAATTGATGTCAGATAAATTTTATTTAAATCTCTATTTATCTTGTTTTGCGTTATTCCAAGCAATTCTAGGACCCTATAGGATTTTCCTTGACCTACTTTTTTCAATTAAAATTGCTAAATCTAAAATTGGCACTGATCTTGATATATTTTAGGTGTTAAGATCAACAGCACACTCTGCCGAAATTTAACTAATTAATCGGTATTCTCTTAAAATCTGAGTGTCCTCGAACTATATGTGTTTTATAGAGAAAGTGTTAACGAAGGAACTGAAAACGATGGAAGCGCCTTTAAATGACTATTTCTTATTTAGTTTCCATAAATTTATATTTATTCAAGTCTCTCTTTGATTGTTGTTAACTCATTGTAGTCTTATCTGTAACTATGCTCTCGAACTAGCAAAATTTCTCAACGTTTTCTACTGGTTTGGTTTAAGACTTTTGTTCTCCTATTGATCAGTGCACACTCGGTCTTAGTAAAGTTTATGAAGAGACAAGAATTTCGATTTTCGCAATGCCATCAGCAGTGACGGAACAACTTCACTCTGGGTCCATCTTGAGTGGGCCCCCTACACTGAGAAAAAAAGTAGAGTGAAATCAATCGAAAAAACTCTTGAAGGTCGATCCACTCTTTTCAGTCATCAGTCACAGTCATTTTCCATGCAAGTTAATTGATTGACTGACAATCTGTCAATTTGTATGAGAAATTATTGTAACTGCGCCTGATGAGTAAAAAGTCTGGATCGATCTTAAACCAAGTATTTCGAAACATGATTTCGACGTTACAGTTTTTCTACTAAAATTAAGAACATCGTACTTAAAATAACTTTGCTAAGAGCTACTTTGGCTCTTTGCATTCTTACAATAGCGTTCTTGTTGTAACGTTTATTAAATTAATGATTTCATTAATTGTTTTTTTTTTAAATAAAAATAATCACGCAGCACAGCATTGACCTCTATAAGTGTTAGTGATGTTTAAGCATAGAAAATTACATTCGCCTACAATGAGATTCGATCGCGCGAACCTATGATTCGAAGACGAGCGCCCTATCTATCTACCCTAATGCCGCTCTCTCAGGTACCAGCATCCTGGCATCCTGTAGTAGGAACAACATTTATAGAGTTTCCAAGGACAAATGTTCTTTTTCTCAAAGGGGCCACTTTTATTTATATGCCCCGGGCCCCGTAAATCCTCTGAACGCGCCTCTCTAAGCGTCTATAGCTCAGTAGGTTGAGTTGAATTCTCCTGCTAAAATTCAAGTGGTCGTCTTGTGCACAGATATACAACAGACACAAAACCTGATGAGTGTGTCTATCTGTGCGAAACCACAAAACTTTGGGAAAAAATACGAAAAATTGAGGGAAAAAAGTTTCGACCCAATCGGGATTCGAACCTCCGACCTTCGGTCACCAGGTCAGCAACTCAACCTACTGAGCTATAGACGCTTAGAGGTCTCAATGCAAAGATTCGAATGTGACATTTCCGAAATTGAATATCTCGATTTTTCTCCCGCTGGGAGCTTTGCTCCTCCAACAGACAAAGTTCCGCGTAGTTTCCATAGAGCTGGTAAGTTGCCATGCCAAAAATACTACGGAAATGCACCGCAGTTGGTGTGTAGAATGGAACGATAAGTCAAGATTTCCACAATTAGTTCAAATCTGAATTTTGAATTTTAATATTCCCGAAATATTTATTTTTATCACGTTCATCATAATGGCCCCCGGTGACCCCGTATCGAGCTCAAATCCAACCGCATTATTGTTGACAATTAGCTTAATTACGATTTTTGCAATATATTAGTCGCAATATTACAAATTTCCTCGGCCTCTACATTAACAAAATTAGTAGAGCTATTCTGATATTTCCTAAGTTTAAAATTATTATTTGGCTTATTTTATACATTATTTTTGAAATTATTATTTTTCGGTGATGACATGCAAACTTTCTGGAGATGACCAACTTTACGACAAAGATAGATTTTAAATATTTGCATTTATTTGCTTATTACTATTTGTACCTGTTTCCTTGATAAAGATTCGGTTCACTTGAGCTTTGACGCCCGCTTGTTGGATCTCGGCTCCACCACGCTCTTACAGCTCCAGTGATCAGGCCTTCTTGACCGCCTTGTCAAGTGTGAGATAGCCCATATCGTGGAGTTGATTTAAAATTTTGGCATTTCGCACGCCAAGTACGAATTAATTTCGGATCAAAGTATCCAAGTATGCTCCAAAGTTGCAATTTATGGCTAGTTTTCGAAGAGCCTCAGCCGTCTCGCCGTCGCCCTGCTTTCTCATACGAAAACGATAATTTTGGACAATTTCTAAAGGTTTTGGGTCCAGGGCTGGCGCTAGGGGTAGGCGAACTGGGCGTCCATTTCTTAAAAACGCATTTGATTTTAATAGAAATGCCTCCACCATAACGAGTTCGACTAAATAAAGAATCGGGTGCTTTTAAAAGAAGGCGACAGCGGAAGCATTTATCGCCACACCAAAAAGGCGTTTCGTAGTTAAAGAGAAAGAAAATATATCGCCGTCTAATAATCCTCAGCAGCCAGGTTCATGTTTAACCGCAGATGTAACAGAGTAAGTACAATACCAATGAAAAATAAAATGGAAGACCCTTCGTTATGGTCATCCTCAATAACTGCAAGCTTACGGCTGTTTTTAGTGGAGAATGGTCCCTTTCAAGTCAGGAGCTTCGATTATCCAAAAGGTAGCAAAGCCCGTAATTTTTCTGAAGATTTTGACGAATGGTGAGGGTGCAAATCGCCGATGGTTAGTGTACTCAAAATCAAATGACGTCGTTTTTTGCTTTTGTTGTAAATTATTTTCTGATTCGAAAATAAAAATAACGACTGGGGGCAGTAATGATTGGAAACACTTGGCAACGTTATTGCAAGATCACGAAGCGTCTTCCAAACACACGGCTAGCTTGAAAATACACTCGAAAAAATTTTACTTCAGAAACTTTTCTTCCTTCTATTATAGTAGTAAATTTACACCACGATATGAACGAGAGTAATTTTACGCTTTACGGTGTAAATATTTACTACAAAATGGTGTAAATCTACAAACGGTAATAAGTTAATTTGCACATATAAATAAGTAAACTTACTTATGTAAATTTAAATCAGAAATAAGGAAATTTGCACTGGAAAAAATGTAAATTAACACCGCCAAATATGTAAATTTACATCCGGGTTTATAATAATATTTACGGCAGCCGGTTCTTCGATGTAAATCGTCCTGGAGCTACCCGTTATTCCAACGGCCAAAAGCTGCCACACCCCCTTTGGTTCAAGAGCAAAAAAGCGCTACAACAACAACAATAATATGATGCTCACACGAACGCACTTCGGACGGAACAGGCTAACTGCATACAGAACAAGCCACAGGATACAGGAAAATGCAATAATGAACAAAAGTATTGTAACACACTTAGTTTTACACAAATGTAGGTGTAATTTTTTACACCGAAATCGTAATATCAAATGAAAATATACACTGAAAATGTTAAGTTACACAAAAATAAAGAATTTACACATCTTCACACCAAATGTGATGTAAAATTACACCAAAATAGAGTAATATTAAAAAATCTGCGTAATATTACATTATTTTGTGGGTTAACTATAGAAATTTTGTTTTAAAATAAACGTTTACTGTAATATTGCGAGAAAAAATGCGTAAAATTCAACGAGTTTTCGATGTAAAATTCCACCTTGTTTTTACAGTGTATGGGTTGAACTGGAGTTAAGAATAAGGAAAAAAATCACAATTGATAAGCAATTAATTGATCAAGAAAGAACGCACTGGAGAAAAAATGTACTTAAACTAATTATTTTCGGCTCAAAGAAATCTTGCATGCCGTGGTAGCGTTGATTGGCTATTTCAACCAAATAATGGCAATTTCCAGGGGTTAATAGAAACTCTTGGTGAATACGATCTTATATTACAAGAACATCTCCGGCGAAATAAGAGTGACGAAATCCATGATCATTATTTAGGGAAACGCATTCAAAATGAAATAGTCAAACTAATGGGAGATGAAGTGCTGGCGTTCTTGGAATCTTACAAAGAGACTGGATTCGAATTGGCCCAGAATACTGCTAAACTATTAGACGAGGAGCCAGTGGCGTAGATAGCTTTTCGGAGAGGGTGGGGGGTGGAATCCGGAATCGATAATTTTGTCCCTTTTACTACGGTGAGTAAATCCACAGTATTCAAATTTTCGTAAAAATTTTCGCTACTGTGATTGGGTTAGATAAGGGGATCCCAAACTATTCTGAGTTACGGAACACCTAGCATCGCCGCTTTTCTGATCGGAACAGCTCAAAACAGGGATTCAAATAAATCATATATCCCAAAAAGGGAAATTATGAAGACCGGAGCTCTTTGGAAATGCCCAGTATTTGTGGATAAAGAACAGCTTTTGTGTTTTTAAGTAAAAATTTTGTAATAACTCAGAAATTCGTGAGTAGATATTTCTAAAATTTTCAAACTTGTAGGACACCGTAGCGCAGCTATATATATTTGCTAGAAATTTCGAGCTCCTAGCTATCAGCCAATTGTTTGAAAAGGATTCCAAAAATGAAATTTGGACTGTTAAACATTGGTCTAAGACAAATCGTAGAAAAGTTTTGATTAACACACATTTAATCTTCTTATTCATTTGCGCCTTAATAGAAATCTCAAAAACCTCGTCACAAACACTTGGACATGCTTTATTTTATGGTAGACACTACTTCCTTTTCCATTTCATATAGTAGAAAGTTGTAAAAGAAAATCGGTCGATTATCTGATGTTGATCAAATATTTTACAGTTAGTGGATTTCAGGTACAGTGTAGCAGCCTAAGGTTCGGAATTTTAAAACTTACAAAAAAAATTTCGATTGGATTGTTGGCCTTTTGTTGTCAAAAGCTCTTTCGGAATTTTTCCTATTTTTGGAACCCTAGGTAACCGCGGAACCCCGTTTGTTTGTTTGTTTGTTACTATGTTTTCGAATTACTGCATGCATAAGACTTTCTACAATTTTTTTTAAAGAAGACTTCTTTAAAAAAATTATTTTGAGTTTGAGAATTCATATTAAATACAATAAAATTGCGAACAACTAGAGAAATTCCAGACTTGCTTTATCCGGCTATAAACAATAGAACATTTTGTCAAATTTTAACTTAAAAAAATGTTGATAAATAAAGGATGCTCAAAAATGGGAAGCATTTTTGCGGCGCGTTTTCTCTTTATTCGCATTCGCATTTTCACTCTCCCGAAGAAATCCTTACAATCGTATGTACTGTAAATTTCTCTATTTCTCTACGTGTTCCAATTAGTTTTAAATTTTCGGACCGAACATTAAGATTTTCGGCAGGAGGAGCAAGAAATAGAAGAACTCCCAAGCCTGTCGAAAAAATCAAGTGGCACAATCTCACAAACGACAACTTTGAACCTGTAGTAACTCCATTCATTGATAAAATGACGGAGTGGTTTCAAAACAACATAAACTGCACCGAGCACAGTCCAACACAAATGTGGAATAGTTTCGCTGAAATGTCAGTAGGTGAGGCGGAAAAGGCACTTGGAGTTTCGAAAGGTCCACTCCACACGAAGAAAGAAACATGGTGGTGGAACACTAAACTAAGGAAGCAGTGCAAGCCAAATCAAACGCATTCAAGGCAAGGACGAAATGTGAGTCAAGCAGTGAAGCCGAACGGGTTCAACTTCGCGAAAATTATATGCAATGCCGGAAGAAAGTAAAGCGCTTGGTAGCTCAAGCAAAGGCGAAGGCAGCTGAGAAATTCTACCAAGAATTAGAAACTCAGACTGCGACCGAAGGACCGTCTTTGCGCGAGAGACCTAAGCACGACGCCAGGATATTTAGGGTCGCAGCCCAAAGGAGAAGGAACGCTCGGGAAATACAGGCGCCAAAGTACGTGGAGGACTCGCAAGGAATGTTGCTGATTGACGATACGGCAATTTGTAGCAGGATGCGAGAGTATTTTGACGAACTTCTAAATGAAGAGTTTCCTCGAGCAGCTTTTCAAGATGTTGAGCCGAATACCACAAATATTGAAGATATCTCAGAGGAAGAGGTGATGGAGGCAATGCATCAGATGAAACGCGGAAAGGCAGTCGGCCCGGACAAAATCCCCGCGGAATTTTGGTTGAAAATGGAAAATGTCGGGCTTAGTTGGCTCACAGTTCTCTTCAACAAAATCAAAGGTGGGCAACCGATGCCTGATGCTTTCAGGGAAAGTTTTCTTCTTCCTTTCTATAAGAACAAGGGAGACTCACGCAAACTCAACAACTATAGGGCTATAAAGTTAACACCTCATACACTGAAGATCTACGAGCGAGTTGTCTGCAACCGATTGAGAAAGATTGTGCGGTTGAATGACAATCAATGCGGCTTTGTTGAAGGTCGATCTACAGTCGATGCGATTCAGTGCATTCGTATTGCAATGGAAAAATATAGAGCAGCACGAAAGGACTTGTACTTTGTGTTCATCGATTTGGAGAAGGCATTCGATAGAGTACCTCGTGATCTGATATGGTTGGCCTTGAGAGCACTTAATGTCCCCGAGGCATACGTCAGGATGATACGAGACATGTATGATGGAGCTACGACTAAGGTTAGATGCACAGCCGGTGAATCAGAAGAATTTCCGGTGAATGTCGGAGTACACCAGGGCAGTGTATTGAGTCCGTTGCTCTTCAACATCATCATGTGCTACTTATTAACACGTGTCTCCGACGGCCTAGAAATATCTCTTCTTTTTGCTGATGATATAGTCCTCAGTAGCCCAAACATCGTTGCCTTGCAGCTGCGCTTACAAAATGGTGTGACATTCTGGAGGAGCATGGACTGAGGGTAAGTATAACAAAGACTGAGTTCTTATGCTGCCAATTCTCAGACCCAAATGCACCGATACCAGAAATTTACGTCAAAGGAGAGCAGCTTAAGTCTTGTACCAAGTTCAAGTACCTTGGCTCGATGGTGAACAGCGGAGCTACATGCGATGATGATATCAAACATCGCACAAAGGTTGGGTGGATGAGGTGGCGAGAAAACTCTGGAGTTTTCTGCGATAAGAAAATGCCACTGAAGCTAAAGGGCAAGTTGTACAAAACGGTTGTACGTCCCGCACTCATGTATTGATCAGAATGCTGGACCATGTATGAAGGTTACGCGAAAGGAATGACAGCGACTGAAATGAAAATGTTACGCATGTCAGTTGGTGTAACGAAAAGGGACCACATCAAGAGTAGCTACATCCGAGGCAGCTTGTCCATAGACCAACCAATCACCGAAAAGCTCGAAGACCGACGAATGGATTGGTATTGCCATGTTCAAAGGCGTCCGCCTGAGAACCCCGCAAAGAGAGCGATATCAATGGAAGTTCCACTTGATGGACCCAAGGCCAGAGGCAGACCGAAGAACACCTGGATGTGTCAAATGAAAAAGCAACAACAACGCATTGGTCTCGGCGATAACACGATCCAAGATAGAGCTGCCTGTAGAAATATGCTGAGAAATTATCGCCGAAACGGGCGATGTGCCTACACCGCAGGTCGAGCAACGCGGAACCATGGAGCGGTATAAAGAACGAGGCAAGGAAGAAGAAGAAGATTAAGATTTTCGGCAACAAATTTTCAATCAATCAGCTTACATTTAATTTTTCTAGCAGCACTAGCATTCTAGATTATTTCAGTAGGGCTTGCATGTGCGAAACTCCAGATCCAATGTGAAAAAGTAGATGATCGTAAAGCCCTGTGCTGTAGTGTTTCTATTCTATCGATACGCTTCGATTATACAATTGAAATTTAAGGAAGTGCTGAATTTTCTATTGCAGTTCTAAAAATGTTTTCACGGTTTTATGAAACACTACACACGTTGAGTAATTCCAGCAAAAAGTTAACTGTTGCTTTATTCTACGTACCTAAAAAAAATGTGTGACCGAGAGGGGGGGATTGATCCCCTTGACCCCCCCCCCATTATCTACGCCACTGCGGGGAGCTGGAAATGACGGCCGAAGAAATTATTTTTCCTGCAGCAAGCACTATGAGAAGATGTAAAGCTAAAAACAATTTTCGTATGAAGTGGACGATGACCCTTTAAAGTGTTTACAATTGACATTTGAAATGGATTTTTTCACGTTTTACTAGATCAAAAACTCACTGAAAGTTTTAATCAGTTAAAAGTCCACACTAATAATTTTTAATTTCGTACGGATTATGGGAAAATGTAAACAGCTAATGAAAATGAACTTATGCGTGCATGTCTTAATTTGAGCAATGTTTTAAAACACGCATTGGGATCGGGCATTGATCCCCAAGATATGTGTGCTGAATGGAAAATGTTCGTAAGCTTAATTCCTGAGTACAGCACTACAATCGCTCGCCTTGCTTTCATTTGGAAAACAAACTGCAATAGCTGCTCCCCAATGTCACCATTGCTTTTCGAGTTTATTAACAATTAACGGTAGCATCGGGTGAAAGAAGTTTTTCGAAACTGAAGCTAATCAAAACGTACCTGTGATCAACTGAATAGCTTGACAATGCTGTCAGTTGAAAATGAGGATGCCAACACGCTTCATTTTACGGAACTTACAGAGAAATTGCCAACGTTCGTGCTAGAAAAATTAATTTTTAAATTTGATTTACTAAATTATGAGAATACATTAAAAGTAATTATATTCAAGGCGGCTTGTCTATTGACCAACCAATCACCAAAACCTCGAAGACCGACGAATGGCTTGGTATTACAATGTCCAAAGCCGTCCGCCTGAAAAACCCGCGAAGAAGGCGATATCAATGGATTTTCCACTTGAAGGACCCAGGGCAACAAAAAAAAAACTAGATCAAAAGCCTTGAATTACGGCATTCGGATCTTTGAATGTACACTATCTTGTCAAGACCAAGTCGAAAGCTGAAGTAGGTGCTGGTGGGTGAGCCAAAAAAAACAAATTGACTTAAATCAATATCTGAGACTGGAAATCGCTTGCTTTTTTACAAGTACATTATGTACCCCTTGGTCCCAAGGAGTTTGAAGTAATACTCGTATTTATCGTGAACGTTGTCAACGTCAAGCATAAAATATTGGAACTCTATTCGTCAAGTCGGTCAAGCAACGTATGATTACGATATCAACATTGTGAACACAATTATTGGAGAATAATAACTCAGGCCATTTACATCAACGAAGAAAAGGTAATTAAAAATGAAAAATGTAAAAAAAATTTTCTCTAAAATCAATTTTTATTTGAAAATTAATAGGAGCCACCACCGTCGATTTGGCCCAGGGCCACCAAAATGCTAATGCCGGCCCTGTTTGGGTCAAAGTGCGCCTGCAGTAAACTGACCAACTCGATAAACGTTTTCGAAGAGGGTTTCTATTAATTAATGCAAAATGGTTACTGTTTCAGTGTTCGATGCCACTAAGTCTCCGCCACTTTTATAATTTCGATGAACAGCAGAAAAAAGACGTCCATGTTTTGTGAATGACAGGCGGAAGAGGCCGATTTATTTCTGATATTTGTTAAAAGTAGTAGATAACATTACTTGTTACTATTTCTAAAGGTACTAGATCTTAGTACCGCCATAAATATAAAATAATTCACAATTATGACATATCTACACCATTGGGCCTTCGGGAGTCTGGTCACCTTATGTTTGGTCATCTATTCAGCTCCATGCCAACGATATAAATTTCCATTGCGGATTATGATGTTTAAAATCCTAGCCTAACCATATTGATTAGTTATACAATGTTAACATGTAAGTATTTTTGTGAATATAAGCACCATGAGGCGCATATTACATAATTATGTAAATCACCCAATAATACTACATACATTTATGTACCTAAATGAATTTCACAAAATTTCTTCTTCTCTTTTCTACATGGATTTGGTAAAAAATTACGGTTCGTTGGTAAAAATGCCGACCCGGAGGCACTCGTACGAATAAACTTCATTTCGCCAGAGAAACCGTAAACCAATTTAGTTTCTTTTTCTTCTTCGTATCTCGAATTTGTCACGCGCTTACACGAGTATCTCGTCTACGGCACATCACAATCACAGATAACTCAATCAGATTTAATAAAAATGAAATAAATGTCATACGGTTGCTGCTTCAGCTTTTTTTTATTCAGAATTATTTTACAGTCAAAACACTCTAAGTCGAATTAAGACTTGACAAGATAAAAAGTTCGGGTAAGGAAAAGTTTGTCACTTTTTTAGCAACGGAGGTCATAAGAGGATCCTGGATATTGTTCGTAATAATGTCAGGGAGACTCATTTGCCTTTGGATGGTGTGAGTGGATGTAGGGTAATCGAAAGACATCACAGCACTCTCATAGGGGATGGTAGGATACACGAGGAGCATCCACGTAATATTGCTATCTTTACAGATGGGTCTCTCATGGAAGGAAGGGCGGGGGCTGGAATATACTCCGAGGAGCTAAACCTAGCATGCTTACTTCGTGTAGGAGAGTATGTATCAGTATATCAGATGCTCGGACTGCTGCACGCGCTGGATCATCTTCTGGAAGACCGGGTACTGGGGAAGAAAATTTTGATAACACTCGACAACCAATCGGTGATTAAGCGCATGCAGCAATCTAACATCAATTCAAAATTGGTACTTGAGAGTGTCCAGAAGCTCAATGAGTGCGCTTCAATCGAGAAATTTACGGTGGGTTACAGCACACGTAGGTACAAGAGACTTCTCCATGTGTCCTCCACGCGGGAGCCCCCTGGTAACGGTAGTGGGTAAAACCTCTAACGGCTAAGTCAAATCATCTGATGCGACATTTGGAAGAAGCACCGCTGTGCCTGAGTGCTGTATTTACATCTGCAGCGTCTCAGGTTACTTAATGTGATAGGTGACAGAAAACGTTTAACTCAACCACTAAAGCAGCATCTTCGAGGCCCATGCCCATGATGGCCTTTACTCAACGATTAAACCCTATCATGGTTTAGCGATGTGCCGACAACTCATCCTAAGAAAAAACTTCAAGTCAAGAAACCTGAAACATAAGCCTCGGATTGGACGGATAAAAAACAACGACGACCCTGTAAACGAACAACCGATTACTCTTTCGGATCATGGAATGTACGGTCCCTGAATAGACCAGGGGCCTTAAGGGCCCTCCTGTATCAGGTAGAACAATACAAGCTGAGGATAGTTGCAATCCAGGAAACTAAATGGCTCAAAAGCGAGATTAACGACCTCATATCGCACACAATTTTTACGAGTGGTAAAGAGGAGGGCAACAAGGAGTTTGGAGTAGCTTTCATCGTGAGTAAGCAGCTCAAGGACCACGTTATCGGCTTCAAACCCATAAACGAGCGGCTATGTGCGATCCGCATCAAGACCCGTTTCGCTAATCTCTGGCTTATTAATGCGCACGCCCCTACAGAAGTAAAAGAAGACGCGATTAAGGAAGAATTCTATAACCACTCAGAAACACTCTTCGACTCACTTCCATCAAACGACGTCAAGCTGCTGCTAGGAGACTTTAACGCCAAAGTCAGAAACGAAAGCTGGCATAGGGGAACTACTGGAGGTCAAATCCTTCACGACGAAAACAATAACAACGGCCCGCGCCTTATCGACTTCGAGCGGCAGAAACCTGGTCATAAGCTCTACATGTTTCCCTCATCGACGAATCCATAAGCAAACCTTTAAGTCTCCAGATGAATACACCGTGAACCAGATCGACCACGTACTGATCAGCAAGAGATGGGCTTCTAATGTCTTAGATGTTCGATCCTGTCGAGGAGCGAACTGCGATTCCGATCACTTTTTGGTGAAGACGACGTACAGGTGCAGAATCTCTTCGGTGCACCTAACGAGAATCAACCCTGCCAAGATATTCGAGGTTGACAATTTGATCGATGATGCCACGGCGGCTGCGTATACTACAGCGCTTGAGGAAAAACTGTCGCCCATGCTTGATAACACCAACAATTTAGGCGTCCATGAGTTCAGAGAGGAGCTCAAAGACATCATCAAAAGAGTTGCAGAATAGGTCGTGGGCTATAAAGGCCGGCGCAGACGAACAGACTGGTTCGAAGATGAATGCAGGGCCTCGATTGAGGCGAAAAATGAAGCCTATCGCCAATACACACAACGCGCATCCCGAGCCAAGAAAGAAAGAAATAACGAACTTCGGCGAGTATCTCTATCTAATAAGTTAATTAGACGTAAGAAACGAAAACATTTTGACGAGCAGTTACAGCAAATAAACCAAAGATTAGCCAGTAAGAACACTAGACAGGCGTACAAACTTATAAATAATGTTAAGAACGGATATTAACCCAGGACAAGCCTATGTAAGGACAAGGATGGTAACATCATCAGCGACATCGAAAGCGTAAACAAGCGATGGGTCTCGCATTTTGAAGAGCTCTTCAATGTACCATCAACATCTCCCACGGAGCCAGCTCTTGAGCAGTTAGCCGAACCAGGCCCTCCCGTTCAACCCCCAACAGTAGAGGAGGTAAGTCTGGCCATACAATCGGTCCAACGTAATAAAGCGCCCGGGGTTGACGAGATCCCAGCAGAACTACTGAAGCATGGTGGAACGTGCCTGACCAACGCTATGCATTTGCTACTGCTGAAAATATGGAACGACGAGGTAACCCCTGAAGATTGGCGCAAAAGTATAATCTGCCCAATCCACAAAAAGGGTGACAAGCTGAAGTGTGAGAATTACAGGGGCATATCATTTATTTGTACGGCCTATAAGATTTTATCGAAAATTCTCGAAAGGAGAATCATTCCGTACGCAGAACGAATCATTGGCGAGTATCAAGGCGGCTTCAGACCTGGTCGTTCAACGACCGATCAGCTTTTCATTTAACATTTTGCTGCATTTTGGTATACCGGCAAAGTTAATGCGACTCACAAGGATGACGATGACTAGTACTGTCTCGCAGGTCAGGGTGCAGAACCCACTCACTGACCTATTTGAAACTCGTACTGGACTAAAGCAGGGTGATGGGCTGGCGCCGACGCTCTTCAACCTTGCTTTGGAGTATGTAATTCGAGCCATGAATATAAACAGCAGCTGAACGCTACTCATCAAGTCGACTCAATTAGTAGCGTACGCCGACGACATCAACATCATGTCTCGAAGATTGGGTGATGCAGAAAGCCTTCTGCGTAACCTCAATAACGCCGCAAAGGAATTTGGTCTAAATATCAACGAAAGCAAAACAAAGGCCATGATGCAATCGAAAACAAGGACGCCAGCAAATTCAAGCATCACAGTGGGGGACCTTAATATCGAGTATGTAGACAACTTCAACTATCTGGGTTGTAACATATCAAAGGACGCCAACTTAACCGACGAAATTAAGCGACGGATACAACTAGCCAATAGGACCTACATATTTCTCGGTCCTACCTACAACTAGTTCGAAACTTGCGCAAAGGAACACGAAGCTCCGCGTGTACAATTCGATCATCCGACCCGTGCTATGTTATGGCTGCGAAATATGGACCCTCACCCAAGCCTCCGAAATTTTGATGGACAGATTCAAACGTTCGCGAGCGAGATCAATGGCGTATCTGGTACAACCATGAGTTTTATCAATTGTACGATGAGCTGGAAGTATCGAAAATCGTGAAGCTTCAACGCTTGCAATGGGCTGGGCATGTACAACGGATGGACGATAATCGCATGCCAAAGAAATTGATGAACGCACAACGGATTGACGGAGCGAGGTTGCGTGGACGACCGAGAGCTCGCTGGGAGAACTCCGTAGCTGAAGACGCCCACCAGCTGCTGGGCTTCAGAAACTGGAGAACAAGGTCACGTAACCGCGACAATTGGAGGTCAACGATTCAGGCGGCCAAAGCCCGACGTCGGGCAATCGTGTCACATTGATGATGAGGTACATGAATGGAAAGAAATGGCCGATACCTTAGCAAAAGAGGGATCAGCGGAAAAGTTGCAAGGACCGGAGCCTAAAATTGCTTTGGGAAACGGCGTGATTGAAGCCAGGATACATGACTGGATTGATTTCATACATCGGCAACAATGGCGAATGGCTATCCACTTGTAGACAGGCTCGAAACGCAATTACCAGCCCACTAGGGAGGAAAGCCAAACAGGTACTCAGTTATACACGGAGTAGCCTAAGTTGGATAACTGTCCTAGTGCATCTAAATTAAAATCGTGGAGGATGATGTATGCAGACTATGTCTGGAAGAGGCTGAGACGGCAGCACACATTGTGTGTGAGTGCCCAGCACTAGGAAGTAGGAGGCTGATAATACTAGGAAAATCCGCAATAAGAAGCCGATAATTATCAGTCGACTTCTGGAAATCACTGAGGACTGTATGGGGACGAAAATGGATCCAAAAAAGGAGTGGTCTGTAAGAATGAATGAATTTATTAAAGGCTGCTAGACATGAGCCTTAACGAAGAAGGAAACTTTTAAGCGTACCTTATTGAGTGACTATGAATAGCCTCACTCCCTTAAGAGTTCCCATAAGTATAGGTGACGACTAAAAAGTAAGCCCTTAGACTCGTATGAAAAGTTGATCACGCAAATGGGACACACTTTGCAAATCGAAACGTATTTTTAATCTTCTACCGAACGATTTAGTCTATATACTGAGATATGTAAGCCATACAAATACTGCTCGAAAATATGCTTGAAAAAAATCCGATCTTTAGAATATCATTTATTGGAACGAACACGTGGAGTCTTCAAGGATCTCATGAATACCAAAGTCCCTACTGTCTTCAACATGTACCTCGAAGCTTTCCTCTAAGTTGAAGCCTTATGCCGACTGTTCTGGCATATTTCTTCCCCATCATCTCACTACGTTTTTATAATCGTAACTGAAAATTAAGGTGAGCGTAGCTAACAATTGTCCTGGCTTGAGAAACCCTCGCAAGTTCCATTTAACTTTCTTAAATAACAAGAAATGCAACTTGTTTCGACTTAGGGGAAGTCAATTTTTTCTAGTTATAGAGTTTTTCGACTCAGAGAGGTCGTATCATACGTATATATCCAAAACTCACAGGAAGGCAAGTGAAACCCTTAATTTGTTCGAGATAAGGCATAATTCCACTTAAGGAAATTTCGACTTTGAGAGGTTTGAATGTATTTTCTTCTTTTTCTATACTGCCTATACTGTTCGTTCAGAAGTGCTTATACTAGCAGCTGTGAGTCTTGTTTCTTTTGTACGGCAGTGGATCCTTTTTTTGTTGGTCGGCCGTTTTCTTGCAATTTCTCAAGTACGGATGCGTCCCCAAAAGATGTCGTCAAGGATCTATGCTTTCATTCAGCGAGCCAGGCAGAGGCTTATTGTAAAGTAAAAGAAGCGCCTCGCGAGAATTTTAAATTTTCAATTGGCTTGAATTCAGAGAGAGACAGAGAGAGAGAGGCAGAAGTATGAAATTTATTAGTTCTATTCGTTCGGCAATAAATTGCATTCTTTATATCGTTTATTGGGAAAATAATATAATTTCGGAGAATTTTAAGGCTTCAAAGATACAAAGATACCTGTCCTTTTTATGTCACTCCTGGTTTGGTTTGTTGTCCGATGTGTGGAACCACCCAAGATTTCTTTCAATGTGTCGTCAAAATGTTTTTCCATCGTTGCTTACGTGTCGCATGTCGGTGTGAAGTGTGAGTAAAAGGTAATTGGAACGATGGACATTTAATACTCTGAATTTACATACAATGTAAGATATTATGAAGTATCTTAACCTGATTTTTTTTTTCAACTTTTCTTTTTCAATATTATGAATATTCTGTATTGAAGTAAAAAAACATATGGAAAATGGACAAAATTGGAGTTATAAAATTATGTTTTCTAAGAATACCAATCTTCTTTGTGGACCAGTCCTAACCAAAGCTCCCATGACTATTCTTATCGAATACAGAACGAACGAACTAGAATCGAATATTGAGGACCCTAGAGGTTTCAGCAAAATGTAAGTCTGGGCGCCCTCTTCATCGAATTTTGGAACCCCCTATTTTCGGAAATTTTCATATGAAACAGAAAAATGCGATTTTCATGCCTTTAAAGCCGTCCTGGAGGGGTTAAAATCGCCATTTATTTGCCCATATTTAAATGGCTGTATCTTCGAAACGGTGATTGCTAGGACCCTGGAAGTTTCAGCAAAATGTAGGTCTGGATGCCCTCTTCATCGACTTTTGGAACCCCCATTTTCGAAAATTTTCATATGAAACAGAAAAATGCGATTTTCAGGCCTTTAAAGGCGTCCTGGAGGGGTTAAAATCGCTATTTATTTGCCCATCTTTAAATGGCTGTATATCTGAAACGGTGATAGCTAGGAGCTAGGACCCTGGAAGTTTCAGCAAAATGTAGGTCTGGATGCCCTCTTCATCGACTTTTGGAACCCACATTTCCGAATATTTTCATATGAAACAGATGAATGCGATTTTCAGGCCCTTAAAGGCGTCCTGGAGGGGTTAAAATCGCTATTTATTTGCCCATCTTTAAATGGCTGTATCTCTGAAACGGTGATAGCTAGGACGCTGGAAGTTTCAGCAAAATGTAGGTCTGGATGCCCCCTTCGTCGACTTTTGGAACTCCCATTTTCGGAAATTTTCGAAAATTTTCATATGAAACAGAAAAATGCGATTTTCAGACCCTTAAAGGCGTCCTGGAGGGGTTAAAATCGCTATTTATTTGCCCATCTTTAAATGGCTTTATCTCTGAAACGGTGATATCTAGGACCCTGGAAGTTTCAGCAAAATGTAGGTCTGGATGCCCTCTTAATCGACTTTTGGAACTCCCATTTTCGAAAAGTCGATTAAGAGGGCATCCAGACCTTCATTTTGCTGAAAGTTCCAGGGTCCTAGCTATCACAGTTTCAGAGATGCAGCCATTTAACCCTCATCCAGCGGGATAGGTACAGGTGTACCTTTTTCGTTTTTAAAATACCGTAACTTTGCTATGAGTCCGATCGGTCTGAAATTTTCTGACATCTCTACGATTTTAGCTTAAAATGTATATTCCAAATTTCAGAAATGTGTGACCACCCATCACCAAATTAGGGAGCAAAATTAATCTTACACCCTTTAACGGCGGCAAAGGTACATTTGTACCTTCTTATATTTTGTATGAAAGAAAATTTACAAAAGACGAAAATAAAATATTTTTGGTGAATGCTCATGCTTAGAGAGACTTATTATAGCATCAATAAGTTGAGAATCGAGTGATGTACAGAAGTATTCGATTTACGATTTTTATTTGTAATGATGAAGGTCCTTGGAGATATCGATTTTTAGGGACTAGGCTAACTCATACAGCGGTTTTTGGTTATATGACATCAATCTGAAGACTTTTACTGGCATACTAAACTTTATGAAGTAATGGTTTGGGGCAACCAATACAATGTATTACACCTCCTTTCCCCATAACATCTAGTGAAAATTAGGTTTGTAGCAAATGCTGAAATTTTGGTTTTTAGCGGTTTATTTTCTTTATCACAAATTCCATATTTGTATTCCATCACCTAATATTTATTATTTGTGTAATTTGCGACGTCCACTCGAGTTCCTTTTTGAAGGTTAAGCTGAAAACCAGCAGAAGCATCCAACCAAATTTATAAAATTGGATGTTTGGTGGGTATATAAACTTGGTTGAATTGTACGTCGGTACCATATAGATACAAATAACTGCTATAGAATATGCCACATGTCTTCGGTTTCTTGTCTTAATTTTTCAATCGATCCTTGGATTTAATTACATATACGAGAAAATATATTACAATTAACCAACAACAATCACAATTAAAATTTTAGATATTTTTCTACTACAGGAATTGGCCTGAGTTTTGATTTACAAAGATTAGAGACTGAAAATTATACTAGCCAATTCTACTTGCCTGTTGCTTGACAGGACCTGTCTTTCGTACAATAACACATTTACTCATTTCTCCAATATATTTATTGCTTCAAGCATTGTTGTTTTTGTTATATGGACAGATGTGAACACTATTGAGTCTTGTGTAGAACTGCTTTATTGAACAGAAGTAGAATACATTTGACTTAAAACTAAGAGTAACTTAAACTAATTCTCGATTCTCTTACATCTTCCTTTTTAAGTTTGAATATTTATTAATTTATTTATTCATTTTTTTTTTAATTCTTTATAATTTCTTTATTATTTTTCCTGAGCGAGTAATCATAACATTTCCCTTACTATTATTGCTTACATTTTCTTCTTTTGCGTTATTATCTTGTGGTGTTTGAGTTGTTTGGGAATCCAGTACTTTATTTTCAGACTCAGACTCATTTGATTTCTGTAGAATTAAATGTTCTCTGTTTCTTCTGAAATCATTACTATTTTCTTCATCTTTAATAATATATGAGTTTGGCTGAGGACAATTATTTATAATTTGACCACGATTCCATTCACTATCTTTTGGACTCTTTTTGTACCAAACGCTGTCACCTAAATTGGATTGGGGGTAAGATCCTAGTACTGCGATCATAATATTTCTTCATATTTTCAACATAATGTTGCGTATTTTTCGAATGAGCTTTCAAATTAACTGTTTTGGGTTCAAGATTTTTAAGCTGTACAGGAATATTTGTCCTTAAATTCCTAGACATCAATAACTTAGCAGGAGATTCAATGTTTCCTTTAGGTGTATTCCTATATTGAAGAAGTCCTATGTATGAATCTGTCCCGGATTCTTGACATTTACGCAAAATTTGCTTAACAGTTTTAATGGATCTTTCCGCCAAGCCATTAGACCTAGGGTAATGCGGGCTGGAAGTTATATATTCAATATCCCAACTTTTTAGAAAGTCTTTATATTGGTGTGATGTGAAAGGTGGTCCATTATCAGATAATAATTGCTTAGGAATCCCATGTCTTGCAAAAATTGATTTTAAGTGAGTTATAACATTAGAGGCAGTCGTATTTTTCACTAATTTAGCTAATTCAATATATTTAGAAAAAAAAGTCAACTACCAAAAGATATTTATCATTATTGAAATCGAATATATCAACACCTAATTTCATCCAAGGAATATTAGGATTCTCGTGTGGAATGAGAGGCATTCTTGGATTTGCATCTCTATATTTCATGCAAAACTTACAATTTGAAACCAAATTTTTTATATCATTATAAATATGAGGCCAATACACTGCATTTCTAGCTTGAGAAAGACAACGATCTATCCCAAAATGGCCTTCATGAATTTTATTCAAAATATCTTTTTGTAAAGATTTTGGAATAATAAGACTGTCATTTCGAAAAAGTAATTCATCAATAATTGAAATTTCGTATTTTATGTGAAAAAATGGTTGCACATCAGGCTTCACTAGACTTATTCTCTCTGGCCAACCATTAATACAATAATCCTTCACACATTGTAAAGTAGAATCTTCGTTTGTCTTTTCTCTAATTTCGATAAGTTTTTTCTCAGTAACAGACAAACTTGAAGTAATCGTATTAATATGTATATTTAACTCCTCGCTAACTTTTTGAAATTGCTGATCTTCTTGAGTGCACGCTCTTGACAAAGTATCAGCAATGTATAAATATTTACCGGGAACATAAAGAACTTTTAAATCGTACTTATCATGCATTAATACAGCACCCATTGCATCTTTTGAAGAATCAACAGAGAGGGTGATTGCTTTTTTTGGGTCATAATGGCAAAGTATTGGAGCATTTGAAAGGACATGTTTAATTTTATTAAATTCATTTTCGTGTGAGGAGTTCCATTCCCACAAATTTTCTTTTTTTAACAAACATCTCAAATTTGAAGTTAATGCTGATAAATTTTCTATGTAAGAACTTAGGTAATTCACCATTCCTAAAAACCGCTGTAGATCCTTGACATTGTTTGGTCTTGTCATATTTTGTATTGCAAGGACCTTCGATGGATCTGAAGACACTCCATCTGCAGAAAATATGTGTCCCAAATAGCGAATTCGAGACTTACCAATTTGACACTTGTCTTTATTAAACTTCAATCCAATTTCTCTTGCCCTTTCTAAAAACTTCTTCATATTCGTGTCGTGTTCACTTTTATTTCTGCCATAAATTAAGAAATCGTCAATGTAGATTTCTACTCCCTCAATACCTTTAAATGATTTGACCATTACACTATGAAAAATTTCTGAAGCCGCATTTATTCCGAATGGTAATCGCAGAAACCGATATCTACCAAAAGGAGTATTAAATGTGCATAAATACGAGCTTTCATTATCTAATTGCATCATCCAAAACCCGGAGTTTGCATCAAATAAGCTAAAGATCTTTGCTTCAGCAAGCTTTGAGCGTATCATCTCAAAATCGGGAATATGAAAATGAGGCCTATTGATTGCTTCATTGAGATTTTTTGGATCTAAACAAACTCGTAAGCTATTATTAGGCTTTTTAACTAAAACTACTGAACTAACCCACGGTGTTGGCTCATCAACCTTCTTTATAACATCTAACTTTTCCATCCTATTTAATTCATTTTTATAAGCGTCCATAAGTTTGAATGGAATTTTACGCTTACAGTTTTATGGAAAATAACGAGAATGTGATAATTATTGATGTTTTTTCGTTAGCGGTAACGGGTTCTAGTAACAGAATAATGTATTGGGGGTAGGGGGGGGGGGGTAAATTTTAACCAAAGACTCCACAATTCGCAAATCAAACATACTATATTCTTCTAAAATCATTAATGACTTAATTTGAACCGTTTTCTAGTTTTCATTTGTAAATTAATTTTAGATTTCGTCAAATGAAAATTCCAAGCAACCCATTTTTTCAATTTTCTTTTTAAAATTTTGCCTATTTTCTAAATTGACCCACTCCAAAAATTAAATCCACATAAACCCAACTTCTTAAAACATCCACTTCCGTAAAAACAGTTACTAATTTGTGACTAGACAACATAATGTAACGGTTTTACGGCCAAAATTCATACAAATAGTGAAGATTTTCTTACAAAATGTAATAAGGTACAGGTGTACCTTTGCCGCCGGCAAGCGTTGTAAAAATCTGCCGCTGGATGAGGGTTAAAGATGGGCAAATAAATGGCGATTTTAACCCCCCCAGGACGGCTTTAAAGGCCTGAAAATCGCATTTTTCTTTTTCATATGAATGTTTTCGAAAATGGGGGTTCCAAAAGTCGATGAAGAGGGCATCCAGACCTACATTTTGCTGAAACTTCCAGGGTCCTAGCTATCACCGTTTCAGAGATGCAGCCATTTATATATGGGCAAATAAATGGCGATTTTAACCCCTCCAGGACGGGTTTAAAGGCCTGCAAATCGCATTTTTCTGTTTCATATGAAAATTTCGAAAATTTCCGAAAATATGGGTTCCAAAAGTCGATGAAGGCATCCAGACCTACATTTTGCTGAAACTTCCAGGGTCCTAGCTATCACCGTTTCAGAGATGCAGCCATTTAAAGATGGGCAAATAAATGGCGATTTTAACCCCTCCAGGACGGCTTTAAAGGCCTGAAAATCGCATTTTTCTGTTTCATATGAAAATTTTCAAAAATGGGGTTCCAAAAGTCTATGAAGAGGGCATCCAGACCTACATTTTGCTGAAACTTCCAGGGTCCCAGCTATCACCGTTTCAGAGATACAGCCATTTAAAGATGGGCAAATAAATGGTGATTTTAACCCCTCCAGGACGGCTTTAAAGGCCTGAAAATCGCATTTTTCTGTTTCATATGAAAATTTTCGAAAATGGGGGTTCCAAAAGTCGATGAAGAGGGCATCCAGACCTACATTTTGCTGAAACTTCCAGGGTCCTAGCTATCACCGTTTCAGAGATACAGCCATTTCAAGATGGGCAAATAAATAGCGATTTTAACCCCTCCAGGACGCCATTAAAGGCCTGCGAATCGCATTTTTCTGTTTCATATGAAAATTTCGAAAATTTCCGAAAATATGGGTTCCAAAAGTCGATGAAGGGGGCATCCAGACCTACATTTTGCTGAAACTTCCAGCGTCCTAGCTATCACCGTTTCAGAGATACAGCCATTTAAAGATGGGCAAATAAATGGCGATTTTAACCCCTCCAGGACGGCTTTAAAGGCCTGAAAATCGCATTTTTCTGTTTCATATGAAAATTTTCAAAAATGGGGTTCCAAAAGTCTATGAAGAGGGCATCCAGACCTACATTTTGCTGAAACTTCCAGGGTCCCAGCTATCACCGTTTCAGAGATACAGCCATTTAAAGATGGGCAAATAAATGGCGATTTTAACCCCTCCAGGACGGCTTTAAAGGCCTGAAAATCGCATGTTTGTGTTTCATATGAAAATTTTCGAAAATGGGGGTTCCAAAAGTCGATGAAGAGGGCATCCAGACCTACATTTTGCTGAAACTTCCAGGGTCCTAGCTATCACCGTTTCAAAGATACAGCCATTTAAAGATGGGCAAATAAATGGTGATTTTAACCCCTCCAGGACGGCTTTAAAGGCCTGAAAATCGCATTTTTCTGTTTCATATGAAAATTTCCGAAAATGGGGGTTCCAAAAGTCGATGAAGAGAGCATCCAGACCTACATTTTGCTGAAACTTCCAGGGTCCTAGCTATCGCCGTTTCAGAGATACAGCCATTTAAAGATGGGCAAATAAATGGCGATTTTAACCCCTCCAGGACGGCTTTAAAGGCCTGAAAATCGCATTTTTCTGTTTCATATGAAAATTTTCCAAAATGGGGGTTCCAAAAGTCAATGAAGAGGGCATCCAGACCTACATTTTGCTGAAACTTCCAGTGTCCTAGCTTTCACCGTTTCAGATATACAGCCATTTAAAGATGGGCAAATAAATGGCGATTTTAACCCCTCCAGGACAGCTTTAAAGGACTGAAAATCGCACTGTTCTGTTTCATATGAAAATTTTCGAAAATTTTCGAAAATGGGGGTTCCAAAAGTCGATGAAGAGGGCATCCAGACCTACATTTTGCTGAAACTTCCAGGGTCCTAGCTATCACTGTTTCAGAGATACAGCCATTTAAAGATGGGCAAATAAATGGCGATTTTAACCCCTCCAGGACGGCTTTAAAGGCCTGAACATCGCATTTTTCTGTTTCATATGAAAATTTTCGAAAATGGGGGTTCCAAAAGTCGATGAAGGGGGCATCCAGACCTACATTTTGCTGAAACTTCCAGGGTCCTAGCTATCACTGTTTCAGAGATACAGCCATTTAAAGATGGGCAAATAAATAGCGATTTTAACCCCTCCAGGACGGCTTTAAAGGCCTGAATATCGCATTTTTCTGTTTCATATGAAAATTTTCGAAAATGGGTGTTTAAAAAGTCGGTGAAGAGGGCATCCAGACCTACATTTTGCTGAAACTTCCAGGGTCCTAGCTATCACCGTTTCAGAGATACAGCCATTTAAAGATGGGCAAATAAATGGCGATTTTAACCCCTCCAGGACGGCTTTAAAGGCCTGAAAATCGCATTTTTCTGTTTCATATGAAAATTTTCAAAAATGGGGTTCCAAAAGTCGATGAAGAGGGCATCCAGACCTACATTTTGCTGAAACTTCCAGGGTAATAGCAATCACCGTTTCAAAGATATAGTCATTTAAAGATGGGCAAATAAATGGCGATTTTAACCCCTCCAGGACGGCTTTAAAGGCCTGAAAATCGCATTTTTCTGTTTCATATGAAAATTTTCGAAAATGGATGTTTAAAAAGTCGGTGAAGAGGGCATCCAGACCTACATTTTGCTGAAACTTCCAGGGTCCTAGCTATCACCGTTTCAGAGATACAGCCATTTAAAGATGGGCAAATAAATGGCGATTTTAACCCCTCCAGGACGGCTTTAAAGGCCTGAAAATCGCATTTTTCTGTTTCATATGAAAATTTTCAAAAATGGGGGTTCCAAAAGTCGATGAAGAGGGCATCCAGACCTACATTTTGCTGAAACTTCCAGGGTCCTAGCTATCACCGTTTCAGAGATACAGCCATTTAAAGATGGGCAAATAAATACCGATTTTAACCCCTCCAGGACGGCTTTGAAGGCCTGAAAATCGCATTTTTCTGTTTCATATGAAAATTTTCAAAAATGGGGGTTCCAAAAGTCGGTGAAGAGGGCATCCAGACCTACATTTTGCTGAAACTTCCAGGGTCCTAGCTATCACCATTTCAGAGATACAGCCATTTAAAGATGGGCAAATAAATGGCGATTTTAACCCCTCCAGGACGGCTTTAAAGGCCTGAAAATCGCATTTTTCTGTTTCATATGAAAATTTTCAAAAATGGGGGTTCCAAAAGTCGATGAAGAGGGCATCCAGACCTACATTTTGCTGAAACTTCCAGGGTCCTAGCTTTCACCGTTTCAGATATACAGCCATTTAAAGATGGGCAAATAAATGGCGATTTTAACCCCTCCAGGACAGCTTTAAAGGCCTGAAAATTGAATTTTTCTGTTTCATATGAAAATTTTCCAAAATGGGGGTTCCAAAAGTCGATGAAGAGGGTATCCAGACCTACATTTTGCTGAAACTTCCAGGGTCCTAGCTATCACCGTTTCAGAGATACAGCCATTTAAAGATGGGCAAATAAATGGCGATTTTAACCCCTCCAGGACGGCTTTAAAGGCCTGAAAATCGAATTTTTCTGTTTCATAAGAAAATTTTCGAAAATGGGAGTTCCAAAAGTCGATGAAGAGGGCATCCAGGCCTACATTTTGCTGAAACTTCCAGGATCCTAGCAATCACCGTTTCAAAGATACATCCATTTAAAGATGGGCAAATAAATGGAGATTTTAACCCCTCCAGGACGGCTTTAAAGGCCTGAAAATCGCATTTTTCTGTTTCATATGAAAATTTTCGAAAATGGAGGTTCCAAAAGTCGATGAAGAGGGCATCCAGACCTACATTTTGCTGAAACTTCCAGGGTCCTAGCAATCACCGTTTCAAAGATACAGCCATTTAAAGATGGGCAAATAAATGGAGATTTTAACCCCTCCAGGACGGCTTTAAAGGCCTGAAAATCGCATTTTTCTGTTTCATATGAAAATTTTCGAAAATGGGGGTTCCAAAATTCGATGAAGAGGGCATCCAGACCTACATTTTGCTGAAACTTCCACAGTCCTAGCTATCACCGTTTCAGAGATACAGCCATTTAAAGATGGGCAAATAAATGGCGATTTTAACCCCTCCAGGACGGCTTTAAAGGCCTGAATATCGCATTTTTCTGTTTCATATGAAAATTTTCGAAAATGGGGGTTCCAAAAGTCGATGAAGAGGGCATCCAGGCCTACATTTTGCTGAAACTTCCAGGATCCTAGCAATCACCGTTTCAAAGATACAGCCATTTAAAGATGGGCAAATAAATGGCGATTTTAACCCCTCCAGGACGGCTTTAAAGGCCTGAATATCGCATTTTTCTGTTTCATATGAAAATTTTCGAAAATGGGGGTTCCAAAAGTCGATGAAGAGGGCATCCAGACCTACATTTTGCTGAAACTTCCAGGGTCCTAGCAATCACCGTTTCAAAGATACAGCCATTTAAAGATGGGCAAATAAATGGCGATTTTAACCCCTCCAGGACGGCTTTAAAGGCCTGAATATCGCATTTTTCTGTTTCATATGAAAATTTTCGAAAATGGGGTTCCAAAAGTCGATGAAGAGGGCATCCAGACCTACATTTTGCTGAAACTTCCAGGGTAATAGCAATCACCGTTTCAAAGATATAGCCATTTAAAGATGGGCAAATAAATGGCGATTTTAACCCCTCCAGGACGGCTTTAAAGGCCTGAAAATCGCATTTTTCTGTTTCATATGAAAATTTTCGAAAATGGATGTTTAAAAAGTCGGTGAAGAGGGCATCCAGACCTACATTTTGCTGAAACTTCCAGGGTCCTAGCTATCACCGTTTCAGAGATACAGCCATTTAAAGATGGGCAAATAAATACCGATTTTAACCCCTCCAGGACGGCTTTGAAGGCCTGAAAATCGCATTTTTCTGTTTCATATGAAAATTTTCAAAAATGGGGGTTCCAAAAGTCGGTGAAGAGGGCATCCAGACCTACATTTTGCTGAAACTTCCAGGGTCCTAGCTATCACCATTTCAGAGATACAGCCATTTAAAGATGGGCAAATAAATGGCGATTTTAACCCCTCCAGGACGGCTTTAAAGGCCTGAAAATCGCATTTTTCTGTTTCATATGAAAATTTTCAAAAATGGGGGTTCCAAAAGTCGATGAAGAGGGCATCCAGACCTACATTTTGCTGAAACTTCCAGGGTCCTAGCTTTCACCGTTTCAGATATACAGCCATTTAAAGATGGGCAAATAAATGGCGATTTTAACCCCTCCAGGACAGCTTTAAAGGCCTGAAAATTGAATTTTTCTGTTTCATATGAAAATTTTCCAAAATGGGGGTTCCAAAAGTCGATGAAGAGGGTATCCAGACCTACATTTTGCTGAAACTTCCAGGGTCCTAGCTATCACCGTTTCAGAGATACAGCCATTTAAAGATGGGCAAATAAATGGCGATTTTAACCCCTCCAGGACGGCTTTAAAGGCCTGAAAATCGCATTTTTCTGTTTCATAAGAAAATTTTCGAAAATGGGAGTTCCAAAAGTCGATGAAGAGGGCATCCAGGCCTACATTTTGCTGAAACTTCCAGGATCCTAGCAATCACCGTTTCAAAGATACATCCATTTAAAGATGGGCAAATAAATGGAGATTTTAACCCCTCCAGGACGGCTTTAAAGGCCTGAAAATCGCATTTTTCTGTTTCATATGAAAATTTTCGAAAATGGAGGTTCCAAAAGTCGATGAAGAGGGCATCCAGACCTACATTTTGCTGAAACTTCCAGGGTCCTAGCAATCACCGTTTCAAAGATACAGCCATTTAAAGATGGGCAAATAAATGGAGATTTTAACCCCTCCAGGACGGCTTTAAAGGCCTGAAAATCGCATTTTTCTGTTTCATATGAAAATTTTCGAAAATGGGGGTTCCAAAATTCGATGAAGAGGGCATCCAGACCTACATTTTGCTGAAACTTCCACAGTCCTAGCTATCACCGTTTCAGAGATACAGCCATTTAAAGATGGGCAAATAAATGGCGATTTTAACCCCTCCAGGACGGCTTTAAAGGCCTGAATATCGCATTTTTCTGTTTCATATGAAAATTTTCGAAAATGGGGGTTCCAAAAGTCGATGAAGAGGGCATCCAGGCCTACATTTTGCTGAAACTTCCAGGATCCTAGCAATCACCGTTTCAAAGATACAGCCATTTAAAGATGGGCAAATAAATGGCGATTTTAACCCCTCCAGGACGGCTTTAAAGGCCTGAATATCGCATTTTTCTGTTTCATATGAAAATTTTCGAAAATGGGGGTTCCAAAAGTCGATGAAGAGGGCATCCAGACCTACATTTTGCTGAAACTTCCAGGGTCCTAGCTATCACCGTTTCAGAGATACAGCCATTTAAAGATGGGCAAATAAATGGCGATTTTAACCCCTCCAGGACGGCTTTAAAGGCCTAAAAATCGCATTTTTCTGTTTCATATGAAAATTTTCGAAAATGGGGGTTCCAAAAGTCGATGAAGAGGGCATCCAGACCTACATTTTGCTGAAACTTCCACAGTCCTAGCTATCACCGTTTCAGAGATACAGCCATTTAAAGATGGGCAAATAAATGGCGATTTTAACCCCTACAGGACGGCTCTAAAGGCCTGAAAATCGCATTTTTCTGTTTCATATGAAAATTTTCGAAAATGGATGTTTAAAAAGTCGGTGAAGAGGGCATCCAGACCTACATTTTGCTGAAACTTCCACAGTCCTAGCTATCACCGTTTCAGAGATACAGTCTTTTAAAGATGGGCAAATAAATGGCGATTCTAACCCCTCCAGGACGGCTTTAAAGGCCTGAAAATCGCATTTTTCTGTTTCATATGAAAATTTTCGAAAATCGGGGTTCCAAAAGTCGATGAAGAGGGCATCCAGACCTACATTTTGCTGAAACTTCCAGGGTCTTAGCTATCACCGTTTCAGAGATACAGCCATTTAAAGATGGGCAAATAAATTGCGATTTTAACCCCTCCAGGACGCCTTTAAAGGCCTGAAAATCGCATTTTTCTGTTTCATATGAAAATTTTCGAAAATGGGGGTTCCAAAAGTCGATGAAGAGGGCATCCAGACGTACATTTTGCTGAAACTTCCAGGGTCCTAGCTATCACCGTTTAGGAGATACAGCCATTTAAAGATGGGGAAATAAATGGCGATTTTAATCCCTCCAGGACGGCTTTAAAGGCCTGAAAATCGCATTTTTCTGTTTCATATGAAAATGTTCGAAAATTTCCGAAAATGGGGGCTCCAAAAGTCGACGAAGGGGTCATCCAGACCTACATTTTGCTGAAACTTCCAGGGTCCTAGCTATCACCGTTTCAGAGATACAGCCATTTAAAGATGGGCAAATAAATGGCGATTTTAACCCCTCCAGGACGGCTTTAAAGGCCTGAATATCGCATTTTTCTGTTTCATACGGAAATTTTCGAAAATGGGGTTTCCAAAAGTCGGTGAAGAGGGCATCCAGACCTACATTTTGCTGAAACTTCCACAGTCCTAGCTATCACCGTTTCAGAGATACAGCCATTTAAAGATGGGCAAATAAATGGCGATTTTAACCCCTCCAGGACGGCCTTAAAGGCCTGAATATCGCATTTTTCTGTTTCATATGGAAATTTTCGAAAATGGGGTTTCCAAAAGTCGGTGAAGAGGGCATCCAGACCTACATTTTGCTGAAACTTCCACAGTCCTAGCTATCACCGTTTCAGAGATACAGCCATTTAAAGATGGGCAAATAAATGGCGATTTTAACCCCTCCAGGACGGCTTTAAAGGCCTGAAAATCGCATTTTTCTGTTTCATATGAAAATTTTCGAAAATTTCCGAAAATGGGGGTTCCAAAAGTCGACGAAGGGGGCATCCAGACCTACATTTTGCTGAAACTTCCAGGGTCCTAGCTATCACCGTTTCAGAGATACAGCCATTTAAAGATGGGCAAATAAATGGCGATTTTAACCCCTCCAGGACGGCTTTAAAGGCCTGAAAATCGCATTTTTCTGTTTCATATGAAAATTTTCGAAAATGGGGGTTCCAAAAATCGATGGAGGGGTTAAAACCGCTATTTATTTGCCCATCTTTATATGGCTGTATCTCCTAAACGGTGATAGCTAGGGCCCTGATTGTTTTACTTATACTTTTCAGGCTTAATTGTAACCTATTGCATTTAACGTGTGTAGAAAAGACAGGCTAAAGAATCATTATTAACTTTGTCAACTACAATAAAATCACTCCTTTTACAATGGCTATGTAATTCTATACATTATTTGCCCTATGTTACGATACTGAACATACTACCTTACTATTTTACGAAAAAGGACCTTCAATTATATGTAGTTATAAATAAGCCATACGTCAAATCCAATTTAGTACGATGAAAAGTAGCAATTCTCCCGATTCTTGGAATCTTGTATGTACATAAGTCAAATCTGTGGAAGCTCCCAGTAGAAATCTTAGTATAGTCGAACGCCACAACTTCTCTGGCCTCTTTGCGTGAAATCTGTATATAGGGAAAAGTGCCATGGAAATTTGTCACGTACGAAATTGGCCGAAACTTGGGAGCTAACACTTCCGAAAGAAGAATAATTTATCTGTTAACTTATCGTCGTGCATAGACATAATACATTTTCCTCGTGTTAGTCCTTTTCGGTGAAAGTCTCTTCCCAATAGGAAAAAGAGCGCTCCAGAAGGGCAAAAGGAGCGCTTCCTATTCCATTCCTCTTCATGTACTTTTTAGCATTGTATGTCCGCGGCGGCAAGCAGTTCCTTAAGATGCGCTCCAGAAGCGCTTGTAGAGAAGTGAGTGGTAAGCGCTTCTGGAGCAGCTACAAAGAGTCTATAATTTTCTATTACGATCTGGAAGTGCTCCCTCACCATTCGTAATTATACTTCTGTGGAAGCACTTCCTCCGAAGCACATTTGGAAATGATGAGGAAGCGCTTCTACGTCGCTTCTATCGGAAGCTTCGCTTCTATTTTTCCTATTGGGTTTACACCACATTGGTGTAGGTACATACACGGTAGAAAATCTTGGACTAAATTTTAACATTTTTTGTGTTACATATATGACAACACCAAAATAATATTAATTTTTAACACTTCATAAGTATTAAAACTAGATCTATTCACTATTCCGACTTGCAATCTAATACTATTGAGTGTTGAATAATGTAATACTAGTAGTGTTAAAATGAATTACTTTAAGGATTACATTCTAATACGAATTGTGTTAGAAAGTATGCCAAATTAAATACTAAATTTTAACCAAATTTGATTATAATTTAAACCAAAAAAATATTACTTTTTAATATTGGCAATGAATGCAGTTTACTACATCCAGTATTACATTAAATGTGCACGTTCTGTAATCTGTAGTGAAACCTATATTAGAAATAAAAACAACACAAGATAATCGAGAAAATCCAAATTTTGTAGTTTATTATTTAAATTCATTCATTTAAAGGCTCGACTAAAACTTAAAAATTATAATTTAGATTATATAAGCCGGCTCATAAAAGGAAATGTCGTTTTGGTATCAATTGGTTCCAAGCACATGACTTTTCTAAGATCCAATGTTTTTTTCAGCTTATCTTTAAGCACATTTCGCTGTTCACAAACGACACAATTTTTGAAAAAATCCAAAATCTATTGCTGATTACGTTATGCGATACAATTGGTGAATTTTCGGGAATGACCTTGGAAACGCCTTCTATTCTTATCCGCTTTGCGTTGAAGTTTTTTAACCTGGCTGCAATGTATCCCGTGTTTTTTGCAGGGTTGTAGAATATTTCCTATTTTCAAAAAATCAGGTTTAAATTAAAAAATATAAACTAGGAGCACTTGTTAATGTAAAATCCTAACTTACGATTCCTCCGGAATTTTTGATAGTCGTCATGTACGAAGGAAACAGCTTGACGATTGCCTTCGCCAACGTAATTTTTTCGTGCTTGGTGGGGTAATATAGTAATATCGGATATGTGCCCCGTCGCAGTCCTTAATTCTGAAATCGGTATTTTTATCAATTCCGGGAAAGCATCGACTACTAAATTGAAAACAACAACAACATTAACAGTTTGAATTGTTCACAAAATTTTAACATAAATTCTACGTCTACACGATTTGTTAATTTTTAAATTACTTCACTTACTGCAAAAGGTAATATCATTTCCAGTTACTGATGATGATGATGATTCGTCAAGCACAATCTTCACCAATTTCACAATTTGGTTCACCTTTATTTTCACAATTTTTAGAATCAATTACACGCGACACACTTAGCATGACAGCACATGGATGCCTTGATGAGAGTCACGTTTACACCAAAGCAGTTTCATTTTTAATACAATTTTATTAAAATGTAAACCAACAAAAATTGCATTTTATACATTGGTGGGAATGAAATTTTAATTCGGGCCTTAGGAATACAATCTATTACTGGCGAGAATTATTTTTAACGTTGAAAAGATTGATTTTAACACTATCCATACTACAATCACTTTTATATTGTAAATGTATTAGAAACAATGCCATGAAATATTAAAAATCAGCCTATTATATTCCTAGTATTACTTTTTAATACCACGTTGTATTAAATATGATTCTATTCCTTGGTTTGGTTTAGAAAATAGTCCAAGATTTTCGACCGTGTACATATATGCTGAATAAGAAATATAGGTGGCTGCTGCAATATTGTGTTTCTCCGAAACACAAATTCACTACGCTGTGTCAGCTTTAAGGACATTATGCATTATATAGTCGTAGCTAGATGTAGTAAAATGTATGGACGTGTGTCGGTAACATACAGCTGTAGGTCTTGTGAGAACTTTTGGAAATCCTTTCGTTGGCGGAAGCACATCACTTTCTGTGAATATCGCGCCGAAGAATGAGAATGTCCTTATATGATTTATCATTTGTCACAAACGACGGGATATGGGAATAAAAACAGAGTGTAGAGAAAATAATACTTTCACAATATGTACATAAGAAATATCTTTTGGCCAGAGAGTATTTCATGATGAAGATGAAAAGGTCGCGTCGGATTTTCATTATTTATTGTTATACACTTTTGGCGGCCAAAGGACACGTCTGGCCAAGTGAATAAATGATTCAGTGGTCATGTTGGTTGGCTGCTGAAAGTTTCACTTGAAATTTTGGTCACGGGTGTACATTCTGCTGTTATGGAAGTAACCTGATCTTAAAGTACCGAGTATGAATAGTTCTGTAAATGTACCTACATATGCTTGATACGAGATCTCTGTACTCGTATGTATATGGCCAAGGCTTGTGTTTTCATTTAATTAATACGCAAAGGTAAAATATACCCAAGTAATAATTGCATTTATAGTTGAAGTGTTGAAGATTCTCGTTGTTTTGAGCCCTTTCAAATTTCATGCAGCGTTCGTGTGGTGGCACACATATCTGCTTCAAATTTTCTATTTCAGGAAATATGAAACTTGAAATAAAACCAATTGCATACCTAAAGTATATCGTCCTTCTGAATTCATAAACCTACACTTGTACTCCGACACCATATTTTGTTTTTGAAGTGGTTTATTAGAAACAATATGAAATAAGATCTCCTGTATGAATACATACGTAGATAATACAAAAGGACTTCATTAGCTTTCGGACCGGTGGCTAAATTTATATTTCTGACCAAACTGCTAGGAACGGAACTTGGTCGGCAGAATGCAGGGCTTAAGGTAGAAACCCACAGACACAGAGTATCAATTCGTGCATTTGAATTAACTCATAAAATAGTGAAAAGCATAGAGAGTATATCTTGAGAATATCAGAATTTCACTCAAAGTGAAGGTCCATGCTGGTATCATGATCATCATCGACTCAAGAATTTTCAAGTGGAAGCAGATTTGTTCGTTTAATAAAATTGAATAATGAATAGGAAAGAAAGCTTGATGGCTTTAATAGTTTGTCTAATACGGATGTACCTTTCAGTAATATAGAATGCTTGGCATTGTATTTAAAAAAATCAGTTGTCTGGTAATTTTATTGAAACTCTAGGAGTTGCTATTCGACCAGCGCCCGCTCTAGGACTTACGCCGCCCCGGGCAAGAGGATAAATTGCCGCCCCTGGTGATATACCAGGCAGATTGATAGTAGGTAATATGTACGTCGTTGAAGTAGATGAGTAGTTTCCCATAACATCCTTGCAGACTACGCAGCCGATCAATTTCAGTTAGCCGTACTTCTTCAGTGTGAAAAGTCCGTGGTTTATTTTCATAAATGCGACATCTTGAAAATCATCCACTGAAAAAATTATCTTTCCTATTATCCACAATCGCATTCGTGGATTTATTTTCATTGCCATAACGTAAATATTCGTTATGATAAGGTAGACGTTCATAAAGGTTTACGCCACATTTCGTTAATTAAAGAAATCTGATTCGTTTATATTTTTTTCGTCAATATCACGAATATTTACATTGACATGAAGAAAATATTCGTTTATTAGGTTAATAAAAACTTCTTTCATAAAATTAATGATTATTTTCCTTGTTGTAAATTTCACGGAAAATTTTGTTAAAATTAAGGAACTTGTTGAAGAATTTTTACGTTACATTCAGGAAGTTTTTCTGGTTCAACGATACGTATATTTTTTATGATATCGATATTGACGAATTGTTCATAACATTAATGAAAGCTTTTCTTAACTCTGACAAATACTTTATGTGGATCTTAGAAACCTTCAGCACGTGTAGTCTGGTTGGTGTAGTAGGTAGGGTGCAGGTCTTCAAATCATAGGGTCCCGGGATCGAATCCCACTGTAGTCAGGTAATTTATGATGCTTTTCAAAGCGTATTGAGGCAAATGAAACGTCCCTTACACTTGTCTAGGTCTAGGTTCAATGCTGTGTTGCGCCATTTTTTTTAGAATTAAAAAAAAATAACGAAACCGAATATTTGCTTTGAAGAATCATTTCTTCAAATGGAGCATCGCGTTCCTCAACTGTACGAAATTTCCGCTCTAATATCAACGAAAGACTTTACATGAAATAATGAATGTTTTCGTTACGTAACGAAACTAGTTTCATAGAAGTGACGAACAAGAACATTGGAGGTTTTTTAATGAAGTTTTTCGTTGATTTGAAGATGGCTTTCATAGCCTTTACGACAACTTTTGGTTCAGTGAGGTGTAGCCCAGGAGGCAGGGCGGGGAGTGGCGCTTGACCATCTCTCCCCCTGTCTGGCGGTTGATCAAGGATACATTTTTGCCTTACTGCTGTATTACCTCATAAAAAATCGATGCTCTACGTATGAAAATTGCAGTGCTACAAATCTGCGTGTTGGTGGTGTCAGTTGGCGCCTCGTCTCAATCGCAATTTTAAGAAAGATTTCAGTCTGGTGGTCTCGGTTATTCCGAGAGAGGGATTCTAAATGTATATCATCCGCACAATTCTATTGAGACTGCAGTTTTAGGCATTTAATATCCGAAACTTGAACACCCACATGTATAGGTGTCATGAACATCATCATATCCATATCCTATCCGCGTTTGCGTGACCTAGCCTTTCGAAACTTAAATTATGCCCCAAGTGGCATCCTAACCACCTATGTTTCCGATCATGTTGGCCAACCAACCTCATTCAAGAAAATATTTCGCCGTCAAAAAGCCTATATTGTCCCTGTTTCGTCACTCCATGACTTCTGGGCTTAAATGTATACTTTTTAGAGTTTTGGCTGTCCGCCATGTTTTAATGTTAGAATAAAGGCCTCCTCACACTAAGTATCCTTTGGGAAGTTAACCGATTTAAAAACATTTCATCTGAAAGGGATAGTTTTGTGACAAAGGTCATGTGATGTATTCAAACGCCATTTATCGTTAAAAGAAAAAAGGCCGCTCTCGATTTATCTTTCTGAAATGTTTAACCCTTTTTCTAAAAATATTTTTGTTGTCATATAGTTTATTGGAAATGACATAGCCTCCGACCCACTAAAAAAATTCCGGACTAAATGTTTATGTCTTTAGGAAATCCAGCCTACGCCCTGAGAATTTTTATAAAGAGGAAGGTCAGAGCTAGCTAAATCGGGGGAATCAAGCTAAAGGTACGTTGTGCTAGACACGACTCCAGCGGCTCTAGCGACAGCGACTCGCAAATTCCATATAAAAACTCGTTTTTAGTTGATAATCGCTAGCATAGGTCTACAATGAAAATTATCGTCAAATGAATCGCGCGGCTCTTGTTGTATATAATGCCCGGATGAGTGGTGAACGTGGTGCATGTGCTTGTTTGTAGGCTTCGGGCGACGGCTGCTTGGGGTAGGGAAGTTGTTCTCACAATGGTCGTATTCATTCGGCCGATATATAGTCCAGTACAATTGGTTCAAAATAGCCCCAAACCTAAACATCCAAAAAGAAAAGAAATTTTTGTTGCCAAATTGTTGAATACACTGCCTAATATACGCAGTAAAAAGTTACACTAATTTGCGCCATGGGTTAAGGGGGGAGGGGGTGGCAAAGGGGTGAAAATTCAGTTTCTTGCAAATATCTGGAAAACTATGAGTCTGACCTTAAAATGAGCTGAGGACAAAACAAACAACATAAAATTACCTTTGTAATGATATGTAACACTCTAGACATTTTCTCAGAAAATTATACCCTAGACCCAAAAGTATTATAGTGAATTTGGATTTTTCGAGTTTTACATTTCGCACTGTAACTCTTGATAGAATAGACCTACTGTCATAAAGTCTTGTCCATATATTGATAACAAAATTTATTTGATTCGTACCAAAAATTGGAGTGCTCCGACCATTGACGCCCCCCTCACTCCTCTTAACATTTTTCAAAAAGGCATGTCTGTAGCTTCTTTTTAAACTGAGCCAGGCAGATCAAATTTGGTGGGGTGCCTAGTCTAAGCTCCATTATGCTCCCCACCAAAAATTATTACCATCCGATCAAAACTAAGGGTACCCCCCATACAAAGTGAACGAAAATTCTAACAAATTTCACATTTTTTCATTTCTAAATTCTATCTAAAACGGAAAAATAAAATTTATCTCTTAGAACGTCATTATAACAGTTAATTGTAGTCCTCTGAATATATGTTCAAAATTTTGCATCAAAGCGTACACTACAAGTATCAACAAATTGTGTTTGAAAGTCATTGGTACTAGTTCAAAGGCTAGTTCCGAATAAATCGAGTAACGTGTACTAGCAACCTTCAAACCACATTTTTCGTACTTGTAAGGCACGCTCCGGTACAAACTTTTGAATATACATTAACAAGACTACAATTAACTGTTATAATGACGTTCTAAGAAATAAATTTAATTTTTTCATTTTAGATAGAATTTAGAAGTGAAAAAATGTGATTTTTTTTAGAATTTTGGTTTACTTTGTATGGGGAGTACCCTTAGTTTTGATCGGCTGGTAACAATTTTTGGTGAGGAGCATAATGGGGCTTAGACTAGGTACCTCACCAAATTTTATCTGCCTGGCTCGATTTGAAAAGAAGCTACAGGCATGCCTTTTTGAAAAATGTTAGGAGGAGTGAGGGAGGCGTCAATGGTCGGAGCATCTCAATTTTTGGTACAAACCAAATAAATTTTGTTTGTAATAGAATGAACAAGATTTCGTCACCCTAGGTTCTTTCTATCAAAAGTTGCAGTCCGAAATGTAAAACTCAAAAAATGTAAATTCTCTATAATACTATTGGGTCTAGGGTATAATTTTCCTAAAAAACGTCTAGAGTGTTATATATCATTACAAAGGCAATTTTGTGTAGTTTGTTTCGTCCTCAGAAGATTTTAAGGTCAGATTCATAGTTTTCCAGTTATTTGTAAAAAAGTAAATTTTCCCCCCTTTGGGACCCCCTCCCCCCTTAACCCATGGCGCAAATTGGTGTAACTTTTTATTGCGTATATTGGGCAGTGTATTCAACAATTTGGCATCAAAAATTTCTTTTTCTTTTGGATGTTTGGGTTTTGAGCTTTTTGTACTAGACTAATACGAATCAGCATGTATACAGAAAGCAGTCGCACGGCTCTTGTTGTACATAATGCATGAACAGATGGTGAACGTGGTACACTTGCTTGCAGGGGCGAACCCAAGGGGGGGATTAGGGGGATGAAACACCCCCCGAAATTATGAAACCGATTTTTCAAAAGTATTAGTTTAAACAAAATTGACACACCATAACTAATATTGACATAACAAAAAAGTGATGATTTTCAAACTGAGGATCAATAGTGTAGTCACTAGGTGATTTCAGATTGCAAAATGTGGTGGAGAAATTTTTTTTGGTTTTTCTGTTTTTTTAGGGTGCTGAGCTTGAATTTGGAGCTTCCCACCAAAATTTCGTTGCAAAACAGGGCCAAAACTGCAAAAACCTGAAAATTTTCGGAGTTTCTGGTTTTTTGGCTTAAAATTTCAAAACTATACATTTCTCCGAAAACCTGTTCATAAACATGTTAGAGTAAAAAGAGAAAACATGATTACGGGTCCTACGCGATATTAATCTTAAAAATGCGTTATGCGGTATCGCTACAATTGATAGTAATTTATTTGATTTTTTTTTTGTGATTTTGACCCTGTTTCGGAACGGAATGCAACTTTTGCGACCAAAAATTAAAAACCGTCCAATCTCAAAATTTTATTCATAATATGGAACTATGTTAAAAATGGCAAACTTAAATTATTATTAATTGTAGTAATACCGCTCAAGGGATTTATAATATTTATGTCTCTTTAGACGCGTAATCATGTTCTCTCTAACATTTCGCAGACATGAATAGTTTCAGAGTTAGGAGCCAAAAAACGGAAAAACAGCGAATATTTTGGGTTTTTCGCGATTTGGACCCTGTTCCGCATAGAAGTTTTGGTGGGAAGCTCCGGATTCGTGCTCAGCACCCCAAAAAAACATAAGGAACCCAAAAAAAAATTTCCACCACATTTTGCAATCTCATGTAGGGTAGGGCACTCAGATGTTAAACGAGTACCCATTTATGGGGATAACTAACACTGCTGCGCGTGATGCTGATCTCATTACCTCAACAAAAAAAGCAGATAAGATCTTGGAAATAGGATGTCACTAACACATCCTGCGGCCTTAGTCCAATGTTGGATTGTCGCGCCTGTTATTTATTTTATTTATGTAGGTACTAGGTTCATCACCTAGTTACTACTCTACTAATAAAAAATATGACATTGAAAATTAAGTTTAAGTGTAATAACAAAACTGATTAATTAATTTTATTAGTTTTGATATTATTATTTGTTAAAGTTTGAATTAATGCGAAATAAAGTACATAATTGAAAAGAATATGATACATAGTGACCGTTGAAAAATGGGTTAAACATGTCTTCATTTTGTAGGATCTAAATGGATGTAAAAAAAAACTAAATTAATTTGCAAGAAATGCAATAAGGTAATTCCGTTTAAAAATCGGCTACCAAAACCAGTTCTTTCCTAAAGGGAGTATTTCAAAAAAAGAACTTAAATTTATTTGATGAAAATCAACTTTAAATATTTTGAATTAAATTTTTGTGAAATTAGAATATATAAAAAGGATTATTTTAAGGTTAAGGTCACTTGCATAAACATATCTCCCCCCGAAATAAATTCCTGGGTTCGCCCCTGCTTGCTTGTTTGATGGCTACGGGCGACGGCTGCTTGGGGTAGGGTAGTTGTTTCGCACAATAGTCGTACTGATTCGGCTGATACACGAATCAGCCTGTATATAGTAAGCAGTCGCGCGGCTCTTGTTGTATATAATGCCCGCATGAGTGGTGAACGTGGTGCATGCGCTTGTTTGTGGGCTTCGGGCGACGGCTGCTTGGGGTAGGGAAATTGCTTCGCACAGTCGTACTCATTCGGTGTCCTGTATTGTATTCAATCATTCCCAGTCAGGTTGTCCTACGTAATAGAGCAAGGGTCGGGATGAATAGCTTGAAATTTTCGTTAGCTGAAGATGAGCGGCTGATAAATGAAATCGCCTGCCATCAAGCCATCTATAAATTATCCCATGCCCTTTACAAAGACCAAAGGGTGAAGGACAATATATGGGCTAGCATTAGCGGCCTAGTCGGAATGCCAGGTAAGTAAGTATTTTTATACCCTTCGCTCATAGAGTGAAAAGGTATATTAACTTTGTCATGAAGTTACTCCGACCATATAAAAGTATACAGCAGTCCGGAAACTGCCGCATAAACGCACCGGATTATGATTCCTCAGTTGATTTCCAGCAAAATTGTTGTACTGAACATACCCTCTGTTCTTAACCCTTTAGCTGCTACAGGCATTTGAAGATTTTTGGAAAAATCAATTTCTTGCACGACTTAAAGCTCAAGATATTGAGCTAGACGAGCTAGAATATTGAAATAAGATGATTATTACAGCCAACAAATTTACGTAAAAAATAAAACTAACCACACTAATCGGATAATAGGTTTGGGTTTTACAGAGCTTCAAAGTCAAATTTGGGTGATATATTTTTCCATCTCATTTTTCTCCAACTTCTGCCAAGCTGAGGTGCTCGTACGATTCTTTCAAAAATTGGCGCATAGTCTTACGATTATATCTTTCTTACATCATTTTATTCTATAGCTCCATTATTTCTAACAGTTTTTATACGTTAAGTGTAGAAAACCAGGGTTAATTTTAGCTCGAATTGAATACAATTCAATTCACACTGCTGCTAAAGATCTGCAATTGGTAAAATTTATTCAAAGTATGTCGAAATCGAGCCAAAATTAACCCTAGTTTTCAGCACTTAAGGTATTAAAACTGTTAGAAATAATGGAGCTAGAATAAAATGATGTAAAAAAGATATGATCTTTAAGGTACGTTGTGCTAGACACGACTGCATCAGCTCTAGCGACAGCGACTCGCTCATTTCATATAAAAACTCATTTTTCTCTCATTCTACAAACGAGTTTTTATATGAAATGAGCGAGTCGCTGTCGCTAGAGCCGATGTAGTCGTGTCGAGCACAACGTACCTTTAGACTATGCGCCAATTTTTAAAAGAATCGTACAAGCACCCCTTCTAGGCAGAAGTTGGAGAAAATTGAGATGGAAAAATAGATTGTTTTTGGGTCAAATCACACAAATTTGTTTATGAAGCTCTGTAAAAACCAAACCTCTTATCCGATTTTAGTGTAGTGAGTTTTACTTTTTAGGTAAATTTGTTGGCTGTAATAATCAACTTATTTCACTATTCTAGCTGGTCTAGCTTTGGAGATATTGAGCTGTAAGTCGTGCAAGAAAATGATTTTTTCAAAAATCTTCAAATGCCTGTGGCAGCCAAAGGGTTAAGAATAGGGGGTATGTTCCGTACGACTTTTTTTGCTGGAAATCAACTGAGGAATCATAATCCGGTGCGTTTATGCGGCAGTTTCCGGATACCCTGTAGCATGACTTGGGGAATCGATTGGACGATGTCCGTCTGTTGCGACGCGTTTTACTCGGCCAATTTAATATGTATAGAAAGTACACGTGCTACTTATCATTTCCAAACCCAAAAAACAACTCAGTTTAATTTCTATGACAATATTCAACAAGTGACCATTTTTTTCCGGTACTGTACGTATATAAACATTTTTCCTATAAAAACATTTGAAAATGGAAAATATATATAGCGCATAAATATGCTCATTTGCTGGAAATCGCCAAAGGGAAACTTTTTAAGATACTTTTACTAGCAAAATACACAATTTTTTGAAACCTGCCAAAAAAAGTTCTTCGAAATTTCATGAAGCAAAAAAAAATAGTTGAAAAATGGGCAAAGGTACATACAAAAAGATTGATAGTTATAAAAGATTTAATCTTCTATCAAATCCGAAACTTTACAAATGAAGCAAAAATAGAGCGACGACAACTTGTTTCTATGACGCTCACTGCAAGACTGAAACGCAAGCAAACAACCATTCATATCGTTCGGATCTGTTATGTACATAACAATACAGAGTACATAAGCAACAATCGCGGCAGCCTGACTGCAGCCGCATCGAGGAAAACACCACTAGGTGAATGTCTATAGCTAGAGTCGCTTGAGTCGCTAGAGTCGCTGCGGCCGCTTCTAGGACAACGTACCTTAAGTCCTGATTTAGCATGTCGGATAAAAAGGAAGTACTGCTACTGCGGCTCTGGTAATGTGTACTGTGATTCCATCCCTCATCTTGCTGAAACCCAAACAATTTTGTTCGAAATTTGACCTTTAAATGCTAGATGAATAAATGCACTGGCAACCAACTGAGGCGATCTATCCACGAGAAGATCGGGTGAATTTAAGTCAAATTGCCGCCACATGTTTACAGAAGTTTCCAAACCCCCTGCAGGGGTATGAAATTTCTCTCATGAGACTTTGTTTTAATCGCTTTTATGTGTTTAGTGTTTATACGAATCATTATTTCTCATTTAATATCAATTTTTCCGGAGGATTAATATTTTTTTTAGGGGACGTGCTCTCCTCCGATTCAATAGACTAAAATAAAGTTTTAGACTTTACTTCCGGAAATTGAAGTGCGACGGTCCGCATATAAACTCAATAATAAAATTACGTTCTATTGGTACTTTCGTCCTCTATTTAAAAATTAGATGGATCTCCCCTTTGGTAAGACTAAGGGATCATGCATAGAAAGATCAAATATAATCCTTAATGCTGGTCAAAAGCAGGGGTACTAAATGTTTAATTGGAAGACCAAATTAGCAGTTTTAAAGTAGAACTTGAATAGCGCATAGCTTCGGAAGTAGAGCGGGAGCTAGCATCACAGACGTACAATTACGCAACTCTTACTAGGCAAGCATTTTAGGATTTAAATGCAGCACCTTCTATCAATTGTTGGCTCTCAAGGACTTTGCTTCTTCAAAACACAACTTTCAACTATTTATTTCATCTGAAGGTTTCGTTTCCACTTAATGGAAATTGATATTGAATTTTTCCTTCTGGCTTTTAGATATTTTTTTTCTTCGAGTTCTAGCCAAAAAGCCGCCCCTAAACTTTTAAGGGACCGACTGTTACGTTTTCCCTCTCTGGAAACTCGTACGCTAATAAAAACAACTATACGGCCGGCCGACCAGCTCATAGAGAAAAGGCCGTGGGCGCCACGTACTTGTATACGGCCGTCCGCGACCGTTGTCCCGCAAGTACGAATCGGGCTAACGGTATTTCTACACTATTGCGCGGGTAATTTAAAACAAAGCGGATTAAATCACACAATTCAATATTTTTATTCCCGAAATCGAAAATCACCTTTTTTTTGTATTGGAGATATTAACGTTTATCACAAATTCAAATGTATCTCATATCGCGAAATTTACACTCATCGATGAGCAGCAAAAGGAATTCAAACGGATTTAAAAGCTTTCACTAACTAGATACTATCACTTAAAACTAAACCTATCTAAGTGGCGACTCTTTACTCACAGTTTCATTCGTTGTTTCTCGATCTTAATGATGTTTCGTCGATTTCAAAATCTTTCGTGGTCACACACTAATCGCACGTTTTCGTCGTCTTCACAAGTCGTTCATGGTAAACCGCCTTCAATCGTCTTCGTCGTCTCCACAGGTCGTTTATGGACAAGCACCTTTCGAACGTCTTCGTCGTCTCCACAGGTCGTTCATGGACAACCACCTTTCGAACGTCTTCGTCGTGTTCAGTTTTCGGTTTCTCCTCGATCACACTCCTCCAGATTCAGCTTCTCCGCTCTTCTTAGTATCGTTAAGCTCTCCGTCTTGGGGAATTCCTCATCCTTGGCAGCCACCGATCTTCGCTTCGTTGTATCTCTTTGCTCTTTTCGTTAAGTCCGCAATATCTTTTCAAAGAAAATTTAATAGAACAAAGAGCGTAGTAATACAATATCAGGAACCCACCTTTTCAAAGAAAATTTAATAGAACAAAGAGGGTTCCCGTTGGATTTTGCTTGCTTTTATAATGTTCATCCCAACGGGGAAGTTTTCGATCAGTTAATTCAGCAAATCCAACTAAATCGATAATGCAGTTTTACGTGATTATTTTCACTTGACGTAACTGACATTTCTTTGACAGTTAATATTTGTCCTTTTGGTAAAAAATATATTTACGTTTATCGTGTGAAGAAAGTGTGAGTATCCGGCGGGCGGCAAGTCATTCACTCAAAATAACTACATTATACGCCCCCGCCACCGAATGGGAATTCGTACAAGGACTCCGAAAATCGATATGCTGACGATCGAGGAGGTGATCGTGATGAACGCGGTGATCGAGGTAGGGGCAGACAATTTGCCATCTGAAAGCTTGAAAGCAGCGTTCACATCAAGGAATGACAACAACCCAAGTAACAATTTCAGCCCTATAATACTTCGTATAATACTCTCTTCTAACAATAATAGGGGCACTTTACAGGGTATAACCACTGAATAACAGTCCAATAATGGCATTTGGCGCCGTTTTTTTATCCAATTGAACCTTATTGTAGCACTGAATTACACTTTGAAAAAGACATACATCATATGTGTTATGTCATCATTTTCTGTAATTTTCTCGCTTTTGCAAAAAACAAAAAAGAAAAAAAATTCCCGCAGCCAGCGTCGAACCAGCGACTGTCGTACGCAAGTCCGACGCCTTAACCACTCGGCCAACCTCACATATAGTCAGCATTGCTCGTAAACACTACAAGTGGTTCGTTGCTTCTATCGAAATGCTCAACACTTCTCCTCAATGCACCTTCTTCTTTATATGTCAATCAGTTGAAGCTAATTAAATTCACACGTTCATCAATAAAATGCAGCTAGTTTCTAGGCTGAGATTATCTTAATTGATTCATCAGTTAAGAATGAGTGAGGAAATGGTGGTTTCATGCAATATTTCAATGAATTCAATTCAAGAAACGTGGTGTTCCAGAGCACTTCATAAGTGTCAATTGCTTAAAAAATCACAAAGTTAATCCTTCTATAAAACTACGCTGAACAATTTATTGGATGATCACACGAATGTCACACTATAAAAATGAAATCGGCAGTGCTATAGAAGATTATTTGCATGTGTGTGTGTGAATTTCATTCATGTGTGTTTATGTCATTCAATAAAGACTGCAAAGAAGTATTTAATGGAGCGTCTTTTTAGGTTAACGTTTAGATAAGTGTTATCGAAGTCTTATTGGATGTAGTCGTGAATTGATTATATAAGAACTTCATAACCTTTCCGAAAAGTGTTTTAAGGAGTTTTTATTGGATCGAAATACTTATATAAGCGATGTCACACGATAAACTGATTTTGTGTTACTATATGATTGCTACAGGATGAAGTGCTTCTTTAAAGCATACGAATTGTTACTTGGGAATAGAACATTCGACGGTCTCAGATAAGTGTGAAAATCACTTCTTTTGCTTGAGAATGCGTTACTCTGTGAACGCTCCTCTATTTTCAGAATGACGACGATGAACAGCAAGGCTCCGGCTGGTAGGTCACAATTGTAAAGCGTTGGCTGGTTTCGATGAGTGAACTTGTAGAAAGTCAATAAGTACGCCACCCCTAATAGTCGCCAAACTGCCCTAGCTAATGTTTACATTGTTTTTCTCATCTTTATTTTTAGTTACATCGTAACACGACTTAAGCTTCCGAAAACGCATCCAGATTCACTCAAGATCACTTCGCAAAACAAATTTGCTTTGTTAGCAAATATGACGTCTACCAGCGAAGCCGACTGCAACGATTCCATCAACACCAGATAAATAAGTGCATAATACCATATTCAAGCACATCTTGGATATTAGACACCGACCGAATCAAATCCAAAGTAATCGTACTCTTGTGTTACCCCCATTGTCACAAATATAAAAACCCTTTTCTTTGAGACCCCACTAAAAAAAACACTAAATCCATTGGAATTAGCAATGTTCAATGGTTATTCTGTCGGCTTTTCACACACCATTGGCGAAATATTGTCCTGTCCTCGTATGTCCTACCTGTAACTTCAGTTAGCATTCCCCGTTGGTATCTAAAAAGCACCTCGTAAATGAAATCCTGTCCCCTGTTCTCGAGTGCTACGTTACATATCACTTTAGGTAGCTTCTTGGCTCCAAATCCTCCATGGCATACGCAACATAAAGAATGGCCTTAAAGTGCTGATAACGTCTATGGACAAAAATCCAACACTTTCACATCTTCTCGGTCCTCGGTAATCCTTTGAGCTTTTGAAGTTCTGACCCACTAAAAATTACATTGGCCCGACACATATTTTGTTTTTCCTATATCGTAGAGTCAAAGTGAGCATTCGGCCTATATTCACAGGACGAACAATTTAGCGACTATCGCAATACGAAAAATGTGAGACGATGTCCTACTGACTGAATAACAATGCTGCTGTTGAGTGTCGAAGCTGCGAAAAGCATGAAATCTGTTCTCACGGAGGAGAAATTAAACTCAGGGGTTATGTACCGTAATGATGTACTCGTATGTACTTGAATTAGACTAGGGTTGTGGAATTATGATTTTGGTATTGTATGTATATTCTACAGTGTGTCCGGAAACTGCCGCATAAACGCCCCGGATTGTGATTCCTCACGTGATTTCCCGAAAAAAAGTTGTTTAGAACTCACCCCCAATTCTTAACCCTTTAGCTTCCACAGGCATTTGAAGATTTTTGAAAAAATCCTCAATTCCTCCGAAGCTGAACTACCTAGAATAGCAAAATAAGATGATTATTACAGCCAATAAATTTACCTAAAAAAATTAAACTAACCGCACTAACATCGGATAAGAGGTTTGGTTTTACAGAGCTTCAAAGTCAAATTTTAGTGATTTGACCCAAAAACAGTATATTTTTCCATCTCAATTTTCTCCAACTTCTGCCAAGGTGTAGGCTATGGGGTGACTATATATAAATAATTTTATGCAGTTTTTTTCGTCCTCAGCCAATTTTTCTATATCTCTTACCATTTTTGAAATATGTACTCGCAAAAACCCGAAAAAATGCCCCCTTTCCCCCTTTTTTAAGGTTGCGGACCCCCATTCGGTTGGGACTTTTAATGCCATAATCTAAGGAGCAACCCCAACCATAATCCAAAAAAAATTTCCGATGTATAGGATTTTTGCCGACCAAATATGCCATTTTTCTTTGACTAATTTTCCAGAGAAATAAAGCCAAAACACATTTCTACATTGAAAAAAAAAAGCTGTACAATTGTACCAAGAAATTTCAAACAATTTTCCCTGAAGAAGCTTCCCCAAAGAAAGCTTTTCCTCTTCTCCTGTCTGGGTGGAATATCTGTTCCCAATTTCCTCGCACAACACACATTACACGACGTCGAAGTCAACACGAAAAACCACGTTGTCGTTCCCATGTTCCACGGCAATATTGTTTTGATATCATTGTGGGTGGACTGGTGGAAAGAGGTGGAAAATTGCCCGGCTATATGATATGAAGCCGGCATGTAAAACGGAAGGCTTTTCACTGTTATCTTCAGCAACCATTTGGCAGTATTTCACTTGCCAGTGATCCTGACGGCTGTTCTCGTTCGTTGTTTGCGAATCGAATCGAAGTTGGCTTTTCGAAAGCCGGCAAATTTCAGTTTTCACCCAGATAGCATTTTGGAACTGATCCTGCAACATCAATAAGGCTTCAATAATTACCCCTCTATGCAATTGATTCTGCAATGGGAATTTATTGATGCCAGCCAACAATGTGAAAAATATCAATGTATAATAAGTATAAGAGCGATCCACGTAATCATAAATCTGTCTTGCCCCTTTGTTCGAATAATTTCGAATGTAAATTTTAATCAAGTTTTCCATCAAAAGGATTATGAAGAAAAGATTCAAAACGGAATCAATTCGGGAACGATCCGTTGACCATTTTTTGACAAATAATAAAATCCTGTCAATTTATTGTGAAATTGTTGAACCGTCGGCAGTTATTGTTCGCGTAACTTATTATTTTAGTTAAATAGCTAAATATTGCCGCCTCTTTTTGTAATTTCGGTAAGTGATCAATTTTCAAAAGTATAACATCTACTCTATGTTTATTTATTTTGATTTCAATCTTGCTTTCAGATGAGATTCGAACCATAATATGGAGGAGAATGTGTTCCTATATGTATACGAACCGCACTTAAACAAGGACTGCGTCGTGCATGTTTTCATATAAATAAAATGTTGATATTGTAATGTAATGTAACTTTAAGTTTTTTTAAAATAAAGTAAAGAAATATTTGTAACAAAAAGATTTGTTTTGATGAATAATATTCTGGTTTACAAAGGCCATCAATAGAGTAACGATACCATACTCAATATTATATCAATGATATATCGATATCAATTCGTTTCTTTTTATTCTGTTGGTTCGATATTATTTGGATACAATATTGATGGCAATCATCACTAAAATTTCCCCTTTTCGAAAACGACGACCAATCAAAATGCTTGAAAAGCGGACATCGTCCATATAAAAGAATCAATAATGGTATACTGAGAGGATCAATACATTGAATATGAGGTTCAGTACAGAATCAACAAAACATCAGAATTGTGCTATCTGGGCAGTTTGTCGGGATTTTTCATGTGATAAGGACGTGTTTGTCGTGTTGCTTGCCAGGTCAGGCAGTTGTTCGAAATTACAATTTTCAAAAGAGAAAAACGAAAACATGTCTTTTTGTTTGATAAAAACGAAAGAAAAATAAAATCATTGAATAAGAGTGACTTAAGACATCGTTAGTGTGTTGTTGCGGGCTAAATGTCCTTTCGAATATAATTCAAAGCGAAATGTTTACCGGGCACTACATACTACTCGTGTTTGTTTGATGTCGGTAGTTTGTGTGATGTTTGTGCGATAAAATTCGACAAGTAGTGGAGGTTTTGTTATGTTGTAAAGTAAAAGAGCCAATGAATTTGTGTACATTACTACAACACGCGGTGTAGTGGGTAGGTACACAACGGCTTGTGTCCTTGGTGTGCAGTGTTTGTTTAAAGGATATAGGGTGTACTGTATAAACGTTGAACGAAGCTGTGTGTTTATCACTTTGTGATTCGATTTACTGAAGGACGAAGGACGAAGGTATGTAGGATTTATTTACTTACTCTCCATTAAATTGAACAGTTGATTGCCCGGGAAGGATATTAAATGTAGTGGGTCATTTACTTATGGTGTTTGGCGATGGTGTGATAAGGTGAAATTGATGTTCAGCGGTACACATACGTATGGTCGCCCAATACGTTTTTCCAATATTTCAAAAACGAAAATAACTACGATATTTCCTCCAATGTAGTTCTATTATGTTACAAAATATTTATTTCTATAGTAAACAAATTAACAAATTTAAATCTTTTAAATATAATTTCTTCATTTTTCCTAAAATAGGGTAAATATACGTTTGGGCGCAAATTTTGGCCGCGTCCAAAATTAGCCTTCGCCCCCGGGGGTTGGCGAGCGAAGCGAGCAGGGGGCGAAGCCCCCTAGTTATACTATGTATTGGCTTGCGATGGGAGTCCAGACATTTGTCATGCTGGAGAAGATACCAATTATTTCATGTCTGTTTTGCTATGTGCTATGTGATCAACATGTAAAGGCCCGATCTAGGCATATATGAGTCAATTTTCGAAATCCCTCTCATTATCAAATATCTTTGATTTGATTAATTTTAAATTATTGATATTTGTAAAAGTCGACTAATTAAAAACTTGACAGGATGCCCTAGTATCATTTTGCAATATGACACTTTACGGCGATATAGTGAGGATCATATTGATGATATGATTGATATTGATTTTTTATCTAACTGCATTACGGGAGCTTATAACTCCATAATTGGCTGATGAGGTGGCTATCCGAAGTTGGGTTAGTTTTTTTTTAATAGAGACATAGAAAAAAAGGACCCGACAGCCGACATAATCCATCGCACTTTCTCTAGGTTTATCTGTTCAGTTGGTAGTAGCATATCAAAAACGGCAGCCAGTTTTTTATGCTGTTATATGCGATAATTAGAACAGAAGCTCTTCCTTATAATTAAATTTACCAAAACTTGTCGAAAATCTGAACGCTTGTTGATGCGTTTGATGTAGACATAATCAGATTAGCAAGGTTAGATTTTGCTGAATTACGGAGATGAGGGCTTGTTCGGCAGAAAAACTGGATTCCAAATTTTGGCTGTACAGGCGCGTATCACCATATATTGGACTGGCCTGAGCTTGTAAGGTCGCCAATGTATTTGCTAGCAAAACAAATTGGGACAGTGAAAAATACTCCTTGTATGAACAAGAAGCGAGTTAATTGTTCTCGAATCAGGTCATAATTATAAAAATAATATTTACTGCTATTTGTTTAGTTTCCACTTTTTATTTAAATCCGAAGCAGAAAATATTTGTATTTTGCTTTGCCTAACAATTTATATTGTTACGTATACAAGTTTCCATGGAAATATTGGTTGTTTACGATTGAGCAAGCTGATTGTTCAACCAATCAGGAATTACCTCGCTCACCGAAATCGTTAAACTGCGTTTAATTTGTGTATGCAAATTGGTTAAACAATTTTAAACTGCAGTTAACTTCCATGGTAACCTTGATTGTTTACGATTGAGCGAGTTCTATTTTGCAAATTACAACGATTACTGCTATTTAACTCATGAAATAATAAAAAAGAAGGAAGCGCACATGAACTTCAGAAATTGTGACCACGGATGGCTGGAAGTATTCTCTGTGAAAAGATTTGAATTTCACAAAAGTCGATTACTTTTAATTCTTTTAATTTGCGTGACACAGATTCAAAATTTTCATAAGTGATTCTTATGCTGTCCGAAATGTCCTCACCTGAACACCGCGTAATCATTATTTCGTGATTTTTGGTGTAGCTGACAGACAGTTTACGCTACAGTAGAGCTTGCCATAGACGAACAACGCATTGGAGGATGGAATATGAAAAATCTAGAATATAATCAGTAGACGAGAGGACTCGATTGGCCGATGTTCGTCTGCGACGTTTTTTACTGGTCCAGTTTTAAATCTTTGAAGCTACCAAGTTATGTGAGAACAGAAGGAAAAGAAAGGTGGAGCTGGAATTGAAACCGCACCCAAAAAGCAAAGTTACAAAAATGATGTATAGCAGCAGACCGAATCGGAACACAAGTTATATATGGAAGCCCGAAAGAAATCTAAATTTTGTCCCGCCAGAAATTAGTTTTGGTTTGGTTTTTTTTTGAGTTATGATATGACTATTGCATTTTCTTCAATTGGCCTTTAAATGCTTTCTTTGGAATATAATTCTTCAACATTAAAATTTACAAGTAAATTTTTTTGCCAGCTCGTTTAGTGTATATTGCATTTGTTTCTGGCCATGGGAGTGTCAGGACTTTAAACTTCATTTTCTTTGCATGATATGTAAGAAAAATTTGGTGAAAATAAAAGTTTGTGTCCGTTTAGGCAAGTTCGACTGTATTCGTACACATGTTTCCATAGAAACCTTGGTCGTTTACAATTGAGAGAAACTTAGTTAAACGACTGTTTTTTTTTAATAATAAGGGATTCACATTTTTGAAAAAATTTTATTAAAATCTAAATTTAATTAACAGTTGTCCCATATTGTAATGCAACTTTAATAATTGAAGTGTACTCTGTAATACATTCTGAATTTAGTGACATAGGACTCAAACCCATCTACTATGGTTTTGACTGATTTAATTTATGCCAATTCTGACTTGATATTAGTGTGAACCAGCTATAAGGATAATTCGTACTTTAAACGGCGGTTTAACTTTTTGCACACATTTTTTAAACGTCGACGGTTTAACTGACAACCATTAGTTAACCCATGATTGTACATCCGGCCCTTAATCGCTGATTTCACACGCGTTCCGACGTTGCGCCCATTCGTATATTTAGTGCAAATTAACCGAAATGCCATTGAAATGTCCCGTTAGAAATTATCAAACTTAAAAATAATGATAAATTAAGCTTTTCCTCATGTATTACCTTTGCTGCAAGGAAAAGGAAAGTAAATCAAATACATTTTGCAGTGTGATTTCGTGAAAAGTGCACTGCGACCATACGTACCACTGTATTTTTGTTGCAACTAATTTAAACTCTCTTCGGTTTTATTTTAATGTTTGCACAAATACATTGAAAAAATATTAAATTGAAGGTGAATGGGTTAAAAAAATATACATATCATTCTCACATTATCGAAACATCGTTTATTTACCCATTAAAATACCCATGATATTCAATATGTGTATCGTGTATTTTAGTTTTATTTAATTATTAGAAAAAAAAATATAAAATTAGTTTGATATTAAAAAAACTAACTTTAAAAACTAAAAAACTAGGGGGCTTCGCCCCCTGCTCGCTACGCTCGCCAACCCCCGGTGGCCGAGGCTAATTTCGGGCGCGGCCGAAATTTGGATACCCTTCGCTCTCCTTGGGCTAAAAGTTTTTTCGGGCGTACCTATGACTTGTATTTAATCCCCCTCCTCATTCTTTTTCTTCCGTCTTGACAAAAGTTTTGGGCTTGGTTGAAATAAGTGGGCAAATAAAAATATTTACTCGGAAAATTTTATTGGGGTTGCGGGAGCATGACTCCACAGTACGATTCCATTCGTTTTTAACTTTTTTGTTGCTTTATTGGTAAAGACACATTAATTCAAGGTTTTGTGAAATTGGTGCAAAAAATGTTTCTTAGAAGAACCAAAATGGGGGTTGGGTTTGTATGGCCACCCCATGACCCCACGGTCAGATTTGATCAATTCTTAGATATGTTTTGTGTCATCAAGAGAGAAACGTTTGTGTTAAATTTGGTTGAAATCGATCCAAGTTTTTCTCAGAAGAACCTAATTTGGGGGATTGGGTTTGTATGGCAGCCCCATGACCTCATGGTCCGATTTTACCGATTCAAACATACAAACTGCCTGCAGCAAAAAGAAGCATTTGTGCAAAGTTTCAGCTTTCATTCACAAATTTGTACGCCCATGGGCCTAGCCAGAGGAAGGCAGATTAAAATATTCTTAGTTAAGGAATTTAGGGTATGGGTTACCTAACTGTGAGTGTCAAAATTTAAATCTTGCCCATTATGAGACCCTAACGTTTTCTTTCTGCAAGGATCCTATATTTTCTGCGTTTCAGCATTAAGAAATTATATAAATTTGGTAACCGCTTTGCCTGTTAAGGATCATGTATAGCAATCATTCTCAAACTAATTTTGACTGCGGACCCCTTCACACATGATAAGCCTGTTTAGGGACCCCCGACTGAATTCCAAGCCTTGAATGGTTAAATATTTTAATATTTACAAATAGGTACAAATAAAAAAGTTTTGATGTTTTAACAATTCTTTTATTGTGCATAATATTATTAGTAGCACATACAGTGAAACCTGTCTAAAAGACCACCCGTATTAAGCGACCACCTTTCATAACGATCATTTTTTCGGGAACGAAATTGGTTTCCATACAGCTCCATACATTTGTTCCCCGTATTAAGCGACTACCTGTTTATAGGACCAGCGACCACTACATCACTCATCGTTCCATACGAATTTCACCCTTCTTAAGCGACCACCTCTATTAAATAAATAACAGGCGCGACAATCCAGCATTGGACTAAGGCCGCAGGATGTGTTAGTGACATCCTATTTCCAAGATCTTATCTGCTTTTTTGTTGAGGTAATGAGATCAGCATCACGCTCAGCAGTGTTATTTATCCCCATAAATGGGTACTCGTTTAACATCTGAGTGAGATCATAGTCCGTCACAAGCTCGTGAGTTCGAAAAACACCATGGAACACGGTGAGATTCGAACTCATGAGCCTGTGCACCGAAGGTGCGCGCACTAACCGCTAGACCAGCCAGACTACTACACCTCTATTAGCGACCGTAAAAAATGCGATGTGCCCGTATAAAGCGACCATAGGCGAGTACATAATGCGCTTATCTTTAATGTTTTCTTAATAATTGGCTAAAAATAGACAAAAAAAAATTTTCTGGTGTTGTGTAAATCCTAAAAAGCTAAAGAGCATCGGGTTAGGGGCTAAAATTGTTATGCTTACGAAATTGCACATCCATGTGATTTGCTCATCAAACACATGATTTCGTGTCTTTAAAGCTGGATCTTCTTTTCAAATAAATTTCACTCCACAATGATCTTGTCCCTGAAACATGCGGACGCGAATTATAATGCAACCGTGGCAGACAATTATAAGGTTCGGGAAAGTCAACAACTTCTGAACAGAATTTCGACACAAATCAATTTCACGAAAGAGTATGCTCAAAAAAGGCCGCCTTCAACAATTGTACCTCAAATAGGCATCAATAATTTGTTGATAGAATATAAAGGAAAATTTTTTATTTTTAGGCTGACACACATTGTGTTTTTTCGACCTGGCCGTGGGCCGCACAGACCTCGAGTTTGGCATTTGGTTCGGAGCCTAAATCTACCAGTAATAAACTTATACAGGACACCTCCTGTCAAGACAATATACATATCTTCAATTATGTATGGAAATGATGGTCGTAGATTTCATGAGAAGATAGTAGTCTCGAAATCTCTCATGTGGCTTCACTTGAGGAAAGGTGTTGCACTTTGCCTCCATATTAATGAATTTGGTCTCTTTGTTAATTCCCCTTATTAAGCGACCACCTCTAATAGCGACCACTTTTTTCAGGAACCAACGGTGGTCTCTTTAGACAGGTTTCACTGTACATTAATACACTTACCATATTCAAAAATATAGCAAAAAGTTCAGTGAGATGGGTGCACTTGATGGGACGATGTCGTGTTCCATTTTTGTTAATAAACGCCTTAACTCCACACAAGCACTTATGTCTAATCAGTTTCTGTTTTTAGTTACAAGCCTCATAACGGCACTAAAACCACATTCAACTAAATACGATGAGGGTAAAGCGAATAAAAGGAACTCAACCGTGGATCATAATTCAGGATACAGACTTGGTATGGTTGTTTGAAGTCAAAATTCATGATAACCTTCCTCGAATTTAGGTTTCAACTCTTCATTCGTTGACAACTCAATAAGTGGCTCCTGCTTGAGAATGACTCCTTCTTGACTATATGAAAACGGATTCAACATTCAATGAGGAATATTGAGTTTAAGAATATCTTCGAACCTTCTTTTAAAATCCGAATGAAGTTCCTCAAGGTGCTCGCAGTTAACCAAAAGTTCTTCATTTTTTTTTTAGGCAAATTTGCAAGATTTGCCTCTCCCTATAATCTGCTTGAACAATACAAGCTTCGTCACAAACGGGGATATAATACTTTTAGTTTGAATTAAATTTAACTTAGCACCCCATTGATTTCATTAAACTTACAGAATATGTCGGTCATGTAAGCTACATCTTGCTTAATACTTATTCAATTGAGTTTTAAGTCATAATCGTCTCCTTCTAAAATTGTTTGCAGCTACAGAAGCTACAAATTCATCATAGACGACTTTACAGCATCCACCCCCGTTATAGAGATATTCACGAAAAAAAACCAAAAATTCTCTTTTTTCTAAGGTTTGAGTCCCTGCAGCGTCGTTAAGTCGCATTCTACAAATTATTTCGAATGATGACCTCCTTTCGTATCACAGGCCCGGATTGGATAGGCACTTCTGTCAAAAGGCGAAAGTGGATAGGTCATACTCTTCGAAGAGGGCCAACAATATTCCAAAGCAGGCCCTAGATTGGAACCCACAAGTAGCCAATGCAAGACCACCAAGAATACGTGGAGAAAATCAGTTAATAGCGAGGCTGCTTTATTAAACACACAGTAGTTAGACCTAAGGAGGATGAGGTAGTTGATGCCCTATGCCCCACAAGGGGTTAACATGAACCAGAGAGAGACAGCACCCTTAAGGGTGTGCATATTGATGAGAACCATATTTGCTACGAATTAGCCATAGATCTTATAGCCAGAGTTACCGTTATAAAGATTTTCGTGAAACCTTTTTAAAAATATCGTTTGACCTGTTATACCTGCTCGAAACAAAATCGACTTTTGACATTTTATTCTGGAACCACAAGAGCTAAAAATTTGACATAGGTACACGACATTTCAGCGCATATTACCGTTATCGAGATATTAGGAAAGACAGTTTTAGAGGATCTTTGACCCTCTGTAGCACCGCTAGCCGCACTCGTACAAACGGGGACTTTCGGGATCTTGTGAAGGACCTTGAAACGAAGGCTCATGCAATAATTTCCTAAATTGTTATTCAAACTTCCTGGGGTAATATTGTCTCTAATAAAAATTAATTTGAAATGCAATACAAATGGTTAGTAAATACATATTTAATTTTATCGACATCTTTCTCGGACCCCCTAATCGGCTTCACGGAACCCCAAATTTTCTCACACCTCCCGCGGACCCCCCTTCACGGCTTCGCAGACCCCAAGGGGTCCGTAGGGACCACTTTGAGAATGCATGATGTCATATTCTGCGTCTCTACCGAATTATTTTACCCCACTGCAAGCGTATCAAAAAGGTACATAATAGGAAACTGAGTGAAGACTTTTCATGATTACTTAGAACTATGTATAATTTTTGGAATATGTCACCATATTTACATACAAATCCATACCCTTGTGCCTGGATTTGTTTCAACACCGGTGCGAGTTAATAGGATTGAGTATTCAGAGCAGCCGCGCCGAGATGTAGTGCTCCCAATATGACAAAAAAAAACACAAACCCACACATATACGCAAGAAGACACAACCTTTCTGCATCAAGCCTTCCGGGCTCTTGCCAGGCAGGCATATTGGCAGCTTTTGGCCGTTTTGTATAAAACGGGTGTGGTCCGCCCCGGAGAGGCAGTTGTCGTAGGACCACTGCTTGGGTTCCTTCGACTACTTCAACTGCACAACGACTGCTTCTACATAGCGCTTCACACCTGAGTTTCTAGTCCCACAAATTTGTATGCAGTGCCAACGATCATCATTTTTAAAAATATCCTCTAACCGTAATACATTTGCCATTTACTGGAACAATGTATGTCACAGACAAATAGGTTCGTTATCAAACCCAAATTCAATAAATGCGTCGCATGTCCCTTTTGTGTTATTTTCAATTAGAACCGCATTATATAACGTGTATCGCACTAAATCCAACGTACTCCAACAAAGGATTAACGAAATCCCCAACATGGACTCGATATACCATTTGACAATGAAGCTCCCTTAGCAGAAATAGATACATATAGTCTGACCCAATTTCATACAGTAAAGCAGTGTAGTGCTGTAGTGTGTATGTACTTTGCACGGGTAATAACCTGCACACTGACACTGAAAACAAAGCATACCCGAGTCACAAATAATACTTACTCCTTTCAGGAAAAAAAGGAAGAATCTCCCAGCAAACTAACCATAACCAAATGTATGCACTGTGCACACACCAACATCATTCTTCTTCGTTGACGTGGAAAGGTCTTTCCTTTCTTTTGCATCCGCTTAACAGATATTTCGCGCAGATGAAACCTTCCATGCAAAATTTAAACTTATAACTTTCAAAACATCCTTTTAGCGCTCGCGATGCTGGAAAGAAGATTCAGATGCAAAGAACCAAAGTCACCGAATGTGTTTTAGAGTGAGAATTACGTCTGTTCATCCTTCGTGGTTATTATGATGTTGTCGATTCGCGTCTTTCCTTTGACGGCACAGGACACCATAGTGTTGCGATGTTACTATACTCGTGGTACTCTTCGCTTTTGTCCAAACAACTGTTGCTCCGCATTTAATTAAAGCTTTTCGGTTGGATGATTTTTCGTGTTGTAAAAAGCGTCGACAGAATATATATAAATGTATATGCTGCGTGTTCCCAGGCGCGGTTGCCAAAGGGATTTTGGTTGTTATATTTATCATATCATGCAAATTTGACGGGTAAAGTTTTGTGTAATGCGCTCTTGGTACATGGTAGATGCATTTTCGGGGAACGAACTACAGAAGTCCTTTTAGTGTTGAGATTTAAATTGGAACGAAATTTTACTTTAAATTGGTTTGACTACTAGAATAGTGCTGCAGAAGTTTGATTGAGTTTTTTTTTAAACAACTAATTCGTAGAATTTTGTATGGCGTGGGTGTATTCTGTCTCTCTGTGACAGAATCGTCCTAAAATTGAATTGAATTGTTCTTGTTTATTTGGTTTTAATTGAATTGGGAGTCCATTGTGCTGAGGAGTATGCATTGCAGTGCAGCAATGCCCAATGTAGAAATGGAGATAGTCCACTTCAGTGAATATAATCTGCATTCATGCTTGTGATATATTTTTGTTTGGTTTGTGTTTATTGTTCAACCGTTTCAATCCAAATATATTATACTTTCTATGCATAGCCTAGAATTCATTTTTATACCCTACGCTCATAGAGTGAAAAGGTATATTAACTTTGTCATGAAGTTCGTAACGCATTGAAGGAAGCATCTCCGACCATATAAAATATGTATATATATGATCAGCGTGACGAGCTGAGTCGATTGGACGATGTCCGTCTGTCCGTCTGTCTGTCTGTTGCGACGCGTTTTGCTCGGCCAGTTTCAAAGCTATGGAGCTGAAACTTTGCACACATGCTTCTTTTTGTTGCAGGCAGTTTGTATGTTTGAATTGCTGAAATCCGACAAGGGGGTCGTTGGGCTGCCATACAAACATACCCCCCAAAATTAGGTTCTTCTTAGAAAAACTTTTTTATTTATTCATCAATTTCAATAAAATTTCACACAAATGTGTTTTCATTGCTGAGACAAATATAAAAATAGACCAAATCGGACAATGAGGTCGTGGGGCTGCCATACAAACCTAGACCCCCAAATTAGGTTCTTCTAAGAAAAACTTTTTTTATTTTCTCATCGATTTCAATCAAATTTCGCACAAATGTGTTTCAAGTTATATCACACAACATATGTAAAAATTGACCAAATCAGACCATGTGGTCATGGGGCTACCATACAAACCTAGCCCCCCAAATCAAATTTTTCAAAGAAAAAACGTTTTCATTTGCACACCAATTTCAATCAAACCTCAGAAAATTATATTTCTATTGATGCCACATAGCAAACGTGGAAATAAATGAAATCGGACTATGGGGTCGTGGGGCTGGCATATAAACCAAACCCCAAAATTAGGTTCTTCGAAGAAAAACTTTTTTATGTATCCACCATTTTCAACCAAATCTCATAGAAATGTGTTTTAATTGATGCCACAAACATACGTAAAAATTTATGGAAAGGCCATGCGTTCGTAGGGCTGCCGTACAACCACCCCCCCCCCTTTGGTTCTTCTAAGAAACCCACATCCCCCGCTTCTCCCATTAAATCTTCGCCACGGCACTTATGTGAAAATTCAAGGAAAAGCATGGAAGCGGGGAGGACTAAACACAAGTCATAGATACGCCCCAAAAAACTTTTAGCCCGAGGGGAGCGAAGGGTATCCAAATTTCGGCCGCGCCCGAAATTAGCGTCGGTCTCGTTTATAATTTACTTTGCAAAATTTAGTAATCCGGATTTAAGCAATAATAATCGCATGAAATCCTCTAACAAATTGTGGTATAAAATGGCGAAAAATAGAAACCAAGCCAAGATTGTAGGCTTTTTTTTTAACCCACAGTCCAAAAGGGAACAAATTGGAAATATGTATTTGTTTGGTAACTCATCAGATCTACGAGTAAATTCGTACCGTATTTTAATGCCAAACATTTCAGATCACTGCGTTTATTATTTTTAAAGTGATATGGTTTTAATTGTAGTAATATCTTCATTTCATTCTGCAGATTCCAGATCAAACCGAATCTTAGAAAATAATCAAAAGAAAATATTTCAATCACCAGTTCAATTGGTCCATATATTATTTTCAGTCGTTCTCTGGTATCACTAATGTCCTTTTGAATGCATGTTAATAGGATCGAATTAATTTTTGGCCAAAATTTTAGATTTGAGATTTTTAGCCTTTCTGAGATTTTTTGTAAAAGAAAACAAACAAATGGGAGAGTTGAAAAAAAAAATGATTTTAGACCAGAGTCCGCATTCTGTAAGGCGACAGTTGACTGGTGATAGTCATTTTCATCATTTTGGGATCATCTACATAAGGCGTCAGTCGCCCAATGTATTGGGCGGTGGGTGCTTCATTTCGGCCAAAACTTCTTTTCAATAAACGCACTGTTTGGGCTAGACAGCACTCACTTTGAAAATAAGTTTTCAATATTTTCCGACGTTGTTCAAGCGTAAAGCGACCCATTTCGTTCCGCGGAGGTATGATACTGACTTTCTATCCAGATTTCGAGCGAAAAACAGCTGTCAGTGTCAAACTAATCTATGATTTAAAAACGAGCTTGTAATTGGCCCACCCGTTAGTTAACAGTGAATTCTGGAGATCGCGAAAACTGATTGATTTTTCACTCTTCACTGCCTCAAAAGTAGACATAGGCCTAGTTCATGAAAAGTGTATTTTAACGTTCAGATTCTCATTTATTCCCTTTTGAATCCAATTTACAAAGGTACTGGAGAATACATCTATTTTAAGGGTACTTTTGTTAAATTTAAGAAAAAAGGCAGGAAATCGCGAGCTATCCGTTTGGGGAATGTTTTAAAAACTTAGGAAATGGTCGTGGCGCCAGAAAGCATGTCTACATTGATCTCCTATTAGGAGAAACCCCTACATGAAAAGCAGGACTCAGGAATGTGTGTTTTTAAAAGAGGGGAGCCAACGTTTTACAAAAAATATTTTCGTGATGCTGCATTTTTCGCATAAACTCTAGTAAATTCATCCCTGCGGACGAAACAAATTTCGCCTGACAGCTTGTTATTAAATGGCTACAAAAAGAATTCATATTCTCATATTCAGCGCAACCAAATTCGTGTTTTTTTTTTTTATTTGTAAATACATATATAATTATTTCGGGAACGACACATTCCCTTCTTCAGTACATTTGCTACTTTACAACAGCACTACATTCTACTTTTACCCTAATTAGGCTACTTGGTTTGTACCTGTTACAGATTTGATACCCTACACGGGATAGAGCTTACATGAATCAGATGTAGATGGCGGACGCATAGGGGAAATATAAGGGAATTTGTTTTTTCAAACCAAATGTGAAAGTTTTTCCCATCATGAGAAAAGATATTGCAAAGAAATAATTGTGTTATGCAAGTAGCTTGCTTTCGGGGGCGGCTTACCCCCTTCTTCAGCACAAAAGCTACTAATTCTGACAAGCGATTACACATTATTATATAGTTCCTTATTCTAAACACTTTTAAAGGGAGAAGGTAGCGCTCAGTTTATACGCCGTTGTTTTTATTGTCTACCTGCTATTAGTTTTATGAGTTTCGATTAATATACCAAAGAACGCGAGTTCATTATTGACACTGCGATTAAAAATGGATATAGTCCGCAGGATGTGGAAAGGCTGATCAGGAGGAAGACCCAACAGCTGAATAAGGCAAAACTCACGACGCTGTTTGCCCAGTCCTTGGAGAACACCCCAAGACGCATCAGCATCCCCTTCTCCCATATATTCCTTAAGATTAAAAATGCTTTATCCAATTTCGATTTACAGGTTGTAGGATCAAGCAGGAACACCACTCTGAGGAATATCTTAGGCAGCGAAAAGGACCCATTGCAACTGCAGGAGAAAAGCGGGATCTATCGAATTAAATGCAGCGATTGCCGAAAGGAATATATAGGACAAACGAAGCGGTTGGTCATGGTACGATTCAACGAACATATCAGAGAAGTCGTCAATAATGGAAGAGGGCCGAGTGCACCGGTAAGGTCATCTGTAGCAGCCCACATCATCGAGGAAGGACACACGATCCAATTTAGGATTGTTTATTTATATTAGGATATTATTTATTTATTTATTTGTTTATAAACGGACAATCTGTCCTTGATATACATATTTATATGAAAGTGGTAGACTTATAAAACTAAAATAGAAATTCAATAAAATAATTAAACTAAAACTCAAATACAATACCAAATTAAATAATGAATTGCTAAGTTTATCAAGATTATGTAAAATTTCATTAAGTATTCATTTAAATAGACTGATCCAGAAATACGTGGAAAATATAATTGTAAAATGTAGGTATGTTATTCAAACAAATTAAATACGAATTGTTTTAATATTGAACGACTAGTATTAAATAGATCAAGGTGATTGGTTACTAGGTTCCCAACTGATTTTAAACGTTCCAAAGGTGAGTTGGCATTAAAGTTACTTCTATAAGTGTTTAAATGAAAAAGTTCGTGATGTCTAGTATATCTTTGTGGAGTATTGAATGAGAATTCCTGCAATATGTCTGCTGCTTCTATAAAGCCATTAATTACATTAAATAATATATAATATATCTTGGGAAGCGATGACAACATGCTATTAAACACGGACCATATAGACGTATAGAATAAGGAACTATATAATAATGTGTAATCGCTTGTCGGAATTAGTAGCTTTTGTGCTGAAGAAGGGGGTAAGTCGCCCCCGAAATATTTATACACTGGCCGTGTTTTTTACATCGGGGGCAGGTTTGCTAACACAGACGCGCAAAAAAAAACTATTGAGGTTAAATTTCAAATTGTCACATAGGCATTGCCATTAATTTCAAAACATTGCTCAAAAATATTAAAGCCCCGTTTCCACTTTACAAATGCAAAAGTTAAAATGGAATTTTTTTAATGAAAACATATTTTTATGTAGGAATCATAATTTTGTTAGAATAAGAATTCGACGAACAACATTTTTAACATGAATTTACAAACAAAAACTATATTTTCTGCACATACTTGTGTGTTGCGTGTAAAATATACCTTAGAGCTTTTCATTTCAAAATTTAATTTTTCCTAGTCATTGGAAATCGTACTAGAAAATAATTGGGATTGCATACATTTAGGCGAGTTTGGAAAGCTCATTAAATCTGGATAGCAATATAATTTCTAACCTGAATAAAGTCACAGGTTAGCGTTTGTATGAAAATTACCCCGGATAGTGTAGGTTAACTAATTAAAAAACACGGCCGCTGAAAATTATTTTTTTTGTAGTTTATTGGGCAAGCTACTTGCATAACACAATTTAAGAACACTATAAAGCTCTGGCGATATATATAAAGAAATAATCATCTTTTGTGATAAACTCCACTACATCTAAGAAAATAAGCCGACGAAGGTGAGTCAAAGATGCGCAAAAACTGTCAAATGTCAGCTGTTTGATCTTAACCGGGATGTTACCCGCGATCGTTTTTTTCGAGTCAGAATTAACTGCGATACAAAAAAACATCGCTAGTATTTAGTAATTTCCCTTGGTCCCGCCGTAATCTCCCATGCCCTAGGCTCTAGGGTGTATTGTCGCTGTACCTGCACAAGAAGTTCGAGGTTGGATGTGTCGATCTTATGTTTGTTGTTGATTATGTGGGCTGCCACTGACGACCAGATCGATCTTGCATCACCTTTCGTTACTTCCTTGATATGCTCATTGAATCTCTTTAATATTGGTTTGCCCAATGAAGGATTAATCGCAATCGCCGCAGGATATTCGGTAGATCTCACTTCTCTCAGTCGTCGTCAATGGGTCCTTTTCGCTTCCTAATCGCCTTTTCAAAGTCGCATTTCTCGATGATCCCACCATTTCGATTTCCACGTAGCGTAACCGTTTCATAAATGTATTATTGTGTAAAATTCGTGAGATATTGGTATGCTTATTCTTTTTACTGGTTCTGTGTGCATGGTATTTGCGAAAAGTGTTGTGTGTTCGTTCCTTTTTAAAGGAACCTTTTCTTTAAAGGTTTTTTGTGTATTAACTTCTCAATTGTTTCTGTACTATATCCGTTTTTGCTTACGTAGTAGTATGTACGCCTTTTCTTTTTTGAGCGCCTGATGTGTTGGGGCATGTTACGGGGTACTTCACGAGCTCATGTACCATAGTGTTGTATACAGCCATTTTTTGGGCATAGGTGTGGTTCGATGTTGCAGGGATTATCTATACGTTGTGTGGTAGTTGGTTTCCGATATATTTCGTTGGCTAGTTTCCTTTCGGTCTTAGAAATTAATAAGTCCAAGAAGCGTAGTTGTCCGTGGACCTCCTTTTCGACCGTGAATGCTATTTTCTGGTGGATCCTGTTTATGTGAGCAAGAATAATGTCGTCCACGTAGCGTAACCATATCGTTGGCATTACGCTTTGTTCCTCGATCGTCTCCGTCATAAATAACTCGGTAAGCAATTGTGATAGTGGGTTTCCCATGGCGAATATCGTTGGTGCTTCTCTAGGGGCTCGGTCTACTCGCTTAATCGATTCGGGTAAGGGATCCTTTCGCAGCTGGAAATTTATCTTTTACTGCCTGGTCGTAATCGGCTTTGTCCATCACCACTAAGTTGTTGCCTTTATCGGCCTTCAGGTAATATACTTGTTTATTTCGTAACTCGTTTAGTACTCTTTTTTTCGTCGCGTTTCTTATTCGGTTTACTGGCTTTCATTACTTGTGTCATTTCACTTCTTATATGATATCATCCTTTGAGTCAGGACAATACAACATCTACATTCGAAACATGCTGACCTTACCTTACAAACATATTGTGCCCATCTAAAGTTTTCCAAATGTGCAATGCAGCTACATGTCCCATTGGAGCAAATGCTAGCAAAATTAAACCGGACCTTCGAGTGTGAAATCATCAAGAAGAAAAGAATCTTCAAGAAAAGGTGGACCCAATTGAAGCATAGCCAGATCCCAAACCAAACAGAAATACCAATAATGGACAACTTCATAATCAATAAGTCAGCAGAGAAATTCGCAAATAATGAGCTTAGGTTTCAACTTCGCCTTTCAGCCAATAAAACCAATAGCCGAAACTGCAGTAAATATTGAATCTGGAATACGACGCCTGCGCCTGCCCGCCGAAACAAAGGATGGCTATTTTAATTGATTTGATTCGATGGATGGCTGTAACAATTAGACTAAATTGTTTATTCTGTGAGCAAATACATAATAATGTATGCCAATTATGATTCAATGTGTATTGCAATGATTTAATTTTTACATACAAAAAGATATTGTCAGAAGTGGGATTCGAACCCACGCCCTCAGAGAGGACCAGAACGCTCAGCATGAGACTCGAACTCTTGGCTCGAGAAGATTTCACTCTTGAGTCTGGCGCCTTAGACCGCTCGGCCATCCTGACATATGAATGCTAACGTTATGTGGGCTATGCCAAGAGAAAAGATACAGATAAGCACTTATGCTATTTATAATGTTCACGACATGAAATCGCAGACGCGCGCCTTATCTGTTTTTTTGTGTACAGCAGAGAAATCATATAGGAACCGGGAAATTTGTCATTCTAATAAAATAAAATATCTTCGAATGGATTAAGATAATTTTCATGAATTAGACTTTTCTGTTTTTGTAAAGATAATGTAGATTGTCGATATAATGTGAGTGAGCTATGTACATATACATATGTGTATGTATTAGTGTTTTAATTTATGCAATGTTGTGTAAAATCATATTCATAGACACCGCACGCCGATTGACGATTGAACTAAACAAAATTGAATTTCGGCTAGTAGCGCAGTCAAAATATCCCAATTCAGGCCTCCAAATAGAAAAAAATAGAGTAGGGCAAATTTTTGTTGTTTTTGAATCAGTGGGATCCCAGGAATCTACTACTGATTTTGCTAAACAAAAATTTGATCGGAAAGGTCCCGAAAAGGACAAAAAAGGATACTCTTTAATCCTTGACCGGAGGTCGGCATGCGGGGTATCATATCAAAGGGGACGTCGAGTACATTACATATCCGGTGCTTGTTTCCTGTCTCAAGGACACTAAATGGAATAAAACGGGCTTAAATGGAGAATGACGGCTTGTTTGTTTGTTTGTTTCCTGTTTCAAGGACCCTCCAAGGAATGGATCGAGCTTAACCCTTCTGTCGGCACGAAGGTCTGGCCAGACCTTTGGCACTATATTTTGGTGTAAAAAGCGTAGAAGATGAAATCGCAGCGACTTCATATTTCATGATATCCTAGAATAATATGTTTAGAAGGATTTTGCAAAAATTTGAAAAAATCGGTTGAAGTTTTAAGTATGTTTTTGATGATTTTCAATTTATAGTGCTTTTTGATACCTAATAGGTCTGGCCAGACCTATAGTTTTTCCCCCCATTTTTCTCTTGAAGTAAGAAGTGAAAATATTGAATTCTGTTATTTATGATGTAATAATGTCATTTAAACTCAATTTTAACTATAAACGATAAAAATTTCTGAGATTTTTCTATAAAAAGCCGTGAAGTTCGGAAATGGGTACGCCTAATTTCGTCACATTTTATAACACCACCTAGTCAACTGAGATTTGATCCTAGGAAATTCAAACCAGTTTTATTTCCTTTGTAATAGTAAGGACTAAGCATGAATGACTTGCAAACGTCTTTCTAAATAGATTTGATAAAAAAATTTACGAAAAATTTTGAATTAAATGATATTTGCCTTGAAAATTCTCTATTTCTTCCCATCTATTTCTCTAAATCTGCGGACTTATATCGAGGTAAAATCTGCCAACAAAGTGCTAAATATACCCCAAAGATATTGGAATTAGAAAATTCGATCGAACTATCTACGAGGTATACGCAATGCAAATAGCGAAGCAAAAAAGAAGAAAATAAGGGAGAAATATGTTTGTATTAATACCACCTCAAAATATATCTACTTTAACCCTCATCCAGCGGCAGATTTTTACAACGCTTGCCGGCGGCAAAGGTACACCTGTACCTTAGTACATTTTGTATGAAAATCTTCACTATTTGTATGAATTTTGACCGTAAAACCGTTATATTATGTTGACTAGTCACAAATTAGTAACTGTTTTTGCCGAAGTGAATGTTTTAAGAAGTTGGGTTTATGTGGATTTAATTTTTGGAGTGGGTAAATTTAGGAAATAGGCAAAATTTTAAAAAGAAAATTGAAAAAATGGGTTGCTTGGAATTTTAATTTGACGAAATCTAAAATTGATTTACAAATGAAATGTAGAAAACGGTTCAAATTAAGTCATTAATGATTTTAGAAGAATTTGGTATGTTTGATTTGCGAATTGTGGAGTCTTAGGTTAAAATTTACCCCCCTGCCCCCACTATATTACTCTGTTACTAAGACCCGTTATCGCTATCGAAAAAAACGTCAATAATTATCACATTCTCCTTATTTTCTATAAAACAACAATATTTGAAGCAATAAATATATTAGAGAAATGAGTAAATGTGTTATTATACGAAAGAAAGGTCCTGTCAAGCAACAAGCAAGTAGAATCGGCTAGTATAATTTTCAGTCTCTAATCTTTGTAAATCTAAACTCAGGCCAATTCCTATAGTAGAAAAATATCTAAAATTTTAATTGTGATTGTTGTTGGTTAATTGTATCTAATTAATTGTATATGTAATTAAATTCAAGGATCGATTGAAAAATTAAAACAAGAAACCGAAGGCATGTGGCATATTCTATAGCAGTTATCGTCATCTATATATGGTACCGACGTACAATTCAACCAAGTTTATGTACCACCCAAACATCCATTTAGAAATTTGGTTGGATGCATCTGCTGGTTTTCAGCTGAAACTTCAAAAGGAACTCGGGTGGAGTTCCCGAATTACACAAATAATAAATATTAGGTGATGGAATACAAATTATGGGAATCTGTGGTAAAGAAAATCAACCGCTAAAATCCAAAATTTTAGCTTTTATTACAAACCTAATTTTCACTAGATGTTATGGGGGAAAGAAGGCGTAATACATTGTATTGGTTGGCCCAAGCCATTACTTCAAAATGTTTGCTATGCCAGTAAAAGTCTTCAGATTAATGTCAAATAACCAAAAACCGCTGTATGAGTTAGATTAGTCCTTATAGATCGATATCTCCAAGGACCTTGATCATTACAAATAAAATTCGTAAATCAAATACTTCTGTACATCACTAGATTCTCAACTTATTGATGCTATAATAAATCTCTCTAAGCATGAGCATTCATCAAAAATATTTTATTTTCTTTTTTTGTAAATTTTCTTTCATACAAAATATATGAAGGTACAAATGTACCTTTGCCGCCGTTAAAGGGTGTAAGATTAATTTTGCTCCCTAACTTGGGGATGGGTGGTCACACATTTCTGAAATTTGTAATACATATTTTAAACTAAAATCGTAGAGATGTCAGAAAATTTCAGCCCGATCGGACCCATAGCAAAAAAGTTACGGTGTTTTAAAAACGAAAAAGGTACACCTGTACCTATCCCGCTGGATGAGGGTTAAAAACGTTTCCAGTATATCTACACCAATTATTTTGGTGCTTTTATTGTTGAAAAAATGCAGTAAAGAATGGATAAAATGATTTTACCGATAAAAATTTTACTTTTTCTAAAAAATAAAAAAATTTTCTCAGTAGGTCCAGCCAGACCTATTGGGTATAGAATATGCATATTGTAGTAGGTGCCGACAGAAGGGTTAAATGGAAAATTTTCGAGTTTCTCGTGTATCTTTCCAAAGCCATAACTACGAGAATAATTCAAGTTTTCCCTACTTTAATCACTTTTCAGAATCTATAATAGCTGGAGATTCTTCCATTAAATTTGCTAAGAAAAATTTGATCGGAAAACTCTGAAAAAGGACATAAAAGCACACTAATTTAACACCTTGATCGAACGTGGGCATGTGGGGTGTCATATCAAAGAGGACGTCGAGTGCATTGCATATGGTGCTTGTTTCCTGTCTCAAGGACACTAAATGGAATAAAACGGGCTTAAATGGAAAATTACGGCTTTAGAAAGATGCAGATACGGGAAACACAAAAATTTTTAAGTTGAGCCCAATTTTCTCCTTTGAGGGTCCTTGGAACAAGTAATAAATGCCATATATGGGATGTACTTGACATCCTCTTTGATATGACACCCCACATGCCCACGTTCGACTAAGGTGTGCAATTAGTGTCCTTTTATGTCCTTTTTCAGAGCTTTCTGATCAACTTTTTTCTTAGCAAATTAAATGGTAGAATCTTCAGCTATTATAGATTCTGGAAAGTGATTAAAGGAGTGACAACTTGGATTATTCTCGTAGTTATGGCTTTGGAAAAATACACGGGAAACGCGAAAATTTTCCATTTAAGCTCGATTTATTCCTTTAAGGGTCCTTGAAACAGGAAATAAACACCGGATATGCAATGTACTCGATGTCCCCTTTGATATGATACCCCGCATGCCGACCTCCGGTCAAGGATTAAAGAGTATCCTTTTTTGTCCTTTTTGGGACCTTTCCGATCAAAATTTTTTTAGCAAAATCAGTTGTAGATTCCTGGAAGCCCACTGATTCAAAAACAACAAAAATTAGCCTTACTCTATTATTTTCTATTTGAAATGCTAATATGACTGCACTATAGCAATTCAATTGCCTCACTAATCCAATTGTAACAATGATTGAGTATTTACCAAAAAACTGATCGGCTGCATTCAATTCACAGATTTACAGAAAATAAATAAATTTTAAAACCACTTTTTCATTAAATTTTCACCTGTGTACGCCAATTTAATAGCCATGGATCATGTAGTTGTAATTTTCCATCAAAGTCCGATTCCCATGATATTGTAAAATATTCCACGCTGTCTGTTGTGTACGTAATTTATTTTTAAATTTCTCTTTGATTGATATATTGCTTTGTCCTGTCGCTCTTTTTCTCGCCGTGAAAGCGGAAAACCAAATTGATAAATGTTTTAATTAAAGAGCTCGAAAGATGTATATGGAAAGCTGATGCATAATTATTTTCTCATGTTTGTACTTTAATCAGGATTTATGTATTGGAAATGTCGTCATTATGCATCTGGAAGATTTTTTGAGTTAATTATAATTTTATTCTTACTTTTATTTGCTAATTACTTGGAGATTTCTAATCATGTGCACTATCGTTATTTTTTCGAATTATTTCTTCACATATTTAATTGTGTTGGAAAGTTAATTAAATCAGTAATCGACTTTCCTCTTAATAAGAAAGCTAAACTTGTACCTCACTTTTGTTATTTCTTGTTAATTAAGCATCTACGACCCTTTTTTAAAATGGCAATCCTTTTCATAAGTCAATCTCAATTTTGAGTTTTCTAAAAGAAAAATAAAAGCTCTTTCTTCTAATAAGACCCTATTATGAGCATTTATCACACAAAAAAAGTTATTTAGCCTCAAGGTAGAATAGGAAGAGCATATAACCGGTTAAAAAGATGTTCATCCGTTTTCCGCTCTTCTCAGTTCAAAGCAGCTTTAACAAATGGAAAATTCTTTTCAAATACTTTCCACTTTTCGTCAGTTGAACTGTCTAACAAGCGAAAAACTTGAGCATAACTTTATGGAATATTTTCATTAAAGGTTTCTGTTTTCTTCATAAGACCTCTATGTAGGTACGATGGGATAACAATGTAATGTACATACATATGTACATACTATGTGGTGTTGCTTTAGGGAATTGTTGCAAACCGATTGATAGAGGAGACAATTTTAATTGAAAGGGAATTATATGTAGGGGAGTCCGGGAGAGTTGAGTCACTTTTTGCTTCATCGCGGATAAAAAGTTATCCATTGGATAAATTTATGCCATTTATTTTTTATTACATAGTGCGTGATGTTACCTTTAAAATTTGATTGGTATTAATTGATAAAAATCCATACTGTATGACACAGATCTCCTAATTCAAAATCCTTAAAATGTCTCAAGGGGAGACTTGAGAACTGGCGGGAGAGTTGGGCCACCATAGAGGGAGACATGACCATACATTTGAAATTGCCAAAAAAGTAATATTTTTGACGGACATGTTAAAATGTTTTATCGTTCTCATCATATATTACGAAAAAAACGTAATCGTGTTCTTTTTGGCTTGTGACTGGACTAAGAACGTTCAATTGAATCCTAGTATAAATTATGTGATTTTTATACCCTTCGCTCATAGAGTGAAAGGGTATATTAACATTGTCATGAAGTTTGTAACGCATTAAAGGAAGCATCTCCGACCATATAAAAAGTATACATATGTACATATGAGCCGATTTATTTGAAAGTGGTACAAGTCCATTTTTGACGAAAATGAGTTAATGCCATTTTTAAATATATCTTAATGTGCACTAACTATAACTAAAATATCATACCAATCTATGTGGAATAACACGCCGAAATAATGAGTGCAAGTTTTCTGAAAAATCTAATTGCTCATGTTTTATTTGAAAATGGTACAAGTCCACTTTCGATAAAAACACTAAAAAACGGTCGCTATTTGTTTTTCTTTTATGATGAACTTTAATTTACCATTGTATTGTATTGTATTGTCATTTTGTAAGGAATATTTTTAAGTTTAGCTAACATTTGATATTAATTAGGGTTCAAATTTTATTTATGGGGTTCTTTTATTTGTCCGGTACATTTCCTGGATAGGGAAACATATTTTTTATATTTTATTTGCCAAGAATGTCGTAGCGCTTTTCTCTTTGCAGCAACAGCATAAATTATACCGAGAAATGAGGGATATACCTCGAAATTAGAAATTGTCTGTGTCCCTAACAAACCAAATTATGATAAAATAAAACATCAATCCTCTGAATTCGGAGATATATTATGCAATATGAAATTGCTGAGATTATATTTGACCTACTCTTTAAGGCCGATCCACACTTTTGAGTCAGAGTCATTTCCCATACAAGTTTGTCAGTTAATTAATTAACTGACAAATTATCAATTTGAATGGAAAATTACTGTGGCTGTGACTGATGACTGAAAAGTGTGGATTAACCTTTAAGCATTAATTTCTAAGGCATTGTTTTTTTTGACAGTCTAGGACATGTTGCATTTAACGTAGGAGCTTAGACAATCCGAAACCAAAAAGAATTTTCTTGGAATTCAGATCGATGTGGGTTGCAACAGGATTGAAAATGTGTAGTGTCCATTTAAAAAAAGGGTATGCCCCAACTTTTTTATTTTCGATACATAACGATAAAGCTATACCAATTGTAGTGATTCCAATGAATTTTATGCGTTTATCTAGGAATTATCTTCTTTTAAACACTTTTGTTGAGAATGACTCCAGTTTTGGATCTTTCTTTTAAAATGTATATAGATACATTTCCACATACCCAATTATCCGACACTTTAGGATAAAATATAGGTATTATGTAATTTCAGAATACTTCACTTTTAAGTTTTCAAAACAAAAGAATGAAAGGAATTTTTTTGGGAAGAATATATTTCTCAATACCGAAAATTACTGTCATTCTATTATTATTTACAGAAAAAGAAAGAAATGGTAATATCGATTCAAAAGTGTAGTTTTCTGAAATTACCTAAAGTCTTATCCAAATGTGTTGGGAAACGAGTAATGAATTTTTGTAATTAAGTTATTCCTACTTTACATTAAGAGATAAATGTTGCTTTAACGTTAACTGACAGCCACATAACACTCGATAATATAAATTAGGTGTGGTTTTTTGGTTATCCCGTGTAGGTTTGGGTAACGAAACTTCATATAAAAAAAATTACAGGTGGATCAGCTGTCATTTTTTTTTTTACATGGAGTTTCGTTACCCAAACCTACACGGGATAACCAAAAATCACACCTATAATTTCAATCGGATATAAATAAATATATAATGGGTTCCAAAAACCTTGAATTAAATATCAAAGCAGAGTATAGTGCCTTAACACTAAACCTACTGTAAAGTGGGATCGAGTTTAGGCATGATATTTTTCTGAATAGTAGTTGGGGAACGTTATTATTCTTCGTCGCAGCAATCCCTTTTCGGAAGAACTTACATCTTAATTAGTACAGAGTTTTAGCAAGCCATACAAGCGCTAAATGCTAATCGAAATACGTAATTGTTTGGCGGCGTATCCAAGGACAATTTAAGGCAAAATAAATCGATCTAATAATAAATCATAACGTAAGGTACGGAAATTTCGCAGATAAAAAATAAGAAATTCGCATAAACTAATTTTAAACATTAAAAATTTCCCTAAAATTCGCACATAAACGTATTTTTTTACGTTACAGTGTTGTTTTACTTTCTTTTACTAAAAAAATCTGTTTATTCGCAGTGGAACGAGTGTTCAAAACTACAAAAAAAAATTACGATTATAATAAGCAAAGAATCAACTAGGGAGTAGTACGAATAACAAAACAACAACACTTCCTAATGATTTGCAATAAAAAGAGAAACGCAATTATTGTTGCGTTTTTTTTTTTTAGTTTTTTTTTTACGTATTTTTTATTTAAACTTCGGGGCTCACCAAACAACGATAAAATCTTTTGCTACAAAAATCGTTATGCAGAAAACAACGTTATTTCATCAAACCTCCGACTAAACACCTTGCTCGATGTTTGTTAAGAAATCGTGCTTGTGGTTCTGCGAACTCCCTGCATTTAGGAATATCTCTATTCTCAATAATCTCAGATGACAAATATCTCCCAGAATTAAATTATTTTGGAGAAAAATTAACTTTTCGCGAAAAAGGACAGAACATTCTGCTCTATTCTCAAAAATGATCAATTTTTGCCTAAATTCGCATCTATTTCTAAATCGAAATTTCCGTACCTCTAATGATTAACTATTCCGAGACGTACAAGGTCAATTGCTACACCACAACCGCTTGCTAAAACTCTCTAAATACTATTTTTACGGAAATTAGTTACGTTATTGCCATTTTTGCAGCCAAAAAGATTAAAATTGAAAACTTCCTAAAAATGTTTTTTTTTTCGGTCTAGGGTATAATTTTGCATGAGTGTTATACACCATTATAAAGGAAATTATCTGTGCTTTAATTCACCCTTACATGATTTTGCTGTAACTTTTATCGTTTGCAAAATTTTTCTAGAAATGCAAAATAGGCCTGTTTCCCCTTCTCCCCTATACTCCCTGACAAACTATTATCACAAACAAATTTATATAGGTAAAGTTCAAAGTGTTTTCTAATGTTTGAAACACAATTTCATTAATAAATTTCAACTATGACTTTATATTTGATCAAAACGCAAACCCTTCAATATCTCAAAACATTACTAAATGGACTTGTATCACTTTCAAATAGAACGGCTCATATATGATCAGCATGACTTGGGGAGTCGATTGGAGCATGTCCCTCTGTCTGTCTGTTGCGACGCGTTTTACTCGGCGGGTATTGAAGCTAGCAAGCTGAAATTTTGCACACGTGCTTCTTATTGTTGCAGGCTGTTTGTATGTTTGATTCACCCAAATTGGATCACTGGGTCATGGGGCTGCCATACAAACCTAGCTCCCAATTTGAGTTCTTCTAAGAAAAACTTTTTTAATTGTGTACCAATTTCAACCAAATTTCACACAAATGTGTTTCTGTAGATAACACAAAATATATGCAAGAATGGATCAAATCGGACCATGGGGCTGCCATACAAACTTAACTCCCCAAATTAGGTTCGTCTAAGAAAAACTTATTTATTTGTGCACCAATTTCAACCAAATTTCACGCGAATGTGTATCTATTGATAACACAAAACATATGTAAGAATGGATCAAATCGGGCCATGGGGTCAGGGGCTGCCATGCAAACCCAAAATCCCACATTAGGTTCTTCTAAGAAACTTTTTTACACCAATTTCACAAAACCTTGAATTATCAAAGCAACAAAAAAGGTCCAAACAAATGGAATCGTACTATGCCATGCTCCCGCATCCCCCAATAAAATTTTCTGAGTAAATGGTTTTCAATTCAATTCAGTTCAATTTATTTCAAGCAGTAATTATAGTTTGACATTTCAGTTAGCATATAGGTTAGATGCCGGCGATGGCCTTAATTATAATATTATAAATAAAATATTTCATAAGCTAGGTTCAGTTCTCTAGAACTAAATGGTACATAATTGAGGAAAAAAGAAATAACTAAAACCTCGTGAATACAAAAATTAAAAATAAACTAAAACTATTACTTAATCTAAGCTCAAATATCTACATCATAATATAATTAAAAGTTCGCATTAATTACTAAGTGCTCTAATGAGGATATTATTACTGATAGTGCAAATTGCCAAAAATTTAGTTGTGCTATTGTTTACAATTTCATTTAGGGTCAAAACTTTTGTCTCTTGGTGTAGTCTATTAGTTGGGTAAAAGAATGGTTTGATACTAATAAATTTTAAAAGTTTGTTTTGTGTGACTTGAATTTTCTTTTTTGTTGTTTTACTGTATTGGCCCCATACAGCTGATCCATAAGATGCGATAGGCTGGATGACCATTTTATATATCAATATTTTATTATCAAGTGATAAGTCAGATTTCTTATTTAAAAGTGGATATAAGGAACAGTATGATTTCATCATTTTTTCACTTGTTATTTCCATTTGAGAATACCCTGAGAGTTTGTTATCAGAAACTAATCCTAGATAGGTGAGCTCTTTTTTCCAAGGAATGTATTCGCCAAGGAAATTCAGGGTGAATTGGGAAGGTTTGACCTTTTCCTCTTTTTCGTGAAAAAAGTTGCCTGCGTCTTCGAGGTATTAAGTCTTATTTTCCATCGAAAATATTACTGGTACAGAGTCTCAAGTTGATATTCTAAATTAGTTGAAATGAATGTGGGATCATCACTGGCGCAGAATATGCATACATTGTCTGCAAAACATGCTATCTCGCAATTGCTATTTGTAATGATATCCGCGGTGAATATATTAAAGAGAAGTGGACTCAAACACGAACCCTGTGGAACACCTGCCGAAATTGATTTTGTTGTAGAGTTTGATGTACCAACTCTAACAGAAAATGTTCGGTTTGAAAGGAAGGATTGTATGATCTTAATCAAATAAATAGGGATGTTGAAATGAATCAATTTGGATATGAGACCATCATGCCAAACCGAATCAAAGGCGTTTTGAATGTCTAGTGCTACTACACCTACGGATTTTTTATCATTGAAAGACTCTTGGATATATTTCCTAAGTCGAAAAGCTTGTTGGACAGTCGAGTGTTTTCGCCTAAATCCAAACTGAAAATCTGGAACTATTTTCAGCCTTTCCACGATTTCACTTAAGCGGGATAGCAAAATGTTTTCCAATACTTTGCTTGTTGCAGGTAACAGACTGATTGGATGATAGCTGTCTGGTTTTCTGTGGTCTTTGTCAGGTTTGGGTATCGGTATTACCGTCGCATGTTTCCAAGCTGTAGGGAAATAAGATGTCATCATGGATGCATTAATTATAAAATTTAATCTGATAATTGCCTTCCTTGGAATATTTTTTAATATTACATTTGAAATTTTGTCAAATCGGCTTTTTTAATTTTGGTAGATTTAAGAATTTTTCGGATTTCGCCTGGGGATGACAAGTAGACAGTATTTCGATCAAAGGTGGAGACAGATAAATCATGAATTTTATTCTTAACTATTTGATTCAGAATAGAGCCCCCCAAATGTAACGACATTTTATGCGCCTTTTCAAACACTTCGGAAATCCTTTCAGCTTTGTCTGAACTATCAAACACTAGATTTCCGTCGTTGTCACGCAAGGGTGGCATTATTTTGCATCGGCGGAACACTTTATTTAATCTCCATATATTTTTGCTGTTTTTCGGAAGGCGTTTCAGCCTAGTGTTCCACTTTTCGTTACGATTCGTTTATAGTCGTTTTTAAAACGGGGTCTCGATTTCTTTGCCATCTGACTCGGAGAGAATTACGAATATGTATAAAACTTTTAGTTTGGTTGTCTATGACGTTGATTTGAGTTAACGGTTTTTGGATAGTCGTAGTTGAGTAATCTAGCGCATTGTTAATTTTGCTATAAAATTCACTGAGCAAGGAATCACCCTGGGGAAGGAAATTCTATTGTTGCCCACTTATTCCAACCAAACCCCACACAAATATTGTTTTGTCGACGCAACGAACTTTTGTGAAGAGGGAAGGAAAAGAATAGGGGGGTTAAGAAAGTCGTAGTTACGCCCGAAAAAACTTTTAGCACGAGGAAAGAGAAGGGTATCCAAATTTCGGCCGCGCCCGAAATTAGCCGTGGTCTCGTTTGATTTTTTTTTTGTTCAACATGTTTCTCTTTCAAATTAGCTGTCTTACATTATGTACGTGCATTTTAAGTTGATTTTGCATACGATACGAACACCAGCAGCACGAGTGTGTAAGCATTTTTTTACTAAAATTTTAGGGAAATCAATGAAAACACCCGGTTAACCGGAAAACCGGTACTTGGAGCCCGGTTAAAACCGGACGGTCTAACCGGCTTTGCAAAAAAACCGACAACCGGGTTATGGGCCGGTTTTTGACATCCCTAGTACGAACTGTACACATCAGTCGGAAATTGTTACAATAAGCAATTTAAAATCCACCTCCAACGGCGAATTCATTCTCGCACTAACTTTTCTCTTTCACCTTATCCCGGGTAAATTTGCTCCACAAGCTCTCATCTTTCATACAGGCACTATTTCGCTCTGCTTCTGTCTCGCCGTGGCTAGCGATTGTGAACAATCTGGCTGTGGATTTTTTTCATGAAACAGGTGGGTTGGTGTATTGGGTTTGATGTAGAGGGCGCATGCTAAAGCAGTTTTATACGCTGCGCACGGTTGCGTATGATTTTTAATGTATTATAAAAATCGTGTGTGCAAGAAAAAAATTCAAAAAACAATGTCACGCTTTCTTGCTTTTTTTATTATGAAATAAGAAGGGAAGCATTGCTTCCAAGGACGCCACGCCGCTGGTTGCCTTTTATATTTCGGGATAAGAGAACAAAAACGAATATTAATCATAGAAAATCGCTTTATTGTTTTTCAATATATTCCCCATGAAGATCTATACACTTTTGCATGCGTTTGAACTAATTGTCGAAGCACTTTTGCCACTATGATTGAGGTATCTCCGAAACATCCATTCTGAACGCAGCAACCGCTTCTTCAGGTGAGGTGTTGAAAAACGTTGACCTTTCAGTTTGTTTTTTACGTACGCGAATAAAAAGAAGTCATTCGGTGCCAAGTCAGGACTATACGGCAGATGACCCATCAAATCGATGTTTTGAGTGCTCAAAAAATGCAGTTCTTTGAGCTGATATGCGCGAGCTCGCATTGTCGTGGTGAAATGTGATCCGTCTTCGGCGGTTGGTTTTCCTGATTTCTTGGAAGACAACTGGCAAACAAATGATTGTGTACCACTCAGAATTGACCGTTCTGCGTTGTTCTAGTGGTACGACATGTCCAGTTTTTCCGAAATAACAGGCGACCATTTGCTTGGAAGTGCTTCGTGCGCGAACAACTTTTGTTGGATTTGGCTCATCTTGAAATACCCATACAGCCGACTGCTGCTTACTTTCGGGCTCATACGCGTAAATCCACGATTCATCACCTGTCGCGATGTCATGGACGTGTTTCGAAGCACCGCGATCGTATTTTTTGAGCATTTCTTTCGACCAATCGACACGAGCCTTTTTTGAGCGATTGACAAATTGTGTGGGATCCAACACGAACAAATTTTTTTGACAGTCAAATGTTCATGCAATATTGAATGTATGCTAGTCCCACTAATGCCTAAGGTTGTCTCAATCTCACGATAGGACACATGACGATCTTGCAATATCAGTTAGCGCACAGCATCAATGGTTTCCGGAACAACAACCGATTTTGGACGACCTTCACGAAATTCGTCTTGGAGTGAACTACGACCTCGATTGAATTCAGCATACCATCGATTAACATTGGTCGTTGATTGAACTTCATCGCCAAAAATTGAATTCAGTTCATCCATGCACCGTTGCTGAGTTAATCTACGTCGAAAGTTGTAAAAAATAATCGCACGAAAATGTTCACTATTTAATTCCATTATTTGGCCGAGATTAATCTTTTAAGTTACTGTAAAAAAAGACAAATAGCGCTTGTATGTCAAAACGTTCTGAGTACCTACGTATAACCTCAAAAATGTCAAACTTTACGATAGAGCTGTCAGTTGCCAAATTGCAACACTAGGGTTTTCCAATCCCGAAATATAAAAGGCAACCTCTTTTATACGGAGAGTTTTTATATTGCTGTCAAACATCCTGGTCTTTTGCTTGCCTGAAAATATTGTTTTGCAATACGAAAAATTAGGCTGAAACAATCAGTGCTAATCTTTGACCTAAATTAAATGTTGCTCGTCCTATTACAAACAGAGCACTATTTTGTAAATGGGTGCATACAACAGACGGGAAAAAACCAAACATTTGTAATTTGTTTTTTTTTTAAGAAAAAACAATGCGTCCTGAATTTTTTGTTTTGCATACAATAGACAAAAACAAAAACACCATAATAACCCCTACTACTACTGCAAAACAGACCTCATATCGTGCATGAGAGAACTCTTTTCAAAAAACACATTTTGCACACTGAATTATTAATTTATACCAACACACAATGTTTATCCACCTTTGGCGGCGAGGCGGGTGTAAAATTTCAAACGTCCTGTGCTGAAATTTTAATGTGCATTTTGATAAATTAAGCATGAAAGTAATGTGAAAGCCATGTCTAATTGCTCTTCGTATCAATAATTCAACTGGACGATTAAAAAATAGATGTCTGGCCACAAATTGCCTTGTCGAATTAAACATTTTTAATTCCACCTGACCAACAGACGACCATGGCCGGATACACATACACCAGGATCCTGGAAAATTATTAATTACTCTGTGTAAACAAACTCAATTAAATTTCATATGGCCGATTCTTCGCATTAAATCTTAATTATTCTATACGAGTATTTTCGTTTCGTCATGAAAGAAAACAAAAAATTGTTGGCCTACCGTAAAGGGCACTGCACAATATTTTCGGACGCAATCCTATTTTTAGTGGCGCCTAGTAATTTGCGTGATTTGAAAAAAAGAAATCTTGTATGTAAATATTTGATACTGAACAGGTTGCCTATAAGTTTAATGTGCGGCATAGTGGTCTATAATTAACTGGAAATATATGCTTAACGCAGCGAAGCTCTTGAGTTTTAATTTTCTTTGATATACTGCTCAGATTGGGCTAAATGAGCGGAATAATGTGTGAAAAATCAATTTGTTTGGATGTTTTATGTGTGTAAAAACACGATGTGTGTGTTATCAGTTCAGAATAAGAAAATAGTGAGTGGTAATTAATTGGTGTAATTTTATTATGACTTTTGTTTATATAGAATATGTATAGTGGAACTATCGACGGTTATCTTTGATCTCTTGTCACTCCAGTTGGTTATTTGATAAAATCATGTGCTTTTACATAGCTACTAATATTTTCTACCGCTAATAGGAAATGGAATATTTAAAAGCTCTATTCGTGATATTGTCCTTGATTAGTTTAAGGGTGAAATTCTCAGGACTATTAAGGGGCCTTGTGAAAAACGAATCTCACATTTCCGTGTCTTTCGAGTTATTTAATCAAGATGCGTTTTTTAGCTAAATCATACCAGCAATGAAATTTAGATGTCACAAGAGGAATATGCAGTCCGAGAGACAAAAATTGCACCGAATATAGACGAACTACCGTCAAAAACGCAGAAATTTGAGGCTAGTTGAATGCAATCAGAATGATCAGAGAATGTCTAAACACTTGCATGGCAATTTTTCGTTAATCTTGACTTAGTGTAGTTAGTACGTGATAAACCTGGTACATTAGATTGCAAAAAAAAAACGGAAAAAAATTACTATCAACTGTAGCTATACCGCTTAAGGCCGCGTACACATACAGAGCGGCGCCGAGGTTTTCCGGGCCGGGCGATGCGATGCGATTTGTTGCGAGCCGACGCGATTTCTTTCTATGGCAAGAAAACCGGATTTTTCAAGGGGATTTCATCCGGCGCTGGCTCGTACGATTTGCTGCTGATATGGCTATGACTTCAGATCGACTTCGTGACATAGGGCTTCGAGTGTTCTACCATTGATATTTTCAATATATGTACACACAAACGTGTCGGTATATTTATGTAGTGTTGTAGATAATTGTGGTTATTAATGAATGCATTGTCGTAGGTAATAATAATGTAGTACCATTGGTATTTTCTATACATATACATACGTACTTGTCGGTATGGCTATGTAGTGTTGTAGATAAATTGTAGGTAGGTCTAATGATGAATGACTGAAAGAGGTAGGTATCCTTTCTGGAAATTTGCAGTGTTAGCTTACGCGTTTCAAAACAATTTTCGGGCCGCATTTGGGTTTGGTGTTAATTGTTGTTAAAATATGTATGAATGGGTGAAATAGGTAATTTTTGGAAACATGCAGTGCAATAAAACCCAGTTTCTAGCGTACGCGCACTTTTATGAGCCTGCCGGCCAAAAAATGGCATCCCCGTTTCTCGGGGAAATACTCGTCCAATCGGTGGGGCAGAAACACTAAGGTAAATTTTGGTCGTTGATTCCGGATTTGAGGTTAAAAACAAGAATTTTTTTTTGCGGTTGCCCGCCCCCGAAATTGTACCCGTGTTTTCTCGGGGAAATACTCGTCCAATCGGTGTGGCAGAAACACTAAGGTAAATTTGGGTCGCTGATTTGAATTAGAGGTCAAGAACAAGGAAAAAATTTTTGGGGTTGCCCGCCCCAAAATTGTACCCCGGTTTTCTCATCAACGTAGGTTCCCACAACTGACCTAACGTAAGTGTACGCCACAAAACCGGGTTGTGCTGTACTGCATATTACCTCAAATCTTACTTCTTTGAGCCATTCATAGATACAACCACAACTGTCAAATCCGAATACCGCCCTTTTTTGGGGGTACGGGTACGCTACGATCTGGGTTGGACAGCACTGTAAATTTCCACAAAGGCTATTTAGTAGACCAATCCATTATTAAATCACCTACACACGGCTATTTCTTCATTTAATATCTACAAATCTATAACACTATACAAAACGACATGTATGTATGTATGTACAAATATTCCCAATGGTAATGCAACGCGATCTGCACAAAGCATGCCTCTCATGTCGATATCCCCCTATCAGCATCAAAAAGCATAAAACCAGACTCTCTATGTCCGATTACATACATACAATACACCATGCCACTACGAAACCGATCCAAATACAAATCGTATCCTCCATGTCGCTCCCACCGGCGACAAGGCACCTTCGACATGGAAAAGTTCTCCATCTTACAACCACATGCCACTACGAACCCGATCCAAACACAAATCGCATCGTTCATGTCGCTCACATCGGCGACAAGGCACCTTGTAGCAGCTGTTGAAAGCACGATGATTCGACATGGAAAAGTTCTCCATCTTACAACCACATGCCACTACGAACCCGATCCAAACACAAATCGCATCGTCCACTTCGCTCACATCGGCGACAAGGCACGTTGCAGCAGCTGTTGAAAGCACGATGATTAGACAGGGAAAAGTTCTCCATCGTACAACCCGACGTCGCATCGCAAGCAGTCTGAATGGCACAAGCAGGTTCGTGCTGGTTCCTATTTAAATGCTTAGAAATTGTTTTTCTTGCGATGGGAAGCTTATCGCATCGCATCGCGTCGCCCGGAGTGTGAATGGGTGGTAACGCATTTTAAAGATTAATGGCGCGTTGGACCCGCAATTATGTTTTCTCTAACATTTTCATGGACAGGTTTTCGGAGAAATATACACTTTCGGAGTTATAAGTAAAATAAATGGGAAAATTCCGAAAATTTTGTGGTTTTGACCCTGTTTCGCAACGAAAGTTTTGTGAAAGCTCCGGATTCAAACTCAGCACCCCAATAAACATAAGAAACAAAAAAAAATTGTCTGCACTACACTTTGCAATCTGAAATCACCTAATTTGGCTCTAAAATTTAAAAAAAAAACTAATAGGACGAACAGTCCATCTTTGAACCAAGTTAACAGATATGTAAGTTACATTCAATTTTCAAGATCTTAGCTACTTTTTTTGTTGAGGTGTTGAGATCAACAGCACGCTCAGCAATGTTATTTATCCCTATCATAGAGACCATATTCCGTCACATGGGTCGTGAGTTCGAAAAACACCATAAACTAAATTCGTTCACGGTGAGTCTCGAAACCAAGACTCTGAACACCGAAGATGCGCGCAGTAACCACTACACCAGCCAGACTATTTTAAAATTTGCCTAGCAATATTTCAACTGATAAATACTCGATTGAAACTTTTCTCGATCTGAGGTTTAAAACTAGGTTCTTAGGAACGGTTTAAATGGTGAGAGCGAAACAAAAAATCCTCTTAGAAGCTTTAAAAATGAGCTGTAATGAACCCGATTCTTACGTTGCCTCTTCCTCATCACCTAATAAAGGGACAAGAAATGGAAATGATGAGTCCACTGATGATGTACACGACACTTACTGGACCTGCTTTGATGAAATCGGTGTAGAAAGCATGCAGAGTGAGGATATGATTTATCTATCATCACCTTGTAGCAGCGTATTCAGTGAGCGGTTATTTTCTGAAGCAGGTCTTGTCTACGAGGATAAAAGGAATCGTTTTGCCGAGAAACTTGTCTTCATTTATCATAACTACTAGTGGACTTTTATTATTAAATGGACTAAAGAATTTTAATTAAAATGCGAAAAACTTTAAATATTCGGTATCCGGCCGGATAGTAGCTTCTATCCGGCCTATACCGGATACTAAAAAAATTGCCGGATAGTAACCGAATATCCGTGACATCTCTAGAAATTATTAGCAATTGACCTTCAGTTTTCGTCATCCTCAGCAGTACACATAGTTCTCAGTGAAACTCCTAATCACTAGCCTCGCCTTGAGGATGAATTTCTGGTTATTTTTATACCCTTCGCTCATAGAGTGAAAGGCTATATTAACTTTGTCATTAAGTTTGTAACGCAATGAAGGAAGCATCTCCGACCATATATAAAGTATACACTGCCTGTCAAAACTATAGCCGCACCATAAAACAGGCTAAAGGTACGTTGTCCTCGACGAGGCCGCACGACAGCGACTCGCTCATTCCATATAAAAACTCGTTTCTCTCTCATTCTAAAAACGAGTTTTTATATGGAATGAGCGAGTCGCTGTCCTACAGTCGTGTCGAGGAAAATGTACCTTAATCCTTTAAAATTGAAAGAGAGCACAGTTATACCACATACTATAAACATAGGGTATATAAAAAGACAAATAAATTCAAAAAAAGTTTCCTTAAATTTCAAACCGTTATTTCTCTGTAAAGGAAAATCTAAATTTCCCGTATGTCATAACAATAGCCGCACTTGGAACTAGTATGCGAAAAACTGATCGGAAAGCGGAAATTGAGGTAATTAATAACGGGAAAAATCTTTTTTAAATAAAATTGACTCCGAGGGATTATTTTGTTTATTTCTCAATAAATAATTATAACAGTTTTGGGTGTTTTGCTTATTGACATCTCAGTATCGATAATCTTTTCTTTTACATAGAAAACTCTTTGGAATATTATTTTTTACGTAATAATGTTTCTTAAAGATTTCCTGTCTAATTTTGATGAAGGAGTGGCCACCTCCATAACATTTATTACATCAAAACCTTCTTGAAGTGCAATGATTGGTGAGAGATGATATCATCTCTTGCTACAAATTCCGTTATGTGTCATGTCACTGTATTAAAACGAAAACAGTTTATGGTAAGGACATTCCAGAGAAATTTCCACTATATTAGAGGTGGTTACAAAAACTTTTAAACACATAAACAACCCTGAATAATACTATTAAGGATCTCCGACCGAAGTTTGCATTTAGATCTATATGGACATCCGGCAAGTGCTCATTAAAAGTATTAGCCAGGATACTCTACCTACAGAACAGTTGATTTCGTCACTTCCAGCATAGGAAAAATTTCATCGGGATGTCCTGACGATAAACAGCTTCCATTTTATACAGAAGATAGGACATATAACGGGTTTTGAAGCAAGAAATTGCATCATCTCTCACCAGTCGTCGTACTTGAAGCTGCTTCCAATGGTACAAATCTTAGGGAGGAGGCCTCCAATCTATCCAAATTAGACAGTAAACCTTGGAGAAACATTATTACGTAGAATTTATTTAAAAAAAAAACCGATTTCGAAAAGTTTTTTTATCTAAAAGCAGCGGTTATGGATGCTTTGGGGTTAATAAGCAAAAAACTGGAAAAACTGTTAAAATTATTTTGTGGAAAATAAACAAAACAATCCCTCAGAGTCTATTTTATTTCAAAATGATCTCTCCCGTTATTATTTTCCTTAATTTGTTCCAAGTGCGGCAATCGTTATGACAGACGGGAAATTTAGATTTTCATTTACAGAGAAATAACGGTTTGAAATATAAGGACACTTCTTGTGAATTTATTTGTATTTTTATTATCCCTTATGTTTATATTAGGTGAAATAACTGTGATCGCTTTGAATTATAAAGGATAACTCTGTTTTATGGTGCGGCCAGCGCCCGCTCTAAGGGGGGGCAGGCCGGGCGGTCGCCCGGGGCGCCAACTTTTAGGGGCGGCTTTTTGGCTAGCACTCGAATAATGGAAAGTGGAAAGGAAATCATAGAAACTATACAAATGAAATAAAAAGGGGCGAAAAAAATGTCGAAAGACCGGAAACCAATTGACACTCGCAAAAATCATTTTACATTTTTTAGAGACGGTGGAATATGTTTTTTATAGGTAAAGAAACACTTCCTAATTAAAAAAAAATGCGTTGAACATATTTTTTATTTACCAACTGTTTCATTAATTCTCTTTTGAAAGTTTTGGTTTGTCCTTGAGATGCTTTCATTTGATGAGCCTACAATTTACACGAGGTTCTGCATTTAAAAACCGAGCATACTTAGTGAAAGTCGCCCCCAATTTGACTTCCAAGAGGCAGGAACAGTTCGTTATGTGCTAATTAAATTCTTCTTAAAAAAAGAAAGTCATTAACTAATTATGCGCTAATTTTCCTATTGAAAATTTAATTCACCAGAATTAAGGATTCTAATTGGCTCCACTTTCATGATCCCTAACTCATTCTAAAGAGAAGGGATGCTATGGAATATGTTCTAATTTGATTTCCGTGAGATAAAGAATCGCATAAACGCTCAGCATATAAAAGCACTCATACCCAAAGAGCAAAATTTTCATTACTAGTTTTTGGAGTCGTTTTCGATAACTTCCACCCACTTTTCGCATCAATTCGCACGATGTCTTCGCGAATTTCTCCGCCTAATTTGTTTCTGCCAAGATACTAATATCGGAATTTGGCTAGGTTTTCTCAATTTAACTAGTTCTGAATCCGGCTTATTGAAGTTTATATGCTGCGAATTGTTTAATGCCGGCCCCACACTGTCCGCGGTTTGCCAAACCGGGCGAGACAAAAAACTAAAGTTGTGGACAACACACGTTTGGAAGAGACAGAGACGACGGGGGAATTTAAAAAACGTTATTTTTTTTTATTTAATTCCCCCATCGTCTCTGTCCGCTGCCAGGCTTATGTTATCTACAATGTTGATCATTAGTACCGCGCGGTTTAGCTAACCCCGCACAGTGTGGTTGCGGCATAAGAAAGTTATCATTAACCAGTCCAAAATGCAAGTAGGGCAAACGAGAAAAATCCTTTGGCACAACATTTTCCAGAGCAGGATGTCTTCGGGGATCTAATGTTTTCACATTAATTTTTAATTTTTGGTTCATCTTATCCAATGGTTAGTCTTATCGTATAAGAGGTTAAAACGCCAGAATTTGGTTGACCAATCAAAAACTATTTGTGAATTAATTTCCACAATTTTACAGCTAATCAGAGCATTGTAACATCGGTTATCCAGAAACACCGAGGTAATCCAGTGTTGTGTCAACCTTGGGGGCCAAAATTATTAGGTAAACTTGTAATAAATTAAGTTTGGAAAAGGTGGCTAAATACCTATGGGCAATAATTTGTTTGTGATGTGGTCTGAAACAAAGATATGCACTAGTGAAGCTTATTTGGCTGAAAGGCGAAAAATCGGGTAATATGCTTAAATTGTTATGTTTACGATAGTTCACACCCATGTGATGTCCTCACTAAATAAAGAATTACTGGGTCTTTGAAGCTTGACCTTCTTTTTAAGATATGCATTTAAACAAAATGCAATCGGCGAGAAAGCTATTAGACAAAGTCAACGACTTCTTTCTAATGCGAATTCCGGGACAAAATAATTTTTCGAAGGGGCTTAATATTTTTCTACACAAAGGCCGCCTTAAATCTCAAATAACCGTCAGCAAATTGTTTGTAGAACTGAGAGAACGATTTCTAAAATACATAATTTAACCTCAAATAAGCCACCGACTTCTTGATGAATTTAAGTGAATATCTTAGACTTTAGTTTAACACCTACACATTTTTACGCTTTTGTGCTGATACATATTGTGTTTCTTCGAGCTAGCCGCGGGACGTACAAAACTGCTAGGTGGGTCGCATGGGGCCCGCGAGTTTGATATGCCTGCCTCAGTGGATAAAGAGGCTATTTTATGAATTACAGGGGCGTTGGTTCGAGTCCCACCGTAACCAGGATTTTTTGTGTCGGAGCTACTCTTAAATCGCTTTTACAAAAATAACGACCAAAATACTATTTTCCTGGTATAATACAGAAGGGCGGCAAATTGTCCACTTGCCCGGGGCGGCGTAAGCGCTAGAGCGGGCGCTGGGTGCGGCTATAGTTCTGACAGGCAGTGTATATGATCAGCATGACTTAACGAGTCGATTGGCCGATGTCCGTCCGTCTGCCTGTTCTGACGCGTTTTACTCGGCCAATTTGAAAGCTCTGAAGCTGAAATTTTGTACAAATGCTTCTTTTTGGTGCAGGCAGTTTGTATGTTTGAATCGGTAAAATCGGACAATGGGGTCATGGGGTTGCCATACAAACCCAACTCCCCAAATTAGGTTCTTCTAAGAAAAACTTTTTTATTTGTGTAGCAATTTCAGCCAAATTTCACACAAATGTGTTTCTATTGATAACACAAAACATATGTAAGATTGGATCAAATCGGACTATGAAGTCATTGGGCCGCCATACAAACCCAACCCCCCAAATTAGGTTCTTCTTAGAAGCATTTTTACACCAATTTCACAAAACCTTGAATTAATGTGTCTTTATCAAAGCAACTAAAAAGTTCAAAACAAATGGAATCGTACTATGAAGCCATGCTCCCGCATCCCCCAATAAAATTTTCTGAGTAAATATTTTTATTTGCCCACTTAATCCAAACACAAACATTGTTTTGCCGACGCAACGGAACTTTTGAGAAGACTGAAGGAAAAGAATGGGGGAGGGATTATGTACAGGTCGTAGGTACGCCCGAACAAACTTTCAGGCCCGTATGAACATTCCTTAACTCAAGGAGACCTTGAGTCAAGAATGCCGAAATTCTATAAATTAAATGTAATTTCCCATACTTTTTCATAGAAATCATTTATATTCAGGAGTCAATGCATCCTTGATTTAAGGCGAAACTCAAGGAGACCTTAAGTTTTCAATAGACTTGAAATATTATATTTCAAGGAAAGTGGGTAGCTACCTTGACTTTAAGTGAGGTTGACTATAGAAAATTTCAAGGTCTCCTTGAGTTTCTCCTTAAATCAAGGATGCATTCACTCGTGAATATAAGTGATTTCTATGAAAAATTATGGAAAATGACATTTAATTTATTGAATGTCGGCATCCTTGACTCAAGGTCTCCTTGAGTTAAGGAATGTTCATAAATACGGGCCTTAGCCCGAGGAGAGCGAAGGGTATCCAAGTTTCGACCGCGCCCTAAATTAGCCTCGGTCTCGTTTTATTTGAGCCAATTTAAAATTCTTTCGATGAATATGTTGTTGAAACCACCCAATCGCTTATTAAATCCTTACGCTCGTTTAGTCTGCTTGTGACCTTAACTGTCAATCTTCACCCCATACACGGAACAAATATAATACCATTTCGCTTTAAACTTAAAGGAAATACATTTTATGAAAATGTAACCGTCAAGGCATACTAAATCCCGCAAGTCAACATAACATTTTATTGAAAATTGATTACTGCACAAACTTCCATGAAAAACCTTTCTCCCACTTCAATCTTACATATATACCATAGGCAAGCAATATCCTTGCGAAAAAGGTCTCAACAAATTTTCCATTGACGTTGATCTTGAATCGATTTTCGTCCTCGCTCTAAACGAAAGCGGTCGTTGTCGTTGCCATATCGTATCGCACCCAACATTGGTGCGGTTTCAATCAAGGCAAAATAATTGATTCTTCTTCGCGCATCAAGCGAAAAATTAAAATCAATGATTTACATAATTTACCATTTCAAAAGTTTAATAAGCAAATGATTGACCGAAAACATCTGCTTGAGAAAGCCCGGCTTTTCGCAAAGCATACTTCAGCAGTATGCCATTGCCATAATATCATTGTGCACAAGGACTTTTTCGTGGAATGAAATGTTGGAGAATATACACATACTTATCGCGCAATACTTGCCATCAGCATGCATTGAAAGTACTTAGCTTCGCAGCACAAGAGCCGCCTCCGCCTCACCATTATTCTATGGTGAGTTTTGTGTGTTCAGCTCGGAATATTGATGAGAATTTCGACGCCTTCGTCCTGGCGGTCCAACTCCTTTTATTCTCTCTATATCGCTCGGCGTGTGTGTGTGTAAGTGTAAGTGCGAGTTCATTGTTGCTTTATACATCAGATTTTACGAGACGCGATTGAAAACTAAGACCCAATTTTACGGCTTTCAACAGTAAAGAGCATAAACGCTTTTATCCTGGCCGTAGCGTGCCGTGATACACGTTCGCGGGTAACAACAGGATACTGTTTTGGAGAGAAGAGGAGTTGGCGAAGGAAGGAAATGTAAACATGTGCTTGAAATCGACGGATTGCGGATCAGTAAACATCTTTTGGGCGTTATAATATGCTTGAAGTGTTATGGATATGACAAATTTCGCAGGAGCAGGTATTCAACATATGATATCGGATGCATTTCCAATCAATTTACCAATATTGTATGTTGATGTGTTGTCTCCATAAGTTTTTTTTTAGGAATTCTGCACAAAACAACAATAACAAAGCCATCTGTATTCCAATATGGGAAAATACAAAATTATAGAAAAATTTGTTGTTGGAACACATTTGATTCAAATAAACCGAAAGGTTGAATGTCTCATCTTGACGGGATTTTGTAAAGGTATTGAGATCAACAGCACGCTCTGCCAGATTATTTACACCCATAAAGGAGGATGGTCAAAACGGTCGTTTGATGAACAGCAATGAAACGTATGTCAAATAAAAGCTTGGGACGAGTAGATTAACGTTTGTCCTAGCGATATTTAGCTAAACAGTGGGAGATCGGAGATATGGGCTATTTAAGTTTTGACAAAAAATGAAAAATCTTACTGCAATAAAATCACATTTACCGAGAAAATATGTAACTCAGAGACTTGAAGTAAATTTTCTAATACACTTAACAGTTTTGACTATCATTGATGGAAAAAATGATTAAAAAATATTAAGTCGTTTTGAAATTATACACGTTCAAAGTCAAAAGTTGCGAATTCTTAAAGTTGTTTTTGTTACTTTTATCTAATTCTTTCTATATTTCGAAATCATTACATGAAATATATTTTATAAAATGAAATCTTTGTTTTGTAGTGAACAAATCCGCTTTACATTATATTTAGTCTATTTTCAAAAGTTAAGAAGTTAATTTGCCTGAAACGACGTAAAGTCTCGCAAAAAAAATACACAATTTTACTAAAATATATCATAACGTTGAACGTGTATGTCGTATCTGACCAAAAACAACAAAGTTGTAAAAGTTACCCCGCCAAAGAAAAATTCATCTGCCGCAAAAAGAATACATATCACTCCAATCCGCTGCTCATATCTAATTTTGTTTGCTGGATGTACTTTTGTTTTAGGTGTAAATGCTGGAGAAGTTTAAATGTACAGGACTACTTCTTAAAGTAATTTGGTGGGAGCTTTAACATTTTATTCAGTGCCACTTTGACGGCTCCCTCCAAATTACTTTAAGAAGTAGTCCTGTACATTTAAACTTCTCCAGCATTTACACCTAAAACAAAAGTACATCCAGCAAACAAAATTAGATATGAGCAGCGGATTGGAGTGATATGTATTCTTTTTGCGGCAGATGAATTTTTCTTTGGCGGGGTAACTTTTACAACTTTGTTGTTTTTGGTCAGATATCATATATTTTTGCATACTTAAATAGCCAACTAATATTTTTGTTTTGGGAAAAGTTTCAATAGGTTTTTGTTCAGCATATTCCATAAATTTAATATCATAAGTTATGTTCACAGGGTCTTCTTTAAAATAAATAGATACTGCAAACGCAATTGCAAATACGCCACAAATGGCTGTTACTGAGATTTTAAAAATAATTTTGGGATGAAATGGGTATAGTTTATTAATATGTATTTTGTGCAAAATAGATTTGTGTTATGGCTCTGCTAACATTCTGTTAGTAATCTGTTAATTTTTTGTTAACTCTGTTAATGCTCTATTAACGTTCTCTTAACACTCTATTATCTTTTCGTTAATGCTCTGTTAACGTGCTGTTAATGTTCTCTTAATTCTCTTTAATCATTCGGCTAACGCTCTGTAAACGGTCTGTTACCTTTCTTTTATTACTCGATTTACGTTCTGTTAACGTTCTGTTAAGACTCTGTTAATTTTCTGTTAACACTCTGTTAACGATCTGCTTACGCTCTGTTCTTGCCTTGCCAACGCTTTGTTAACGTTCTGTTACTGATCTGTCTTAATGCCCCCCTGACCCAGTGTCCCAAAGTCACATTGTCCCAATGTCACATTGTCCCAATGTCACATTGTCCCAATGTCACAGTGTCCCAATGTTCCAATGTCCTAATGCCCTAAAGTCCATTGTCACAGTGTCCTCACGTCCCAATGTTCTAATATCCCAGTGTCCCAATGTCCTAATATCCTAATGTGCCAATGTCCCAATATCCTGATGTCCCAGTGTCCCAATTTATATCCTATTGTCCCAATGTGCAAATATCAGTATCGGAATATTCCAATGTCCCAGTCTCCCACCTAATGTCCTAATATCCCAATGTCTAACTGTCCTAATGTCCCAAGGTCCTAATGCCCCAATTTCCTAATATCCCAGTACCCGAATGTCCCAAATGTCCCAGTATCCTAATGTGATAATATCCCAATGGCCCAATGTCCTAATGTACCAGTGGTCAGTGTCCCAATGTCGCAGTATACCATGTGTCCCAAGGTCCCAATAGCCTAATGTCCTAATATCCCAGTGCCCCAATGTCCCTGTATCTCAGTGTCCTAATGTCCCAGTATCCCAATGTTCCAATATCCCAATGTGCCAATATCCCAATGTTACAATGTCCCAATGTTCTAATATCCCGATGTCCCAGTGCCCCAATGTTCCCACGTCCCAGTTTTCGCAGTGTACCTAATGTCCCAATGTCCTAATGTGTTGATGTCCTAATATCCCAATGTCCTAATGACCCAAGACCCTAATGTTCACATGTTCTTATATCCCAATGCCCCTATGTGCGAATATCCCGATGTCCCAATGTCACAACATTCCGATGTCTCAGTGGTCCCATGCCCCTATGTACCAGTGTCCCAATGTCCGATTGTCCCAATATCCTGATGTCCCAATGCCCCAATATCCCGATGTCCCAATGCCCCAATATGCCGATGTCCCCACGTCCCTGTTTCCCCATTGTGCCTAATGCCCCAATGTCCTAATGTTCCAAGACCCTAATGTCCCAATTTCCTAATATCCCACTACCCCAAGATCCTAGTCTCCCAGTCTCCCGGTGTCCCAATATCCAAATGTCCCAATGCCGCAGTGTGTTTTAAAAAATGGTAAATGCGATAAGCCGATAGACGCAATTGTTGGAAATCTTTTGTTAACTTTACCTATTAATTTACCGTTATTCCATCCACTTATCTAAATGGAAGACATTGATTCTTTAGAAGGACCACCAGAGGATCATTCGTTCCAAATTTCATAAAAATCCCATCACGAAGAGAGACAGCAGAAGCAAGTCTTTCTGCAACTGTAGACTTCATTCTGAAATTGGGTTACTCGCTTAAGTCTGTGAGGGTGAAAATTTCACCGTTTATTGCATATATCTTACCCGTTATTGTGCCGATCGAAGATTTTATTTGGAAAGGCACTAGAACAGGATATGTGGAATATTTTGGTAAAAAAAATTTTTTGGGGGCTGTTGCCTGGAAGGCTGTAGCCTGATCAAACAAAAAAGCAAGTTGTCTCCGGTAATCATAGACTTGTTCGCTTTCGTTTTTCTTTTTCCTTTGGCGGGCGAGACGCTCTCGCGTCTCTTGATAAATCGGACTATCAATGAAAACGGATGAGTAAAAAGTTAAAGGATTACAACTTAGGTTGTAAATGAAATGACGTTTTTATTCTCGATCGTGGATTAAGGGATAGTTTTGGTATTTTAGAAGCATATGGTTATGAAGCTAATGTACCTCCTACAAAGGAAAGGGGAGAAAGCCAATCAACCACGGAACAGGCGAATAGATCAAGACTTATAATCATATGCCGGTGGGTAGTAGAAGTTATGAACGGAAATATGAAGCAATCTTATAAGCTGTTTCGTCAAACCAACTTTAATAGATCTCTTCCCCACATGTTTGACGACTATAAAATAGGAGCTAGTCTCTTAAACGCCTTTTACAAGGATCATCGTTTGGCTCCTGAAATAATTAATAAAATTAATGAAAACATTAATAAGCCGAATCAATCCGTCTTTATAAATATGTAGAGATGAATAATTTAAATAGGCATCGAAGCAATTTCGTGGGTATGAAAGCAAACCTCTCATTTTTATAATACTTTCTTCGATTAACAGAGGATTGTTTGATTTTGCACGCTTTAGGCACATATCATATAAAGTTAGCTAGGTCGTATGTTGCAGAGCATTTGCGGGAGGGGATTTATTATGTTGAAATGTGTAGGCATGATGCACTTGAGGGTTTAAGCGAATGCAACATTACGTAGACTAATGTATGGTTTTACGGGTTCGACTACATTCGCGGCATGTGAGAGAACGAATTTATTATGTCTATATTTTAATTGACAGAGAACAGCATGGTATACATTCCATTATAGAGCATTACTGCAACTGTCTTACTGGCAGGCGAACAGTGGGAAGCTGCGCCCATATTCTGCCAGTTTTATGGTATGTAGGATTAGGCAGATTTGAAGAATTCAATCCTCCAGAGCAGCATTTACTAGATGTAATAATCGATGACCAATATTAATTAGCCTTTTCTTACCTAATTTTAATGTTTGTTTTGTTTAAGTGCAATAAACAATGTATGTTTTTCCCATATCTGTGACTAATTTTACGAGGGGATGAGAAAAAAATGCGTTTGGGTTCTTATATACTCACATAACAACCCATAACATTAATGAATGCATTTTAAGGAATGGACTTTTGTATGGAGGGGGGTCTTAATATTTGTGTTGGCGAGCTCCCACGAAAAGGACATAGCGAGAATGCGCAGTAAGAATGCAATTTCCAAAAAATCAGCTCAATTGGAGCTTTTTTCGCAGATTTAGAAGCAAAAAATGAATATAGGGGAAAACGGTTTTTGTATCAAAAGTACCCTTTGTTTTAAAGGAATCGTCCTGATTTTTTTACAGTAGTATAGTACTATAGTAGGGAATAATTTCACCAATTAAGACAATTCAACTGCTATCCAGACGAAAGTTAAACCAAAAAAATTAAAAAAATTGTAGGGGAGGTAGAGGAAATATTGGTCGCATTGTATTCATACTTTACAAAAGGTAAGATCCTCTAGTAAAAACCACTTGTACAAAATTTCAAGTCTCTAGCTTTATTCTTTCAAAAGTTATAGATCGGCAAAGTTGCCCCAAAGGACGAACAAAAGTCGTCCTTTCTCAGGAACCCCAGTGTTTACGGGCCTAAAATTTATATATAAGTTACCCTCTAATATAGCCCTTTCATTTGACACCAGTTTCATTGCTGTTCACTCAACGACCAACTTTCATACAAAAGTGCCCATCCTCCTTAGTTTAAGGTTTTATGAGTAACGTCATGATCTCGCCACATTGGTCCAGAATTAGAAACTTTTCATACACTGTATCTCCTTACAGTGGGCTTCGAACACATGACTCAGTTTTGGCTGACGCTGAGCAACGGTATAGTAGCTGAAGGGAAACCCTTCGAATTAAATTGCTTATTGATTTATTTGTAGAGTCGTACAGTAAGTATTCATTTTCTCTATATGCATATAGAGCAAAATCCGAGAAAGAAGAGCCATAAACCTCACATTTTTTTTGTTCGTTCTTTTCTTTAAACATAATAATCTTTTTGATGGAATACGAAAATCAAACTTGATTGCTGTCAAACAAGACCCCTAGGACGAACCATCTCCATCATGAATACACCAAACAAAAACCAGGAACTTCTTCTAAAAAAGAATGATTTTGAGTAGATGTACTACTCAGGCGAATATGCGGTTTATGATTTTTCATCTCTCGTCTGAAATACTGCCAATGCCAACACCCCCATGATTTTCGAACGCTATTCGCAACGTAAAATATTTCTTTTGCGGCAGTAGTTTGTCCTATTTTACATGTACATTTTGCTTTTATGTATTGTTCTTGATTACAGTACAGCTGCAATTTTCCTTTCTCTCCGCTCTATGCTAAAGGAAAATGTAGGCCTGTTATTCAGTCATCAGGCATCTGACAAACATAAAGCGGAAATGATAACGTTCGCGCTTGCCGCCCTCTGTAACTACCGTGACGAATTTCAATTTGGAAAATGCTTAACGGAGAGCGTAGTGGTAAAATTTGGGTCTTCACACAATTTCGACAATTTGTGCCCTTTATACTGCGAAAAGAGGAGGTGTGTGAAGTTAGCGACGTCACTTTCGATTTTTTCGCTTTTTTTTTTTGCTCAGTTCGTTTTCCCATCGTTAGCCCACGTTTGCTCAGGAAAAATTTTCGTTTGCCCACCCACCAAAAAAAGTTATTGCAAAAACCAAAAAAAAAATTTGTGAAGTTGGCGATTTTTTTTACTTTTTCTTACGTCATTCGTTTGCCCACGTTTGCCGAGGAAAAATTTTCGTTTGGCCACCCATAAAAAAAAGGTATGGACAAAAAACATTTTCAATTTCACTCACTATTTGGAGTGACTGATCTGGTCACCCTAAGCATGCCTCCGCGGTCTGACTTGACCACTTCCATTGTCCATTGGGTGCCCTCAGTAACCTATGAATAATCGTCGTTTGGCCACCCCTGCGAAAAGAGATACACTCTAAAAACCGTTGCTAGTCAGGAATTTCACTAAAAAAAATTCTCATTTTGGTGAGTTTGACTCAATGAATAAGAAGACAAGGAAGTAGCATTACCGAAGGAAATGGTAACCAATTGTTTACTAGTGTGCATTTCACCACTACTAATGTAACCCACCAGTGGCGTGTCATAATTTTCGTGGTAGGGGCAATACAAATTCAAACAATAAATTTCATAATTTAAGATGTTGATTTTGACATAATTTAAGTTGAATATTGTATTATAAGTATATAAATTTCGAAAGGAAATATTTTTGGTAAAGTTATCAAATTTTGCGTACACATTCAATGTGAAATCAGGCAACTATAAAACAAGTAAATAACACTTATTTGTAATATGTATTAAAATTTCTCAAAACTGGTAAGACACGGCTAGTTAGAAATACACACTACACAATATAAATCCAAAATGTCCACTAAATATCTCCCCATTTGATATGTTATCATGATACGCCACTGTCGTGTAAATACGATGCCAAACGTCAATGTATTTTTGTTTCAAGGTCAATGCAAATGGTAGCAATTCGTACAGACACACCAATTTAAACTGTTGATATTTCTTTTATAAATGCACACTTCAGTAATTTGTTCATTCGGTATGAAAGTACACTTTCGAAATATTATTATACAAGAGGCTTACTTGTAAAAGGATACTCCTTTTCGCGCAGATCTTCTCCTATTGACACAGCAATGCGCTGCACACTTCATCACTCTAAAACAACACGCAAAATAATATTTTGTAAAAGATACACTGCTCGTCATCAGATTAGCACACCCCTTCACATTAATAACTTCGGCAGATTTCCAACCAAACTAAAAAAGCTAAAATTTCATAATTATAACTGTTAATATTCTTAATTTTTGGTCCCTCTTCCGCAGATAATAATTTTCTCTTATCCATATTAAAGCTAATATATTACTTAAACAACAACAAAAAATTAGGGGTTCTACGTCCTCAATTGTGGAAGATCGACAAAAAAGAAATTACATGTGCTATCCTGATGACAAATTTTAAATGGCTATTTTGTGTGTTCTTTTTCGAAAAACAATTATAAAACTTAATTAAAAAATGGAAACACAATACTTTTTGTTTTAATTAACTAAGGGCCGTATGTACAATCAGGGTTTAACTCATCGTTTAGTTAACTGTGGTTTAATTTTAAACTCCGTTTAACTAATTGGGTAAAAATACACTACGCGATAATTGAAATTCCCGGCTAACCAGCAATTTAATTTTTTAAAAAAATAATAGTTTTCATTAGCAACAGCATATTTCCGGATCGTAGCTATTAACATTTTTGATTTTAAAATGAAATGAGCCAGATGAAAATTCATGGTTTAACTACTGCTTGTCAGTTTAACTAAACTCCGTTTAAGGAAATTGACAAACAGTTAAACTGTCGTTTAAACTGCAGTTCATTGTGAAAAATTAAACGGTCGTCGTTGGCCGTTTAACTAATGATTTTTAGCCCAAGAAAAATATACCAAAAAAAGGCAATCGGGCGGCAAAGATAATAAATTTCTAATTTTTTGATGGGGATGGACCTCTGACCAGTAGGCGGCCTGCAACATGAGGGAAAAATGTAGAAAGGTGGTATTTTTTCAGTTTTGGATTGTTTCGAAATCGGCAAAGATACCGCAAAGTAGTCTGAAAATTTTTTTTTGCATCGATGTATAATATAGGCTTCACACCTTTTCTTTTAAAAGTTAGATGCTCAGGGTGTCCAACTTATTTTTACGAGGGTTACACTATTGGCTTGCAATGGCGGGCAAAACATGCTTCATGCTGGAGAAGACATTAATTATTTCATGTTTTTTATTATTTTTAACGCTAAGGAGAAACATTTTTAACGATGCAAACATTCACTGTTACTTGACGACGACCGTTTAATTTTTCACATTGAACATGGATGGTCCGATCTAGGTAGATACATTGGAGTCAATTTTCGAAGTCCCTCTCCTTCGCAAATATCTTTAATTTTATTATTTTTAAATTATTGATATTTGTAAAAATCGACAAATTCAAAACTTGAAAGGATGCCGTAGGAGCATTTTTAGAAAACTTTCCAATATAACAATTAGCTGCGACAGTGGGTGAGCATATATATAATTTGATATATTTTTTATACCTAACCGCATTACGGGAGCTTAGAACTCTATAATTGGCTGATGGGGCGGTTAACCCAGGTTGAGTTAGTTTTTTGAATAGAGAGATAGAAAGCAAGAACCCGACAGTTTCTTTAGGTTTATCTGCACAGTTGGTAGCAGCATATCAAAAATCGGCAGAAGAACGGGAATCCAACTTCGATTTATGATCTTTACGAACGTTTAACTTCAGTGATACAAAACATTTCATTAAAGTTTGTACAAATTGCTACATTAGGGCGCGTATGCTGGACAAGCCTGTGCTTGAAAGGGCGCCAATACTTGCCACCAAAACCAGCTCACTCAAACTAAGGTACCTTTCATAAAAAATGACGCTCACGACCATATGTTCGACAGTACGAGTAGATTATTAAAACGCACTGAAAGAACCCATGAAGGGTCATTTTGTAGAGGGGGCATCCTTATCCATTTTGGTCGAGCCGTGAAATCAAACTCTTTGTCCTAGTTCAAAGAAAAGAAAATATAGCAGAAAACTGTGCACAATCCGCCAATTTTCAATATTATTGGGACTGTGAACAATACTCCCTGCATGAACAGGAGCGAGTTAATAATTGCTCTCGAAACAGGTCATAATTTAAAAACAATATTAACCTAAAAACAACTATTTCATACTGCTATTTTTAAGTTCAACCTTCTAATTAAAATCCCAAGCAGAAAATATTAGTATTTTGCTCTGCCTATTAACATGTATTGTTACGTATACAAGTTTCCATGGAAATATCGGTTGTTTACGATTGAGCGAGCTGATTGTTCAACCAATCAGCAATTATCTCGCTCACCGAAATCGTTAAACTGCGTTTAACTTGTGCGTGCTGACTGCTGATTGGTTAAACAATTTTAAACTGCTGTTAACTTCCATGGTAACCTTTATTGTTTACGATTGAGCGAGTTCTATTTTGCAAATTTCAACGCTTACTGCTATTTAGCTTATGAAATAATAAAAAAGAAGGTAGCGCGGACATTTTTCAATTCGTTCTGTGCACATGAACTTGTGAAATTGTGACCAAAGAACTTCACAAGTGTTCATTTCCATTAATATTTTTAATTTACGTGACGCAGATTCAAAATTTTCATAAGTGATTTTGATGCTGAAGACGTCTCAAATGTCCCCACCTATACACCGCGTAATCATGTTTACGTGATTCGTGGTGTATCTGACAACCAATTTACGTTACAGTCGAGCTTGTCATAGACGAACACCGCATTGGGCGATGGAATTTGTTCCGCCTACTAAAATTTTCCGCTAATGAGAATATTTGACAAAGGTTTAAATTATGGAAATATTATGTCTCCGACCCTGCTCCTGCGCGATGTATATTTACAGTTTCGACGGGTTTGCTGATTTATTTTTCTAAGAATTTTTTTTTGCTCTTGCAAAAGGCAGATCTTCATTTTTATACCCTTTGCTTTCTAATTGAAATGGTAAATTAACTTCGTCATGAAGTTTATAACGCATTGAAGGAAGCATATCACACTATCTAAAATGTAAAAAAAATAAAATATGATCAGTAGACGAGAGAAGCCGATTGGGGGATGTCCGTATGCGACGCTTTTTAATCGTCCAAATTTAAAGCTATGCAGCAATCAAGTTATATAAGAACAGACGGAGCTGGAACTGAAACCGCATCCAAAAAACAAAGTTACAAAAATGATGTACAGGAACGGACCAATTTGGAACACAAGTTATAGTGAAGCCCGAAAGAAAGTGAAGGGTATCCAAATTTCGGCCCGCGCGAAATTTGCTGTTTTTTTTTTTTTTTTTGAGTTATGCTATGATTATCACACTTTATTCAATTGAAATTAAAATGCTTTTTTTGAAATACAATTCTTCAACATAAAATTTTAAAAGTAAACTTTTTGCCAGCTCGTTTAGTGAGAAAAATGTTGCATTTGTTTCTGGCCATGGGAGTGTCAGGCCTTTAAACTTTATTTTCTTTGCATGATATGTAACAAAACGTTGGTGAAAATAAAAGTTAAGAGAAATGCTCCGGTTGTAGAAGTGTCCGATTAGGCAAGTTCCACTGTATTCGTACACATGTTTCCATAGAAACATTGGTTGTTTACAATTGAGAGAAATTTAGTTTTTTTTAATAATAAGGGTTTCACACTGTTGACAATATTGATTAACATCTAAATTTACCTAACAGTTGTGCGATATTGTAATGAAACTTTAATAGTTCAAGTGTATTCTACAATACATTTTGAATTTAGTGATATACGATTCAAACCCATCTACTACGGTTTTGACTGATTTAGTTTAGACCAAATATGATTTTAATATAGTGCGAACCAGCTATAAGGATAATTCGTAGTTTAAACGGCAGTTTAGCTTTTTATACACATTTTTTAACCATCGACGGTTTAACTGACAACCATTAGTTAAACCATGATTGTACATCCGGCCCTAAGAATTAAATAGACAATTAACAGTTATAATTATGCAGTTTTAGCTCTTTTAGCTTGGTTGGAAATCAGCCGAAGCTATTCATGCGAAGGGGTGTGCTAATCTGATGACGAGCAGTGTATTCTATTGTTTCACTATTAGATGGATGTATACGCAATGCCTGGAGTACAAACCGATAATTTTAATGGCAATTAACGAGCAATTAACACAAAATTTCGGAACACAATGAAAATAAGCACTTAACTGCGCGGCGACAACAACTCGAACTGTCACGAAACTACAAACAGCTGATTCTCTTGTAAAAAAAGAAAACGAATTTTAGGTTACTCTCATGTACAGTCACATACATGGTAATGCTACTTCCTTGTTTGCTTATTCATTGGTTTGACTACTTCCCACTCGAATTTATAATTTCTTTTTTCAAAATTTAGTTTGCCCATCGCCAGCCCTCATTTGCCCAGGAAAAATTTTCGTTTGCCCACCCCTCAAAAAAAATTATTGGCAAAAAACCTTGCACATATAAATTTCACTCAATTATTTGAATGCCCGATCTGGCCACCCTAAATACGCCATGGCAATCGGACTAAGCCACTTTGATTGCCCATGAGGGGCGCTCGTTTGCCCACCCCCTGAAAAAAAGTTATTGGCAAAAAACCTTCTACATAGACATTTCACTCAACTATTTGAATGCCCTATCAGGCCACCCTAAATACGCCGTACTTAGCCACTTTGATTGACCATGCGGGGCCCTCGTTTTTCCCAGAAAAATCGTCGTTTGCCCACCCCCTGAAAAAAAGTTATGGGCAAAAAACCTTCCACATAGACATTTCACTCGATGGGGAAGAAATTACATAGTATGCTGTAGTTTCCGAACACCTTGTATGCAGTGCCGGATTAACCACGTGGCAGAAGGTGGCAAATGCCACGGGCCCCGCGCTTTGGGGGGCCCCGCGTTTTTCTCAAACAAAAATTATAACAACCAAGATGCTTCGAAATTGTTATAGCACTGTATCGTTGAACAATTTACGCTAGGGTGTTCCAAAATTACAGCAAGGTTTGTATTGCATTAAACTGAGATCGAGAGTGAAATTTTTGTCCGCTGGGATTTTTTCAATGAAAATGTATTCATACTGTCGTGGAATATGTGGAGAATGCTGGGGAGTTCCATATGCTGCAATCCGAAAACAGTTCCATAATTTTCTCGGCCATTTTATGTATTTTTTCCGATTCCCCAGTTATTTCATCGTGAAATGGCAAATAACCGGGGAATCGAAAAATAAAACATAAAATGCCCGAGGAGAATGATGGAACCGGTCTCGGATTGTAGCTTATGGAATTCCCCACCGTTTGTGACATATTCGACGACAGTAAGTACGCATTTTTATTGATAAAATCGCAGCGGGAAGAATTTCACTCTCGATATTAATTCTGCCCTTAATTCATGATAGCATTCCCGTAAACCCACGTCCAAATTGTTTCAGATTCGCGTTCTAGCGAGAAATAAGATTTTTGGAGTTCATGTTAGGAAATGTGCTTGCATACATCCATAGAATTAAGAAATTACAAATGTATCTCTCATGCACAGTGGCGTACCGCTTTAAACGTTATAAAAAGAGCGGCAAAAATACCTTTTTAAAAAATGATTCAAAATGCTTTCTCAAAAATGTTGGTTTTCATTGAAGTGTGTGTGAAACCGAATGTATGTAGAAGATGCTAACGTGAATTTGGCTTTCCGGTATATGTGCTACGTGAGTATCTTTATTGTGGGCATCTTTTAGCTAGATGTTTGGTTGTCAGTTTTTATGAACCTGAGTAAACCTGAAAAAGGACAATTCAGTCGAAAGCTATATTAATAGGAAACACTTATATAATGAAATAATTTTCCATTTTTGATTACTTTTCGGAAAATGTGAAATCTTCAAATTTTTAGAGGTCGTCCAAAAAAGGACTTCTAACATCAATTCTTCTTTGTCGAATAAGTACAGTTTGTCTACAGAAATTCGGTTTAACTAATTAAAATAAAAAATAAAAATGCTGGCAAACTCACACAAACTCAAAACAGATAATATTGCCCCCATCTTCATAATTGATGGGATGGGAATATCCTCACGAGTTGAATTAAATTAATTGGAGTTTCTCTCGACACGTTTATTCTGCACAATGTATAACCCGGAAGAGCCAAGGCAAACGTCAACGTAGATTGACAAGTAGTTATTCGCTAAGTAGTGGGTGCGTTCACAATATAGACGTTTTTATAACAATAATGCTTTTTTGATTTTTTCTCCCGCTAGAACATTGGTTTCCAATTTTTTTCAGCTCGTGCCTCTAGTTGCGAGATCTGCTGATCATGGCACCCCCTGAGAAAATGTTGGCCAAAAACCGAAAATAGATGCACAAATTGCCTTGGGCAAGGAATGCTTTTAATTTTGGACATAAGTTTCGAAACCATTGTCGCAATTTAAATTGTTTGAACATTGTGAGTTCGGCCGTCATCATGGCTTTAGTGATATGTCGAGCAGCAAAATTGATATTAATATTACTGGAGCGACCAAAATCCGTAATTTCCAAAGACTATATACAGCTGGCTGATGCGGTTCAAATCAGCCATATCAAATAGGCCCCGCGCTCTACATATGCCACGGGCCCCGCGCTTGCTTAATCCGGCACTGCTTGTATGGAAACCAGGAAGTATTATTTTAAGGTAGTCAGATCAGGCACACCACTAATTGAGCGATTAGATTAGAAAAAGTCGAACGCAAAGTCATAAAATTTACCAAAACAGGAGTTTTTGGGCGGGGTGAAATTCCTAACTTGTAAAATTTTTTAGTAAATATCTCTTTTTTGGTGGGTGGACAAACGAAAATTTTTCCTGGGCAAAAATGGGCAAACGAATGACCTAAGAAAAAATCAAAAAGTGACGTCACAACTTCACACAATTTTATAATTTATATATATATTGAGTGAAATGTCTATGTGGAAGGTTTTTTGCCAATAACTTTTTTTTCAGGGGGTAGGCAAACGACGATTTTTCCGGGTAAATGAGTGCCCTCCATGGGCAATCAAACTTTTAAGCGTCTAGTTGAAAACCAAACTGGTTTAAAAATAAAGAAGTTCCGAAGTGACAATGGGACGGAATTCACGTCGAGACAATTTAAAACTTTCTTTGACAAGTATGGTATTCAAAATCAAAGCTCTATACCTCATACACCGCAGCAAAACGGATAAGCTGAGCGCACGATTCGGACGTTGACCGAAAAGGAAAGATGTATGTTGCAGAATGCGAGTTTACCAAATCGTTATTGGGCGGAAGCGATGAGTACAGCGGCATATATAAAGAATCATACGAGATACGACCTCAACGATTTTGGGACATAAGTAACCAATAGAAATTTGGAATGGAAAGAAGCCGAATATAAGCCATTTTAAAGTATTCGGATCAGTTGCGATGGCGACGCAAAATCTAGGGAGTTAATTTCTGTCGGTTAGTGCGAGGATCAGAAGGGTTATCGTCTCATAGATCGGCGAACCAACAAAATAATTGCGTGTCGAGATGTCACTGTTATAGATCATGACAATAATTTATTTGTCAAGTCGGTCTGCGATGACTGATTGTAGCGTTAACGAGTTCAAAAGTTTCATAATTGAAAACTCGTTGGACGAAAATGGCTGAACAATGTTGCAAAACTTGATGGGGAAAATAGTAAAAATGCGGTTGGCGTGCAACATGGCCAAAACAATGTTGCAACAATCGATGTTAGAGAGACTTTACATTCAAGTGGCGTGCAGCATGGCCAAGACAATGCTGCTAATAACGATTCGATACCTGATTAATAAACAGATGATTTTGAAGACGCCGATGATGACCATACATATGTTCCTGAATCTGATACTACAGATGCGAGCCAAGAGGATTCACCAGTCAATGGCACCGAGGCCAAAGCCATTCGAAGTTCGAAACGCGAAACCAAACCGGTTCAACGATATGAGGCGTCGTACTTTGGTAACGAAGGCCATAATGGAGAGCCAAATGACCCTAATGAAGCTCTCAGTGGTTCCGAGAAAGTTCAATGGAGAAATACAATGGATGAGGAGCATCGATCGTTAATAGAGAATCGAACCTGGGAGCTAGTGGTTCTTCCAGAAGGCTGCAAAGCGATCAATTGCAAGTGGGTTTTTAAACAAAAACTCGACTCTGATGGCAATATCGACGATTCAAGGCCAGGCTTGTCGCCAATGGCTGCAGTCAGAGACTTTGAAAAAACTTATTCGCCCGTGGTTCAGTATTCGTCGATTAGGCTGTTGATGGCGTTGGCCGTGAAATTGAATCTTACTATTGAGCAAATGGACGTAGAAACGGCATTTCTTCATGGAGACATCAACGAAGCCATCTACATGAAGCAACCGGAAGGGTACGACGACGGAAGCGGACGTGTTTGCAAGCTACGGAAATCGCTCTATGGACTGAAACAAGCCAACCGTCAGTGGAACTAAAAAATTAACTAAGTTTTGATTAAAGCGGGATTCCTACGTTGCAAAACTGATTCATGCATCTGCGTACGTCGGAAAGGAGCATCAATCGTCGTTGTTTCAGTCTACGTCGACGATTTGTTGATCCTTTACAACAATGCATTGTGGAAGGATGAACTGAAAGGTATTCTGACAAGTAGTTTCAGAATGAAAGACCTAGGCAAGGCGTCGAATGTTCTCGGACTACGTATCGATTACGATCAACGCAAAGGAATTATCAGACTCGATCAACGAAAATACGCTGAACAGATCTTACGCAATTTTAACATGTTCGACTGTGATCCTGTGAAATTGCCGAGTGACCCGAACCTAAAACTGACAAGGGAAATGTCATAGAACACTGAAGCCGAAATCAAAGAAATGAATACAGTCCCCTACCAGGAAGCTGTTGATAGCATTCTCTATTTGGCGCATTGTACGCGACCAGATATTTCCTTCACGGTAACAAATGTGAGCCAATTTAAAAAAAATCCTGGACCAGCACATTGGAAAGCAGTTAAACGCATTCTACGTTATATCAAAGGTACGTTACACTACAAGTTAATTTTTGCCAGGAACAGCAAGTTCGAAAATTTGTGTGCGTTTACCGATGCTGATTGGGCTTCTAGTTGCTGTGATAGGAAGTCCTGCAGTGGATATATATTTTTATGGCAAGGCGGACCTGTGTCATAGCTATGCAAGAAACAACCTATCCGCTGAAGCGGATTATATGGCACGTTCGGCAGCGTGTCAAGAAGCATATTGGCTGAACCAATTGAAACACGAGATACTTGGAGGTCAAAATGAAATTCTTCAAATATATTTTGATAATAAAGGCGCTATAGACTTGACGCAAAACGGAGTATACAGCCCAAAAACCAAACATATTGACATTCGTCACCATTTTATTAGAGATTTTGTGCATAAAGGCATTGTAAAAATTTCCAAAATAAGTACTGATAAAATTATAGTAGATAATCTCACTAAAGCTGTTCCAATTGATAAACATAGATTTTGTACCTTTGAAGTGGGTTTAGGCTTTTAATTAATTTTTATTTGATTAATTTGTAGATTAAATTTGAAATGAACTTGTATAATTTTTTAATTTCACGTTACGACCCATCAAACAAGTGGGAATATTGTGAATGCATATTCGATGTGTCAAAACCAAATGTAAGTGTCAACTCTGACTTCTTTTTTACTTCCGAATAAACCGCCTTACGGCCTGAATAGACCTCGGGCGGAATGAAAATGAAATTTTTGTCCGCTGCGATTTTCTCAATGAAAATGCATGCTTACTGTCGTGGAACATGTCGGAAATGATGGGGAATTCCATAAGCTACAATCCGAATATGGTTCCAACATTTTTCTCGGCCATTTATGTATTATTTTTCGATTCCCCCGTCATTAGATATTTTCCACGGTGAAATGACCGGGGAATCCAAAAATAATACATAAAATGGCCGAGAAAAATTTTGGAACCATATTCGGATTGTAGCTTATGGAATTCCCCATCATTTCCGACATGTTCCACGACAGTAAGCATGCATTTTCATTGAAAAAATCGCAGCGGACAAAAATTTCATTTTCATTCCGCCCGAGGTCTATACTGCGCTTGACGAACAACACGTATCGATTGCGTTTTAATTACTACGGCACAACACTTTCCTTAAAGATATAGAACTCTTTCCCATAAATGAATAAATAACAGGCGCGACAATCTAGCATTGGACTAAGGCCGCAGGATGTGTTAGTGACATCCTATTTCCAAGATCTTATCTGCTTTTTTTTTGTGGAGGTTATGAGATCAGCATCACGGTCAGCAGTGTTATTTATCGTTTAACATCTGAGTGAGATCATAGTCCGTCACAAGCACGTTAGTTCGAAAAACACCATGATTCACGGTGAGATTCGAACTCATGACCCTGTGCACTAAAGGTGCGCGCACTAACCGCTAGACCAGCCAGACCATAAATAACACTTATAAAAATATGCTGGGTGAAAATCTAAAATTTGAAGTGTGCCATCACTTTTGATTCCAACAGATACCTACAGTCTAAGAAGTGCCTGTAAAGAATCCTCAAAATATTTCAAAGTTTTTACAGCACTGCGACGCCTGGACGTTTGGAACCTATAGACATCGAACGACCCCTTAGCTCACCGAAGAACAAGTAAGGTTCGCTGCTGCATGGCAAATGAGGCCATGATTTGAAGGAGCTGGTTGCCTATAGCTTCCATAACCCCCTGGGCACGTGATCCGTTCAGTCAAGCAAACAGCACAGAGTGTCGGGCATTAGATGCGGCAAACATCGACGAATAACTCGGGCATTTCGCTGACTATAACAGAATGCACAGAACCCATCTCCACTACCAGTACTAAGCGAACCTATATCATTATTGGTCGATACCGAACGGCATTGCGCAACAAAGGTATCACGAATATGTTTTTTTAAGAGACAACGGACGTTCCAAGACCAAAAGAGCGCGGTCCCAAGCGAAACCCCGCACTGTAGGAGCTTGAAGGTACGATGTCAGTAGCTAGTCCAATGAAACAAGCCCAGAAACAGATTGTGTGGTTGTGGCCTAACACCATCAAGCCACCACGAGTCCAACGCGTTGATGGGTAGGGCATGCCCATCCCATATCTTTTGACAATAGGAGGTGTGATTTTCCTTCGGCTTCCTTATGCCTCTCGCTGAATTCCGAAGGGTAGCATTTCACATCCGGACCGATCAGAGTCAGCAATTTAGCCAGGGATGTGTGGACATCAATCCACAAACTAGCCTATACCTACCTAGATTGTGAATTGTTGTCCACACGGCTCTGGTCAAAATGCTATGCTGACGCAGCCATCCGGATCAAAATCACTGACAATCCAAGTGCATTGTATAAGCTTTTCTCTCCTTTTCCATGTCATGTGTTGAAAGAGGGGAAACATACATATAGAATAACTCATTCACATCCTCACGCATTCCGATCACGCCGACACCCGGACATAGAACACATTAAGCACAAATAAGCTTTGTACATACATATTCAGAGAGAAAAAAAAAACAAACGAACCGAAAGCCCCGGACAGGACCGGACCTTCCTCGATACTCACCGATAAAATATAATGTACCGTTAGAAAACTCAAGTACTTTACGATACGAGACATGAAGATAGAGTGGGAGAAGGAGGGATGAGGGGAAAGGACAAAAGCAAACAAGTCAAGCGAATTAGTGCAGCACACATATTAAATACGGAGGGGAGGGAGGGAGGCGTAAAAAAACGGAGTGGCAATATAATTAAAATACATAGGACAAAAATCAAAAGAAAGCAAAGGAAAGCAAGGCCTTACCTTTACCTAGATCAAAATCACCTCATCCCCCGTCTATTCCTTGTACTTTATATTCTATATGTATGCGTGTCAATTGTTTATCAATCTAATGTGGTTGGCGTGATCGCACATAGGCTACCAGAACGGATTAAAGATGCACGACCGGCAAGCCGGCGTTGATATAGCATGCACACGCGCACGCACACGCGATCGTAAATATGAAAAATAAAAGAGAGAGCAATACGAAAAAATACCGAGCGTACAGAGGCCTGCGCCCGCACCGCAATACGAGGGTCTTTTAGAAGTTCAATGCATAGTGAATATTTTTTTTACATACATAATATGTATTTTATAAACAATAAATAAGAATTGTGCACAACATTAATGAAATGCTTCCTGTAAATTTATTTTTAGATTGGACTTGGTACCCTCGTCGAGCTCCCCGCCAATAAGCGTTGAAAGAAATTTGCTTCCTCCAAACCAGCGTGAGAGCGGTACGCGATATACACAACACACACACCACACTAGATGGCAAATTCAGCGTGGTCTACCGCGGCCAAAATTATTTCATACATTCCAACACGTACCGCTACCGCACCGCACTGGCTCGGTGGAACCTATTTATTAACTAATTCAATCACTTTTGAATGTACATATCCTTGAGGGGTTGGATACGATATCCCCAGTCACAAAATCCCCAAACCAAAATCCCCAAATCAAAATCCCCGTAATCAAAATCCCCGAAATTATAATCCCCGAAATCAAAATCCCCGAAATCAAAATACCCAAAACCAAAATCCCCAAACGAAATTCTAAGATCACACCTCAAATGGGGAATGGGGAATTTCGGCAGTCTATTGTAGATGGTAAATGATAGATGTTAAATGGCAGATGATAAATGGTAGGTGGTTAATGGTAGACGGATGGTAGCTTGTAAATGGTTGATGGCAGATGGTAAATGGTAGATTGTAAATTGCAAATGGTCGATGGTAAATAGCAAATAGTAGATGGTAAATGGTAGGTGATTTAGACTATTGTAATTGTAATAGCCCTACTATGCAATAAAAAAATCACCGTCGTGGACTGATATATGTATATGCTAATCAACGGCAAACTCTTTGAAGTGACACAGAACAAAATCAGATAATGTGCAGGCGAATCGGTTCCAACAATAAGCCAAGCAAGTTTTCCGCGAATATTCGTTCGTTCTCGACGATGTTAAAGAAAACCTAATATGTTTAGAACGATATATGCAAACGTTTATTCAATATAATGTACTCGAACATTTTGTTTGTGCTAATAAAAAAAAAAAGTTAGTATCGATTTACGACCCTCCTAGTGGCATTTACCATCTACCATTTAACACCTTCCGTCTACCATCAACAATTTACAGTCTTTCATCCATCAACCATTTACCATCTACCAGCCATCTACCATTTTTTACTACCATCCATCTACCATTTACCATCATATTTCGGGTGGTTGGGGATTTTATAATTGGGGATTTTGTATATGGGTATTATGATTATGGGGATTTTGTAAATGGGTATTATGATTATGGGGATTTTGAATATGGGGATTTTGATTTTGGGTATTTTTCTACGTTTGGGGATTTTGTGATTGGGGATTTCGTATGGTTCCCATCCTTGAGACAAGATGCGAACATTTTGGCGGGATTGTATTTATATCAATCCTTTTTGCGGCTGACGACTTTTTCTTTGGCAGAAACCTTTTACAACACAATTGTTTTTGTGAGATCGTCTATTCTCGAAAAAGGAAATTTGTCTTTTAGTGTAATTCTGTTTAATAGTACGACCATCAAACGAACATATCATTACCAATTTGACAAATTAAATTATTAAGCTTTCAATAACTTCTTAGCATACACAAAAAAAAATACAAAATAAAACTCCTGTAAACCCTCTTCAAACACGCGTCAATAAATTCGTATTTCATCAATTGCTAACAGCCTTTCAAGAACTTTATCAGCTTCATGAAACCTATGAAACTGTTTTGCTTTGAATTAATACTCATAGGTTTGAAGCACCCCAAAAGTCGTCACCCCAAAGCAAAAAGTCTCCATTAACCGAGTTGTGATAACACATTTCCAAATAATTTTTTTTTTCTGCAGATTCTAATCAGAATCGAGTTTTCATGTTGTCTAAATTAAGTGAAATTCAATTAATAGGAGTTAACAAAAAAAAAAATCGGAAAGTTTTAATTAAGTTGTATGCTTTGATAAAATTTTAGGGATTACGCTATTGGCGAAACTTGCTCTAGGCTTATTTCTATAGGGATTTGATGGCATGCTTCGGCACTTTTTTTTTGTGTGGCGCTTTGATACGCCTCTCCGCTGTCATGGAACTGTAAATTTATTCGGATTTGATTTTGTGTGGAAAATAGAGTTTTACGAGATTTGAACTATACCACAGCACGGTCAGCCTGTTGGATATACTGAAAATAAATTGGATTCCCAAATCAGATATCGAATGATGCGGCCGTCATAGACATTATCATGTTGTCATTCAAATAAGAAAAAATATTTTTATCTGGTTGTGACGCAATTCTATAAAGTTGTTCATTTTGCTAGCATACGCACAATTGAAAATAGAGTGGAAATGGATTATTACTTGAGAGGGACGTGGTCAGTTGAAGGGAATGTCCGTAATGATAGGCTCATTAAAACTTTTCTATCGTAGTATACAAAACAGTTCAAATGAACCTGTTGGAATTTTTCTTCGCTCATTAATTTTGAATTTATTTACATATTTTAACGAAAGCGTATTAAAACGAATTCAATATTCAGACACACTCACAATATGTATAAGGATACCAGCAAATTCCATTTAAAACCTTTTTCCCTTTTCTTTTTAGGTACGAATCGAAGCTCTTCTATATTCAGCAAGTTTATTCAAGGTATGGTAAAAAAAATGAGATTTGACTCCCTCTTACACTTTCCGTCAAGTTTTATAAAATATTACCCTTATCACTTTATTTGTATGAAGAAACATGAGTCCAACTACACGCGACAAGACACAAGATACATAGTCAGTCCCTCTTCAATGTTCTTCCAAACAATATGGGTTGATTGCACATCATAGCACCGAAAAGTCCTTGCACATTAGTCCTACATCTTTTAAAATTTAAGTTGAAACCCAATACGCTCGCAAAAGCAAGCACACCGAAACGGGCGTCAATAATGCAACCTCTCACAAAAATTACGATCAACTCACCTGGGATTTATCAAATTAGTCTAGTACATAAAGCTCAAAACCCAAACATCCAAAAAGAAACGAAATTTTTGATGCCAAATTGTTGAATATACTGCCCAATATATGCAGAAGAAAGTTACACTAATTTGCGCCATGGGTTAAGGGGGGAGGGGGTGGCAAAGGGGAGAAAATTCAGTTTTTTGCAAATATCTGGAAAACTATGAATCTGACCTTAAAATGTCCTGAAAACGAAACAAATTACACAAAATTACCTTTGTAATGATATACAACACTCTAGACGTTTTCTCGGAAAATTATACCCTAGACCCAAAAGTATATAGAGAATTTCCATTTTTTGAGTTTTACATTTCGCACTGTAACTTTTGATAGAATAGACCTAGGGTGACAGAATCTTGTTCATTATATTACTTACAAAATTTATTTGGTTTGTAACAAAAATTGAAGTGCTCCGACCATTGACGCCCCCCTCACTCCTCCTAATATTTTTCAAAAAAGCATGCCTGTAGCTTCTTTTCAAATTGAGCCAACCAGATCAAATTTGGTGGGATGCCTATTCTAAGCCCCATTATGCTCCTTACCAAAAATTATTACCACCCGATCAAAACTAAGGGTACCCCCCATACAAAGTGAAACAAAATTCTAACAAATTTCACATTTTTTCACTTCTAAATTCTATCTAAAATGGAAAAATAACATTTATCTCTTAGAACGTCATTATAACAGTTAACTGTAGTCTTCTAAATGTATATTCAAAAGTTTGTACCAGAGCGTGCCTTACAAGTACGAAAAATAGGGTTTGAAGTTTGCTAGTACACGTTACTCGATATATTCGGAAATAGCCTTAGAACTAGTACCAATGACCTTCAAACCCAATTTGTTGATACTTGTAGTGTACACTTTGATGCTAACTTTTGAACATACATTCAGAAGACTACAATTAACTGTTATAATGACGTTCTAAGAGATAAATTTTATTTTTCCATTTTAGATAGAATTTAGAAGCGAAAAAATGTAAAATTTGTTAGAATTTTGGTTCACTTTGTATGGGGGGTACCCTTAGTTTTGATCAGATGGTAATAATTTTAGGTAAGGAGCATAATGGGGCTTAGAATAGGCATCCCACCAAATTTGATCTAGTTGGCTGAATTTGAAAAGAAGCTACGGGCATGCTTTTTTGAAAAATGTTAGGAGGAGTGAGGGGGGCGTCAATAGTCGGAGCACTTTAATTTTTGGTTCAAATCAAGTAAATTTTGTTGGTAATATAATGAACAAGATCCTGTCACCCTAGGTCTATTCTATCAAGAGTTACAGTGTGAAATGTAAAACTCAAAAAATGGAAATTCTCTATATACTTTTGGGTCTAGGGTATAATTTTCCGAGAAAACGTCTAGAGTGTTATATATCATTGCAAAGGTAATTTTGTGTAGTTTGTTTCGTTCTCAGGACATTTTAAGGTCAGATTCATAGTTTTTCAGATATTTGCAAAAAACTGAATTTTCTCCCCTTTGCAACCCCCTCCCCCCTTAACCCATGGCGCAAATTAGTGTAACTTTCTTCTGCATATATTGGGCAGTGTATTCAACAATTTGGCATCAGAAATTTCTTTTCTTTTTGGATGTTTGGGTTTGGGGCTATTTTGAACCTATTGTACTGGACTAAATTATAAATGTACGCGAACGTATGAAAGCACATTACCTGCGCTTTAACGCCATTATACTTTGTTACGAAACCTCCTAATCGTATAATTAGAATAAAATTACATTTCGTATATATGAATGTGAACGTTAAAATCATAACCCATTCCCGGCGACAATTTATATGTCACACTGACACAACGAATTCTGCAGTGGGGATTGTTTTAATTAAGAAAGTTAAAATGAACGTCTAATTAAGTTAACGAACGTTGTTTAGGAATATGCTTCAGGACTCAAGAGAGGACTTCGTGTCGACTTGACTAGAGGTGTGTATGTTCTTGACTTTGCGCTGCTTCTCTTACAAACAGAAGTCCCTACACTTTTTTCTTCGTTGGCATAGATACTCCTCTTTTACTTCATATACCAACATTAGAGCGTGTAAAATAAATTTATAAACATCTCAAATGGAGGTGTATTTATGATTTTCATTTTCAAAATTTATTACCTACCTATACGGAGAGCAGTCAGCAGCAGCGAAGTGTGATGTGTACTTAATACTGAAGTGGGGTGGGGACGAAATTTTACCAAGGACGCCCGTATCTTCCTATCGTCTGTAATGAATGTGAAAAGGTCATTTATGCTCTTTAGAAAATCCTATATGTACTCGACCGTTATTTTATGAATATAAAATGAGAAATTGGAAAGTTTATTAATTTTGCAGCTAGAATGCGAAGAGGTATAGACATAAGTCAGTAATTTGCAGAACCTTTTCGTATTATCAAGCCATGCATGATTTTTCATTAGTTAATGTGAGTGTAATTTAAATGAATTTTCATTAATCTCTAAATAAATTTTCATAATCTAGCCAAAGTTTTTCCGGATTAAAAGTTGACTTATACCTAAATTAGGAAGTTTTGATGCCTGGAAGTTGTTCTTGTAGTAGCGTGTAGTGTATTGTACTGTAGGTTACCTAAATAAAAAAATCGGTAGTTGCCTACATACCCTTATAATATCAAAAATCGAAAATAGAAAAAAATAGTCAAATTTTGGCGCTTTTTCAAGAGGTTACCTTTCTCTCTGGCTCCTTTTAACTCCTAGTGGGACATAGGGCATTGACTACGCCTCTTTTCCACCTCTGCCTATTAGCAGCAATCGCCTTTAGGTGGTCCCACGATTCGCCGATAGATTTTCCCTCTGCCTCAACAGATCTTCTCTATGTATTTTTGGGTTTTCCAACACTACTTCCTGCATCGGTTCCCTGAGGATTCCAATCTAGAGCCTGTATTGCAATGTTTTTTCGCTCTTTTCGACGTGTGTGACCTATCCACTGCCACTTCAGCTTTTTCATGTAAATGCCTATCCTATTTTGGCCACAAATTTGGAGGAGGTCGTCGTTAGAGATTACCTCAGGCCAGTGAATTTGTAAGATGCGTCGGAGGCACTGATTCACGAAAGTTTGTAGTTTGGTTGTAATATTAGTGGTCACCTTCCAAGTGGAGCACCAATTATAAAAGCACGGATTTTACATTGCTTTCGAAGATCCGCAGTTTGGTATTTCTGGAGATGTTTTTGTTTTGCAAGAGAGGAGTCAAACTGAAAAATACTGATCGGGCTTTATTTATGCGTGACTCTATGTATATCAGCGTCAGCCCTACCATCCGCTGCTACTACGCTCCCAAGGTAAGTGAAGTTCTCGACTTTTTCTATCGGCTGTCCGAAGATAGAAATGTTTGGTCAGGAAATTATCTCGGATCATGGCCCGGGTAAAGTTGCAAATGATGACACCGCTCGCTGGTAACTTGTTTGGATCAGATGTCACTGACCTAGGCGGCAGCCTGTATACGGCACTGATGTCATGCTCATGAATGTCGATATCAATTTGATTCGCTATGTTTTTGATGATTGCTGGTAGATTTTTTAATTTTAATTCTTTGATTCCATTTATACATAGTGTGGAGCGCCTCAGTTCTCGTTGCAATGTATTATCGTATTATTGTGTTCGATAAGACGATGCACTTCACTCTTCGAGCTGATGTCTTCGTCTTTAATCTTTTTCATGTCATCAACGATTGATTGAATTTGATCGAATTGATTCGACATAAACTGCACAGCTGACGATAATTCATTGATTTTTAAATTTATCTCACTTTTGAGATCTTTGCTAAATTTCTCGAACTCGGCTTTTAGTTTAGTATATAACATATCACCGGTCACATCACTATTATTGGCTTCATTACCGTTTAGTTCTACAGAATTACATGTATCGCACTGCCACTGATCGCGTTTTTGAGCGGTTTTACGAATGTTTTTCAAGTTAGTGCATTTCGGATGGAAGTAATTTTTACAAAGAGTGCACATTATCACATCTTTGACGTCCGTAAAGAATTCTTTGCAGAAAGAACAGGAATTCACCATTTTTCGATAATAAACGAAATTTAATTTCACAGCCAGAAGTTATACGTGTTACCGCCACACTCAGCACGAACTTATTTGAATTACTGTTTTGCATTTAGTTTTCTTATTAATTGAAACCGTGGTGCTCCTGGAATTAGCAACAGAAGAACGTGACTGTTGGCAGTGGTCTTAAGCACAAATGCTATTCTGTATTTTATAAGTCGAAACCTTATTGCGGATATCCCTTACAAGGATGACGAACGTGTTGGGAGCTGGCGGCAACCAAGTCTGCTACCGAACACAATACCGAAAAACCGAAAACACAAATATGACGCATATAGAAAAGAATTTCGCGCGAATTGTCGACAAGTTTGATCGCACGCGGGCACAAGGAACTCAGATACGACGCGACTTCCGGAGAATAAAAAATCTACAACGCGAATGAATTACCACAAATCCAATCTTGCAAATAGATACGAATAGATCTGCTCCTAGCTGGCTGGCCGTGGCTGCTACTCGTGGTGTCAAAAATCAATCAAAAAAAATCAACAACTTCAAAAACACCGGCTGCACGCAAATCTCAAACATCCACCACTCACCGAAGACAAACTTTGCCTTTCTGATCTCAAGCTCAGGTATTTGGTGTTAGCGGCATTAATTTTTAAAGCAGCACTTCGACTTTCACGATGAGACAGATGATCTGCTGTGTTTGAAAAAAGGCAAATGTCGTTGGCATAGTTCAGGTGATGAAAGTAATCAAATAATTTCCACTTGACACCCTGGCTTTTATGGTCGCCTAGAGCGCCGCAGATTACGTCGTTGATAGTAATAAGGAACAGTATTGGTGATAAAATACAGCATTGTCCAACTCCATTACTCACCTCAAAACGACTAGACAATTCGCCCTTGTGCAAGACGTGACATTGGACTCCGTTATAGGACTCCTTAATGATGTCAATAAGGTTCTCTGGTATGCCTCTCCGACGTAAGGCTGTCCAGATATAAGCCCGGTCAACGCTGTCAAACGCCTTCTCGAAGTCGAAGTGTTCAATTATAATTCGGAGGGTGTTGATATGATCGCTACAAGAAAAACCCTCACGAAAACCAGCTTGTTCATTCTTCAAAGTGCGGTCGATCGTTTTCTTGATCCGTTTCAAGATTATTTTGGCCATCAGTTTAGAGACTGCAGGGAGGAGACAGATTCCACGCCAATTATTGCAATCCTTGAGACTTCCTTTTTTGGGGATTTCAATAATGATGCCGTTCTTCCATTCTTGAGGGAGAGTCTCGGTTGTCCAACACTCTTGGATCAGGGGAAGAAGAATATTCGCTGTAGCGTTGATGCCCGCTTTTAAAAATTCCATCGGGATACCGTCTGCCCCCGGGACCTTACCTGCTTCCAATGATTGAAGGGCCTTAGTTATTTCCAGCTTGGATGGTACGCCGGTGTTGATACTGGCCATTTGCGGAAGACTTACTGCCTCCGATGCGGAGATGGGCTTGAAGGGTTAAAGTTGTTGTTAAGAACCTCCATGAAATGCTCTCTCCATCGGCGCAGTTGTTGTTCATCTGTGACTAGCAGAGACCCGTCTTTATCTTTTTCGGGATGCGCATTGGTAAAAGATTTTCCAGTCAGTGGCTTTATGAGCTTGTAAAGGGTTCCACTGTCACCACGGTAAGCCGCATCTCCTGCCTAAAACGCGTTGATGTTGTTGCGTTTATCTCGTCCAACGCTCCTCTGCACTCTTTTTTGAAGAGAACTGTACTCGGTCCTCAGTTGTTGCTTAATTGAATAGTCAGTAGACGAGTTTATTTGCTCTTTTCTTCCGTGGTAATTTCCATACAAATGCTATTCCGAAGCCATATTCAGGTTAGCATTTCAAATCCGAATAGCAATACATTCAGTTTTAATGACCTTTTGAATCTCTTTAGAAATATCGCCTAAATGTATGCAATCTCAGTCACTTCCAGTTATTTTTCCAATGACTAGCTAAAATATTTATTTTTCTCTAAAGCATAGTTTCCATGTTGCATGCAAATGTCGTTGCCAAGTTTCTTAAATTGAAAAAAATATGGTTCGAGCATACAAATATGTTTTTAATGAAGAAAAAGCGACGGCAAAGGAGGGACAGTGTCGACGGAACGACTAAAGCCCCGGCGCCTACCTAATGCTGATCTTACTGATTAACCAGTAATTATCAAACAATTCATCGGCCAACTCAGAACTTACGCAACATGTCGATCGCATTCCAACGCCATTTAGATGTATCATAGTCGCAACTCAGCTGGACAATGCCGTCATAGCTAACCACTAAATATATGGCGTATGCGAACAAAAAACAAAAACAAGCATATGACGTCATTAAAAGCAAGATCAAAACAGTGCAACTTTGGCGAACATAACCAAAATTTCGTAATCGATTTTGACGTCTAAGATTCTGCATTGCAGCCTTAATATCTAGACGGACGGCGGCGTTGATTCCGCTACATCTTTGATAACGCAACGTGTAAGTACTTCATGAACGTTACTAGGAGAGTAGTACTGTAGAGTTGTGATAAGTCACACACTCACCACCAGAGCCACTATCGAAACGTCAACTATTTTCGAACAACGTAACCGACTGCATTCTTACGCGATCAGTGTAGCCAGACAGTATTTTTTAGGTCGTAATAAAGATTGTTATTGTTAAAACCGCGCTCCTTTTACTGTTAGAAATGTAATATATTTGAAATCACTTTTCATTCACTATAGCAATTATTTATTTGTATACTCTAGTACGTTTACATTGTTCTAATACATTTTAGCTGTCACTGAATGCCACTGTCACTTCCTCCTCAGCTCAATAAATAAAAATAAATAAATAACAGGCGCGACAATCTAGCATTGGACTAAGGCCGCAGGATGTGTTAGTGACATCCTATTTCCAAGATCTTATCTGCTTTTTGTTGAGGTAATGAGATCAGCATCACGCTCAGCAGTGTTACTTATCCCCATAAATGGGTACTCGTTTTTCGTTTATCATCTGAGTGAGATCATAGTCCGTCACAAGCTCGTGATTTCGAAAAACACCATGATCCACGGTGAGATTCGAACTCATGACCCTGTGCACCGAAGGTGCGCGCACTAACCGCTAGACCAGCCAGACTCCAATAAATAGATAGACGAATAAATTCATAGCATATAATAATCTGCTTATTTTTTCACCTTTGGAATCCTGCATCAAATCATCCAGCGGCTAAATCTACATTTATTTCGTGTGCGATTTGTAACGCTACAAGCTAAGTTCATTGGAAAGAAGGCGGATTCGCATCCGATAGTGTTGCTCGTTAAGTTGTCGTCGGTAGTAGTTGGTAATTATAACGTGTTTTACTAAAATCGAAAGATATTTTAATAAGAAGAAGTGGGATTGGACCTGAGTTCACGTAAAATCTTAATAAATTCCATACAAGGTTTTCATCGGTATCGGACGATCTAAAGTCCATAGCCGTCCAAACAGAACCACCGAATGATCCTGTCGAACTTTCTACCATGCATTCATCTGGAGTCTCTACCCGCCAACGGGCGATGCGCCAAAATCTTCCTCAACGCCTGCCTCCGCTTCTTATCGTCACCGATCAACAATCTTCGGATAGCTCGAATATTCATCAGCGACTGCTTTTTCTTCTTACTCCAAATATACCCTAACAACAGCTACCATCGCCGAATTTGTCGCCTAACTTGATGCCTAATTTGTTGCTTTCGCCGCCTTCGTCTGATTTTCAGTGTAATTGGCCGAACATACTAAATCAGAGTCAACTTCTTCTGCGCAAAACTGTTACACCTCAGCATCCACCTCCTGTGCATGATCGTCAGCTTACTTAATCGACTGCTGCCCTTCCACTAGCTAGCCCACCAAGGAATAACTCTTGTCCGTCATTAACGATTGTGTCTCCGCCACTCCAAACCTTTTTATGGCGTGTGGCCCACACACCTCTGCGGATGATGTGAATAAATACAGCTGTGTTAAGTTAGGCCACAGACCGAACTGGCTTAACTGCAAAAAACTCACGGCGGACAACATCAAGGACCGCATCATCGTAGCTTCTTTTAAAATTTCAATTTCTCTTCTTTATCAGAATTTACTTAAACCTGATTTCTGGCCCGAGGAGGCACTAATTAAAACTTTTAAGCCTGTTCAACGGAAGCCCTTTCAAAATAGTTCCCGCTGTCCGCGCCGAAACCAGCAATAATACGATCGCAGTCTAATATCAAAATGTGCGAGGGCTTTGGACTAAGATGAATAACCTAAACCTTTCATGTATTTTAAATAATGATGACATTATCTGTCTTTCTGAAACGTGGTTAAATGAAATTACTCTCAGCCGCGAAACGCTTCCGAATTATAATGTCTACCGCGCAGTGATCGGAATCTTAGTCTATTTAACAAAAAAGACGGCGGTGGTGTCCTTGTTGCTGGTAAAAGTTTCTTACTGTAGAGTGCGTAGTTTCAGCAATTAAACCCTCCCCATCAATAACATTTCTAGTTGCATGCGTATGTGTTCTCTGCAGTTCTCCTCTCAGCGTTTATGAAACCTTCTTTGTCGAGTTCCCTTCTTTTGTTACAACATACTTCCCTCTGTCTAACATTTTAATTTGTGGCGACTTCAACTTTCCTACTGTTTTATGGATAGCAACTGACTAGCTTAGATATTATATCCACAAACTCTTTTTTTTTTCTAGCGCTTTCATCCTTCTTGTCACTCTATAATTTATCTCAAATAAATTATGTCATCCGAATGGTTGTCTTCTGGACCTATTCATGCATAATCTTCCACCATTTTGTGTATCCCTATCGTCCTCTCTTAACAGTTACGTAAACCCTGACTCTCATCATCCTCCTCTTTGTATGGAGCTTGCAATTTCCAAGTCACCTAAACATCAAATCAAATGTTTCCAGATTTAACTTCCGTAAAGCTGATTTTAATTCTATCTCTGCTGAATTGGAATTAGTTGACTGGTCTTTCTTTCTTGACAATCTTAGCTGTGATAATGCTGTGGAAAATTTTTACAAGTATCTTAGCACTCTTACCGCGCGCTTTACTCCTCTTCTCTTGCCGAGTAAATACTTCCCTTGGTTTACTCAAGAGGTTACTAATGCGTTACGCAAGAAAGATAGTGCCCGTAGTAAGTGGAAGCGCTCTCCATCTTCCCTTACTCTCTCCAATTTTAAACATTGTCAAGCGGAGGCTAAACGTATTACTAAAATCGCCATGGGAAACCATTATAGTAATATTGAAGTGTTTGTTTCGGCTAATCAAGTGAAGCCTTTCTGGTCTTACATACGATCGCTGAAATCTTCATCCAGCTCGCCCGCATACCTGCAGCTTGATGGGCAGTGGCGGATTTACACATTGTTGACATTTTGCCGCCCCTACCAAGCTCTACGAGAATATTGCCGAAGGGACGTTACCTGAATCAATGCGTTTAGCTTTTTTATCGTTTCCCACCTAATCAAGTGGTGCAAAAATGTGCGGAACACTATTGTTTTTTGAGTCGAGAATTAATACTCCAGGACGAACTTCTTTGATTGACCTTCATTTATTCTCAAATTTCTCCTTTACACTTTAATAGATTATGATAATAATAATTCCTTGGTTGGAGCGTCTTATTCTTCATAGTGTTCCACTTTTAATGCACTATTGAGCAGTACTCAGGGCGGGGCTTAGTCTCTGTCGCGCCTCTATCTCCGCCCTCCGTCACTGTAAGGTAAGACAATTTCATGTTTTTTAAATTGTTTCAAAAAGAGTTAAAATTTCAATTGACAACTTGACGAAATGCAAGGACTTTTCTTTTAAACCTTTTCACAAGATGGATACATACATATTACCTACTTAAAAATTTGATAGTCAATATAGCATATAATATCGAGAGGACCCCTCCCGAAACCAATTGCTGGTTACATCCCAGCCAATTTCAAGTGAAGAAAACTAAAGTAGTTGCTCCTTGAGTTTCCCAAAATTAATCATTCACAGAATTTTAAGCCAACGGAAAGTTTCAAAAATTGCCGCCTTTAAAAATCTTCCGCCATGGGCACTTGCCCAGGTTGCCCATGGGTAATCCGTGCCTGGAAATACTGATAGAATCGATGTTTTTTTTTATTAAAAAAAGATTTCAGATAAATAAAATTTAAGCAAAAAAGTGCTTGGCTTCGAATTTCAGTCTGCATAAGCAATTGACTAAGAGGCCTTTTCGCAGATTCGTCTTCAAGAATAAAACGTTCCTAGTGTTTGAGGCTCTCACATAACGGTAACAAACACACTTCACACACTGCTCCCAAAACGTATCTCATGAAAAGGATAAATGTGGAATTCAATTTTTCACGGTATTAAATGCTTACAATGTGTTTAACTAAAAAAAAAAAATATGTTTGCCCCAGATTTGCCGCCCCCGTAAAATCTGCCGCCCTAGGCTCCAGCCTACTCAGCCTACTGGTAAATCCGCCACTGTTGATGGCTCTACAGCTAATATTCCAAGTGAAGCCTGCGAATTGTTAGCCAAATTCTTCGCTTCAACTTTTACTCCAGCTAGTTCTTCTTCCTCTAACTTGCTCACTGCTCCATCATCACTTCTCCAAATTCCAGCATTAACGACAAGTCCCCTTGAAGAGGCTACTATTATTGAAAGCCTCAAGGCAGATGGTGGCTCAGGTCCCGAAGAGTTACCTAATGTGTTTGTTAAGTCTTGGTCTTCCTCTATAAGTTTTGCGCTGTCCATACTGTTTAATCTAAGCTTCAATCGTGGCGTTTTCCCCTAAAGCAATGTGTTACGCACTAGGACTAGGAACATTTTTGTTTATCAAGAAGGTTCAACCAACGAAAAGTTTAATCACAGGGCGTTCACATATGAATGCAAGGAATGTTTCATATTATTTTTGCGTTTTCTTTCCACACACCACGCAACCTATTATCCTGACGACTAAAATACTTAACTCGAAATTTTCCGGCGCCTCTCAGGACATATCGTACAAAAAGAAACACACACCCCCAATTCTCCGCCATAGAGGGAACAAATTGTCGAAATTGCGTCAAGACCTAATTTTCCACGTTGAGAACGATAAGAAGCTGTACAATGCCTACTTTCTCTTACATTCATTTTCCAAATTGAAATTCGTCACGATAGTCGGGGTGGATGGCGCGAGGCAACGTTATCATTTCCGCTTTATGCCTGTCAGCTGTCTGATGCCTGAATAACAGGCCTACATTTTTCAGTGTCAGAATAGACCGCATTACCATCCAAGCGAAAGGAAAATTGCAGCTTATTGTAATCAGGAACAATATACTTGTCTAACCAAAAACATGTAAAATATAGGACAAACTACCGCAAAAGAAATTTTCTGTTGCGAATTCCCTTTAAAATCTTGATGGTTGTGTTGTAAATGTTGTGTACTCAGAAAAGATGGAAAGTCGTAAAACATTTTCGGCTGAATTTACTTAAAATCGGTTTTTTTTATGGAGAAGTTTCGGGTTTCTTGCGGGCTGCGTATTCCTATATGAATCATGATGCTTCTTCATCTCCGGGGTCTTCATTGACAGCAATCAAGTTTGGTTTTCTTATTCCTTCAGAAAGATTATTATATGTTTTAGAGGAGAAACAAAAAGTTGAGGTTTTTCGTTTTACATTACATCTACTTCCTGTTTTTTTTTGAGAAATTATGAGAAGGTATAGAGAAGTGTAAAGTTCCAAGATATAAATCAATAAACGGTATCATTCGGGGGATTTCCGAAAATTCCAATTGAGGCTCATAACAGGCTAATATTCGATGCTAGGAATGCAATCACATTAAAAAAAATGTACTAATAGGGCTCAGATTTGGTTGCTGAACTACGATCGCCGAGCAACCATCGCATGAGTCGTCTCTACGAACACCAACCTCGAACAGTCTACAATAAGGTCGTAAACGAAGGTGCCGAATTTTGTCCAAATTGAATCCGCAAATAAATCTACAGAGTCAAAATGTTTGTACCTATTATTTGTAAGTTCGACCATGAATGGGCTTCTATGGGAATTCCTTCTATGGTTGTTGAAAAGCAAACCTCGCCTTCGCAGGACTATATTATTACCCAGGGAAATTTGAACAAAAATTTGAGCAAACTTCGGAAAAATTAGGGAAAGTTGAATTTTTGCATAAGCCTTCCTTTCGAGGTCCTAGGCAAGACCCCAAAGTCCCCTTCTGTACGAGTGTCGCTGGCGGGTGTCAAAAACAAATTTTTTGTGAATATCTCGATAACAGTAATATGTACTAAAAAGTGGTGTATGGAATATTTATAGCTCTTGTGGTAGGTGAATAAAATGTCAAAGGTAGATTTTGATTCGACTACTCCTAACGGTGACGGAGGGTCTAACGGTTATTACATTTTTCAGGAAAACCTTTATAACGGTAACTCCGGCAAAAAAAAATCATGTCAAATTTGTAGCCCATACGGTTTTGAAAAAAGTGGCCAAATTTCTTATCAATACGTACACCCCCAAGGGTGCTGAATTTTTTGGGTTTTTCGTGAATATCTCTGTAACGGAGGAGTATGCTGTAAAGTCGTGGCTTGTTCTGCTATCCGCTCTCATAGAGAGAACTTTTGTGTCCCGATATTTTCCGCTATGTGTCCGCTATATGGCGGACGGTAATATAAGTGTCGCTAAAATCGATAAGAAGAACAAGGAAATTCTTCTTGTGAGAGCTGATAGCGTAATGTTCCGAAAATCCATTCCATTCCCGACCGGACTGATAACATTATGCCGCTCGTGTATGAAATAATTTGAGAGGATATTAATCGTCGTTTACGTTAAAGTTCCATGGTTGTGATAATATCACCTAAGATACAAACCAATGTACCGAATACGACCACCAGGTGGCGTTAGTATCGTTTAAGGGGGAATTCGCTCGATAACGGATCATTGTATTTAGACATATTGAAGAAACTTATTCATTGCAGACCACTTTCCCACAAAGTTACCGTTACTGAAATATTCATGAAATTAAAAAAAATGCGTTTTTGTATGGCTTGATCCCTCATAGTGCCCTTACGATTGTACGCATCGATCTGAATTTTTTGTTTTGATCTAGGCGTTGTACAATCTTCAAATACGTCATAAAACACTTTTCAGTGAACATTACCGTTATAGAGATATTCCCCAAGAACGGTAAATTTTGAATTTTGGCTCCTTATAACTTTCTTGGGTGCCCACCTATCGATGGGGACTTTTAGGATTTCATTTGCACCCACAGAAACTACAAATATGTCATAGACCTTACAGCATACACCACCGTTACAGATGCATTCACGAAAAACCAAAAAATTATCGTTTTTCTAATGTTTGAACCCTCATAGCATCCTCAAGGGTGTACATATTGATGAGAAATTTGGCCACTTTCTTCAGAACCGTATTTGCTACGAAGTACCCAACATCTTTTAACCAGAGTTCCCGTTATAGAGATTTTCGTGAACTTTGTTAAAAAATACCGTTAGACCTTCTGGCATCGTTAGGAACGCTCGAATCAAAATTTACTTTTGACATTTTATTCTGGAAATACAGGAGCTACAAATTCGCCATACACCACTTATCAACACATATTACCATTATCGAGATATTCGAAAAAACTGTTTTTGAGGAAAGGAAAACTCATGCAAAAATCCAGCTTTCCTCTAATTTTACCGAAGTGAAATGCCAATTTTCCTGGGGTATATGTCGCAATCATCAAGTTTCATTAGACACCAAATTGGGATTGTAACGAGTTTATGTCGACTAAATTAATTAACCATATCACCAGTGGCGTAGATAGGTTTTCTGAGAGGGAGGGGATCATTTGTCAAGATTGCTTATACTTATACGGTTATCAAATTTTGAATTTTAGAATAACAATGTCTGCATTTATTACACTTCAAAGGAGCAGTGTTTTTCAGCAAATTTTTTTATTTGCAAAATACAGATCAATTTTTGGCATAAAATAAGCGTCCTGCAAATATTGAATTCTCCGCAAAAATTGTGACACTGCAGCGTTAATTTGGCTTTTTTACTATACGGTGAGTGAATCCACAGTACATTTTCGTACAAATTTTTGCTATTGTGATTGGAGTATCAGAGCATTTTATCGGGATAGATCAGTGGTTCTCTAAATTTTTGAAGTCATGGAATGGAACCTAGCATCGCCGCTTTCCTTCCAGGAACATCTCAAAACAGGGATTAGAATCAATTATATAATTAAATTTCCAGAAAATGCAAATTTTGAAGACGAGAGCTCGTTGGGAATGCCCAGTATATGTGGATAAAGTACAGCTTTTTTTTTTAAATCGAAATTCTCCGATAACTTAGAAATTCGTGGGTAGATATTTCTAAAGTTTTCAAACTTGTAGGACACCGTAGTAGCTATCTTCTATAAATTTCGCGGCCTACCTATCAGCCAATTGTTTGAAAAGTATACCAAAATTGTGAGCAGAACTTAAAATTTTGACCGTTAAACATTTGTTTAAAAAATCGTACAAAAGTTTCGATTAACATTTTCGTCTAATTTATTTGCGCCTTAATTTAAATCCCAAAAACCTAAAAGAAACACTGCGGACATATTTTTTTCTGGTACTATGTACTTCCTTTTCCATTCCATAAAGTAGAAAGCTGTAGAAGAAAATCGGTCGAGTCCAGCATCCGAGCTGGTCAAATATTTTTTTGATTTCTGATACAGTGTAGGAGACTAAGCTTTGGAATTTTAAAACTTACAAAGATTTTTTGCATAGATTGTTTGCTTTTTGTTGTCAAAAGCTCTATCTACATTATTCCTATTATTTTATCTTCGTGAAACCCCTGAGATATCTTCACGGAACCCTAGGGTACCGCGGAACTCCTTTGTTTGTTAATTTGTATTCGAATTACTGCCTGCATAAGACTATATCTCATTCAATTTCTAAAAATTTCTAAAAATAGCTTTGAGAGTTCTTCGTATTGAATTCAATCAAATTGGAACAACTAGAGAAAGTTAAGACTTGTTTTGCCCTGCTATATACGATAAAACCTTTCGTCAAATTTTAACTTAAAAAAGAAGAAAGAATGTTGATAGACTCAAACAATGAAGGATGCTCAAAAATATGGAAGCAGTTTTGAACCGTTTTCTCTTCATTCGCATTAGCTTTCCGTTCTCCTGAATAAACTCTAATCTGCTGTAAATTCCGGTCACTTGTGCGTGAATACACTCATTATTTTTAAAATTTTGAACCGAACATTAAGATTTGACCCGCTCTGTGGCTCACTTGGTTGAGTCACACTCTACGATGCTAGTAATCTAAGGGTCCGGAGATCGAATCTCGGTTCCAAAATTTCCGTACATGTTCGGATAGGAAATATATAGTGCTTGCAACATTATATACACTCCGAAATGATATACAATGTAACGTTGACTCGAAATTGCCTATAAACGGCTGAGTTAACGCACGCTATATGGTACTGAGAAAAAGAAGAATTCAGATTTTCCAGCAACAAGTTTTCAGTCAGTGCTTACAGATAATTTTTCTAGCAGCAGTTGTAGATTACTTCAGTAATGCTTACCTGTTCGAAACTCTAGATCCAATGTGAAAAAGTAAAAGAACGTAAAGCCCTGTGCTGTAGGGTTTCTATTCTATCAATACGCTTTAATTTTACAATTTTAACAATTGAAATTTGAGGAAGTGCTGAATTTTCTATTGCAGTTCTGAAAATGGTTTCCCGTTTTTATGAACACTAGACACGTTTAATAATTCCAGCTAAAACTTTACTTTTGCTTTGTTTTACGTATCTAAAGTAATAATAAAAAATGTGTGACCGAAGGGGGGGGATTAATCCCCTTGATCCCCCCCTTATCTACGCCACTGCATATCACCAAAACTAAGAAACACAATTTTTATTTTCTTTTATTTTCTCTCCTTAGAGAAAGCATAGCAACTCATGCCATGCGTTAGTCCAGAGTGGCTATGCGATCACACAACCCATATGTGTTTGACTCCAAATTTATTACACTACACTCCACGAAATAATTCAAACGTCAAAATATTGTCGATGCAATTATTAACCCTTCTGTCGCCGCCTACGAGCTATTATGCCTTAGGTCAATCTTATTTTTTGAAAGGTCTAATTTTGGTTCTAGAATCAGTTTACATACTATGTCTTACGATGATACGCCGTTTTTTCGTTTCTTTAGACATAGTTTATATTTCGCCGAACGTTTGATCGCATTTGTGGCCGTCAGTTCCATTGAAATATATATGGTAAGAGCTGGAAAATATTGTTGAACGATATTTTTCATCAAGATATAGAACCAATGGTCTGTCTAGGTCTATGTGCCAACCGAAGGGTTAATTATCACGTTGGCATTTTGGAGAGTAATAAATATTACGCGGATTTTATATTCTCAATTGTAAACAGAAGATTGACATTTGAATAAAATTTTCACACATACTATGAACTGCAATAGTGTGAAAATGGTGCCATTTTAATTTTCTGATGCCCACTCTGGACTAACGCATGCTTTCTCTAAGTTTCTCTCGCAGTCTCCAAAAAGTCTGAAATTATTTATTTATTTATTGTGGTATCGGCAAGATATCCTTTCAATTTCTGTATTTTCAACAGTAGTAGAATGTATGTATACACAAAGACATCCTCTAAGTGTAATTCAAGTGTAATTGTGTAAATAAGATTCATGTACATTATGTCTACTTTGTTGCCATCAAAGGATTGCAACTGAGAAAATTTTCTTCATGCTTCGACACCCTTACAATTTATTTACTCGTCGGCTTGATAACATGTAATTTGCACATGTAAGTAGGCATCAAATCAAGTATTCATTACCTCTGGAAAACACACACACGTTTCTTATCACTCTCTCAACATTTATACGTTACATACAGTCATCATATTACGTTTACGCTTATAGCACATTCGAGCTAGACGAACTGAAAGTTCAAAGGAATACAAACATTTTCTGGGTCAAGAGAAATTGGGTATGGTAAGGTAATGGCTGTCTTCATTTAGCTATACATATTCTCAGGACTTTTTTCTACATTGAAGCTGTACAACCAAAGCTTGTGTATGCATACCTAGAAAAATGTTTATCGAGGATTATTCATATCTGTACACCGGAATGTCGCCTTAGATGTTTGTCGATGTGTGTGTGTGAGAGCGTGAGACACGTTGAAAAACCAATTAAAAATTTAATTTTGAAGCTGAGTTTTTTGAAGGCTGTCGTCGATTGGAGAAGTATTATACAATTTCACGTGTTTTGGTATGAATATTGATTTCACGTGTTGGAAGTTGTGAAATACAATATCAAACATTGATGATTGCTCATATCATTCTTTGTAGGTTTACCAAATTGCAAAATTAGCGGCAAAAAAATCCCTATAAATAAAATAATAAAGAAAAACGTTAAGTGTATACACAAACTGAATAGTATTTTGAAAAAGTTCAATAACCGTATAAAATTCCTTAATATGTACATGATTGCCTGGTTTCTCTCAACTCTAATCGAATGGTTAGTCTTATCGCATAGAGAAGACACACACAATTTTCGGAAAGCTTTTCCATTGTATTGAATGGAATTTTTCTTTATTATACCCTTCGCTCATATAGTGAAAGGGTATATTAACTTTGTCATGAAGTTTGTAACGCATTGAAGGAAGCATCTCCGACCATATAGAAAGTATACATATATGATCAGCATGACTTGGGGAGTCGATTAGGCGATGTCCGTCTGTCCGTCTGTTGCGACGCGTTTCACTCGGCCAATTTAAATGCTATGAAGCTGAAACTTTGCACAAATGCTTCTTTTTGCTGCAGGCAGCTTGTATGTTTGAATCGGTTAAAATCGGACAAGGGGGTCATTGGGCTGCCACACAAACCCAACCCCCCAAATTAGGTTCTTCTAAGAAAAACTTTTTTATTTGTGCACCAATTTCAACCAAATTTCACACAAATGTATTTCTATTGATGACACAAAACATATATAAGAGTGGATCAAATCGGACCATGGGGTCATGTTGCTGCCATACAAAACCAACCCCCCATTTTTGTTCTTCTAAGAAAAATTGTTTACTCCAATTTCACAAAACCTTGTATTCATCAAAGCAACAACAAGGTCAAAACAAATGGGATCGTATTATGAGGCCATGAAATTATCTGAGTAAATATTTTTATTTGCGCAAACGCCATACAAATATTGTTTTGTCGACGCAACGGAACTTTTGTGAAGAAAAGGAAGAAGAATGGAGGGAGGGGTAAATACAAGTCGTAGGTATGCCCAAAAAAACTTATAGCCCTGAAGAGAGCGAAGGGTATCCAAATTTCGGCCGCGCCCGAAATTAGCCTCGGTCTCGTTTTGCATAGTTTCGCCATATTTTGTTTGGTTATGCCATCATCATATCGACTGCCTAGAGGTAAAAGTGACTAAGTGCATTTTTCGCAAAAATCGTTATATTAAGCCAATTGCATTACTTTTACGTCCCGCATCTGTCATTAAAATATTGAGGCGGTAAAATAAGTAAATAAGGAGTTATAGAAAATGAAAATTAATCAAGTGAAAAATTATCAGAAAATTTTCGAGGTAAAAATAACCAAGTGCAGCACTTGGTGATTTTTACCTCAAATATTATTGTTTTCCCTTAATGATTCCCTAGTATAATTAAATAAATATAATTAAAGCCCTAAATATAATTAAAGCCGAAGAATAGCACAAGATATTTTCAAGATATTAATTTAAAAAAGGCCCCTTTCACGATTATGAATAAAAGTTCCAATATGAAGTTAAAATTAATAGACATTATGCAAATTGAGTCCAAGCTTATAACCAACTCGTATTCGTATTAAAAAACTTTGTTGCGAAAATACATAATTCTTAATATTGTAGATTTTATAATTCTTACACCTCAAAACTTTTGTTATCAATTACACATATGGACAAAAAAAAATAAGTACACCCTCTTGCCCCATTTTATTCCTGATTTTTATAGCATTTATTATATTGTACTAATCGAAATAGATAGTCATTATAAAAACTGGGATACAGCAATGGCAGGGAACCCGAAAAAGAAGATGGCTCCCCCTATGTTGTCTATCCGGACCGGTATAAACTTTGAAGTGGATAGTGAGTTTGGTCAAAATAATAAGTTCGACATCGTTTTTATACCCGTCACTATGTGAAAGGGTATATTAACTTTGTCATGAAGTTTGCAACGCACAGAAGGAAGCACCTCCGACTATATAAAGTATATATATTATTGATCAGCGTGACGAGAGAAATCGATTGAGCCATGTCCGTCTGTCTGTCTGTCTGTCTGTCCGTCTGTTGCAACGCAAACTAGTCCCTCAGTTTTGAAGCTATCGGGCTGAAAATTTGTACACAAGTTTCTTTTTAGTGTACGCTGTATATATGTCGGAACGAATGGAATCGGACCATGGGGTCATGGGGCTGCCCCTGAAAATTAGGTTTTCTAAGAAAAACTTTTTTCTTTATGTACCAATCTTAACCAAACTTCACCCAAGTGTGTTTCTAGTAAAGCTCCAAAACATATCTAGGAACATACAAACGAACCATTGAAAATTAAATTCTTCTAAGAAAAACTTTTTCCTTGTTAAGCCGATCGTAACTAAACTTCATCCAAATGTGTTAGTAAAGCCTCAAAAAAGATCTAGGAGCAGATGAAATCGGAACACTACGTCATAGGGCTGTCATACAAACCAACCGCTGGAAATTAGGTTCTTGCATGAACATCTTATTTCTTTGTGAATCAATCTAAACCAAACTTCACCCCAATGTGTGGCTAGTATAAGCTGACCAGACGTACAGCATTTTGCTGTGTAGTACAGCATTTTGACTTGTCGTACAGCATTAGTAAATGAACAGCATTCCCAACGCCACACCAAAGAAACCTAAATGACTGCATAATAACTTCCTCGGTGAGGCCTGTAGTCAGTCTGTTAGGTGTTATTAGCACGGTAATATCACTTTCATGTGGCAAACGTTCATTTTCGATAATTTCGGAACTGAAATTTAATGTACCTAAATGTTAGCGCCAGGTAGCTCCACAACCTAGGCACTACATTTACTTTCATTTCTCCATATTTTACGGTCCCCTATCTGCGTTCGACAGTTACAGCTGCCCAAATCCCACTTTCGTATCTTCTAATCGAAAACTCTATAAAATTTGTCCAATAAATTTGAAAATTGGCAGACTTGTGAAAATTTCAAGGCTCTACCTCACACTTGTAGCTGTAGAGCTATACTTGGCGCTCACCGCTCACCGCTCACATTGTCTCCAAATTTCAAGGTCCTACCTATCTGCGTTCGGGATTTCAATCGTATCAATCGAAAATTGTCCTTAATTCGGAAATTTTGGAGCGAAAAATTTTGAAATTTAACAGCCATGTATAGAGGACAGCACTGCCCGTATTAGGTAAAAATTTCAAGCATCTATAGCTGCCAAGGTTCAGAAGTAACAGCCATGTAAAGATGCGATTGGAATTTTTCACAAAACGATGGAAAAATTACTGTACTCCATCCGATTCCCCTATCAACCTCTTTAGGAAAAAGAAAATGCAAACTAAAGGACTCTGCAAGGATTTCCCCTATATTTCGACTAAATCCAATAAAGTAGCGATAAATCCCCAGAGGGTCGCCATCCGCTTAAGAATTGTCTGCGCAATGAGGAATTAATTTATTGTAATAAACAAAAACGAAACTTTTAAATAGGTAGGTACAAGGAGGTGTAATTTTCGTACTTCAAATAAACAGCTTCATGATTTTTGTCTCAGGGTCACGGATAGTCATAGATAGGGAAAGGGCCATAATCATCCCTACAATGCTGCTGAGACTGCCGTATCGAACACTGAAATTCAAAAGTTGAAAAATCACTGAGTATCGACTGTCTAGAAAGCGGAAATCGAATCCGTATTGAAACAAATTGGATTATAAATTGTCCTTTCTTGAAATATGGTTTTAGAAAAACCGACAATTTAAACTGACAAAAATTCCTAATCTTTGTCGTACATTTGAATTAAATACCTATTCCTAACCCTAAAAAAATTCCGGGTTCATTGTGTTAAACAATTGTTGGGTTTGCCCCTTTTAAACGAGATCCTGGCTACACTTCTTCCATGCCTGTTATAACTTTGCGTGTTAGAACATACATTTGCACTTCTTAGGCTGATGATGTTTTGTCAATGAGAACATTTAGAAGTTGAGAGATCTTTTCTGAGTCCTGTTTAGTACCAACAGAACCTTGCAAGGACGTAGCCAGGATTTAGCTGGGCTTCAGAAGTTATGACATTATTAGAATCATGTTGCTAATTGTAGACACTCGGCGTTGCCCCAATGAATAATATGCCTCCTGTCCCACTGTTCCTGTGTCGAATTCAATTTTATCGCTTGACGAGGCTGGACGAGCACGATAGCACGCACGATTACATAATTGCTCCGCTATCATCGGAAGCAGACAGTGCCACGTCTACAACGCCAAAGACTTCTTTTCTGTACAATTATTATAGAAGGGCTCGTGGGCCATGGTCTATAAAAAATTACTTCATTCTTACAGGGAAATATTTTATTTCAAATTGTGTAGCCTGTATGAGGTCTTACGAAATTTATTGAAGTTTACATTATGAAAGACCATCCCAATTTTGGGTCACCAGATTTTTATGTGTTTCAAATTGTTTATTATGTAGTCACAACTTTCGTTCAGATGACACAATTTATTTGACTGCAAGCTTAATTTCGGCAGAGTTTTAGGAATGAATAAATTAGAAATACTGTGCGAAGTTAAGGACTCCTGGACCCCTTCGCTGGCTACGTCCCTTGCTTTCCCAAGGTTCACCACACATTTCCCAGAATAAAGGCTACTATTCTTGCTGTATTCCGTTTAGGAAAATATCACTTATGAAACGATGGAGAATATGTGGTCGTTTTATGGCATCCATCATGGTGGTAGCCTCGTGGGACCTTGCTGTTTTGATAACATTAAGCGAATGATAACAAATAATAAAATAGTACGATTGAGGCTTTGTCTGAAAACCGAATTCCGGAGTGTGTACTGTATTGGGCCTTCGGGAATCTGGTCACCTTAGGCTAGTAAAGCCTCAGAAGATATTTAGGAATGGATGGAATCGGAACATTACATCATAGGGCTGTCATGGAAACCAACTCTTAAATATTAGATTCTTATAAGAACAACTTTTTTCTTTTTGAATCTTAACCAAAATACATCCAAGTGTGTTCCTGGATTAACCCCAACGTATCCAGGAACAGATGGAATCGCAACACGTCATATAGGGCTGCGGTAGAAATTTTTAACACAAAAGGAGCTTAAGTTTCATTCAAATGTGACGGGTTACGGGTATTCAAATTTCGGCCGCGCCCGAAATTAGCCTCGGTCTCGTTTAGTTTTATTTTAAATGGTTAGTGTATATATTATTTAATTCCTCTCCAATAAGGGAACAAAATATCATCAAACGATTTTTATTGACTAATTCTGTAGTGTGGAGAAAAAAATTATTTGGGTGTACTTATTTTTTTGTCCATATGTGTACATGTTGCATTTAAGGGGCGATTCAGACTATCGACAGGATTTACTAAATCCTAGATTTAGTTGACAGTTGTACCATATTGTACTGCAATTTGAATAATGCAAGTACATTCTACGATGTATTTTGAATTTAATGACACACGATTTAATCTAGTAGGCGGCTGTTGACTCGATTAATTTAGTGGATTTAGTAAATCCTGTCCATAATGTGAATCCCCTCTAACAAAAAAACATTAATAGTTTTTTACTTCTTGAATAGATCATAATTACAATTATTGTAAGATTGTTTTTATTTTCATATTTCAAGTTAAATAGTAATCAACATTGCTGAACGTGCTGTTGATCACAACACCCAAAAAAAAGAGTTAAGATCTTGGAAATGGGATGTCACTAACACATCTGCGGCCTTACTCCAATGTCACGCCTGTATTTTATTTTATTTTTTTGTTTGCTCTCTATTGTTGAATTAAAGGCTTTTTATTTTTAGCTAGTTAACTATTTTCCCTTCTTCCCTTTTCCCTTAATGTTTTTAAATCAGCGAAATCGCCAAACATAATTTCACTTGTTTTATAAGGCTTCTTTGTGCTTGCCTCTTCAAAAAAATTTTTCAAATCATTCATAATTAAAATATTTGGGTGCTTCATTTTTCATTAAATCACAGAATGCATCGACTCGCATACCATGTACAAATGACCTGACACCAAAAAATTTAGCTTGAATTCTAAATTTGCGAAATCTAATAAGTATACAGTGTTGATCGGTCCATTTGAAATTCACACTGTTCTTGTTAAAGAAGGATTTACAAACTCTAACTTAATTTTTAAAAAAATATTGTGTAATTCAAATGCATCGATCAACACTGAACTAAACAACCACTAACCATCCTTTGGGACATTTAATGGCGAAGATAAGAGAGATAAGAAAGACTTCTTCGGAGGATGTCGCTAGGGTGAAGCGTCATATAGAGAGAGAGCCTAATCTATAGAGCATTATATTAGCAAAACGTCCAATAAGAAGTAACTATCGGGAGATTTAAACATCATGCATTTAATGCACCGTCTGTATGAAGAGGAGTGTCAAAAAGACAACGTTTCTGCTATAAGTAGTAGCCAGTATAGACACATTTTCTGCACAGAATATAATTTATCCTTTTTCGTTACTATAAAGGACCATTGCCTAAAATTTCAAAACTCCCTGTAATGAAATTGTGCCCGCTTACAACTCCCATGAAGGAATAAGTGCTGCAAAAAGGAGGGATTTACTGGACCTCTGCAACAATTAAAAAATAAAACCTTATTAAGTATTTGTGGGATTTTTTTTTAGTGGATAACAAAAGTTTTGGGAATTAAAAATTATAAAATCTGAAATGTTAAGAAAATTTTCCTATACCTAAATTTCTAGTGCAGCATATTGGAAACACAAAAGTTACCTTCATGAGAACGAATAGCGAAAAGTGCCACGTTCGTAAACTTACAAAGATTTTCCCTAGCACATTGCGCCAATATTTACCGATTTTCCCATTGAAATTTGACCTCACCTACATTCCGAAAGTACAGTACAAATGTCTTTTCTGGATGATTTGATACATAGACTAGGTATTTCCACACAAAAGTTTTGCGAGGTAAAAATGACTAAGTGCGAAAATTGAAAATTTACCCATCTGTAGATAGCTTAAAATTCGAATGAAACTATAAATGTAGTGGTCTTCCGTTCTAAATGGAAATTCAATAGTCTTTTATTATGAATTTGCTAACCTCGATTTTTAAGACACGATAATTTGTTTTTTTTTGTTCTCCTGAACAATTTGAAAAATGTTAGTTGGTCACTTTTACCTCTAAGCCGACGAATATTGAAAAAATCATTGCGCAATTTCATACAACGGCGTAAATAAGCAAAAGATAGCATACTATGCAAAATTAACAAAAATTGAATTCCATATAATGGAAAAGCTTTCTGAAAATTGTGTGTGTCTTCTCTATAGGATAAAAGTAACCATTCGATAAGAGTTATGGGAAATCAGGCCAATAACTTCAAAATATCAAATCCACGCCACGGTTGATACTTCAACATTTACATTTTTATTCATACCATTTTTTCTGTGCTTCCTAATTCACATATCACACTGACATTAAGATTCCTTATCGAACTTGACACGACTTTTAAAACACCCAAAATTCAAAAAAGGATCTTCTTTTATATGGTGCTCGACGGACGACGGTCGAGATGGAGAACAATTCAAATTTTCAAATATAACGTACATGTGCCTCAATTGTATCTAATTTAATGAAGCGGAAAGATATACAAAAAAAATCTCACACAACATTGTCTGCGTGTGCTCGTGTATATTAACATTCTGAAAATATGCCACTTGACCCACTTCAAAGCTGACACATTCTCTTTTAGTGCCAGGATTTGTTTGTCATTCATAGTATGCTTGTTTTTTATCATTCACAGATTTTCATTTCTAATTCTGTTTTAGATTTGCAAAAAAAAAGTTTCCGACATTGTATGTTTTTTAACGTTCGTTCGAAAGAATGAATGTTACTAAAGAATACTTTTAACATCCATAGCCCTTTTTTCTAGGCTCCACTATGGATTATATGGTATTAGAAAAAAGCATTGATTTGCAGAACAATGACCATATTATGGAGAATATGACCCGGATGATGGCATACATCCAACTTCATAGGAAATTTGTATTAATTAGTTGTATTCTTTAGAAAATGGGATATCGAGGCTGTATGAATTGAATATTCCTACTTAATTAATTAGTACTGAAACTCGTTTTAGACTCGATTATAAAAGAATCGCAGATTACCATGGCCTCAAGGCGACCAACTTTTCCGGATCATGCGAGACAGTCCCGTATAGAAAATCCTCCCAAGTTGTCCCGAAAAAAAAAAAATTAAAAGTGTCCCGCAAGTCCCGCATTTCTATCAAGCGCACTATATTTTGCGCATTATTTGCCTAGAAGTATACAAACTTTTCATAATACGCTCTAGAATTTTTGGGTGGATTAATATTGAAATATTTTGGACTATAAATCGTTTTTAAAGATGAAGTCTCCCTGGACAAAGGCTAGGCTGCGCAGCAATACTCATCCACTCGATCTTGGGGATGAGTGGTCCAACTTTTTCGCATACATTATTTACATCATGGTATTCTCAAAGTGTGAGGCCATTGAGGAGGTCCGCACCAATGCTTAAATAATTGGGGGGGGGGGGGGTCCATGGGAGCACTAGGGGGTATGCGATTTCTGATTACATACTTTCATTATTTAATAATTTTTATTATATTTGTAATTTGATTGAACTAAGTACCTAATACGAGTAGTAGTTATTATAGCAAATAAGTCAATGAAACCTTCTAGGGCCAATGAAGTTGGGGTTCCTTTAATGTCGACCAAAACACGCGCAAAGAATTTAAACATCAGTATCTGCTCGTTCAGATTGAGTGGTTTAATAAAACAGAACCATTTTCATTCCATAGGGACCGTCAGCACTTGTGAATTGGAAAGGGGAGCATGGTTTGTAAAATTACAACTGACCCATTTGTGAATACCATCCATTTTGAGGATACTCGACTAATCGCTAGGCGAACTTTTTGTTTTACGAGTAATCACAAGTATGCGTTAGGAAAACAAAATTCTAAATTATACACGATATCAAGAAAAAATGTCTTCATTTTTTTGTCGACACAGCGGCTGAAAGTATCGTGTCCAAAACGTTTTTTTCCTTTTAATTGAAATATTCAAACATTATTAAATAGTTGTTATTTTTGTTAATATCTACAGAATATATTCTAATTACGGTCTCACTTCAAAATGAAAATAAAAATCACTTGCGAAAGTTTGTCCGAATCACGGGACAACCAAGCGCTGTTAAATCGCTTGAATGTAGTTTGATTACTGCACCCAGCAAAAAACGTGTATTAAAACCTATGAAGTTTTTACTTTACTTCTAGTAAACAGAAAATTTCTTTAAACGTATGAAGTTTGAATATAATTAATTAAAAATGCCATTGGATCAAATACACTTTCATAGAATTTAAAATTTCAGTAGTAATAGAATTAAAGCAAGCCGACATACAACTAATGCAACAAATTACTTAGAATCTAGTAAATCAACTTCATGGGAACTATGATTTTTTTGCATAGCCTCTATGTATAAACATTTTAGTTTTGTATTGCACCGCGTATCAAGTAGTTACGATTTTAGAAACGTTGACAACATTCCACATCTAGTCTCATGGCAATGTGAACGGACTGGCACGCAGGCGGACCGGGTTCGAATCCAAGTTTCGGCATAAGGTTTTTTATGAATAAAAAAAATATAAAAATTTGAAATAAAAATAAATAGAAAAAAATAAAAATAAAAATAAAAAAAATAAAAAATAAAATAAAAAAAAATAAAAAATATTCTTTTCTATTTTTTTTTTAAATAAAATCCAATGAAATTTTTACATAGAATCGATGAACAATTTCATCGTTATAATCGAATTTTCACTTTATATTTTCAATGATATTTCTATCATTGTCCCAAAAAGGCTATTTCATAGGCTCCAAATCATAGCCGAAATTTCATAGGTTCTATGTAATTTTTCTTTAATAAAAGTAATTTTTTTTCTGGGTGTATGTTTCCCCGAGAGCTCTCTCACTATGCTCATAACTCTGACTATAGTCAGCGAACGACTACGAGTGAATTCTGGAACGCATTCCATACAATTCTTGATCAAGCGATCGTGTTTAAATTCCGACTGCAGTTCAGCGATCGGCTTCTTCGTAAAATTGTCGCATTCACGAATTAAAATCTGTTTTTAGTTAGGCAAGAAATCCGTTCAAAACATACAGCAGTTGAACCGAATTTTTGTGCATGGTTCGGTAAAACCCGCTTTTGAGGGACCGACAGAAATTACCTTATTAAAAAATGAGATGTTCGAAAAGCGAAAAATTAATAATTTGTGAAGGATGCTGAGGATTCTGTCAGGTGGCAAATCTCCATGAAGCTATAAGCCTGGAGACCAGACGTTTTTTTAATAGCTTAGAAAAAAGCCAGACTATACACTTTAAATTTAGTCGCATGCCGTCTCCCACAAGTTTAAAATCATTCCTTAACCAATCTGTGCTACTTTTTCCAAAAGTCAAATCCACCAGCGCATCATGCATGCAGAAAATGTTCTTTGTTAAAAAAAAAAAACTGAAAAAAAAATAACAAAAACAATTAGAAGTCATATTTCGTGCTGCTGTAATTCAGTACCTAAGTTTTTAGATGGGCGCTTTAATGCTAAAATAATGCGTTGGACTTACTGTTCCCGCTCTGTGCTTAAACCATTGACTTACTAACCTTGCTTATAGTACAGTATTTAACCCTCATCCAGCTGCAGATTTTTACAACGCTTGCCGGCGACAAAGGTACACCTGTACCTTAGTACATTTTGTATGAAAATCTTCACTATTTGTATGAATTTTGACCGTAAAACCGTTATATTATGTTGACTAGTCACAAAATAGTAACTGTTTTTGCCGAAGTGAATGTTTTAAGAAGTTGGGTTTATGTGGATTTAATTTTTAGAGTGGGTAAATTTAGAAAATATACAAAATTTTAACCCTCGGATGGTTCAGTGGGGTCTGACAGACCCCAGAGAAATTTAAATCTTAAAATTTTCATAGAAAAACTTGTTGAATGGTATTTTGATGCATATGTAATTTAAGTATGTGTCACATACGTTCATTTAAGCATAAATTTGTTTGAATTCGTGATTTAGTTAATAAGTTATAGCACTTTGAAAGTGCTCTGGGGTCTGTCAGACCCCACGAACCATTTACGTATGTCTTTTTTACAAAAGTACATTTTTCGTTTTGTGGGAAATTTTCAAAGTATGTTATTTGGCAAACGATAAAATGTAATAATAATAGTCGGGAAGTGTTGAAACTTTGTAATTAGACTACATTTGGGAAATTAGATATGTTAATTTTGAAGGAAATTGAAAATTTAGGGTGTTTTGAATTAGGGGTTTTTTAATTTTTTACTCAATTAATTCGAAACTATGCCGTTTTTTTTACCTGGTTTTCATTTATGAGGATCTCTTTTCAATATTGTGTCATTACATTATGGTTTTTTAAGTCAAGACATAAATAAATGACTTTTTGAGTGTAAGAATTAGGTGGGTATTTTACATAATACATAAAGCTTCTTCAGCGAACTTGGCTGTACACTTGTCGAACCTCTTCTAAGAAGGAGAAAATCATCGGGCAATATTCCCCCAAGCACAGTGCAAAATATTGAAGACATTTTGTGCATCGTTCAGCCCGGGGGGGGGGGGGGGGGGCTGATGCCCCAGGTCCCAAATGGGGCCAGATGGTCCCCAAAAGAGGGAAAGATGTTTTCTATGCCCACGAGCAAATGATCGGAAGACAAAATACAATTGCAACGAGTGCAAAAAGCCAATTTGCGAAGACCATCGAGGAAAAAGCTGTGAAGAAGAATGCTCCAAATATTGACTAACTTTGGATCCCGATTTAAGAAAAAATATTAACCTTAGCTAAAAAATGTTGATGTACTTATCTTTGTTAATTAGTATTAAATACGTTTTGACTAATAAAAATAAAATTTTGTTAAAATTTTAGTTTTTATATTGATTTATTTGTGATAAGTTCAAATTACCCTCAAATTTGACACCACCTAATTTTTTCTTCCACATACTAAAAGCTATTGTCCGAATTCCACTTTTTTTATATAGCACTTATTCAAAAGGCTTCACAGTTACTTCTAGTCCAAACTTATGTCGCAAAAAAGCAAAAATTTACGTTTTAGAGCGATTTTTGCCTTGGGGTCTGTCAGACCCCACTGAACCATTTACGTATGTAAAATTTACCTGAACCATCCGAGGGTTAAAAAGAAAATTGAAAAAATGGGTTGCTTGGAATTTTTATTTGAAGAAATCTAAAATTGATTTACAAATGAAAAGTAGAAAACGGTTCAGCTGTAACTTCAAAAGGAACTCGGGTGGACGTCCCGAATTACACAAATCATAAATTTTAGGTGATGGAATACAAATTATGGGAATTTGTGGTATAGAAAATCAACCGCTAAAATCCAAAATGTTGGCATCCAGAATTTTAGCATTTGTTATAAACCTAATTTTCACTAGATGTTATGGGGGGAAAGAAGGCGTAATACATTGTATTGGTTGCCCCAAGCCATTACATACTTCGAAAAGTTTGGTATGCCAGTAAAAGTCTTCAGATTGATGTCAAATAACCAAAAACCGCTGTATGAGTTAGCCTAGTCCTTATAGATCGATATCTCCATAGACCTTTATCATTACAAATAAAAATCGTAAATCAAATACTTCTGTACATCACTCGATTCTCAACTTATTGATGCTATAATAAGTCTCTCTAAGCATGAGTATTCACAAAAATTTTTTATTTTCGTCTTTTGTAAATTTTCTTTCATACAAAATATATGAAGGTACAAATGTACCTTTGCCGCCGTTAAAGGGTGTAAGATTAATTTTGCTCCCTAACTTGGGGATGGGTGGTCACACATTTCTGAAATTTTGAATACATATTTTAAACTAAAATCGTAGAGATGTCAGAAAATTTCAGACCGATCGCACCCATAGCAAAAAAGTTACGGTGTTTTGAAAACGAAAAAGGTACACCTGTACCTATCCCGCTGGATGAGGGTTAAAGACACAAAACGGCCGTTTACTTAAAAAAAATACGTAATGGCTGAAATTTGCTGGAGATGTTAGGGGACATGTCTTTTATCTAAAACTGAGTTTTCGTATTCGTAGGGGTGGGGGAAGTTGGAGTATATTGCCTACTTATAGGCGAATTTTGCATTTCTCGTTCATATCATTCTTACCGTTGACCCTACAGTAAAGTGATGCATAGGAGTTTTGTTTCTAATCAAATTATCTATCCTACGGTACCTACATTAATTTCATCGGTCAAATAGTTCCGTTATAGTGACCAGTTAAAGGTCAAAATAGTACCAATAATGGGAATATTTTGCATAAATAAAACATGTAATGGCTGAAATTCGGTGGAGTCGTTAAGGGATGCGTTATAAATTTATATCTGAAGTTGCGTATATATCAGGGGGTAGTTATAGTAAATTGCCTACTTAAAGGCTAAATTTGTTTTTTTGCTTGAGAAGAGTTATTTCGTGTGCCTGTAAAACTAGTTGTGGAAAAGTATGGGGGTGTCGGGAAGCAGGATTAAAGTGCTCTCCAATTTGAATGGTTTGTTGTGGAAACGCGTGTAGCAATATAACTGACTTTTCTACTCTTACGGAAAACGACGACTTCCTCCATAACGATGGGCTTTTTTCATCGAACCCAGAAGGATACGAAGCTGGTCACAATTGTAGCGCAAGCAATAATGAATCCGGAAGAGAGGAAGAAAATCAATCTAAGAAACCAAAATTGAGGTAGTCAAGTCATATATTTCTGTTGTTGCATCAATAAAAGTCCAGTGACTATGTGAAGAAATTAATTTTTTTTTAACGATCCCTGCGACTGCGCTAATCGGCCTAGCTTGATGTTGGTCTAGTTTAAGAGATAATAATTCAATCAGCAAGAACACACATTTATACAACTTGATATAGCGAAGTTTTTAGCAATCACTAAATACGCATTTAAATAGGCAATTAACCCCAACTTTCTCCATCCCCACTAATACGAAAACTCAGTTTTAGACAACAGATTCGCTTCTTAACATACATCAAATTTGAGCCATCACGTTTTTTTTAAAGAAAATATCCATTTATTGTACTGTTTTGATCCTTGACTGGTAACTACTACGGGTTTAGTTGACCTATGATATTGATTAAGGTACCGGTGAATAGATTATTTGATTAGAAAGAAAACCTCTACCATTTCACTTAAGGGTCAACAATAAGAATGATATTAAGCAAAAACGCAAATTTAACCTATAAGTAGGCAATTTACTATAACAATCGCCTTCCATAAATACGAAAACCCAGATATAGCTTCAGGACGTATCCCCATAAGTAGGCAAATTACTATAACCCCCCACTGCAAAAAATACAAAAACTCAGATATAGACTTAGGGCACGTTGCTAACATCTCCAAAAAATTTCAGCCATTACGCGTTTCACTTAACCAAAATATTCCCATTATTAGTGCCAGTTTGCCCTTTAACCGGTCACTATAACGGAACTATTTGGCCTACGATATTGATTTAGGTACCGTTGAATAGACAATTTGATTAGAAACAAAACTTCTACACATCACTTTACTGTAGGAACAACAGTAAGAATGATATTAAGGAAAAACGCAAAATTCCCCTATAAGTAGGCAAATTACAATAACTTCCCCCACTCCCACAAATACGAAAACTCAGATTTAGACTTAGGGCACGTTGCTTAATATCTCCACCAAATTTCAGCCATTACGTATTTTTTTTAAGTAAAATATACCCGATTACTGTACTATTAGGACCGTTTTTCGTTTCCGAACTTCGACGATTCCGCTGATATGCACCGTGGATGATGGGAAAACTGCACTGGATTGCGTTGCGTGTGACAATTGAACATACAAAATATATATCTTTTTTTAGATTTGGCTTCTGAAGAAGTTAAGCGCTTCTACACGAAAATTATAAAATGTGATAGGTTAGGACTTAATTGACAAACGGTAGTTCGCATTAAACGATATCTCGATTAGAAGAGTGCCAGCCAATTTCTTGTACCATAAATCATCATTCATCATTTGCACCTTTAATTTAATTAATTAATTTCAGTTAATAATGATTGCAACTAGAAAACCAAAAAGGAATCAGAATTACATACAACTATTCCTTCATAAACATCGGTTGCATATGTAATTTTCAAACCAAGCAATAAATAAATTCCGCCTTTGTTTCTTTTTTTTTTTTTTTCAAAAATAACGTTCTGGCATAATATTAATATTTCAAATACAGGTTGCATCCGAGCCTTTCAAATTCCTTTAAATTCTCTAAGACAGTGGTTTATTTATCCCAAAAGTACCATTTTAACCTTTTTCTTATAAAAGATGCACGGAATAAAGGTAAACCCTGTTTCATTAATAACCATCAAAGGTGTGTGCTGTCTGTTATTTTTTTTAAGGAAAATAATTCTTCGTCATGAATATAAAATGAACCGAATTAAGAAAAATAATGTACAGTTACAAGAGCACATGCATATACGATATATAAAATATAAATATATAGGTTTGCAGAAAAGGATGAAATTTATAAATGCTCGGACTATTGTCTGGCCTTGACGTTGAAAATATTATCGGTTGAAAGAAAACTGCGATAACAAAACGTTATTCTTTTCGACGAAGCATCATCATTACTTGGAGGCACTTTTTTCTAAAAAAAAAAAACAGGACACTCTGAATAGGGAATTCGCTTGGGTAGTTTTATATCAGGACAATATCTTATATCTGTTGTTGTCGAGAAAATGTTGTAAACTAGATAAGCATGGTGCATTAACCCTTAATTGGTTGCATAAGGTCAGCTCTACTTTAAAGCTAAAATTTGTGGGCTTAGACTATTCAAAACGTGCCCGAACCTCTGCTAGCTTTCCAACTTATCTAAACGTATTATAAATCAGTCACCGCCACATTTTTCACCAGTACAGGCGTAACGCTGTATTACTTTCTTTAGTGGTTAGACCCCATGCGACCACTTACATGACTTTTTTGGAAAAGGCAAGTTTTTGTTTTTTTTAATTATTTTGTAAAACAATGTATATCGTTTTTTACCTGGAATTTGCAACAGTTGGTTTTATATTCCATCATTTCATTCCGCTTTCAGTTTATAAGAATGGAAGGGAAATACTACAATGGGTGGAAGAAGCCACTGATAGTGACGAAGATATTGGTGGTTTGGAATCAGATGACCGATGACATAGTTTTGGAAATGGAGTATAGTTCGTAGGGAGAAAGCGAAATGGGATATGAAACACCACAAGATGAAGAGGAAGAGATTGAGCCTTCGTCAGGTAGATATTTTTTGTCTTCACATACAAAAAAAATCCCTAAGAAATCTAAACTTTGTTGGGGTCTCCAGAGACCCCGTGCGACCACTTACGTGACTTTCTCTATGCGCCCAATTAAGGGTTAAATCAGTGCATGCATTGTAGATGGAGATGTCTAGAAGCGACCCAGCGAAAATGTTTGTTTACATGAATTTAATACGGGTATAAGATTTAATTTAATAGGACGTGGGATAATAGCGCACAAGAGTCAAGAGCGTTTATTGGTGGACGTCCGCCAACAACAGTTTACACATTTAAGCTTAAAGAATCATGGAGTGGTGGGTGCATTGTATATTCTAAATGGGCCTTGAAAGAAGCTCGTATGGACAAAGCTTCGGTTTTTTCCTGACTAAGGAAATTAACTTTACGCGCGAGTTAAGGAATATCTTAGTGCACACGAACATTTCAATGTATGTTAGAGATAAGGCCATTTAATACAATTTGTGCTAGAGATAAGAATTGAGTATTCTCACACATATGTTAGAGATAAACATTTTAGAAAACATGAATAGATAATAAGAATTCATCTTTAGAGAATAATATTGTATTGATAAGGAAATCTCATAAATAGGAAAGATGTACTGAATATGTATCTTAGTTTAGAACGAGGAATCAATAAAGAAGATTTATGAAGGAACAAATTGTTTAAATAAACTCTGATCAAAATTAACTCGCGCAATCGTCGGATACACACAATGTGTTGCATGCGGTTTCAATGACATCCAGAAAAAGACAACAAACGGTTTCGATGGGCAGGCACATCTTAAATGATAATAAATTTTCCAATTGATGGCTACAAAGGTAGTGGGCAAACAACCTCAGATCGACTCTATTGACGTTGGTTATAGCGCGACATCATAATTACAAGCTTACTTCTTCACGCAGTCCAAGTCCAAGAACCTGCATTTTAGCCAGGAAATGTATTAATGCCTTCCTCTGTCCTCACTTCAGTTAATCCGATCTAACAGTCGTTAGAATGGAGGTTCCAGGTATGGGGGATCTATATATCTACTCCGCACTTATGGCCCATGGAAGACCCGCACTATTGGAAGAACTGTGTAATATGTTCGATTATTTCCACATGAAAAAAGAAAGGACAAATCAGACCTTAGACAGAGATTTGGAGAGCAGCTGTCTTCCGCTCTTTAATAGGCACAAACTGCCGAAATATACCTTTGTTCTGCCGTTAGAAGGCAAGCAGTAGGTTAACTGCCGAACTTACCATATTTAACTGCCACTAATTAGGCAAGCAGCTGGCAACTGCTAAACGAGATCTGTCTAGAATAAAAACTGCGGCAGAGATCTGCCTATTCGAGTTTATAGTAAAAGACTGATATTTTATTTACAAATCTTAACACTATTTATACTAAATTACATTATTACTTAAGCCTAAGGAAAAAGTGCGCGTCAAGCAATTTCTCGGTTCCCATGGGAAAAGTTTTTCAGAAATTAACTGACCTTCAATGTCTCAAACGCGGACACTCAAGTCATATGCACATTTCCAGTCATATGCATACAGACTGCATATCGGATTGCAAAACAGAATGAATGGATGGACTTGCATACTATTTACTATTTTCGTCTGTTTGTTGTTCTTCCTATTTTCGGATATGGGATACCTTATTGCTTGGCGCGGGCTATTTCTGTCGCGTGTTTTATATTACATATACACTACAAGATAATTAATACACTACACTACTTAATATTACGCGGTATACACTATGAGGTATACACTACAATACACTACACCTTCGCCCTTTAAGAAAAATTTTGAATGTAAAGAGAAATTTTTAGTTATATTTTGTTTTTTTTTTTTTTGATTAACTATATTTCTTTAACCTATTATTATGTATCAATTTGTTTTTATTATCTATTCTTATAAGAGAATTTATGCCTTGTCTTTCTATTATTGTAAATGGGCCTTTGTATGGGCTTTCATTTTTCTTTTTATTTTCATTCTTTACGTATACTAAGTCTCCATTTTTGAAGTTTACAATGTTTGATTTATCTTCGCTACTGTTCTGTCTTATTTCTTTTGCTTTAACAAGTTTATCTTTTGCTGTTTCTTGAGCATTTTTCAATTTGGTTTTGAGTACAGATAGATAACTGTCATAATTGTAGAATGGTATATTATTACTGGTTTCATTTGGAAGATTTGCAATATGACCAAATACTAATTCAAATGGTGTGTAGTCAGTGTCAGAGTGTGGTGTCGTGTTGTATGCGAATGAATAGTATGGTAGTAAGGTATGCCAATTAAAATTTTCACAAAAAGATAGTAGATATTCATTTAGGACTCTATGGTTGCGTTCTACTGAGCCTAAGGTTTCATGGTGGTATGGGGTTGATGTAACGTGTTGAATATTCAGTAATTTACAAATACTAGAAAGTAATTGGTTGACGTATTCTGTTCCCATGTCTGTTTTTATTGTTTTGAAATGTCCATAGTTAAGAATGATTTCTTCGACTATAGTTCTGGCTATTTCATCTGCTTCCTTGGTGCAGGTAGGTTTTGCTATTATATATTTGGATAGTTCGCATTGTGCTGTGACTATGTATCTGTATCCATCTGATATTCGTAAAGGTCCAATTGTATCAATTGAAACTATCTCGAAACACTTTGATGGAGTGTCAGTTATTACAAATTTTTCTTTGGTATGTCGGATTGTTTTATTTTTGCAGCATGATTCGCATTTATTCACATATTCTTTTACCATTTTGTTCATCTTTTTCCAGATGTATTTTTGTTTTAGTTTTGCAATGGTTCTCCTAATTCCGGTGTGACCTCCGTGAATAGAGTCGTGATATTCACTAATTAACCTTAGTTGATCAGTTACTTTTTCGACTGTCTTGGGAGTATTGAATAATATAATTTTTACATTGGTTTGCCTATTTTTTTTTAACTATACATGCATGTATTTTATTATAAGAATCAATCAATTCTTTGATTGTTATGTGGTTGAATACTTTATCAGTTGTTGATAATGCTAGCTTGTGTATTCCACAATGTTGTAATTTGAATATTAGCTTCTCCAGTACCTGACCTAAGTCTCGGTGAGGATTTTCGCTAAATTCTACAACGATATCTTTCCCATTGATATTTATTTTTGGCAAACATTTATTATTTTTGGTATGGGCGTCCCCTGTATTTTGCTCGAATTTTAATATCGGCAAATTTCTAACATCAGAAATGGAAGTACCTTGCCACATATAGAGTTGATCAGGCTCATTAGTAGGCTTAGTAGTATTCATATTCTGTGTGGTCACATAGTCATTATTCAATTTTTTGTTATGGCTGCGTGTAATAACATTCATATTTTTGGGAATCATTTCTTTTAATGAATTTGAATCAAGTTTAATTCTTGATAGAGCGTCAGAATTAGTATTCATTTTCCCTTGTTTGAATACAATATCAAAATTATAATCCATTAAGTCTAATCGGATTCTGGTTAGTTTTGGTGATGGGTTTTTATTTACAAAGAGAGATACGAGAGGGCGGTGGTCAGTGACAACTGTAAATTTGTGACCGTATAAATATGGTCTGAAATGATTTATTCCCCAATGAATTGCGAGAAGTTCTTTTTCAATTATGGGTTTGTTCAATTCAGTTTTAGTTAAAGATCTACTTGCGAATGATATTGGTAGATCTTGCCCTATTTCACCTTGAGATAGCACTGCTCCTAAGGCGTAATCTGAGGCATCAGTTGTTAGAATGAATTCGTTATCGAATTCTGGGTATTGTAATATTGGTGGACTAGTAATAGAATTTTTGAGTTGTTCAAACGAGTTTTGACATTGTAGGTTCCAATTGAATTTTTGATTCTTTTTCAAGAGATTGTTTAAGGGTTTAGCAATGGCGGCAAAATCTTTTACGAATCGTCTGTAATAATTACAGAATGCGACGAATTTTCGAACTTCATCGGCATTCGTTGGTACAGGGTAGTTGTGAACTACTTTACACTTGTCGGGGTCTGCTGTTACTCCGTTTTTGGTTATAAGGTGTCCAAGGTATACTACTTCGGGTTTTAGAAAATTGCATTTTTCGGGATTTAATTTCAGATTGTGTTTACGCAGTCGATTGAATGTTTCAATTAAATTAGCATTGTGGTGTTTCAATGAACATCCGAATACGATAATATCGTCTACGTAAAGAAATGCGTTAGAGTCGAGACCAGCTAGAGCGATTGTCAACATGCGTTGGAAGCTGTTGGATGATATTTTTAGTCCGAACGGTAAACGTTTAAATTGATAGTGACCGTTGTCGGTTGAGAATGCTGTTAATGGACGAGATTGTTTGTTTAACTCAATTTGATGGAAAGAGTTCGATAAATCAAGGGTTGAGAAATACTTTGCTCTTCCAATTCGATCTAGTACGTCGTCTAGTCGAGTTAAAGGAAACTTGTCGTTTACTAATTTTTTATTGAGTTTTCTATAGTCAACTACTAATCTCCATTTTTTGGTGTCGCTGTTGGATCTTTTTGGTACGATTAACATTGGAGAGTTATAAGGACTGGTAGATGGTTCTACTATATCGCTGTTTATCAGATCTTGAACTTGTTTGTGTATCTCGGTGGTTTGAGAATGTGGTAATCTGTAGTTTTTTATGTATACTGGTGTTTGGTCAGTAGTACTCAAGTGTTGTCTGTAAAAGTTATTTGATGTTAATTTTTCGCCTTCTAAGTGAAAAATGTCTTGAAATTCCTTACAAATGGTTTTAATAGAATTGGTAGATTCTGTATCTTCTGAACCAATTTTTAAAAGTTTATTTAATTTTGACCATTTTTCATTTTGTTTGTTTTTGCTATACTTCTTAAATTGAAAGTGCCTAATGGGTATTGTATCTAATTCAATATGTTTTATTACGATTTCCTCATCGGAAGTGTTTAGGAGTTTTATGTGTTTAATACCTTTTGCTGGTATTATACAATTTGCGACAAATAATTTTTCAGTTATTTGCTTTCCGCATACAAGACTGTCTTCGGATATTTTGGTATCGATTGGATGAACTATCTCAGTTCTTGGTGGAATTCTTATTTGAAAAATTTTCGTATTTATGGGAATTATATAGGAATTTTTATTGGTTGAAAAAGAGAAAGTATATGTTTCATAATCGATTTTGGCTAAATATTTTTGAAAGAAGTCTCTTCCTAGTATACCGTCTGTTAGAATTGGAAAGTTGTTGTCGACTACTTGAATTTTAAAATAAAGATTTTCATTATCAAGTTGTATTTTTAAATTTGTGGAACCAATTGTTCTGGTGTATTCTTTAGTTATACCCGTTAATTTGCATGACTCATTTTCGTTTATTGTACACTGATCTATTCCGTTGTTAAGTTTACATAATGAAATATCTGCTCCTGTATCTATCATGAACGTTAATATTTTATTGTTTGTTTTTATTTTTATATAGTTTGGTATCCCATCTTTGAATTCAATTATTTTTATATTGAAAGTTGACGCTTTATGTTTATTATTGTTATGATTCTTCCCGGATTGACCATTACTTAATTTTCCACTGGGGTTTCTCGGGTTCCAGAGTTTTCCTGGTTTGTTAAATATACTGAGTTGTTACGATTGTTTCGATTACGATTATTGTTATTACGATTATTGTTACGATAATTGTTATTATTAAGATTATTATTGTGATTGGAATAGTTATGGTTTCTAAAGTTGTTTCTATTTCTATCATTGTTATTTCTATTCGTGTTTCTCTTATTGTTAGTATTATTATGATAATAGTTATTCCTATTTTTATTTTTATTGTAGAATTTATTATTATTACTATTGAATGAGTTATTTTGTTTTTTGTAATAGAAAACTTTGTTCTCTCTTGATGTACTTTCGGCTTCTTGGGCAACGGTAATGGCTTCTGCTAAAGTTTCTACTCTACTAGCTTGTACCGTTTGTTGTACATTTCGGTTGAATAAACCTCTTTTGAAGCTGTTTAGTGCTAGAGTTTGGTTGGTTTTAGTTAGAATTTCCCTTCCTTGCTCACCAATTGTAGATATTTGTAAGGCTGTAATTTCAGCTGTTAGGTTTTCAATCTTTTCTGCAAATTGAATTACTGAAAGATTACTATTCTGTTGTATATTTGACAATTTATCTAAAAGGTTGTTAGTTGAAGTGGGTGGTTTGTATACTTTCAAAAGGTTGGTTGATAATTCACTATAAGTTTTTGGTGCTAAGAATGAATTAAGTTTTGTCCTAGCTATATCTGGTATTTTCGTGTTTATAATGAGTGTAATGAAGTCTTGCTGTTTATCTGTCGGTACAGATTTATAAATAATTTCTATTACGCTAAGAAATCTGTTAGTGTCTTGGTATTTTCCTGTAAAGTCAGGAATGACTTTAAGACAGTTAAATATATCGAAAGTTGCCATATTTGTTTCTTTGGATTCTTCTGGTTTGGATTCGTCTGTAGTGTTTGTGAATTCGTCTTTAGTTTCAGTTGTAGTCTGTCTTTTTTGTTTCAGTAGTGTGAAAATTTCTGTGTATTTATTGCTGAAAGATGTTTTTAATTTTAAAGATTCTGAAGCTTCTAAGTTTGGTATTTCAAGTTTGAATTTTTCACGTAACTCATGTAAGAACAATTGCAAATTTACCAAGTATTTATCAGTATAAGTTCTTTGTGGGGTTTTCTTTAAATTTTGTAATATATTGTCTAATTCGTTTACACATTCCATTATTGTAGCACTAATTTATACATTTAATGCGTCTGTACTGTTTTTTACAGCTCTCTTAATTTCTTTTTTGATAAACTTTTTGGTAATAAAATAGATCAGAAAAAATATTATCATGATTACTATAGTTATAACGATGAAAGTAAAAACCTGAGTTGACGAAAATTGGTTTGAGTTGTTAACCGAACCAGTGTTAACGATTATTTTCTCATCAACGTTTGTGTCAGAGAAAACCATTTTTAATAAAGATTTTTGAATTTCTTTTATAAACTTCGCAATATCGTTGGCATTTCCGAATTTCGTTAGCGGCTGAACTTGGGCGTAAGCAACGGTGAGACTCCTCAGATCGTATAGACACCAATCTCAACACATTTTGTATCGCGTTGCATGTACATACTCGCAAAAATCGTCAAAACATGCGGAAATCTTTCTCTTCAGCGCCATAGCGTTGACTTGGGCAGGATCGAGCATGTTTAGGACCGAGTTGGCAGGCAGGATCGAGTTGGGCAGGATCGCCATGTAATATGTTCGATTATTTCCACATGAAAAAAGAAAGGACAAATCAGACCTTAGACAGAGATTTGGAGAGCAGCTGTCTTCCGCTCTTTAATAGGCACAAACTGCCGAAATATACCTTTGTTCTGCCGTTAGAAGGCAAGCAGTAGGTTAACTGCCGAACTTACCATATTTAACTGCCACTAATTAGGCAAGCAGCTGGCAACTGCTAAACGAGATCTGTCTAGAATAAAAACTGCGGCAGAGATCTGCCTATTCGAGTTTATAGTAAAAGACTGATATTTTATTTACAAATCTTAACACTATTTATACTAAATTACATTATTACTTAAGCCTAAGGAAAAAGTGCGCGTCAAGCAATTTCTCGGTTCCCATGGGAAAAGTTTTTCAGAAATTAACTGACCTTCAATGTCTCAAACGCGGACACTCAAGTCATATGCACATTTCCAGTCATATGCATACAGACTGCATATCGGATTGCAAAACAGAATGAATGGATGGACTTGCATACTATTTACTATTTTCGTCTGTTTGTTGTTCTTCCTATTTTCGGATATGGGATACCTTATTGCTTGGCGCGGGCTATTTCTGTCGCGTGTTTTATATTACATATACACTACAAGATAATTAATACACTACACTACTTAATATTACGCGGTATACACTATGAGGTATACACTACAATACACTACAACTGGAGCTGCTATGGTATTTTTCACAACTTCCAGGAATTCAACCATACTGATAGGATGCAATGCCAACGCACGACATAAATTTTAAGAGTAGTAAGAGGTAAATCACTGTTTGATTTTATCCTAAATACACTGTAAAAACAAGGTTGAATTTTACATCGAAAACTCGTTGAATTTTACACCTTTTTTCTCGCAAAATTACAGTAAACGTTTATTTTTCAACAAAATTTCTAGTACACCCACAAAATAGTGTACTAATACACAGATTTTTCAATATTACTCTATCTCAGTGTAATTTTACACCACATTTGGTGTGAAGATGTGTTACTTTATTCTTGTGTAACTTCACATTTTCAGTGTATATTTACCAATTTTGGTGTAAAAAATACACCTACATTTGTGTGAAACTGACTTTTGTTTTTCCGAATTCGGTTAATTACGCGGGATGGGAAGTGGTCTTGGACCTAAACTCACTAGTGCGCCGAATTCCTTTATCAGCTTCGTGGAGAAGCTGGACAAGAATGTTGAATCAGCTTTCAGGAATTCGTGTCCAGTCCAGTGAAAGTGAGTAAGAAAACTCTCCCTCCATGGTTGAGCATGTACCTATCGAAGTTACGGAAGCCAACTCGAGAAATATTAAACAACTTCTGCAACAAGCATAAGCTCTGGCAGTCATACAAGAACTGCCTAAAAGTAAAAAAAAACTAGGGGGCTTCGCCCCCTGCTCGATTCGCTCGCCAACCCCCGAGGGCGAGGCTAATTTCGGGCGTGGCCGAAATTTAAAAAAAAGTTTTTTCGGGCGTACCTATGACTTGTATTTAATTCCCCCTCTTCCGTCTTGACAAAAGTTTTGGGTTTGGTTGAAATAAGTGGGCAAATAAAAATATTTACTCAGAAAATTTTATTGGGGTTGCGGGACCATGACCCCACATTCCATTCGTTTTTAACTTTTTTCTTACTTTGGTAAAGACGCATTAATTCAAGGTTTTGTGAAATTGGAGCAAAAAATGTTTCTTAGAAGAACCAAAATGGGGGTTGGGTTTGTATGGCCACCCCATGACCCCATGGTCAGATTTGATCAATTCTTAGATATGTTTTGTGTCATCAAGAGAAACACATTTGTGTGAAAATTGGTTGAAATTGGTGCACAAATAAAAAAGTTTTTCCTAGAAGAACTTAAATTGGGGGGCTAGGTTTGTATGGCAGCCCCATGACCCAGTGATCCAATTTCGGTGATTCAAACATACAAACAGCCTGCAACAATAAGAAGCATGTGTGCAAAATTTCAGCTCCATAGCTTTTATAGTGGCCGAGAAAAACGCGCTGCAACAGACGGACAGACAGACAGACGGACATCGCCCAATCGATTCATCTCGTCATGCTGATCATATATGTATGTATACTTTTTATATGGTCGGAGATGCGTCCTTCAATGCGTTACAAACTTCATGACAAAGTTAATATACCCTTTCACTCTATGAGCGAAGGGTATAAAAAGCTATCAGAACCGAAAAAGTCCAAGCTTGGAACCATCTCCGCCAATCTTTAGACAATGTCAGAGACTCAGAAAGAATTAGTAAGATTTTGTCCAAAGCAAAGTCGTGTCCGTCATTGATAAAGCGGGTAGAACTTGGGCGGAATCTACTCCGAATCTCTTCGCCTTCTGATGAATACGCATTTATTTGTGTGCAAGAGCACTTGCATGCAGCGTCCACGTTCGCATAGTGGAGGCGACTGGCAGAGTGATTCCGTATTCTCCATTATTACTGATGAGAATATTACATGGACAATTTACCGTCTTTTTCCGTACAAATCTTCAGAACCAGTCAGTGGCGGCTCGTGGTGAAAAATACCGGGGGTTCACAGGAAAATATAAAAATGTATTATAATCAATACAAGAAGAATAGTGATGTAGCTAAATTTTTAATAGTTTGTATTTAAAAAAAAATACTGTTTTTAAATTACATATTATTTTTCCGCAAACTATTTCCGACTTTTGTTAGCTGGAATGTTCGTTTTCACTCCCGCACAAAATTTTCATTCTGTCAAAATCCAAATCGGCCTGTGGAAAGGCTCATTGGACAGAACGAAAATCCATTAAAATCCATACATTCCACATATTAATTTCACGCCGAAATTGTTATTTTCCGTCGCTTGCACTTGCACTAAAGAAATTAAGGGTGTAGTTCTTCCGCAGTTTTTTATTTTAATCTTATTTTCTTTTAGAAGATTTTTGAAATTTGCCTTTAAAAAATCGACAATTGGAATTTCATTCATCGCGATTTCAACAGAACAGACGGATGCGAGCATGCGACACAATCTCTCTGCTTTTAGAATTTAGTACATAAAATTTACAAGGCGCTGTGCACAACCTCTTTGTGCACAAGCTCTAGTGTAAATTTTGCACTACCCCCTTGCCCCGGAAACCGCTATGATATCCAAAATTTGAGCGTGTGCTCCTCTTCCCAGATTGTGCACCCATCGTGATTGCAGGTTGTTGGTCGCAGTGTCGTGACCGTGTCGTGACCATGTCGTATGTGCAGTGAGCAGTCGGCATAGTGTACATTCATACATAGATATGGGATGGGCATATGGATTCAGTAGGTAGAATGTGTATCTTTGTATAAATAGAATAAGGCCGTGTTGCTAGATGTGCGATTTGGGATACGCATTTTCGATTTGAAGAAATCAGTGAATTACGTGCCCTTACGATTTTTTTGTCAGGGGGTGCACGTGCACTTGTGCACATATGGGCGAGCCGCCACTGGAACCAGTTGACATGCTTCTTGTAGTTACTTGGCTGCTGTTGTGCTGTTAGGTTAAAGAAGTTTTCTGCTACTCAACCATGTCCCCCAGTCGACGAGCTCGAGTGGTTTTCATACCGAAGGTAGGCAAACGAGAGCATGAAACTGTAAAGGATTTCAGACCGATCAGCGCATCCTCCTTCGTACTCAAAACTTTAGAGCGCTAAGTAGACTTATACATCCGACAAATCACTTTCTAAGTACAGCACGCATATATCAAGGGAAAGTACGCAGAAACGGCTCTCCATGAGGTGGTGCGTATAGGTACGCTATCCACTTTCCTCGACATAGAGGGAGCATTCAACAATGTTCGCATTGAATCTATTCATGAGGTCCTCTCAGACTTAGGAGTTGAACCAGGGCTTGGTACGTGGATACTAGACCCACTAACGACCAGAGTAATCCACGCTAACCTATAGGAAATTTACATCCAAGTTTATGTAATTAATTAATCATATTTACGGCAGCTGGAGCTACCCGTTATTCTAACGGCCAAGAACTGCCACACCCCCTTCGGTTCAAGTGCAAAAAAGCGCTACAACAACAACAATAATATGATGCTCACACGAACGCACTTCGGACGGAACAGACTAACTGCACACATAGAATATAAATAGAGTAATATTAAAAAATACCGGCGTACAGAGGGCTGCGCCCGCAATACGAGGGTTTTTTAGAATTTTGATGCATAGTGAATATTTTTTGTACATATATTTTATGAGCAATAGATAAGAATTGTGCACAACATTAATGAAATGCTTCCTGTAAATCTATTTTTGGATTGGTCTAAATAAACGCGTTCCAGAATGAAAGGCTGGCGCCTTTCATTCTGTTCCACCTTTAATTAAACCAATCCAAAAATAGATTTACTATTTACCCAATCTGTATAAAAGTACTCCAAGGTAAATCTACAGGATTTTTTCGATTTCAGATTTCTGATGGCCTTTGAGCAAAAACAAACTCGGGCAAACGTAAGGAAGGCTTGGCATTATATATGAACTGAATTATTAGCTGTAAATCTACTGTTACTGTTTTTTAAATCAAGAAAAAACAACTTATATGAAATGATTCCATTGTGTCCCCTGACATTAGAGCCGACGCAAGCTTTCCTATAGTATATTGTATTGAACAAGTATACTTTTGCAGCTTTTCCGGGACACCCTGTTAACTTGGTCCTACTAACTTCAAAAATATTTGTGGCAAACACTATTACCGTTCTATGCATTTCCACCAAATTTTATGTACATTGTTTCATCAAGTTAAAAGATATATATTGAAGAAATGCTTAAGAGGCTTCCCTTGTATTGTAAAAGGCCCTTACTTTATACTTACTTGGCTATATTTTCGGTTTGGATACAGTTATTCGAATGAAAATTCGTAGACATATTTCCTGTGTAATTTTCTAAAAACCCTTAGCAGAATTTTCATATTTGGAAACCTAAGAGGAACTACACACGAACAAATTTGAATTTTACAAATTTACTGTTATTTACTTTTCCTTACCAAAAGTCAACAGTCTTAATATTTAACGTATATAAGGCCATACTGACCAATCTTTGTGCAAAGTTTCATATCGATCCCTATAACGGTTTAGAAAAACGGAGCTCGAAAAGGAAGTTTAACTTTGAACGCCAATAACTTTTTTACCGTTACTTGAAACTGGAAAATTGTAACTGATATGAAATGTACTCGTCTAGATCTTTGATTTAAATACCCATACGTTAATCTCCGATAAAAACTAAAAAAGTCGACTTTTTTCAAACGTTCGGGACACCCTGTTATCTTCTTCCTACCAACTTCTAATGTATTTGTGCCAAAGACTGTAACCATTCTACACATTCATACCGAATTTCATGACAATCGGTTCAGCCGTTCGGGAGTTATTTAGTGAACAGACGGACGGACGGACGGACGGACGGACGGACAAAATCGATTTTATAAGGGTTTTTTGAAAAAATTCTAAAAAACCCTAAAAACTCTGTAATATTACACTATTTTGTGGGCTTACTAGAAATTTTGTTGAAAAATAAACGTTTACTGTAATGTTGCGAGAAAAACGGTGTAAGATTCAACGAGTTTTCGATGTAAAATTCAACCTTGTTTTTACAGTGTAGTCTGGTGACTAGCGATCAGTAAAAGATACAATGTTTAAAAAAACGTGAAAGAGTGCAAAGATCGGCTTGCCTCCACATCACAGGCGGAATTCAAACATGCACGCGGTATGCATGCAAATGCTATCCTGCATTCTCCACCCATCGATATTTTTCTAACCAACTGACAGCATGCACCGCAGTCAGGCCCAAAGAGTTAAATTACTGGAGTGTAGTACGCCTTACGGCCACATCAATATTCTAAGTCAGCTCCCAAAAGGCATACTCAACGCTGTAACGGAGTTCAAATTGCCCAAACTAAGTTTTGAGAAGAACTTTGATGCCAAATTCCCAACCAGAGGTGGAGGGAGAATGAAGTGGTCAAGGACTTTAGCATCCGTTTTTTCAAAATGGATTGTGGCATGGGTGCCGAAATCTTATGCGGATTGCTAAATATCTCTGAATACTCCCTCTGCCTCTGATCATGCCAGCATTTTTCAGGACGAAATGCTTGCAATCATGAAGGCCTATCACGTACTCAGGAACATACAATACAACCACAGTATCGCCATCTGTTCAGATAGCCAGGCTGCTATGAACTATCCCCGGAAACGTTGACCATCTTTCGCACACTACTTTGGGTACCCGAACATAGGAACGTATACGATAACGAGATGGGTGATGAAATGGCCAAAAAGGGGTCCTACACTCGGCAGCTCTCATACGGAGCGTGTGTGCATCTCGTTGGTAACTCTTAGAGGATCATGATCTCTTCCCACTATATAAGGACTGCTAATTCCAAATGGAGTAATATGGGGACCATATGCACCATATCTGAGATCCGGACTAAACCGCGTAAACAGATTGCCAAACTTACTGCCGTTATCACGGGGCACTGGCCAATAGGAAATCATGCTGACCATCCCCTACAATCCCCATTGCCTCAGCTGCGGAAATGTAGATGTGAGACAAAATCTGATTCACTTTCTATGTCAATGCCCGGGTCTCGCAAGAAGCCGGTATCGCACGCTGGGCAGGGCTTTTCTCGGAAGATTGGGGGATGCATCGAAGGTGAAAATCGTGAGCTGCTTTGCTACCTAAATAACACTGGCTGGTTCAAGGCATCTTCACATTCCTAAATTCCTCACCTAACCTTCATCATAGAAGTTAACCTTCAGAGAGTGTGTGGTTTCAAAACGGCGCTTCATGCACTAAGGTTATATGTCGCTCTATGCCTCAGCCAGCACTCTTACCAACCAACCAACCAACCAGATTTCCAGTCCTATTGAAAATCGACGAGAAGTTCAATTCTTCGTCATGCTAACACTCTACATAACACGACATAGGTGTGTCATCATCTACACCTTAAAGAAATACCTAGTCCCAGGTGCCTCATTGCCTATTGGCAATTTGGATGGATAAGTGCATGCGAAGTAATAATGCTTGCTTGGCTGTCAGTAAACGCAGCAATGGGTCCTAAAAATAAAACGATAAAACGATTTTTCCTTTAAATTTTAGCCAATAAAAAACCATTGCATCAAGGAGGAACAAAGATAAGCCGATCGGCATGCAAGATTTCGATAAATCCACGGAATGGTTGCCATTATAATAGGCAGGGCCATCGCTAAGAGGAGGGGGCTGAAATTAGTCGATTATTTTTTTTCACCTTTTGGGAAAAATTGTGATTGAAAACTTTTGTTAGCTTGAATTATATTGCCCTTGAAAAAATACAGCTTCCCAATTTTCTATTTTTTTTCATCAAACCGTAAGTTACGCTTAAAAAAAATTTGATAATTGAAGAAATTTTAATTGCACTTACTTTTTCTTAGAGAAAGTGTCATACTAACCAGTTTCATCAACCGACTAGTCACCAATAGACAACCAACCAGTATTGGGTGAATTCACATTGTAAGATGAAACCGGACGGGTAAGCTCTCGCCGTCCCTTTATTAGCACAAACAAACGGACGGCGAGGGCTTTTGTAGTGACCAGCAGACAAGCATTGTGCATTTCACATTGTAAGAACGATGATTCTTGTCTTGCAAGTTTACCCGTCCGGTTTCGTCTTACAATGTGAATTCACCCATTGTCCGATGGTTTCTTACGTTGACACGTACTGACCTAGTGTACATGGTCGAACTACTCGTTGGCACGATTAAAGGTGTTTTGTTCCTAATAAGTCGGCCGGCCAGTGGCTGGCTATCTAGCGTAGGGGTTTTGGGAAATCCCTCCGAAATTAATAGAGGCGAAACAGTGAAGAGAAATACGATCTTTGAAATGTTTCAAAATATGAATATGTATCTGTACTGTCTAAATTAACGTTTTTTTCACCAATGGACGTGTTGATATAAACATCACGCTCTGCCGAGTTTACGGGTACTCATTTGGCATCAGAGTGACAGACATCATATCATGGGGAATGAATTTCAATACGTTCTCTTCGGTTGCTCAGACAAAAACGACGCTGTCTTTCTTTCGTTTCGATCAACATCCCCATGATAAGTTATTCGATCTACAACTTTCTGCTTATTTCGACAGGTCCTGGAATGGATCAGGCGGTCGAAAACCAATTTCGACAAAATCCTGTGCAAATTTTTAGGCGCCAATTAGATTCCGGCTTTCAATTTCTCCGGAGCGTATCTGAAATGCATGAATCTTATCTTGGATGGACGATGCGCTGAACTAGATGGGCAGTCGAACGATCTGTCGACCAGTTGATGATCATGGAAAATATCAATTTCATCCTTCCTGGGATATGAAGGATTTGTATTTTCTCTTGCCACGCACAACTTAATGGATCTAATTTTAAGCAGATTAGGAGTCTGATGCAGAAAGTTCATATGAACCTAATCGTTAATGCCTCTAGGTCTAATATTCGACAGGTGCATACTTGAAACCCGAAATAATACAGACAAATCTTTAAAGTTTTCTAGTACGCACTTTTGCTCATTATGTTCACATAATACAGTTAAACTCTTCCATCGCCTGGATGTGAGCGAGAGAGACCTAGTCACTATCAAATTTCTGCTGACTTGATATATACATGTTAATGTTAAGAAGACAAACCAGCGCCCGCTCTAGGACTTACGCCGCCCCGGGCAAGAGGACAAATTGCCGCCCCTTAGGTACTGTACCAAACAGATTGATAGTAGATAGGTAGTAGTAGATAGTAGATATCCATACTATATAGATCAGTGGTTCCCAATCTTTTTCAGTTCGTGCCTTCTTGTGAGGTCTATACTGATCTTAGCGCCACCCAAGAAAATAGGTGTGCAAAAATTGGCGTTGCAAGGAATGCTTTTAATGTTATACGTTTATAGTTCAGGATCTATTTTGGTATTTTAAATTGTTTGAAAATTTAGTTGTTAGTGCAGCCCATGTTTGGTAAATAATGGAAATTTTTAGAAGTACCTACATATTCATTAATTTTCGTGATCTCCGGATGCTGAATTTCGTCGTAAGTTCGGCCGTCACCCTGGCTTCAGTGATACGTCGAGCACGAAAAATGAAATCGTCCGGAGCGACCAAAATCCGCAAGATTTTTACCAGAGATTCATTCTATCCCTACAAAAACTAGCTGACTGGTGCGGTTCTTTCTAGAATCGCGAGTTTTGTCAATTTAAATAAGCCATATCATCAAACGCATTTAGTAGGAGCGATTTTTTTTTTAATCGAAGAAAATAAAATTGTTGGCAATTTCCAAGTTTTTGCAACAACGGACTACCCGACTACCCCTGGTGAGTTTCGGATGATGTTCGAGTCAGAATCCTCGCGCCTCCTTAGGATGGTGCGCCCTCAGTTTGGGAATCACTGATCTGGATGTATAGAATGGTTGTTGTAGAATCGATACAAAGAGGTTTTTCCTCTTGTACTCATGGTCTTTGCTCCAAAACAATTTACATAGTGAAACCAGCTAACTTAAGAATATTTTTTTTTAAACAACACAAAAATACATGATCACATTGGGACTCAAACCTCCGTTCAGCTATCATTCATACTCTTAAGCACACCATCACGTACCACAGTTCAGCAAGGTCTTATAGAGTTTGTTTGGAATTTCAAAATGGGAAAGCTTGATGTAAGAAATCGAAAATGCATGCGATACATTTTTGGAAAACTCTGTCCTCAAAAATGTTGGGCCGAAAGAATGTGCTCGTTTTCATTACTCACGCTCTGCACTTGTTTTCCATAAATTCTTTAAAAACTTCAATTAGCCGGATTGCTTAAGGCTTTTCAATGTGCATGGCCTATTTTCATAAATGCGTCATCTCGAGAATTTTTAAAGAGAATAAGCTCAGAGCTAGTTACATCGGCTGAGCCTAGCCAAATTCCGATAATAGCATGTCCGAACACAAATTAAGGAGCTCTGGCAATGCGTTTCCTTCGATCCCTCATCTTGCTAAAATTCAAACCACCTTGTCCGTAGTTTGCCCTTCAACGCTAGATGAATCAATGCAATGGGAATTGCGAAATGCGCAAAATGTCGATGGAAATTATGGAAAACAACTCCAAAAAATTATAGGAATAACATTTCACAGAGGAGTCTGTTTTAAACGTCTTAATGTTCTCAGCGTTTATTCCACTCCCTATTTCTCATTTCATTATGAATTTCTTCGGGAGTTCAATATTACTCAATATACTAAACAAAAACTTTAGATATCATCTTGCGGAAATCAAATCGCATATAAATGAAGCAATAATGAGTTTCGGCAACAATTAGGGTTCATGCAAGGTCCTTAATTCTGATGATAAGAAGATAAAATGAATGTTAAATTGGAGGACGAAATTAACGCATACAAGTAATTCTCCAGTTAGTATGTTTTATAACTTAGTCAGCGCATAACTGAGCGAATAGAATTAGAATTCTAAATGCAGCACTTCATATCAATGGTAGGCTCTTCATAGCCTCACAAGGAATATGCATTTTCAAAACATAACTTTAACCTTTACATCTTTATTTTATTTCGCCCTATTTTTATTTCATCTGTAGAGAGGAAACCGCAGCCTTTCCACTTAACCGAAGTTGATATTGATTTTTATACCCTTCGCTTATTAAGCGTAAAGGGTATATTAACTTTGTCATGAAGTTTGTAACGCATTGAAGGAAGCATCTCCGACCATATAAAATATGTATATATATGATCAGCGTGACGAGCTGAGTCGATTGGACGATGTCCGTCTGTCCGTCTGTCCGTCTGTCTGTCTGTCTGTCTGTTGCGACGCGTTTTGCTCGGCCAGTTTAAAAGCTATGGAGCTGAAATTTTGCACACATGCTTCTTTTTGTTGCAGGCAGTTTGTATGTTTGAATCGGCAAAATCCGACAAGGGGGTCGTGGGGCTGCCATACAAACCTACCCACCAAAATTAGGTTCTTCTTAGAAAAACTTTTTTATTTATGCTCCAGTTTCAATCAAATTTCACACAAATGTGTTTTCATTGCTGATACACAACATATGTAAAAATCGACCAAATCGGACAATGGGGTCGTGGGGCTGCCATACAAACCTAGTCTCCCAAATTATGTTCTTCTAAGAAAAACTTTTTGATTTTCTCATCGATTGCAATCAAATTTCGTGCAAATGTGTTTCTATTGATACCACAAAACATACGTAAAAATGGATCAAATCGGACCATGGGGTCATGGGGCTGTCATACAAACCTAGCTCCCCAAATTAAGTTCTTCTAAGAATTTTTTTTATTTATAGCAATATTATTTTCACCACTAGCTTGCCGTTTTTTTAATTCACTATACAAGTTAGATAAATATTCTCTTTCAAGAGGGGTTTTATCAGATGAGACTTTATACGGGAATTTACTTTTATCACTTCTAACATTTCTTAGGAAACTGACAGCCTGAGATTGAGATGGCATGACAACTTTTATAGGACGAGGTTTCGAATTAATAATGTTTTTACCAATTCTGAAAATTCGACAACCAGCTGCATTATCAACTAACGACTCAAGTGCCTTGCAGATACGTGCTTTATCATTTTCCGCGCGCTCAGAGGAATTGTCAGATTCAACTTCAGGGACACCAAATATCATAATATTACGAGATCTGAATATACGTTCGTTAGACTCGCGAATGACACTGAATATCAAAGTATTATTCTGCTTGAGCATGGATTCATTTTGTGCTCTCAAGAGGGCAATTTCTTTACGCAATTCACTAATCATATCTAGAAGCACTGATTCTGAATTATCTTTATTGAATCTTTGGGTACATTTATCACAGTGATAAATCACTTTTCTGTTAGGAATCTTAAGTTGTGACACTTCACTCCGACTAATAGAAGCACAGATCGCGTGAATGTATCCCGAACATGCATCGCACTTCACTTCTTTGTCGGGTTGTAACGACTGATTACAACTGATGCAATCAGCACTAACTGTAGGCATTTTCAATAAATTACAGTTAGCTGCACTCAGCACTAAGTAACAAATACAGAGTTGTGCACGATAATATTCGCAAATTCAAGATATTATTTCCGATTATCTTTGATAAAAGTCACTTGACAGGGTCTTGTTTAAGTAAAACCAATAATCCGTATAGAGCTATCCCCCCAAATCAATTTTTCTAAGAAAAACGTTTTTATTTGCACACAAATTTCAACCAAACCTCATGAAAATGTATTTTTATTGATGTTACAAAACATATGCAAAAATGAATTAAATCGGACCATCGGGGTCATGGGTCTGGCATATACACCCAACCCCCAAATTAGGTTCTTTGGAGAAAAACTTTTTTTATTTGTCCACCAATTTCAACCAAATCTCATATGTCTTAATTGATGCTACAAACATATGTAAAAATTGATGAAAAGGCCTTGCGATGAGTACAGCCCCCTCCCCACCCCGTTTCTGGTTTTTCTAAGAAACCCACGTCCCCCGCTTCCCCCAATAAATCTTCGCCACGGCACTTATGTGAAAATTCAAGGAAAAGCATGGAAGCATATAGGAACGCTCGAAAAAAAATTTTAGCCCGCGGGGAGCGAAGGGTATCCAAATTTCGGCCACGCCCGAAATTAGCCTCGGTCTCGTTTTATTTCGGCTTTTTTTTTATTTGAGTGTTGGCCAAAAAGCCGCCCCTAAAATTTGGCGCCCGGGCGACCGCCTGGCTTGCCCCCCCTTAGAGCGGGCGCTGAGACAACTATTTCATTGTAACAAGCTCTTTCCAAGATTGTTATCTATAACATAATTTAAATCCATTGTACGACTACTCGGCAAACTTCTAAGTGCACTTTCGTCTACCTTATCGAGTCCATCATCCGTTCATTATTTTTTCCTCTATTATTAAAAGTCTGAAGTAGTGTCCTTTTCTCGTTAAACACACCCTATCCCTACCGTCATTGTGTCGACTAGATAAAAAGAATGTAACTCTAGTATCCCTTTAAATTTCTTAGATATTTATTATCGCCTTTAAAGCAACAAGTTCCCGGAAGTTTCTTTGAATCCCTATCCCATTTTATTACGGCTTGTATACATACCCGAAAAATTTCTAAATAGTTTTCGACCGCAAGGGACAGGACCAACGTAATAATCACGAAAAGCTTAAAAGGATGAAATGATGAAGGCTTCAGTGCACGTTCACGATTAACCTTGGTCCTTGGGAGATCTAGACTCTATTAAAGTTTGTACTACAAGTGTCTACTCGTCGTCGTGACTACATTGTAGAAACAAGCTTTTAAGTTATGCGGAAGAGCGAAATGAAAAGGGATAGCGCTGAGAAGATGCTGTACTTTGAAAAGTTGATGAAAAGTTGAAGGCTAGTCCATGACTGATATCGTGGGATCTGCCTGCATCCTTGTGTTCTATATGTAAGAGGACACTTAGTATAATCTGATATTAAATATTCCTTGCGGTGCGGAAAGAAATTGTGTCTTGTTGCTTGGTACGGTATTCAACAAATGACAAAGTGAGCAGAAATTACATAGTATATGTACTCGTGTTGACAGGACGAATATTTACGCGAACCGATCAATAACGTATCGAGGATAGAGAGTAAAGGGAGTAAAGAGTAAAGGTAAACACAGAAAACTGATTCTCGTTCTAATGGATTTTGTTTTACTTGGTAAAATTTGAAACTGTAGAAAATCAACGTTTAAGAAAGTATCCAAAATTAAGAGAAAATTAAATTCTTAAATAATAAAACATGTGTGTATGTACATTATGTATTTAGAAACAAACATTTTAGACAACATCTCTATTGTACCAAAAATTCATGAAAAAAGGCTCAAATTCTGTTGGGATTTTCGGAGCTTCCTTAGTGCTATACGGGACGATTTAAATATCCCGATGATTTTCAAGATAAACATCCTACGTCAATACTGTAAACATTTGAAACTTCGACACTCTCTCGCCAGCAAAAAAAAAGAAGAAACGAACTCCTCAACCGTAGGCGCTTAGTGTGTATGCATAGGTTGAATAAACCTTTTATGGACTGTTGTATAGCTGAGTCGTCAGTCGTTCGAAAATATTTCTAAAGATTCAACTTTCTCATTCAAATGGGGGGTAACTCTATAAGCGGATATATACAAAAGAAGGATAAGATCGAAGATAGACAAATATTTGTCGTTGTCATTTGGTTTTATCTAGTCGAAATGGAAGTGACAAAAAAAAAATGTTTTTTCCAATGTATGGTAATGGAACCGCGAAACATGTTTTGGATGCGTATTACACGTGTGTCGTTTGTCAGTCAACGTTTCGACTTGAAAACACAATTTCTTGATTTTCAGTCACACTTCAACGTGTTTTTGTGTCAATCAGATGATATTGCAGAGTTTATCGTTTAAAAAAAATATGTAGTACAGCATCAGGATGTTTTTTATTCTACTTTTTTTAAGCCATTGGTGTTGAAGGACACTTCTTCGAGTAATACAATACATAATGATCATAATTACATCAACTGCTAAGTAGGCTGTCAGCATCAAGACGGAGTTATGTATGTACATAATACGATTTATTTTAACACGAAACTTAATGTTAATTTTATTTTGGTGGACAAATGGTCCGAAAGAGGCAGTTTCGTAAAGTATTTTTCCACATTTCTCAAGAGGGTGAGATATGGTCGTAGAAAGTCTATTTAAACATTACGATAAAGGTATTCAACTTTAATAGATTAACTTTTCCTCTCAACTCTGTAGTTAGTGTAGAGACTACAATATTTGATTCAAAACTAAATTATATTTTCTAACAGACACAGTGGATTAGGTTTCCATAAGTTTCTCTTCGCCTCTCCGAGACTGTAAAACTTAAAGAAATGTCGAACAATTCTTTATGCTCCGAGGGAAATGCGAATACATAGTTACTTTGTGCATGTTGAAGGAATGCAAAATATGTCTTTGTAACAGAAAATGTAACTTTTCGAGTTTTAAAGACATGCAAAATTGCTGCCAAGAAGATTTGGAATATGATTATTCCCCTTTATCTGATTCGGAACGACATAGCAGAAAACTGTATACTGTAAAATTGTATACATACTGCAAGGTTTTTATCCTGCGGCATAGTGTACCTAGACATAGTCCATTGCAGGGTAATTTCTGTGCAGAGCCTCTTGGGTTAATTTAATTTGGATACGATTTCAGTAATAACAATACTTCATCAGTGGATTTTTATTCTGAGAATCAGCTTTCGGTAACGGCCTGCGGGCTACAGTCCTACCCTCGAAGAATTTTCATCCGGTCTGCGAGTGATTTCGGAAAAAGGGATCATTTGCCTCATTTGCAAAATTTTGACCAATTTTGGATGTTGAAAAATGGTTGTACACAAAGTCGCAAATTAGAGAGCATGGTTTTTTTTAATTAAATACTTCACAAAAATTGTTCAACTTGGATAATACTTCTTTTGCGGTATCTCTATACATATTTGGCCGCTGAATCGCATTAGTGATTTTCATACTTTTAAAGGTACGTGTTCGTAGAGACAATTCATGTGATGATCGCTCAGCGATCGTAGGTTTGCATCCAATTTCGAGCCGTATTTAAATAAAATTTGAATGTTTCTACTTTCGTAGTATCGACTATGGACTGAAGGAACATATCTGTACAGAAAATATACCCATATAGTGCTCAAAACTGGTGGTTTAACTTCGATCACTGAGCGATGATCCCATGAGTCGTCTCTACGAACACAAACCTTAAGAATAAAATATTGGAGACATACACTGCCTGTCCTAACTATAGCCGCACCATAAGAAGGAAATTGGAAATTTTAAGAGATCAGAGTTAATCTACATACTATGAGCATAAGGGATATTAATAAGAGAAATAATTTCACAAAAGGTTTCCTTTTAATTAATTCTCTCTAAGAGTAGGTACCTAACATCGTTCATTCACGTGAAATCCATGTAAATACTGTCCAAATTTTGAGGATCGTGAAATCGAATACGCTTGGTGGTAGTCACTTCACACGAAAGTCTCCACACCGGCTTTGGACATTTCGCCAGCGAAAACAATGCAGTTGCACTTTATTTCACATGGAAAGGGTATCATCGATAAATCAATCAGACCGCGAGTGCACAACTATCTTAAGTTTAGTGAAGCAAAAACAAGTTTCCACGGCACATTTTTCACGGGAGACATAAGTGCAAGTTTTTCGCTCGGTGAACTTAGTACATACCTTAAAGGAAAAACTAAATTTCCGGTCTGTCGTAACTCCTCACTTGAAATTATTGAGCCCAAAAAATGGTTAAAAAGTGGAGAATGAGGAAATTAATAAGGGGGAGATCCTTTTCAAATAAAATAGACCCTGAGAGAATGTTTTGTTTATTTTTCACGAAATCCTTTTAACCCTAATCTGCTCCTTGCATAGAAATTCACGCATACTGAAAATTTTTTAATTTTTTTTTACAAAAACCTGCTTTTGTTCATAAAACTTCTTGATTTTATAACTATGATCATTCTAAACAAGGAAATATGCTTCCCGACATACAAAAAAAAAAATTTTCTTTACAGACCCTTTGCGTATTTTTCTACGCATAAAAGAAATTGCAGACTGTCTGCAAAGAATTGCCATTGATTGCACATCGTGCGACAACTGTGTTTGTATTCATTCAAATTGTAGATAGATCAAAGGTAGGTCGTGAAATTCACAATGTCTAGGCCGTCCTATCATACATGCGAGGAAATGGAATCTTTACTAAATGAAGGCAGTGATAGTAACAGTGGCAGTGAAAGTAAAAGTGCAAATGATATGATATAAGTGCAGGATATCAACGATGAACAGTATACTGATGCAGACAGTAGTTCAAGTAGTGATGAGAATGAGGAAGGTGACCAAAATCCATGGATGTCAATATTTGGCATCCACAATCCTTACTGCCTGCAGCGGGAAGATTGTGGAATGAAAACGTAATTACTCTTCAGCCTGGAACAACCCGACTTTAAAAATCCCGTGTAGGTGACATTCAATATGCCTTCATGCTACTTTTCACACAAGCAATTGAAAGGAATATATTGAAGCACTCTAATGGTATACGCTAATTCCATCCTGGGAGACGATTCCTTTGAACTAACTTGAAATATGTTTCGAGCTTACATGGGAGTTTTGATTTTAGCTGGAGTTTATGGGTCACGACGCTCTGTGGCCCACTTGGTTGAGTCGAACTGTACGATGCTAGTAACCTAGAGGTCCAGAGATCGAATGCCGGCGTGGTCCAAAATTTCCGTAATTGTCTATAGTTCTTGCAACATAATATACAATGTAAGGCCTCCATTACACAGTCATATTTCTATTATAATATGTATGTCATATGCCTGAGCCTACTCGATTCATTCAGTATAAATTTTTAGACGTGCAATAAGCGAAATCAAGTAGGCTTAAGCATATTATAATAGAAATATTACCAAATATGATTGTGTACTGGGGCCCTAACGTTGGCTCGAAATAACCCATAAACGGCTGAGTGAAAGCGTTATGAGCAGGAGACAAGCCAAATCTAACGATAAGTTCAGTCCGATTCGCGATTTATTCGAAAAGTGGTAGAATCTTTTGCCAAATTTTTACAACCTGCATGAATGTGTAACTGTGTAACTGTCGACGAACAGTTCCTTTGGATTCCACGGAAAATGCAAATTTCGCCAGTATATGCCATCCAAACCAGAAAGATATGGTTTGAATTTATGGCTGTTAGTTTGTTCCAAGACATGCTATGTTTGGAAGATCCAACCATATTTGGGAAAGGCGGTTGGCGCAACTACACCCAAAAAGCAACAAGGTGTACGTGTGATTTTAGATTTTAGTGTTGACACCGTTGACAAAATGTTGTCTTCTTACAGCACCAAAACGAAGACAAACAGATGGCCTATGGGGGTGTTTTCCTACATAATGGATATTTCCGCATTAAATGCCTTTAGGTACAATGTACGAGTATAAAGACATCAATCCGGAATGGCAACCAAATCAGGTGCGAACTATGAGAAGAACCACTGAAGAAGGCATTAAGTAACTACCGAAACACGTGTCTGGACTAAAATAAATTTCATCGACTTAAATGGAAATTGTACTTTAATTTTTTGAATTAAATTCAGTCGGTGTGAACTAAGCGGACTTTACTTAACCCTCCGCCGAGCAAGTGGGGTCTTTTGGGACCCCAGAGGGTATTTTTTATATATTAATTTTAGAGGGATTCGCCCATCCAGGGGAACTTGTAGGACATCTAAGCCACATAAATTCTGCTCAGGAATATGCTTGAAATAAATCAAAAATATTTTCAGAAAAAAAGTTTTGATAACCAAAAGTAAAAATTTACGGGAACGGGCACGTGGGGTCTTCAAAGACCCCATGAGTTCCAAGGCCTCAATTGTTCTGAATATGTAGGATACTAAAATTGGAGCCATACTCTATGTCGAGGCCTTTTTATTTAGACTATCTTGATATATATTGACTAGTCTTCCCCTGTAGTTTTATTGCGTCTTTTCACCTGAACTCAAGACCTAGGTAAGCCTCATATCATTCTTGGCTACAATGAAAGTAAAGGAAGAGATTATATGTACCATGAATCGATTTCCCAGAAATTATCCTGGCTTGAGATATTCATGAAAACAACTTCTAACTTTTTTCTTCAATTGCTGCGATAGCTTCTTCTAATATAGGGCGGAAAACACACCTTCACTTTAGCGAATCTCAAACAATGGAGGTCAAATTTTAGCCTCCACTAATTCTTACCATAGCTTATTCTGCGTCAATTAAAGGCGCAGAGGCATCTAGAAAGGGTTAAAGACAAGTTTACGGGCACTGCTAATTCATATTTCAATAATTTGTTAGTAGTAAGTTATCCTCACTATTTCAGGAACTAAGTTTTCCTTGAATCCAAGGCAGAGGAACAAAAAAGTAAAAACATTTATGGCTACAATCGCTTGAAATGTTTACAGCTGCCATAAGAACAACAATATTGTGAATAATTATATTAAACATATTCAAGAACATAACAAAGTACTTATAAATGTGTGTTTTTTACAATTTGAGACATGTTCAATGATATGTAAGTTCAATCAACTTTGGTGTCCTTAAAGACCCCACGTGCCCGTTCGCGTTGATCGCGGGACGTGCCTGGCGAAGGGTTAAAATTATGAGAAGAAATTTTCTTCATGAGCTCGAAATTGCACAAGCATGGATATATGTTAGAAAAAATTGGTAATCCACGACGAGTTCTAGCAAAATCACGGCTTTCGAATACCATTTCCAGTAATCGACATCTGCAACTCCTGCTAAGCGTCGAAAAATAATGATTCCTACCCAATTAAAAGGCTGATTTCGATGTCAACAATGTCTGGACGAAAATCTGCAAAAAAATAATATGCACCAAACCATTTGCAGCTTCTGCGCAAAAGTTTTCAAAACAGAACACAATCGAAATGTTTGCATTAAATGTATTACTGAAAAACTAATCTGAAAATTTAATCCATCTAATTCGATGCATATACATATGTTTGTTTTTATTACACATTCCTCATGCGTGGAAATGCGAGGGAAAAAAATGTTAGTTTTCTTTTGAGCAGATGAAGGTTTGAGTTTTTTTTGCATATTAACCTTTTAGCATCGATAACTGCTGCTCTTACACAGCAAAATCTTTGAAATCGTGTTTTGTTTTATAAATTTTCGTAATAATGTTTTTTTCAAAGGCTTCCTGTCTAATTTGGATCAATGCGCTGCTTCAAAATTCGTTATGTGTCCCATCTTCTATATAAAATGGAAGCAGTTTATTTTCAGGACAATCCTATGAAATTTTTCCCGATTATCATAACATGCCTAACTTTTATCGCGGAGTACGGATTGTGCTAAGAGGTATATCTATACTCACGTTATACAGTCCTACATAAGATGAAACCATATTTTGGGTCCATGCTACATTTCTTCCCGCAGCGGTTGTCAAACATTTGCGGACCGTAATCCCAGAAGATGGTTTGTTCAAAGTTCAAAGTATTCAAAGTATTATGTTCTGTATAATATCACTGTGTTGCCGCGTCTTCTTAAAACTTCAGGATGTGTTTTATAGTTTAACAGATGATAATCTTTATAACGGCTACCTAATGCAACATGTTTCTCTTTCGATTGATCATGATTTTGGAAATGTATTTTCTACCGTTAAGTAGAAATAACGGGGAAAGTGAGGGCGTTAAATAACCGCCGCGCGCCCGATTATGTTACAAAAAGAGGCGCGCCTGGATGAAGGTTAAGCCGGGTTGTTTATGTATAGGGTTTTCCGATTTGACGCTATTTCTCGCAGAGGTTACCTGAATTTGCCACCAAGATCGTGCGATTTAACCCCGCTAGACTTTTTCCTGTGGCGTTTCCTGAAGTCGCAGGTTATACCAATAAGCAGCAGTCGACCGATGCCCTTAAAGCCAATATCAACCAAGCCCTCGCTCAAATTTAGCAGGATCTATGCGGCAGAGTCATTGAAAATTGGACCACTCGGATCTGTGCCTCCGTGACAAGCTACGGTGAACATTTAAATGATGTTATATTCCATACACATTGGCATATATGGGCCTTTCAAATGAAAAAAAATACCGGCGTACAGAGGGCTGCGCCCGCAATACGAGGGTTTTTTAGATTTTGGATACACACATAGTGAATAATTTTGCACATATATTTTATAGGTAATAAATAAGAATTATGCACAATATTAATGAAATGCTTCTCGTAAATCTATTTTTGGATTTTTCTAAAAAAACGCGTTCCAGAATGAAAGGCTAACGCCTTTCATTCTGTAACACTTTTTAATTAGACCAACCCAAAAATAGATTTACTATGTATCATGGTTACATATATTAACTGCATTTATTAGCTGTAACTCCGTTACCATTACTCCAAACTGGAATAAAGCGACTGATATGAAATGTACCCATCGAGTTCTTTGATTTGAGTACCCATACGTCCATGTCCGATAAAAACTAAAAAAGACGACTTTTTAAAATCTCCGGGACACCCTGTTAGCTTTGTCCTACCAACGTCTAAGTATTTCGTGCTAAAGACTCTTACGATTCTACACATTCCTACCAAATTTCATAACGATCAGTTAGAGAACAAATTTTTAAATCTCCGTGACACCCTGTTATCTTTGCCCTACTAACTTCTAAGTATTTCGTGCCAAAGACTGTTACTATTCTACACATTCCTACTAAAATACATGACGGTTGGTTAAGCCGTTCGCGAGGTATTTAGTGAACAAATTTGTAAATGTCCGGGACACCCTGTTATATTTGCCATACCAATTTTTAAGTATTTCATGCCAAAGACTGTTACCATTCTACACATTCCTACCAAATTTCATGACGATCTGTTAAGCCGTTCGCGAGTTATTTAGTGAACAAATTTTCAAATGTCCGGGACACCCTGTTGTTTTTGTCCTACCAACTTTTAAGTATTTCGTGCCAAAGACTGTTACCATTCTACACATTCCTACCAAATTTCATGACGATCGGTTAAGCCGTTCGCGAGTTATTTAGTGAACAGACGGACGGACAGACGGACAGACGGACAGACGGACGGACAAAATCGATTTCATAAGGGTTTTTTGAAAAATCTAAAAAACCCTAAAAATCGTTTATACCTCACACACAACTCGTTTAATTCCATTTCAACATCTACCCGATTAGAAAACCCTTTAAAAGTTAATGTAACCACCTCTAATACGGTTAACATTTCTCTGGAATATCCTGACGAAAAACGGTTCTTATTTTAATACAGAAGACATGACGCATAACGGATTTTGAAGCAGGATATTGCATCATCTCCTAACAATCAATACGCTTCAAGAAGGTTTAAAAGTAACAAATGTTACTGAGGTGGCCTCTCCTTCATCATAATTAGACAGGAAATCTTTAGAAAACATTAATACGTCAAATTTAAAAAAAAAAAAATACAATCTCAAAGAGTTTTCTATGGCCGTGTTTTTTTTACATCGGAGGCAGGTTTGCTACCCCAGACGCGCAAAAAAAACTATCGAGGGTAGCATCCAGGTTAAATTTCAAATTGTCACGTAGGCATTGCCATTAATTTCAAAACATTGCTCAAAAATATTAAAGTCCCGTTTTCACTTTACAAACGCAAAAGTTAACATGTAATTTTTTTTAATGAAAACGTATTTTTATGTAGGAATCATAATTTCGTTAGAATAAGAATTCGACGAACAACATTTTTAACATGAATTTACAAACAAAAACTATATTTTTTGCACACACTTGTGTGTTGCATGTAAACTATACCTTAGAGCTTTTCATTTCAAAATTTAATTTTTGCTAGTCATTGGAAAACGTACTAGAAAATAATTGGGATTGCATACATTTAGGCGAGTTTTGGAAAGCTCATTAAATCTGGATAGCAATATAATTTATAACCTGAATAAAGTCACAGGTTAGCGTTTGCATGAAAATTACCCCGGATAGTGTAGGTTAGCTAATTAAAAAACGGCCTATGTAAAAAACAGTTATCGATACTGAGAAGTCAATAAGCAAAAAACTCGTTATAATTATTTAGTGGGAAATAAACAAAATAATCCCTCAGAGTCAATTTTATGTAAAAAAGACGTTTCCCGTTATTAATTTTCTCAATTTCCGATTTGTAATCAGTTTTTGCCATACTAATTCCAAGTGTGGCTATAGTTGTGACGGGGCAGAAATTTTGATTTTCCTCTATAGCATAATAACCGTTTGAAATAAAAGGAAATTTTTTGTTAAGTTATTTGTCTTTTTAATATGCCTTAAGTTTATGCCATGTGGAATAACTGTGCTCACTTTCAATTTCCATCAGTCTATTTTATGGTGCGGCTAAGCCTCACAGGCATGTATCCTTAACAAAATCAAAGTGACATATAGGTGCATTAGGTCTTTTTTTTTTGTACTCCGGTATAGGTTAGATTAGTGTAACTACATGGGGTTACAATAACAACCTGACCCATACAGGTTATGTTGTTATTGTAACCCCATGTAGTTACACTAAACTAACCTACAGCAGAGTGTAAAAAACATGCCTATTATAGAATTGAAACCCTACGCCTAGGGTTTTCGTGGTATCTATACTAAAAGCTCGAAAGATTTTTTGAAATTGGCCTTCCTTTTTAAGAATTAGGAGATGTTGAAAATCTGCCAATATTTGAAGGCCCGAACCAATCAAATAATGACACCTTTATCCGTGGAAAATATAAACGTCCACTTGATATTTCTTTTGTTTTCATTAGTACACATTGCAATATCAAAATGCAATTTATCATATTCCAATATGTATTTGAAGTCCTTCAATCGATAGTGAAACCACTTAACCGCACTTAAGTTCATTGAACACAAAGTTGATTTTGTTAAGTGGTTTACGACTAAACACTCATTTAATGGTTCACGTTCATACATCATTCACAAAGTTTTCACGTTCAATTCAGTGTTAGACGTCTACGTTCATAGTTCATCGTTTGAAAAAAAAAAGGACGACGCATACTACCAGGAACTCCTGTGGGAGCAAAGAGCCGAAGCAACAACACAACATGTAGAAGCGAGTACATGGTACATACGTACATGTGTGTCCATTACAAAATATGTACAGAAATAGCTAGGTAGAGCAAAAGAAATTTGCTGGTCAGGAAAAAGCTTTAACTAATTACAGTAGAAATTATATAATCGGATGAATCATATGGGACGGGGTACAGCTATATCGTATGCATGACACAGTCTCTAGGAAATATCAACTGAGGTGTAATTGAGTTACCCATACATTTGGCTGGAAAAATGTTACCAAGTTCCGACGTTCTGGTACGTACAATTATTTTTTAATTATAGCAGTCATACGAACCAAAAACTATAGCCTTACAAAATGAGAAGTTTATTTAGGTATAGTAAGGATACTCGCAGTAGTGTTGATGGAGAGTATCCTTGATGTTTATTAGATATCCAGGTTTAATGTTTCCGTGTGAAACTCAATTGCATGCTTGCATTTTTATTCACAGTTTATTCCACCGCAAAGCGTTTCCCTTTTTCCTTTTATGGATGAATATCAAATCAAATGAAAACTCAAAAGGAATTTATGTATTAAGTTTCAAATAAAGGGTCCGCCAATAGGGACGCTCGATCTTTGACAGCTCATGGCGGCCATGTTGTTTGTGGTAGAGTTATCAAACCTAGTTGTTATTATTCAGTGTATCTTCACAAATCATCATGAACCAATTCAGCCGCGAGCAACATGTGCAAATCATTAAAACTTATTACGAAAATCATTCATCGGTTCGAGCAACGTTCCGCGCGAGTAATATATGTACTTTATTTACTTTATTTATTAAATCAAGTTATCTATATATTAGTATTACATAAAAAATATAAAATTGTATCCGAGTTTTAAAAGTCATTTAATAAAGAAAAGATTTAATTAAAATAAAATCATCAATTTTTTATTATTATTGAATTTAAATACATAATTAAATATAATTATATTATAATATATAATTATATAATTGGCGCAGTCGGTGTTACGATAAGTGAAGTGAATAAAAGTGGAAATTAGACGAAGGGTAGTGAAATACAATTTATCACACCCGAAGAAACGAGCTGACCCTTTCCACTTCATTTACACGACAACAAAACATATAAATTAAAAAAAAAAGAAGTCTGGACCGAATCAATAGAAAAATCTCAAGAAACCAAATTTTCGATTGCGGGAGAATGGCTACTCCTATCGAACAATGTTTGGTAGCCTTGACGGAAATTTTGCATCGGCAGAATAGCGAAGAAAGTTTTGCAGCAAAAGTGCAAAGAAGAATTCAATACATTGAAGCGTTTAAAGGTGAGAAGGGCACATTACCCTCATTCATTTCAACGGTGGAAGAAATTTTAAAAGAATATGGCGATTTAGCGGGAGAAGCCTTCAAGGTAATTTTCAACCAGAAAATCATCGGCGAAGCGAAAAATTTTCTCTCGATCAACAATGAAGCCAGGACATGGGAGAAGTGTAAGGAACTTTTGAAAATACACTATCGTCCCATGGCAGACCAGACCATTATCATGAAAAACATAGAAAATTTAAAGGTATTTACAATAAAAAAATTATTAGATAATGTTCAAGATATCATCAACAATATTGTGGAATTTTCGATGTACAATGAAAATCCTCATCAAATGGCGACATGTTTAAATAGTGTTTTGATAGTTAAAATTAAAGAGTTAGTAGCTGGTTGTTTAGCAGCTGAAATTAGGAATGTATATACTTTGTCAGAAATCAGGGCAATATTACATAAATACATTGGACAGGATGAATTTAATTTAAAAAATTATAGGCCATATCATTCTAATATAAAAAAAATTAATTCAAAAGAGAACGTTTATCAATATAATCGTACTACTCAACAATACAATCAACCTAATCAAATTCAAAGTGTACAATATAGGCAACATCAGCCAATTCGTTCGCAACAATTTTCATATAAAAACAATAATTATTTTAAGAAACCAATAAAAGATAGTACAGAAGGTCAAAGTATTGAGCCTATGGATACAAATAATTTAACTTGTCATAATGTTAATCAAATTGAAGATCATGCGTTTTTTATAAACTAGCCTCGGAAAATAGCAAAATTTGTATAGCTTTGACATTTAATCAATATAATTATATTGGATTAGTTGATACCGGATCTACAATAAGTCTTTTAAATTCGAATACTGTTTCTTCCTGTGTTTACGAAAAAATTAATGAAAAACCAATTAGTATAAATACAATTAACGGTTTAGTTGATACTAAGACAGAACAAGTCAAAACTAAGTGTCCCAAACAATTCAGTCAACCGGATAATGCAAGGATGAGGTGGACTAAACTTAAATTAGATAAGCCTTATGATTTTTTATTAGGAATGGATTGGGTAGAAAAGAATGTTGAATTAATTGACATACACAATCAGGAGTTGATTTTACTGAACGGTATTAAATTACCATTTTTAAATAAATTACTAGCAGATGTAAGTGTTCTTGAAACTAGTAATATTTCCGATATTCAAACTCAACATTTAAATTCAATTGAAAAAGATGCTATAGAAAAATTATTAAGGAAATTTAATAAATTAATTTACAAAGAAGGAGATCAACTGACTAATACCAACACAATTGTTCATGAAATTAAAACCAAAACAGATGAACAAATCAATTCTAGATTATATAGATATCCACCAAAACATGAAATGGAGGTTCGCAGGCAAATGCAGGAAATGGAAAAACAGGGAATTATTAGAAAGAGTTGCAGTAGATATAGTTCACCCATTATTGTGGTTCCTAAAAAGAAGGATAATTCAGGGAAACAAAAATACAGAATTGTAGTCGACTATAGAAGATTGAATATGGTAACAATCGATGATAAGTATCCGCTTCCTAATATTGAAAGTATATTAGATAAATTAGGTAAAGCACAGTATTTTAGTACAGTAGATCTTGCTAAGGGTTATCATCAAATATTGGTAGCCGAAAAAGATATTGAAAAAACAGCATTTGTAACTCCTGCTGGACTTTACGAATATGTGAGAATGCCGTTTGGTCTTAAAAACGCTCCGGCAACTTTTCAAAGGTTAATGAACGATATTTTGAGAGATTACATTAATAAAATATGTGTTGTATATTTGGACGACATTTTAATTTTTTCGACAAGTTTAGAAGAACACATTTCATCTTTAGATAAAATTTTTAAACGACTACAAGAACACAACCTTAAAATACAATTTGATAAGTGTAGCTTTATGAAACATGATACTGAATTTTTAGGTCATGTATTAACAAAAGATGGAATAAAACCAAATCCAAACAAAATTAAAGACATTGAAAATTTAACTTTGCCTAAAACAGAACGGCAACTAAAGGGTTTCTTAGGTATGACAGGGTTCTACCGAAAATTTATAAGAGATTATGCTAAAATAGCATACCCTATGATAAAATATTTAAAGAAAGATAAAACAATTAATGTTAATGATCCGCAATATATATCTGCATTTGAAAAACTCAAGACCTTAATAATATCCCATCCTATATTAAAATTTCCAGACTATGATAAACCCTTTGTTGTAACAACAGATGCTAGTCAATTTGCGATAGGGGCTGTTTTATCACAAGATCAGCATCCTATTTGTTTCGTTTCGAGAACTCTAAATGATCATGAGCAAAAATACAGTGTAACTGACAAAGAATTTTTAGCAATTGTCTATTCGGTTAATTACTTTCGTCCATATTTATATGGAAATAAATTTAAAATTGTTACTGATCACTTACCTATAAAATACATGACTGATAAATATAAAGGTAAAGAATTCAATCAACGTAATCAGAGGTGGATCTTAAAACTTCAGGAGTATAACTTCGAAATTGAATATGTACAAGGAAAGGAGAATAGGGTTGCTGATTTCCTCAGTAGAATAGAAGAGTCCGATAAAATTAATAAAAATAATGATAGTGAATCAAACATGAACTTGACAAATACTGTTCACTCGACTGATGAACAACTGTTAGATCACATTCGAATAAAAGAAGGAGTTGTAAATAGTTATAGAACTCAAATAATACTAACTCATAATATTGTTGATGAAATGCAGTATTTACATGGTAGAAAAATAATATCTGTAAATCCTTTAGAAGGAGAAGATAAAATAAAAAATACATTACTAAAATTTATTAATAAAGGATTAATTGGGATATATTCAGAAGTAAGTGATAGAGAATATAATAAAGTACAACAAATTATTATACAATTATTTTCCCAAAATAAATCTGTTAGATTTATAAAATGCTCAATGAGGGCAACTGAGATTGAAACAGAGGAGGAGATACATAATAAAATTGCATTATATCATACTGAAAATTCTATGCATAGTGGTATCAACGAAACATATTATTCATTAAAAAATTTGATTTATTACAAGATCATATTCAACTTGTCATAAATAATTGTGAAAAATGCAAGGAAATTAAGTATGATAGAAACCCTATAAAACCAATTTATCATTTAACTTATACTCCTACTAAAAAAAATGAAATTATCCATTTGGACATATTTTATTTGCAAAAGAGAGCATTTATTACTACCATCGATAAATTGACTAAATTTGCTGCGGTGTATTCAATAAATGATAAGACTTGGTTAACGAAAAAGACAATTTTATTGGAACAATTTGCGAAATTTGGTAAACCAAAAATGATTATAGCAGACAATGAATTTAAAACAGAACAAATTAAAGCTCTTCTTAATGAGCATAACATACAAGTTCATTATACTAAACCTAATAGCCATACTGGAAACTCTGATGTTGAGAGATTACACTCAACAATTTTAGAAAAAATTACTGGATTAGATGATAATAGTTTAACTGTAGAAGGAAAAATGCAGGTTGTGATAGGGAACTATAACGATAGGTTCCATATAACTATTAGGACCACTCCTCGAAAAGCAAAGGAGGAAATAGATGAAAATATACTTAATAAGTTAGTAAAGAAAAATAAAAAAAAAATAAACTTTAAACTCAATGAAAATAGAGAGCATTACAGTGAATATAGACAAGAGGGACCTATACAAAATTACAAACACTTGAGACACAAGGAAGAAACAAGATTTAAAATTAAAAAACTTAATAATGTTCATCCAGTGAATATCAAACGACCATATAAGTATGAAACTAACAATTAATTATTCGATAATGTTACAGTTATTAAAAAAATAAAAATAAAAAAAAAATAGTCAATTTGCTATTCTCTTCATATTGCATAATAAAAAAAAAATAGTTGTATACTTTTATGATATTAAAAATTATTATATTATCAATTTGAACAAATAAATGATATATATTGTAAAATAAAAAAAAAATAAATCAAAGAACAATAATTGTACAATATATAAATAAAAACATTTCTTGTATTATATGTAAAAGATTCAGGTGAATCTTAAATAAACCGAGGAGGAGTAATATATGTACTTTATTTACTTTATTTATTAAATCAAGTTATCTATATATTAGTATTACATAAAAAATATAAAATTGTATCCGAGTTTTAAAAGTCATTTAATAAAGAAAAGATTTAATTAAAATAAAATCATCAATTTTTTATTATTATTGAATTTAAATACATAATTAAATATAATTATATTATAATATATAATTATATAATTCGCGCTCCGCCAATTTTACGATGAGCCACATTTTTGGATAAATGGGAATGTCAACAAGCAGAATTGCCGTTGCTGGGCCGAGAACAATCCACAGGAGGTCCAACAGGTCGCAATGCACCCAGCAAAGGTAACTGTTTGGTGTGGATTTTGGGCCGGAGGCATCATCGAGCCGTATTTTTTCGAGAACGACGGCGAGCGATACAGATCCATGATAACGAACTTTTTCTGACATGAAATCGATAATATGGATGTCGAGGATATGTGGCTTCAGCAGGACGGCGCTACGAGCCACACAGCGCGCGCCACAATGGATCTTCTGCACGAGCGCTTCGGAGGAATGGTTATCTCGCGCGGAGGCGACATCAACTGGCCACCGAGATCGTGCGATTTAACCCCACTAGACTATTTCTTGTGGGGTTTTCTTAAATCGCAGGTCTACGCAAACCAACCACAAAACACAGATGACCTCAAAGTCAACATACGCCACGCCATCGATGAAATACAGCCCGATTTGTGCGCCAGAGTCATTGAAAATTGGACTTCTCGTATGCGCGCCACCAAGCGAAGCCGAGGTGGCCACTTGAACGATGTTATTTTCCATACATAATGCCTTCGAATACTCTTTCAAACAAAAAATAAATTTCATTTATACCTCTCACACAACTTGCTTTATTTCATTTTAAAGTTCGAGCGCGCTTATTGGCGGACCCTTAAGATACTCAATTTCAGCTTTTTCCATAGCAACACTATAATTTCGAAATGTCCGTATCAATTTCATTTCTATAACGTGTGCACTGTTTGTTATTTAATACGCATCCCTTAACTCGTGTCGTATCACAGTTCTCCTCAATACTCAACGTCAAATTTCCTTTTTGTTGACTGTCACAAATCAGCGTTGCCACTCGTGTTACAATTGTAACATTTTGTTACAATTTCCAATTTCTTGTTACAATGTTACACCCCGACCAATTTTGTTACAATCGGGCAAGAATGGAGAACTTAATTATATCTTAATATTGTTCTACTATAATAAGAGACATGAAGAAGTATTTTGAAAACCAAATTTTCTATTTTTGTGATTTGTGCATCATCTCATCACCCATCGATTCAGTCAGGCATGTCAAACTTGTGGCCCACATCGCAGTTTTGTGAGGCCCGCGGCAAGATCGGATAAAATAAAAAATGTAAATATTTCTACAAAATTAAAATTTTGAGTTGTTGAACTAAAATCTAGGAAATGTATTAAACCTCGTCAAGAATTCGATAGCTTATGCAAACTTAAATTATGTATTTAAAAATCCTACTCTCTGTTCTAGGAAGCTAGCGGTTGTTCAAAGTACTTTTGTGCAGGAAAATATAAAGCCCATAGTGAAATCGTTTTCTCTCGAGATTTATTTAAGAAAGCAGTATTCTTTGCTTTGCCACAGTTCCATTATACCTCGTGTTCACATTTTTAAAGTACCTCTTTGTTCGAGCTTAATTATTGTTATTTCTGGTTCTGATTCGGAAATAGTGGTTGTTGGTCGACCCACCAAATTTCGCCCATTTGGCCTAGGTCAGGTTTTGATTTTGATACCAGTGGATTAAGTGCCCGTTTTAGCTGGACCTTCATTGATTCAGGATCAGTGTTCATCATTCAATTGTAGCAGTTAAATTGCGCCTTCGAGTCAATTCTATAAAAGAATTGAATTCTATCTTGACGCAGATTTAAACGAAACATTTACACAATTTGGAATGCAAGCTTCATATAGGCACCAAGTTTCATTTTAAATCAAAAAAACATTTGAGAGGGAACGGGATAGTTCGATTCAAATTGATTCGCGAGTGGTTTGATAGTATTTTGATGGACAGGCAAGATCTGATGAGCAAACTTGTCAGACAACGTTCGACATCTTTACTAACGGGTCCTGAGCCTTTTTTCGCACTCACTTTGAAAGCTCAAGCAATGTCTGAGGTACTAGAGGGAGCATCTCATTTTGCGACAACATAAAGAACTGGGATGCCCCTTCATTCATTCGGAGACTAAGCTTCTGTGCAGAGCAGTGTCAATATTAATTGCGAGATTTCTAAACAATTGCTTTTGTATTAAATCTGTGCTTAAAGTGGGTTCGTATCAAACTAATTGTGGAAATTTTGACATATCGGCGTTTCATCATTTCAGGGTACCTGTAGTAATATGATTTCCAAGATTAATTCCGAGATTCCTATCTCCTTATTTAAAGTTGTATTGTGCCCTGAAATGCTGAAATGTTTTATAATAAATACTATCACGTGAATTTTTCGTTAAATCCATGGATTCGCCATAATACCTATACGGAATTTATTTATTTATGGAAGAGAATGGGTAACATTTTCGGAAAAAGTCAGTGAAGACATCCAAATTTGTATGAGCAATATGTTCATTAACACCAATATTTTAAAATTTGTTACACTCAACCTCAAAATGTTACAATTTTGTAAAATAAATGTTACACTTAGAAATCTGAAAACGGCAACCCTGTCACAAATGAGTAAATTTAGTTCACTCCTATACAGGGTGTCCCGCATTGGGTGGTCAATACTGTAAGGGTTGATAGCGCAATTTGTTTCAGGAAGAAAATTAGCAATACAATAGGAATTTTTTTTTACCGTTACCTTGTTATCGCTCTTTTTGTGAAAGTCATCGAAAATCGTGACTTGTCATGCAAAATCATAATTTGCAGCTCTCCTGATGACTTAATCCAAGATTTGATTTCAGTTTCAGAAACTACATAAAATTTCACAAAAACTGAAGTTTTTCCTGTTGCCAACATTATCGCGACTTCCAAGATACAGTTACTCAAACTTAATAGAAATTTTAAAATATATTTTGCATCAAAAATTCAAACAGTAATTTCATAACGGTGCTTTATACTTACAACTCTGCAAAGTTGATAAAAGTTGCTTCAACATGTTGGCTTTCCAACGGTATATCAAGTTTCATATTAACATTGCGGAATTTTGGAATTACACATATTGGATGTAATAAAACAAGGTAATTATTTTCTTATCGGATTATTCAGACTGAAATTTTATTAATTTATTTTTTATATTTTACTATTGCAATTTGAAAAATTTGTTAAATAAAAATGAAAATAAAGTTTTAAATATGAGAAAGAACCAATAAACTAAAAATATTAACTAATGATTAAATGGGTCTGTGTGATGAATTTGAATAATGCTGCTGGAATCGGCCTCCTCCATTTTGTATGCAGACTCGACATGGCGCATGGATGAAACGTTCCGAAGGATTTCAGGAGGGGTTTCCTTTATGTTGTCACAAGCGCCATTAATTCGCTGTAGCAGCTGTTCCCGGGAGGTAATCGGCTCGGAATAGATTTTGTTTTTTTTAAGTTACCCCATAAATAAAAATATAGGCGAATAAAGTCGGGACTTCTCGCAGGCCACGCAACTGTCCCAAATCTGCCAATCCACTTTCCGGGAAATTCGTATTCCAAATATTCTTTGATAGATCTCGCATTATGAGCGAGGCACCCGTCTATCTGCCATAAATAGCAAAGATTAAATTTTAACTGTTATAAGTACCGTTGCATTTGCCAAAACATGTAAAAAATTTCAAATTCTGACAGTTCTGGTAAAAATAATGTAGCGAGATTCTATCCCGAATTATGATAGCCAATGGCTGATTTCAGATTATAAGACGAAACCGGACGGGTCAACTTGCAAGACAAGAGAGCTTTTGTAGTGGCCAGCAGACAAGCATTGTTCATTTCAAATTGTAAGAACGAGTCTTACGAAAGAAAAAAATCGTGACACGATTGTTTTTCTTTCGTAGGAATCGTACGATCGATAAGACGATTGCATCTACCAATAGTTCAGGCGTTCTGCAAAGACAATTAGCGCGTGTTTTACTTGCATTTTAATCTTGTCGACTCGTCACTTCATTGTACACTAACTTTGGAGCGTGCATGGCAACTCTTATACATACTTGCTGTGTGATTATTGTTCGACCGGCCGTGTTTTGATCGGATAGTGTGAAATGATCATACGATGGTTCTTGTCGTGCAAGTTTACCCGTCCGGTCGTTTTCTTACAATTTGAATTCAGCCTTTGTTTGTCTTTTTTCAAGTAAAGGGAAAATTGTTAGCGATTCCACCGAAGCCTTGTTTTTACAATTCAATGCGTGTTTCCCTAAAATTCTGCAATGTAAATATAAAAAGTGATATACCGTTGGAAACCCAACATATTGAAGCAACTTTCATCATCTTTGCAGAGTTGTACGTATAAAGCACCGTTATGAAATTACTGTTTAAATTTTCGATGAAAAATCTATTTTAAAATTTCTATAAAGTTTGAGTAACTGTATCTTGGAAGTCGCGATAATGTTGGCAACAGGAAAAACTTCAGTTTTTGTGAAATTTTATGTAGTTTCTGAAACTGAAATCAAATCTTGGATTAAGTCATCAGGAGAGCTGCAAATTATGATTTTGCATGACAAGTCACGATTTTCGATGACTTTCACAAAAAGAGCGATAACAAGGTAACGGTAAAAAAATTTCCGATTGTATTGCTAATTTTCTTCCTGAAACAAATTGCGCTACCAACCCTTACAGTATTGACCACCCAATGCGGGACACCCTGTATATACAATAGATTCTAATTTACACTTTCAAAATTCGAAACCCCAGAGACAGAAGTGAGTTAATATTGAAAAATGACTGCAATTTGTTCACCGTGAAGACAATTTTCAGAATACGACCAAAGTAAAGTCCATTAAACTTTTCGGTAAAAGTTGTTTGGAAATTTTGCTGGAAGAATGTTTTGGGTGCGGTGTGAGTGATGAAAGTTGACTATGGAAGGAGCTAGTTGAGCAATTCAAGCGAAATATTCGGCCAACGTGGCGAATAGTGGTTGAATAAATAAGCAAGAATGTCTGCTGAGAAAGTTCCTGGTTTGTCAGTTCAGTTTATTTATTTAATTCATAGAGTTACTCAACGATCTACATTCCAGAAACCATATTGACTTTGCTGTCGGGTAATTTAAAAAGTTTATCGAAAGTTGTAGGAAAAAGGGAAGACGAAAAAATGTCCCCAGGTGTGTTTTCTTTTGACATCTTTAGGTAAGGCTGCTTCTTTGTTTTTCGCTATGTTTACTTAATTTGTCTCGACAATAAATTTGACAACGATGCAAATATATTTTCAAACAATTGCCCTACATTTTTAAGATGTTTTACGTTAAATGCTGATTTTTGTGAATATCTAAAACTTGTCGCGCGTATTCACTCTATTCGGGTAGTAATCTCGCCGCCGCACAGTGGGGCGATTAGAACAAAAATTGGGACATAGGCAAATAAACTAAATTTAAATATTGCAGATTTGACTACTATGGTTTTACACTTTAAAGTATAAGCTATCGAAAACCGTTGCTATTTTTTTTTAATTGTAACGGTATTGATTCTACAGACATGTTTGTAGAATAAGAAATACATTTTTAACATATACCACGAAAACTTCAAATACCTGTACCAACCACCTTACTTAATACAATGGCACATAAATATACTTTTCACGTTAGGCTTTTGGATAGGAAGGCCTTCTAATGGTAGTTGCGTATCTAACAAGGAACATAACGGTAAATTTTAAAGATACAAGTAAAAAATCTTTATATTTTTGTTAATTCATCAAAAACAAAAAATGGCCGTAGTTGGCCGGGAAATGAATTAAACCATATTATTATGCAATTAATGGAGTCAATAAAACCACAGAGTTTGGCTGCGACCACCTGCGACCCCGGCTATAGTAGCTATTTTTATCGACTAACCTCTGTTGTTGCATGTTTGACTTTTTGCATAATAACTTCCACTCTGATGTAGCTTTCGACTTTAAATTGTGTTCACATGTTAGCAATGTTAAAGCTTATCTGATTCTGAAAATGGGATAAATCGGAGCAACAGGTCCCGCATCTCCCCTACAAATTGTATGTAGAAAACATATTAAATAGTAATAACTCTTCGCTAAATTAAGCTAATTCAGTCAAGTTACTCTAATAAGTTTTAAATCGAATACCCTTCGACAGAACCAAATGTAGGTTCGATTAAATCCAATGTTCCACAACCTCCCCTATAAAAGATCTTACTTTACCAGAAAAATGGTCTTAGCTGCTCGTAATTCGTGAAGGGGAAAAATCGTTTCTTTCGATATTTGCATATTTTTGATAATTTGTTATAAACTCCTGAAAAGCTTACATAAAAGAGTAACTTTTGTGAATTATTCAGATTTATCCGTTCAAAGAACCGTTATGATATTAGCGTGCGCATTTTCTATGTCGCATGAATTTTGTAGTTTTTCGAAGTTTGAACTACTGTATCTTCGAAATAACAGTGAGTTTTTAAACGGAGGAGCAGTGAAATTACAACAAATGTATATATTTCTAGGACCCCAACCCAAATACTAAATTGCACAAAGCAAGACGGAATAACTTTGGGTTTTGTTTGGTAACTCTAGCTTTCCTAAAGATTTCATAAATAAGGGTGCAGTTTTGTAACGGTAAATGAGAAAGCAATATGGCCATATAATATTTTACTCTATATAAGGCGTACTATATCTATTAGCATCATTTGTAACATCAGAAAGGAGAAACGGTACATTATCTATACTATGGGGTTGGTAAAAGCATCCTTAACCCTTCTGTCGGCACAAAGGTCTGGCCAGACCTTTGGCACTATATTTTGGTCATAAAAGTATAGAAGATGAAATCGCAGCGACTTCATATTTCATGATATCCTAGAATAATATGTTTAGAAGCATTTTGCAAAAATATGAAAAAATCGCTTGAAGTTTTGAGTATGTTTTTGGTGATTTTCAATTTATAGTGCTTTTTGATACCCAATAGGTCTGGCCAGACCTATAGTTTTTCCCCCCATTCTTCTTTTGAGGTAAAAAGTGCAAATATGAAATGCTGTTAAAATCCTTCTATTTATAATGTAACAATGTCATTAAAATTCAATTTGTACTACAAAAGATAAAAATTTCTCAGATTTTTCTTTGAAAAGCCGTGAAGTTCGAGAAATAAGTATGCCTAATTTCATCACGTTTTATAACATCACCTAATCAACTGAGATTTGATTCAAGGAAATTCAAACCAGTTTTATTTCCTTTGTAATAGTTAGGACTAAGTATGAGAGACTTACGAACGTCTTTCTCAATAGATTTAATCAAGAAATTTACGAAAAATTTAGAATGAAATGATTTTCGCGCTTGAAAGTTCCATATTTCTTTCCACCTGCTTCTCTAAATCTGAAGGCTAATATCGAGGTAAAATCTACTAACAAAGCGCCAAATATTTGCCCAAAGATATTGGTATTGAAAAATGCGAACAAACTTTCTACTAGATATACGCCATCAAAATAGAGAAGCAAAAAGAGAGGAAAATAAGGGAAAAACATGTTTATAATAATACCACCTCAAAATATGTCCACTTAAAAACGTTACTAGTGTATCTACAAAAATGATTTTAATACTTTTATTGTTTAAAAATGGCAGTAAAGAATTGATAGAATGATTCTACCGATAAACATTTCACCTTTTCTAAAAAATAAAAATTTTTTCTCAGTAGGTCCAGCCAGACCTATTGGGTATAGAATATGCATATTGTAGTAGGTGCCGACAGAAGGGTTAAAACTGCTATATGTTCTTTCGGACAGGACATATTTGAAAACGGAATCCACCATTCGATTCAGCACAAACAAATTCAACTTATAGTCCTTTACATGGTGCATTTTCCAGCAGTACATCTTCGTAAATATGCGATGTCCGAAAAATCATCGATTTCGCCCCACTGTGCGCCGTGATTTGAATGTGCGAATTATTATTGTGTCATTTAAGCCCCATAGTGACGTATCTAGACTTGCACCAGTGCCCCCACGGGAGTGTTTAGCAGCAGCGCTAGAGGCTGCGAAAGTGAAGAGTGGCCCCGTGCACCCACACTCGTGCATAGTTATCGTGGCGCATATCGTACCTTTTTGCGAATGTGTGCATGTGTTACGGTTTCGGTGCCGGCGTCAATCATTTCAGCGCGTTTTCACGTATCACCCGGACCGATAAGTGTGACGGAGTATAGCGAAAAACGTGGACTTCACAGGATCGAGGAGTTTGTCGATTGTGGATTCGGGTCGCGGACCGTGACGCCAGGTAAGCTGGGTAGTGGTGTCGCCAATTCGACCTGCACATCCAGTTTTGCTTCCTTTCGATGAGCACTATTAGTGATCCCGACAAGGCTACCAACTGTCAAAATGTCTCGTCAAGAGCATTGGCAGCTGGTAGCCAGGAGGGCCCATTGAGGGCTTCGTCCCCTAAAGCGGTACCCATCGGTGCAAACACGAGTAGCTCTGACAAGAAGACTTGTGCATCGGGAGATCGCCACACAAAGGAAGTCTCGTCAAGAGCTTCCGGATGTCTAATTCTCTCCAGGTCTGGGGCTTTGGTTAAGCCGGCTCCCAGTAAACCGGAGGCATTGAATATTATCGCCCCATCGAGAGCTCCATCGCGAGTGATGAGAAGTGCCTTTCGTGTCCGCGATCACGTCTCAGCCATTGAGGTGTCGCAAAGGACAGAGAAGCAAAAGGAGTCACTCGCGTGGGCACTTGGTGTCATCGCTGGCCTTCCCAAGGACAAGCTAGTCGTTAAGCGACAGCGGTCCTCGGAAGATCAGGCGAAGGGTCTAAAGCGGCAAAAAATCGTCACGGCAGACGAACCAGCTCTGTCATACACTCAAGTGGCAAGGAGCTGGATCGAGCTTGCTATCGTCGATCGAAATGACGCGAACGGTGGCATTTCGGTTGAGAGATGGTGTATGGTGGAGGGGATCCTTACCATAAACTTTCAGGGGGCTATGGAGGCTTTTCCAGGTCCTCCTCCGGTTTGTGAAGATGGGGGCTGGTTTCAGGGTCACGTGAAGCTGATGAAGTTCGCGGATCAGAGATCGGTCTCCATGTTCAAGCATGCCATAAGCAAGGCAGGAGAACCTTGGCCTGGTGCCAAGCTGGAGGTCGTGGATAAAGCCGACATTCCCACACGTCCGAGGGCCCGCGTATGGTTGCCCCCGTTGGTGTCCGACAAGGACCAAATCCTGCATATCATTAGGGTGTGCAATCCTAGTATTCCAACGGACGATTGGCAAATCGTCAAGTTGGAGGATGCCGTCAATGACCGCAGATGTGCGGTATTGTTAATAAATAAGCCATCCCTGGCTCCACTCATTCAATCGGGCGAGGTAGTGAGCTTTGGTTTCATTAAACTGAAGCTCAAGGTCTACAAGGGCGATATCAAAAAAGCTTGCAGTGCAGTATCAACGCCCGCTGAACAGCTTATAGATGTCGACCCTCCCGCTACTGATTGTTCTCCTGTGGCAGATTCCTTGTCTGCTGAAGAGGTTGTGGATGATGACTGCGTCTCCCTATGCTCTGACTTAGCTGCCTTGGACACTGCGTCCCAGCCGTCTCCAATAATAGACTCTCTCCAATCTGATACAGATGGAGAAGAGAGTGTAACGGTGGTGGAGAGATCATAATGGTAAGGTTTTTGCAGATCAATCTCCACCATGCAAAAGCAGCGTCAGCTGCCATTACTTATCGTCTATCGCAAGGCATGGACGATATTGTGTTGATTCAGACAACCTCGTTAAGGGTCTGAACTGTTCTGACTATGATTCCTTTTACATAACAGGGCAGGGGACACCGCGCTCCTGCATTTTTGTTAAAAGAACCATCAAGGCTTTTTTGTTACCTAAGTTTAGTGACAGGGATTCTGTCTTTGTTTGCCTGGAGCTGCAGGGTAAGATACTGTGGGTAGCCTCGGTATATATGCCCCATGATCGCACTCTACCTTCGCCGAATTTAATGGAAGCCGTTGCGGTAGCAACGTTTCCGGGCACTAGCGTAATCCTTGGATGCGATTCTAATGCGCATCATGTGGTCTGGGGCAGCACGGACACAACCGACCGAGGTGAATTACTTCTCGAATATCTTCTGGGAACTAATCTCCTTATTTGCAATGTAGGAGCCTACTTTCGTCACAAAGAACAGACAAGAGGTGCTGGATGTCACTCTTGCATCGGAGGATGTTATGCATTTAATCAACGACTGGAGAGTGTCGGCGGAGCCCTCCTTCTCTGATTATCGGTATCTGGAATTCAGTCTTGCTGCGCGCTTGGATGTGGTCCCGCTTACTTCAAATCGCAGGAAGACAAACTGGCCTAGGTTTCGAAATAGTCTTCTCGCAGACCTGGCTTCGCTTCCAAATACTCCATGCAATGAGCAACAACTGGACGATATGGTGAACCGCTTCACTGAGGCTATGAAGGCTGCGACTACTGCACCATGTTCTAGCACATCACACACAGATAAGAAAAAACCGACTTGGTGGAGTTCGAGGATTTCCGAATTAAGAGTTGTGTGTAGGAGAAGCTTTAATAAAGCTAAGGCCTCGAGGCTCGAGTCGGATTGGCAATCCTATAAGAGACATCACAGTTCTTTTAAAAAAGAGCTTAGAAAAGCTAAGCGAAGCGCTTGGAGAAGCTTTTGTGAACAAATAGACGGGTCTTCCGAGACGTCTAGATTCAGGAAAGTCTTCTTGGCGTCTAACCCATCCATGCCAAGCTTTCTCTTAAAAGAGGACGGATCATGGACGTCTTCTTGTATCGAAACTATCGAGTGTTTGCTTGATACACATTTTCCTGGAAGCTCAGCTGCTGCTTTACCTAACTTCCCCATAAGTCGCACAGAGTCGTTCGACACTACATCCATTCTTAATCTTTGATCCCTTTAAATCAGCCGGTCCTGGTGGTATTATACCAGCGGACTTGCAACAGTGTCCTGATATTACGTATCCTTGGATTGAGTGCATCCTTAAATCATGTCTGAATCTAGTTCACATTCCTCTTATATGGAGAGAAGTGAGAGTAACTTTTATTCCTAAGACGGGTAGAAGCTCGCATGCAGGTCCAAAGGACCTCCGGCCCATCAGCCTTTCATCGACTTTGCTGAAACTACTAGAGAGATTAATTGATATTCATCTACGGACGACCATTCCATCGAACCTATTATCCATGTTACAACATGCATATTGGAAAGGGAGGTCGGTTGACACAGCTTTACACTCGCTGGTCAGTTATATTGAAGAATCCCTTCGTCATAAGGAATACACGATGGTGGTGTTCCTAGATATTGAGGGGGCTTTTAACAATATAAAACCCAGTGCGATTACAGATGCTCTTCGTAATCTACAGGTTGAAGATCCAATCTGCTTCCTCGTGAATATGTTACTCATCTCATAGGCGCATTGACAGTAATTTGGGTACTTCGTCTGTATGTAGATATGTTTCAAGAGATACCCCACAAGGAGGGGTTCTCTCTCCTTTACTCTGGAATATAGCCATAAATCAATTGCTTCTGAACTTGGAAGAAATAGGATGCAAAGTCACTGCTTACGCTGATGACGTTGCTATTGCTGTTAGGGGGAAGTTCCCTGACATTCTTAGTGGGTTATTAGAGAACGCCCTGACTATCCTAACGGATTGGGCAAATCTGAGTGGCGTCGGAATTAATCCATCTAAAACGGAATTAGTCCTCTTTACGAGAAGACGGACTATTCCTTCTATTAACCTCCCTAGACTGGGAGGCGTTCAACTTGAGTTTTCTGACACGGCGAAGTTTCTGGGTCTGATTTTAGATAAGAAATTAAAATGGAAGCCCAACATCGAAGAAAGGGTGAATAAAGCTACTATAACACTGTATTCGTGTATTGGGGCTTACAGCCAAAGGTCGTATATTGGATGTATACCGTTATTGTGCGGCCTATATATTGCTTTACGGAGTTAGTGTGTGGTGGAAGGCACTGAGCACCACTACCTATTATAATTTGCTGGCCAAAGTTCAAAGGTTGGCTTCTCTTCTCATAACAGGAGGTTTTCGCACGACACCTTCATTCGGATTAGATAGGTAGGTAGATTAGGTGCTCGGACTGCTCCCGTTGGATGTTTTTAGTCAACGGATGGCTGCATACACGGCCTTACGCCTACGTGAAACTGGCCTATGGCGAGCGCTGGATTATGGGCAATCGTCGATACTTCGGAACTTTAACCTGCCCCCATTGACGGATTACATTGTTCCCAATCACTTTTTTGGTAGGAACCATTGCAGCTTGATCCCGTCAAGGGAATCTTGGGATACTAACAGGCAGCTGGTCAGTGGATCCATTACAATCTATACTGATGCCTCCAAGACGGATGCGGGAGTTGGTATGGGAATTCACTCGGATGAATTGGATATCAATTTGTCTTACCGCCTTCCCAATTTCTGTAGCATCCTCCAAGCGGAGGTAACAGCGATATTCGAAGCCCTAACCTGGTTGGGCTGCCACGTCGTCACTGGTAAAGACGTCGTTGTATTTACCGATAGTCAGCCTGCAATTCGATCACTTGATTCAGTGCTAACCACATCAAGAACTATTGAGAATTGCCGCGCATTACTTAGAGAGATGGGTCGCTTCTTCAACATTACTCTATGCTGGATACCGGGCCATAGTGGCTTTGTAGGCAATCGCTACGCAGATGACTTGGCACGATATGCGTCAGCAGGTAACGCTGAAGATAGCCGCGCCAACTTGAAAATACCTATTATCAACTGTGCAGTGATAATAGATGATGCTGCAGAGCATAGGACCAACGCAAGGTGGATTAATGGCTGGACTTGCGCAACGACTAGAATGATCTGGCCAAAACGGGACAACGTCCGTTCTAAGATGCTATACTGTCGCTGGATAAAAAGCATATTCGCAACGTGGTATGGGTAGTAACGGGGCATTGCCCTATTGGAGAGCACGCAAGAAGACTCCGAATTCCCCACAACGACTTTTGCAGAAGTTGTGATGACGAAGAAGAGGAAGAGAGTGTGCACCACCTACTTTGTCACTGTCCCGCCCTGTCCGAGAAACGGAGGCGTTTTCTGGGCGCAAGGTATTTTTATGATACCGATGACCTTCGTGATGTGAGCCCGATACTGCTCAATAGATATATTATTAGTACGGGCTGGTTTCCTGACATAAGCGGTTAGTAGAGGCACGATTCTCTCGGTGGTATCACAATGGACCAAATTCTGATCTAAGTGCGCTGGGTGTAGACCTAGCGGCCCCTCAACCTAACCTAACCTACGTTAAATGCTGAAATTATTTAGCAACAAAATTAAAAAATTACACTGCGTGACACCAAAAAACCGTCAAAAAAACTGAATGCTATTTTGGTTAGCTATTGGTTCCCATATGACAAAAGTGAAATTAATTTTTTTCCTGACCCTCAGGTTTTCGAGTTACACGCCGAAATCTTTTTTAATGGTCCTCATATAGTATCTGCTACTCAATTACTGCAAATTGCAATAAAATAAGTAAATTTCTTATCAGTATCCTTAAGAGGACTCTTGGCAATAAAAATCACCGAAAATAAATATAATTTGCTCGGTTATTTTATTTTTTTTCCCTTTTATTGTGACTTAAAACCGTGAAAAACCATATTTTTTATCTTTTCGCGGCTACATATCTTTACGTAACTTTTATATTTATTACATTTTTACCTGATATACTCGTTTTTTACTATCCTTATATTATCCCTTTTGTTTTTACCTGTCATATTCTTTTTTTATTATCCTTATAATACCCCTTAAAGTGCGAAAACCGTCAGGTACAAAAAAAAAAAAACTTTCAAAAGATATTGTTATGGTATAAATAGCACGTGTTGTAATAGTTTTACTTTAATTGGTTTACAATATGAATTCTGAAAGAAGTATTCGCAACGTGTGCAAAAAATTCCCCAAATAAATTTTGCTACATGTGCGGCAAATATATTTTTAAATCGCTAGAGAGAAAAGTAACACCAAAATTAAGGGATGCTTATTTCGAATGTTTTGGCCGCGTTGTGTGTCAGGATAAGCCTTGGATATTCGATTTTTTTTTGCATATCGTGTTGTATGTCACTGCACTCTCAAAAAACTGGAAAACGAGAAATGCCTTTCGTGGTTCCAGCACTTTGGAGCGAGCCTAGCAATCATCACGACGATTGCTATTTTTGTGTGTTCGATTTGCGGGCTGCTACGAAAAAGCAAAAGTATAAGGTGGAGTACCCTATAGTGAGTTCTGTCACGAAACCTGTGCCTCATAGTGTAAACAGCACTATTCGCCCTCCTCACAGTGATAAAAGTAACGACCCTCAGGATACACAGTTTTTCCCCTCTCCTTCATCAAGCGATCAACGAAAACCACACCTAATTCGCCAAGAGGAATTGAATGATTTGGTACATGGACTTCATTAAAAGCTGTTATAAAAGGATTCTTAGGAAATCACAAAGCCGAAAACGCACAACTTTTAGTAACAAATATGTTTAGACGCATATAAAGAGATGGGGTGCAGAATGTCTTTGAAAATTCATTTTCTTCACTCCTATTTCTCTTTCTTTCCTGAGAACCTTGGAGCCGTAAGTGATGAACAAGGTGAGCGGTTTTATCAGGACATAAAAAGGTTTGAGGAACGTTTTCAAGGTCATTGGGATGCAGCGATGTTAAGAGATTATTTTTGGCGCTTACAGCGAGAAGACAATTCTTAACATAAGAGAAAAAGTTGATTTTTTTTATTTTTCCCTTAAAATAAATGTGTTTAACAATTAAGTTTATAATTTTAAGTATATAAATATGTTTATTATATTGTTTTATTTCCGTTTTACCAAAAAAAAATTAATAAACAATAACCGATTTGTTACTGGAACTTTCTTTTGTATTATTTTCTGGGAATATCAATATCTTTCCATATCTCTGAAACTGGGGGTCAAGGGAAAAAGTAAATATGAGGTTTTAGTAAGGATTAGATAAGAATTAAAAAGAAAAAAAAATTGGAGATGACGGTTATTTTTTTTTTAAATTTGTCACACAGTGTTATTATTGTACCATACATACTGCTAATTGTGTTAATGCTATTCCACTTTATTCTATGATTTATTTAAATAGTACACTGTCCTCGTGTGGAAACTTTAAGTATCCTTTTCATGCTTCAACAAATTCTACTCCATTTACACACCATGTTGAACTTATATAATAAATAAACCAAGTTGGAAAGTTACAACAAGGTACACACATACAATATTTTCCATTCATAATATTCATACATATACTTGAAAAATGGCATGTAAGCATATTTTAATGATATAAATCTAGCAGTATCGGATTAACGCATAAATTACCACTTGAAAGCTGCTACAGTAAGTCACGACCCACGGTTCTATTTACTGTTACAACTCATTCAAACAAAAATCCGTAGAATTAAAACCTTATTCGACGGTGTCGTACGACTAGGTATATGAGTTAGAAAGCTGTTGGCCTCTTTTCCTATGTTTGCCCTTCTCTTCATGAGCAGACCGTGTGGTTAAATTTTTCCCATGACACGAAGCAATGAAGGCATCCCTTTCATTCATCCTGTATGGTTACATGTAGGTAAGTCCTCGTACGTAAAGAGGCCCTTCACCGTTCGTTCATTTGAAACCATGACTGGAAAATATTTCAAATAGCTCTTCATTTATCAAGGAACCCAACAACTATATACGTACATACTTTACATATTTTGCATATTTTTCTAATGTCTGACAGACGTATGTACAATCTCGTACAAGGATTGTGACTTATACGACTCCAAAGGTCTCTATTATTATGGTCTGTCTGGAATTAAATGGAATTTGCAATGGGGAGCAGTGATGTGAGCAAACGCATTGTGTGGTTAAAATTTAGGCTGCGATGTAATGTAAAATTTAAAGTAGAAAGAAATATGCACTAGATGTAAGGACGCACCTAGCGGTGGAAACTAGACAGTGGAGTCTTATAAAGACGGCAGCGTTACATAGTTTCATAGTACATGTACAAACTTGTATTGCTGCTTGTTAGCTTCCTGATTATGTGTTTTTGTTTCTTTTTTGTCTGAAATGCGATCACGATCCTTGCTGTGTACAAATTTGTATGTGCTACTGCAACCTGGCGTCTCGTCACCTCGTCATTGCTGGAACTGTTTAAACACAAAGATTGCCATTTATCAACCTGGTACTCTCCGAATGGCAGAACTGAGAACCAAATTGACCATTATTGCTGTTTCCAAAACGTGGAGAAACTGTGTTTTAGACGTTAAGGCGAAACGTGGTGCTGATATTGGCAGTGACCACTATCTTGTCATCGCAAAAATGCGTTTACAAACGGCAGCAATCCAGCATTCCAAGCGTACAAATATTTGCCCTCGATATAATGCGCAGAAGCTCAAACCTCCATTAACCAAGCGTGCATTCTCCGCCGCTTTGCGCGAATAAGCTAGCGAAGCCAAATGTGAATCCGACTATTGAGGATAGATAGAAAGTCGTTAAGGATTCATTTATTTTGTGTGGCTAAGAAATTGTAGGACGATTGGATCGCGGTAGGAGACCATTTATTAGCGACTCCACTTGGTCTCTTATCTCAGCACGCAAGAGAGAGCTTTATTAACGGAACATCCCCTGGAAAATAAGGAAGGTATTCTGCTCGTTACCGAAGAACAACAGCTGCGAAGATAGAGAGAACACTTTTTTAGAGGTCCTTAACCCTAAATTACTAACAATACGTAAAATTGACGTGTTCGCTCACATTATAATGTGTACACGCAATTCCACGAGTGTGGTTAACTACTCACTACAGCAGTGCTTTCCTCAGTTAGTTGGCTGTACGTTGATGTGAGTGGCAACATCCTGTTTGTGGTCTAATGCGGTAAGTTTAGCAATGTTTTAAAAAATCTAACTACTATTGGACATCCGAGGCGCAGGCATGTTCCTCCGGGAAAATCCATTCTCAAAAAATTATTCACATACGACCAGGACCAACTGCTAAAACAACAAACCGCACAACTCCATCTGAATGTTTTGACCTTTTCATAAGCAACGAAATGGTGCAGATTATATTGACACACATGAAGTGGAGCTTCAACGGCAAAAATATAAATATCCGTATAGTTCGCCTCTGAAACCCACGTGTATTTTAGAACTAAGGGCGCATTCTAATTTTGTCTGGGGCACTGAAAAATAATCATTTATCGGCTGAAAAAATGTTTGACCCGAAACTGGGTAAAAGATGCGAAAAAGATTGTGGGAAAATATGAACACGTCGAAATTACGTGTTGTTAGTAATAACGCCCTAACCAGTCATGTTAGTATTCCAGGGTTAATATGTAATACCTTCGGGTCTGCAAGTGCTTCTTCGTTGCCAGCAGTAGGTAAAGGTGCACTTGGGCATGGGAACATTTTTCAGACCGTGGGAACTTTTGAACGACCTTCCTTACCTTAGTACCTGTTCAAATAGATAACAGGTGTGACCTAAAAATAGATAACAGGTGTCATCAAATACAGGTAACAAGCAAACCATCTACAGGTATACCGTCAGGGGAGCACCTAGCCTTTCGGCCTTTATCTCCCGGTCCCGCTAAAAAGTTTGGACCTTCGGCTTTTTAATGACAAGGTGTTGTTGTCAGACGGAGATTTCTCCATCAGGCGCATGCACACACCATCCGGAATCCAACCCCGGGATTGCATCACTAGCTGGATGACTTGGGTAACAACCTCCAGCCACTACGAGTCCAACACCTTGATGGGCAAGGACCATGGTCCCCTGGGCACACCCATCCCCGTAGTACACTATTCGCTATGGACTTCTCCATAGCAGGTGTGATCCTCCTTCGGCCCCCTATTGGTTAAGCCTTACGTCGAATTCGGGCATGCACACCCCAGGCTCGTTGGACCTGTGACTCCGCGTCTGTGCAGACAACGAAGCGCTGCTTTTCACATCCAGGCGGCCCCTTCAGTTTACTAGTCAGCAATGCGACTCAGGCTGTGGTCATCAATCCACAAACTAGCTAGATATAGGCGCGTAGGCATTTTCCACCAAGGCCGTTCTCCCTAGCTAGCCCCTTCTTGACTTGGGTCATGCGGAGCCGTCACCTCCGAAGCTCACACGACTTCCGTATGATGCACCCCCCCACCAGGGGACATCAAAATCGTGCTAGGCCTTTAGTGCTTCCCTCCCGCAAACTATGGGGGGAGGTAGGCACGCCAAGAGCCACCCGTGCATAACTCAGGAGCACGGGACCGTTAACGCCCGAATGGTCTTTGTACAGATCCTCGCCATGGCGTATCAACTGTACCAGGGGCCCCCTTGCGCTACTAGGTCCGTGGTGTCGTAAGTCACCAAAGATCCCTGTCCGACTACAAACAGCCTTCCAAGCTGAGTGTCACACGGACACAGACCCCCCTGCGGGGAATACAGGTAACACCTGTCAAGGTCGTTGAAAAGTTCCCACGGTCTGAAAAATTTTCCCACGCCCAAGTGCACCTTTACCTACTGCCAGCAGAAGACGCCCCTCAAATAGATGGCAGTAGTTCCGGTCCACCATCTAAAAAGGAGCTAAGAGACGTTATCAAATTTATGGACGCCGGTAAAGCCCCGGGGATGGATTGAATTCCGACTGAATTTTTAAAAGTGGATATTAACGCTGCAGCGAATATTCTTCTTCCCTTAATCCAAGAGTGTTGGGAAACTGAAACTCTTCCCTGTGAGCGGAAAAAGGGCGTAATTATTAAGATTCCGAAGAAAGGTGACCTGAAGAATTGCATAGTAATTGGCGTGGGATCTGTCTACTTCCTGCTATTTCCAAGTTGATGGCTAAGATTATTTTAAGACGAATCAAGGAAAAAATTGATGACACATTGATCGCGAAGAGTTTTCCTGTAGCGAACACATTAATACCCTCGGTATTATCATCGAACAATCCGCGGAGTGGAGACCTCCATAACATCTCTTGCTCATCGACTTTGAAAAAACCTCCGATAGCGTTGATGGTCATACTACATCTGGGATGCCTTACGGAGACGAAATATTCCAGATAAGATAATCTCAATCATCAAGGAATCCTACAATGGAGCCCAATGTCACGTCCTGCATAAGGTGAGGTGCACAGTGGAGTGAGGCAAGGCTGCATTTTGTCACCTATGCTTTTCCTTGGCTCCGCACTTCACTTACATCGTAACAAAGGTACGAGTATATCAGATGGAAATTGTTTGATCACCTTCAACATCTGGACTACGCTGACGACATTTGGCGACCTGGGCGACCGCCCGGCCTACCACCCGCTAGAGCGAGCGCTGGGTATATGTTTCTAACAATTTGAAATTGTCTTCGGGCAAAAATGGATGCAGCCCGACGAAGCTTGCACCGCGTTTTCTCTATCTCTCTTGATTACCGTAACTCCTAGTGAAGCATGGTGCGTTGTACCGTGTGTAGTCATCAACGTTACAAAGACAATTGAATTCGGAGTGTGATATGGTTGTCCGTCATACCACTTCCTAGTCGCATTGTTAGTTTATTATTCTATGATAAGAATATTTTCGAGTCGTCCCGAGTTTGGAAACTCGTTTCTCTATGAGTGTCTATTTCACAGAGTGGCGACCGAACGATCACGGCCACAGAGCACGACGCGCACCGCGTATTACAATCTGTAAAAACGACGATTTTATAACTACTCCCAAAATGGTGGAAGAATTTGATTGAACCGTTCCATGATAACCTCCAGCAAAAATAAATTTAATTGGATGAAGACTAAGGGTACCATCCGTAGCAAGCGAACCAAAATAACTTGCTTCAATGCAATATGTAGGCGTAGGTACATATCTCTATCCAGCTAACTCGAATCGTGTGGATAAAAATGTTTTCAGCAAAATGTCGACGCATTGTACGGAAGGTACCCTTAGTTTTCAAAGGATTGAACTAATTTTTGGCGGATGATGTCATAGGATTGTGTCTTGATACCGTGACGTGTCGCTGCGCGGTCTGATTGAGCACTTTTTAGCGTTCGGACCTTAAAGGTCAGCTCCGTCACTCCGCTTGGCGGTCGGTTATAACATTTATTACTTGGCTTTTATTAAAAAATAATAAAATACAATTTCTGATAGATAAGATATACACATACCTACGTCATTTGAGTTTTGTGTTCTGACAATATTTGAAATTAAAAGAAATAACCTACAAAACATTATCTAAAAACACCAACTTGTTTTGTACTCCGGTTATGTTGTTATAGGAACTTAACTAACCTACACCGGAGTCAAAAAAATCACGTCTTACTGTTAAAGTAACTTCAAACGAACCGAAATTCAAGTACATACCAAAAGAAACTGATCCCAATAATTGTAGAAAGTGCCAAGGGAGCCTATCGGCGGAAGTCGACGATAGGTCTGACTGAATTTTTTGTCCATATTTGCGGATGCTTCACTAAGCATATGCACCGTTCAGTTTCAGTGAGCTTATTTAGACTTATTTCAAACAGACGCAGAAATTAAAGAACATCAAATAGAAATCGCGAGTACATACTCAAACACGCAGTAACCCCATTACTCTGATAAGAAAAGAAAAATTGTATGTGCAAAGAATCCACGTGACATGGCGAAAAATCGACTAAAGTCCATCCATAAACACAGCACGGCCTTTTGCAAATAATGCAGTCTTACCCGAATACGTTCTACGAGAGCCGTCGACAAACTACTTTGAACTGAACAAATTATTATAATTTCTTTTTTAACTTTTCTATCAACAGTAGAATGAATATAAAAGCGAAAGCTTTGACATGCAAACGCATCAGTTCACGGTTGTACATCCACTCCATTCAACTTTTTCTAGGAAAGTCGCAGTCGCATAGCAGCGCAGCTAAATTACGATGAAACTGATTTTTCTACTTTTCGCGGTCGTCGCCTTGTCGGCTTTCGTCCTGGCATCATCGGAAAGTAACTCAGGAAGTCGCGAGAAGCGCTCGCCCAGCCGTTCTTCGGAGAGTGGCAGTGACGAACGTGGCAAACGTTCGCCGAATAATAGTGGCTCGAATAGCGATTCGAGTAGTTACGAACGCCGTGGCAAACGATCTGTGGATGTTATTGCCGAGCGATTGAAACGTTCGCCCCGGTCGAATGAAAGCAATTCGGGCAGTAATGAACGGTCGAGACGATCGACTTCTTCGAATGAGAGTCGGTCGAGACGTTCGGCTTCTTCGAATGAGAGTCGGTCGAGACGTTCGACTTCGAATGAGAGTCGATCGGCCAGCAGAGGACGTCGTAGACGTTCACTTTATCCAATTTTTTAAAAATTTTCATAGTAAACGATAGTTACACGGCTGTAAAATATGTTTAATCAAATGCGCCAAGTAAATAAATTAAATTCAGATGCAAGTTTTCATGAATTTGTTTTAATTGGTGATGATTTGAGTGGTGGTGAATTTTGTGAATGTTATGTGTGTAAAAAATATATCAGAATCGATACTTTAAAATATTGTCATAAATGACTGGAATTGCAAAAGGACCTTCAACAAAAACCTCTCTGATTGCTTCAACCCCTTGTGGGATATACTGCATTATCTCACCCATAGTCAAACAATGTCCATAACGGGAAGTAAATGGTGGCGCTAGAACATGAGTATATATTATGCCCGGACCGAAGATTAAAACTTAATAAAAGTGACGTACTTACGTATAGGCTAATTATAATAATTAATGTTTCAGGGACGTAGCCAGGGGAGGGGTCCATGGGGTCCGGACCCCTCCCGAAATGTTTTCAATGGGCTTTGAAATTTCAGTGATGATGATAATATAAAAGATGTTATAATGAACATGTCAAAACGTTCGGTTAGCTGGGAATACGTTTTCTAAGGGATATTGCCTATGAATCACGTTAGAAGCGATAGCTGCAAAGAAGTCAACGTGTGTTAGAAATTAGGAATGAGTTTATTTGAGTCACCGCGCAGTTTACATTAGATTTTCTTGTCCTAATTGGCTATATCAATAATTTACCCGGTTTTGGAAAGTAACCTCTTCTCTCAGTTCTTTCACAGTTAATTTATTTTAGATATGCTAAAGTTTTTCCTTCGTCAGTGATAAATTTTGTTAAATTTCTATAATGTCCGGAGGACAAAACCGAGAAAACCTACATTGAATCCGATTTTGCTGAAAGTATTGGTTTTAAAGAACAGCTTCATGTTTTATCACTCAAGGTGTTTGATCGACCGCTGTTCTTTCTAAAAGTAGGTACTAACTAACAGTTCACGTGAAATCCATGCAAATACTGTCAAAATTATGATGATCGTGAAATCGAGTTCGGTTGGTGGTACTCACTTCACATGAAAGTCTCCACACCGGTGTTTGACATTTCGCCAGCGAAAATAATGCAGTTGCACTTTATTTCACAATGAAAAGATGTCATCGACAATCAATCAGAACGCGAGTGAACATTTATCGTACATTGAGTGAATAAAAAGCAAGTCTCCACGGCACCGCTTTCACGGGAGATATGCACGTTTTTCGCTCGGTGAGCTCAGTACATACCTTAACCAACTGAAATGAAAACGTTATATACGTTAATTTTTCGCTGATATAATTTTCCTCCAATTTGTTTAGTTCTCAAGTCTCCAAGTTTTTCCTCTCTGATTAAAGATTCTAAAAAAATATATAAATTAATTTAACCTTCGGGCGGGCGCAATGCATCTGACAGATTAAGTGACCAGTTTCTGTTGCGCCAATCAGCGATATGAAAAGGGGGAGATCTGAAACTCATAATAGCTTAATCTTTATCGATCAACTACCCAAAGCAGTTTTCAACTTATATCTACCATATGTCGGAGGGGCGGGAGGGGATTAAATAATCTCTCAGATGTATTGCGCCCGATTGTGTTATTTTCTCCTTTTCTATGAAAATTTCCACTTGTTATACTCTTCACATTGCGTAATAACGTTGTGTTGACTTTTAGGTTCACCAAATCGTTAAATAGTGTGTTTTTAGTAAAATAAGTTCATATTTTTTGAGCAGTCGAGTTTTTGGAGGTTTTTGAAATATTGAAGCTATTGAAAGCGGAATATTCTTAAAAAAATTAAAATGTGAAGGGTATCAAACTTTGTGAGCCAGTTTTCGTTTCTAAAATTTCGTAGAACTGTTTCAAAAAGATAATGCAACAATAAATAAGAGTCTAGAATATACAGAAACGTAGTTTCATCCTTTTTTCTGCTCTTAATCTGTCAGATGCATTGCGCCCGATCGTGTTAGGATTAGTATTGCGCCCGCCGGAAGGTTAACATCTTCAATGACACCAGCCCAGATGATTTTTCTCCGATTTGTTTAAAGAAATTTGCACAGACAAAAATAAGGTATCCACTTTCTTTGCTTATTCAACCAATCACTCTATTCTCATCACTGGAATTTAAGCTATGTCTTGCCTCGTGCCAACACTTAAAAATGGCGAAAAAGCTGAGACTGAAAATTATCTATGAACTAGCATTCCCTTGTCATTCCTTCAATTATTTGACCTGGAGGCCAGGGTTACATCCTTTACACCTCTAGTTCGACCAATCACAATTTTGGGTTTTCAGGGGTAGAACAACTACTAAAAATCTTATATTAAAATTACACCTTAAATTCTCTCAAAAATTGGTCCCACTTTACAAACCGATTCATAAATTTGAATCTAACCTTTTACTATAGTTAAACTAAAAAACTTTCACTTCGGTGGCTCCTCATTAACAGAATAACCAGACAATACCGTTCCGTGATTGTAACTAATTCAAATCAATTTCCACCAACATCAGGCAGGGATCATATACGTCGATCCAGTTTTGTTTTCAATTTTTTTAGATATTCAGAAACTACTTAAATCCCCTATGTAATTGGAGCGGAAGAAATCAATCGGTATACATATATCGAATAAAAAGGCATGAATGTCTAGAATTTTTTTTTTGTGATGTATTTTTTCTGTATCATCAAAAACACAGTAAAACAGTTCTTCACTAGCAACGCAAAACAAAATTGATTTAAAATTAAATTTCTGAAATCGAAATTTTGACCCCTCCCGAAACAAATTCCTGGCTACGTCCCTGAACTTGGTCAGGTATATAAGTAGTGAGAATGATTATTATGACACTAATGGTTGTGGATACCTGCTCAAAATATTTCTTTACCAGCAGTCCCGGCGGACTTGGTATCATGACTTGTTATAGCCTTCGCTCATAGAGTGAAAGGGTATATTAACTTTGTCATGAAGTTTGTAACGCATTAAAGGAAGCATCTCCGACCATATAAAAAGTATACATATATGATCAGCATGACTTGGGGAGTCGATTAGGCGATGTCCGTCTGTCTGTCTGTCCGTCTGTCTGTCTGTCCGTCTGTCTGTCTGTTGCGACGCGTTTTACTCGGCCAATTTAAAAGCTATTAAGCTGAAATTTTGCACAAATGCTTCTTTTTGCTACAGGAAGTTTGTATTTTTGAATCGGTAAAATCGGACCCCAGATTAGGTTCTTCTATGAACAACTTTTTTATTTGTGCACCAATTACAACCAAATTTTACACAAATGTCTTTCCATCTATAACACAAAATGTAAGAATAAATCAAATCAGACCAAGGGGTCATGAAGCTGCCATACAAACAAATCTAACACCCCAAATTAGGTTCTTCTAAGAATTTTTTTTTTATTTGTGCACCAATTTCAACCAAGTTTCACACGAATGTGTCTCTACTGATAACACAAGACATATGTAAGAATGGATCTAGTCGGACAATGGAGTCATGGGGCTGCCATGCAAACCCAACCTCCAAATTAGGTTCTTCCAAGAAAAACTTTTTTATTTGTGCACCAATTTCAATTAAATTTCACACAAATGTATTTCTATTTATCACACAAAACATATGTAAGAATGGATCAAATCGGACCATGGGGTCATGGGGCTGTCAGACAAACTCAATCCCCCATTTTGGTTTCTCTAAAAAACATTTTTTACACCAATTTCGCAGCACCTTGAATTAATGTGTCTTAATCAAATCAACAAAAAAGGTCTAAATAAATGGAATCGTACTATGGGACCATGCTCCCGCATCCCCCAATAAAATTTTCTGAGTAAATATTTTTATTTGCCCACTTATTCCAACCAAACCCCACACAAATATATTGTTTTGTCGACGCAACCGAACTTTTGTGAAGACAGAAGGAAAGAATGGGGGAGGGGGGTTAAAAACAAGTCGTAGGTACGCCTGAAAAGAAAACTTTCAGCCCGAGGGGAGCGAAGGGTATGTATTTAGCTACAAAAAAAAAAACATTGAAATCTGGGGGCCTATCATGTAACTCGAAACAAAAACGAAAGTGCCCACACTTTCGTATTCGATTCGAAAGCAATTTGGTATCATATAGCTCGTTCGTTTCGAGTAATTGGTCTTGTCTCATGTATGTAGAAAATTTCCCGTAGTGTGCTAGATTCAATCGACCGTCGAATGTCAAATTGAAAATATTATTGTGTTTCGGAATCAATTCTTAGTGCTCTAAACTAAATGACGCAATTCAATTTAATCCAAAAGTGTTGCGAATTTATAATAAAGTTCGTTAAAATTATAAAAAAGTGAAAAAATCGAAAAATAAAAAGTGCGAGACTTGAGTGGGACTCGAACTCATGGTCAAATTCTGACAAACGAGAAAACATGCCTTCAGCGACGACCAATAAAATAAAGAATAAACTGAAACAATTTATAAATTTACGATTAAAGTTCAATTAGAAGAACCGCCGTTGGTACTTCTTCCGTGCTGTATAATCTAAAATTACAGTTTCATGTCTTAAAGATTATATGAATAAAATGTTAACCTTAATACATCGAAACTATTATTTTGCCTAATTTTTCTCCCCATTTTTGCAGTTTCCGATAAAATGCAAAAAAATAAACGTTTCTTCCAGTCAGGCGAACCAGTTACAAGAAATATACAGAGGTTCCATTACTCCCAGCACAAAATTATAAACGCAATATATTGTCTTGAAGCCGTATTATTTTATATTAAGAAGTCCATTATGCTTTAGTTTTGAATTAAAACCCGATTTTAACATCTGAAAAGTTTTTTTGCAAGTTAAAAATGCATAAAGCGATATCTTCTCGAGAGTGGACTATCTCTCGAATCAATTTTCGATGCAATCGTTCATATCCTCCAACGTTTTCGAATTACGTGATAGGGGACTTTCGTTTTCGTATGGTCAAATTCGAAAGTCAATTCGTTTGCGAGTTACATGATACCACTTTGTCCAAATCGAAAGGCATCGCTTTCGAATCGAATTACATGATAGGGCCCCTGGTCTTGAAAAAATATTCTGACTGAAATTAGGAATAGTGAAGCAAATGTGATATCGTTATTGAATCTAGACAACATGCGCAAACTTTCAAAATTAGTTGCCGCAACGCCCTGGTGCAAGCTTTTAATGGAACAGTTATTTGAACTTTGATGCTTCAATAATTTCTATCTTTCCGTCGACTTTTGGGACACTCTGTATTTTCAAGTAATTTAATTTTCACTAATAGGCCAATCAAACAAGACATTATAGAGAACATCGAAGGGGGTGACGATTTTTTTCTTCGGCATTTTGTCAGGAGTAGTTAGGAGGTAAAGGTACTAATTTTACTCGGAGCTGAGGGGTGCGCTAACGCGGGGAGAGGGGGTTAAAGGTGCAATTTTGTGCAATTTTTGTTTGGTACAGGGCTGTTATAACTAACTATTACATTTATTAATCATGTATAACCACTAATCCAGTACAAGAGGCATTTCCAGAAAAACAGCAATTTAATGCGACATTAATCAGACTGTCCAGAAAAAGGACACTCTTGTGTCACTTGGCACACATTGTAGCTAATAATGTAGAATCCATGTGAACTGTCATCAGGCGGGAAAGTAAGTAATTATGTACTTGGACACTGAAACTTTTTTGGAAATTTGCCAGAAAGTTTTCAACGAATAGTTTGTATACGGGGGATGTTCATAGTTCACTTCCAATAAACCACTAAATGAAAATGAACTTGACTGGCTCGCGTTCATTGAAAAAGTTCAGCTTTGTGTTTTATCTTTTACGAAGGTTACAGTTCATATTATTGCATATTTCAGTTTTTATCGAACGGAAAATATAGGTCAGAGAGGAAAAAGTCCAAAGTAGTGACTTTACGTAAAAATATGTGTCAGAGTTGATTTTGTGACCCGACCCAAAAACAGGAAGTCATAGCTGTGTCATGAAGTTGGGCCAGTAAAATGTGGTGTAAAAAAGAATAGATTTTAGTTTTCCTTCCGTCGCTCTTAAATCATGAACATGGTCTCTTTTTCTCTGCCCTAATCAAATTGCTGCTATCTTTAATATGATGTTTTTCTAAAACGCACAAATTACAATCGTAAATATTATCTCTTAATTACAAAATCCTGATTACACCCGGACCCTATTAGAAGTAAATTAAAATTGCACATACATACACTAAAATTGCAATATTGCATGTCCTTTTAAATTACCGCAACCACAAACTCTAATGCAGAAAATCATTAGCAAACCGTGTCATGATTTGTGTTGATATTACAGAACGACCATTGCACATCTATCGGCATTAAGCTCATTAAACGCTTTTGTAATTAGCTTATATTTTAGGTACATACGTTCAGGACATTTCGCCACTAGCTGTACCGTGCTTGATACCTCTCATTAATGTTAAAGTGATTCTGAACACGTCATTTGGAACTAAGTTGGTGATTCGATGATGAGATTGTCGTTCTATACAAATTTTACATTCCTCGATTCCAGTCCCGATGCGATTCCTTACCGCATATTAGAGGATACATGTTTAGAGCAATGTAGGCGACGACACACCCCAACAATGTACAAATCAGCCCCGTTGGGTAGTAATCAAAGCTTTGTTTAATGTTATGTTCGGGATCGAGAATCACATAGTGTGGTAGTGGCAGATTTAACATACATACATTTAATGCTCATGCCTCAAGGCTCTTGTCATGAAGGGAATTGTGTCACAGGATATGTACAGCTAGTAGGATGAATTATTTCATTCGTTTGGTGTTAGTTTAAAACGGTCAGTGTGGGGGCTTAAACAAACTAAGCTAATTAGCTTAAATTGTCACCGCAAATGTTTAAACTAAATGGTTTTAGCGGGGAATGTTTATTTAAAGGATATTGAAATCGAAAACACATATTAGAGACTTTTAAGTGGGAAATTATTGATTATAAAATAGACATCTGCTGCCAGAAATAATACGTTAACAAATACAAAACGTACTAGCTTACATGCATACTATTATGTTCTCACACCAACACCACATATCCAATTAGTTAAATACAGCTAAAAAATCCTTTCTCCTGCAATACATCGAGAATAACGTATCAAAATACATAGGTATTATGGCGCTTCTCGGATGCGTTTGTTTTATTTGAGCAATATTTTTATGAATTTCAAAGCAAAATCTGTGCAGATTTGGTTGCATTTACTAATATTACATTCTACAAAATAAACATTGTAAATATCATGAAATAAACTGTTCCCATTGTTCCTTTATTTCACAAACTTTAACTCAACCATATCCAGTTCGGTCGTAAAAATTCTACTGTCGAAGAAAGGTAAGTTCTTCCATGTTCGTATAGCCAAAGTAAACGTCGAATTTGTATGTGCTCCATTGCCGTATCTATACTAAAATTTGTTACAGGATATTACTTTTGAAATATTAACCTCATAAAAGTGATTTATTAACTCAATGTTTGCAATCTCAGAGAACGGAGAGTATTTATTTAAGTTGTATTATAGTGAGTATACAAGGGAATGTGTACGTATACAGAATAAACATTTAACCCTTTCGCTCCCAATGATGCCATTTGGCATCATGAAATTTAATGATTTTTCATAAAAAATGTAAGAAATAAATTTTAACTTTTAGTGTGCTATTAGACTCTCCCAATAGTGTAATACCTAGTTGATTTTTTCCAGCGTGAAATTTTTGGGTTTGGGATGTTATTTTTAATGAAATTTTAGAGAAGGTTTGCCGATTGTCGTAATGCCGAAAAACTGATTTATCCATTTCCCCATATTTCCTAATAATAATCATTTTATGCAAATCATTTCAATGGTTTTATTTTCTAAAGAGGTTGCTGTAAGAGAAAATCAAAAGATTTTTCGATTTTTTTTTAGGAAACCCCAATAAAGTGGGTTTGCATGAGCATGATGCCATATGGCATCATTGGGCGTGAAAGGCAAATCAGCGAGTCCCCTATTCATATAAATGCTAGTTGCTTGCTGTATGGAAGGAACCCTTAGTTTTTATCCGAATGAGCTAATTTTTAGTGGGTGGGGTGATTATGAGCTCCAATCGCAATAAACCAAAATTTAGCACTCTGCTCTAATTTTGGGGGGAGTTATGGGCATTTCCTTTCGCCAAATTCAAATGGGGGGATAATGGGGGTCGTTGATCGGAGCGACTCAATGTTTCTCCCAAAATAATACTGAACTTATTGTGAATACTTGTACGAAATTTTACGGCTGAACTAACATTCTTTCAAGAGTTATGGGGCTTTTAAAAAAGGTATAAAATGAAAAAGTTCTAATTTATTTTTAAGCTAGCGCCGAATGATTGAATAGATCTCTAATGTGTTATATATCATTGCAAAGATAATTTTATGTAGTTTTTTTCGTTCTCAGACTATTTTTCTATATCTTTTGTCGTTTTTGAAATACTCGCAAATAACCGAAAAATGACCCCAATTTCCCCCTTTCCCCCTTTTTTAAGGTTGCGGACCCCCAATCGGTACGGACTTTTTTTCCCATAATCTGGGGGTCGTCACCAACCATTCTGCAAAAAAAAATCCCATGAAGGAGTTTCGCCGACAAAATATCTAATTTTTCACACGGAACTTGCTAAGTGCCCTTTCAGTCCCAATGATGCCATATGGCATCATGCTCTAATTTGTTAAATATAGCGCTTAAAATTTTTTTTTTAAGAAAATATCATAAAAGATGCCTACTGAACGACATAATGTTGTTAGAAAAATTCTCCGCTTAAAATCCATAATTTGGGCATGAAAGGGTTAAAAACTAATGCCACGGGCGTTTCCAGGATTTTTCTCAGAAAGGAGCAAAATCCGTGCTCTGCGCACTATAGGAAATTTAGATGAATCCTCAGATTTGAGGATTTTTTTTGTTAGTTGCGCAGTGCCGGGGAAATCTGTGACCTACATTTAGTAGAAAGTGTTGATCCCATATTGGTGCACAACCTCCTTTCCCTTCACACTATAAAGTTACACTAATTTGAGCGTCACATTAAAAGGGAAGAGGATGACGAAGAGGGGCAATTTGTTTTCCTTAATATCTGGAAAACTATTAGTCCGATCTCAAAATGTCCTAAGGACGGAATAAACTCCATTTAATTTCCTTTGTAATGATATATAATATTTTAGACCTTTTTTTAGAAAATTATACCCTAGACCCAAAAGTATTTTTTTGAATTTACATTACACCTTTTCGACTGATGTCACAAGGACCTAGACCCCCCCCCCCCCTGCGGGGGAACAACGGACACAGGCAAACCATCTACGAGGTATACCGTAAGGGGAGCACCTAGCCTTTCGGCCTTATCTCCCGGTCCCGCTAAATGTTTGGACCTTCGGCTTTTTACTGACACGATGTTGTTGCCAGACGGGGATTTCTCCATCCGGCGAATGCACTCACCTTCAGGAACCCAACCCCGGGGTTGCATCACTAGCTGCATGACTGGGGTAACAAATTCCAGCCACTACGAAGCCAACTCCTTGATGGGAAAGGACCATGGTCCCCTGGGCACACCCATCCCCGTAGATCACTATTCGCTATAGACTTCTCTATAGCAGGTGTGATCCTCCTTCGGCCCCCTATTGGTTAAGCCTCACGTGAGAATTCAGATGTGCACATCCCAGGCTCGTTGGACCTGTGACTACGAGCCTGTGCAGACTCGTAGCGCTGCTTTTCACATCCAGGTGGCCCCTTCAGTTTACTAGTCAGCAATGCGACTCGGGCAGTATGGTCATCAATCCACAAACTAGTTAGATATAGGCGCGTAGGCATTTACCACCAAGGCCGTTCTCCCTAACTAGCCCCTTCAGGACTCGGGTCATGCGAAGCCGTCAACTCCAAAGCTCACACGATTTACCATACGATGCACTCCCCCACCAGAGGACACCATAATCGTGCTTGGCCTTAGTGACTTCCCTCCCGTACGTCATGGGAGGAGGTAGGTCACGCCATGAGCCACCCGTACATAACTCAGGAGCTCGGGAACGTTACCGCCCGAATGGTCTTTGTACAGATCCTCGCCATGGCGTATCAACTGTACCAGGGGCCCCCTTGCGCTGCTAGGTCCGTGGTGGCGCAACTCACCAAAGATCTTTGTCCCACTACATACAGCCATTTCTGGCTGATGTCACAAGGACACCGACCCCCCTGCGGGGAGAACAACGGACACAGCGAACTAATCCTTGAGTGTTGTAGCACTAGGCAGTCGAACGGTGTATGATTCGGTTTGGCATGATGGTCTCATTGGTTCATTTCGCCAGTCATACGAGCATTCTCTTAAAGTTGGGATGTACATAAAACTCTGCAACAAAATCAATATCAACAGGTGTTCCATAGGGTTCAGATTTGGGTCCGCTTCTCTTCAATATATTATCGCCGCGGATATCCCTACAAACAGCAATTGCGAGATAACATGTTTAGTTTAGCAGACGATGTCATTTCAACGAATCTAGAACATCAATTTGAGACCATGTATCAGTGGCGGCTCGTGCCTGTTGAAATAAGTGAGGCAAAAAAAGCACAATGGAGGGGGGTTGTCGCATTCATAAAGGATAATTTTGCCATTACATATATAATAACCTATAAAATTGTCTTCTAAATTACAAAAAAAAATTAAATGTTTCATTTGAGTTACACAATTACACAACTTTATTCAACTCATCATAAATCCTCCAATTTCAATATTTGGCGTTTCGGCATCAATCATTCAAAATCAATTTGAAAAGTTTTGGCGTAAAAATATTGAAGTCTGACAAAAACAGCAACTATCGATTTCTATTGCATCATCATCCTATATTTTCTTTTTCCATTTCAAAGAAAATACAATAGAAATCCTAAACAATAAATTATGCCCAACAAGTTCTTATCTCAACTTCATTTCATATTGCAGAACTACATTTCAATATGCACAGCATACAACAAAGCGAGAACAAATCATCGCACTTTTTCGACTCAGATACACACGCTGAGGCGGTTTCTGTGTCGCCTCACTGGTGTTTTTCTTCCCGTATAGAATCGGGCACGTTGATGATAGTTGATGTTCGGGATCGTGCAGCGGAAAAATTATCGCCTCACTTGCATGAGTTGGTGCACAGAAATTATGTTAGGAAATCGGCGCTTGTTTATGCAGCTTGTAAGCTAGTTTAGAGGTAACATTAGAGCACACTGTAAAAACCGTGTCTGATGAATTATGCTTTGTGATAAATTAAAATTTATAAATCAACGGAAATGAAGGTGAGGCGCCGCGCCGCCTCAGTTGCCTCATCTGCGAACCCGCCGCTGCCTTGTAGTATCAATGCTATTTCCAATGAAAAATAAACTTAATACTTAAAAAAACGCAGTCACCCTTTTTCACTAAAAAGAGAACAGTATACAAACCTACTAGATTCTCTTCTGAATTTTCTGGGAAAAGCGGGCTCACCCTATCTAGAATTAGTTTTAGAGAACAAACTCACAGGATATACTAAAGAAGGAAGCAACAAACGAAAAAAATGGGAAATCATGCATGCAGCTTACGGCTCAGCTATATGAGGCCAATACAGTAAAACGATCAATATGAAAATTCAAGTCACACAAAATAAACTTTTGAAATTTATTGGGAACAAACAAATGGTTTTTTATTCAACTCTACCAAGAGATAAAAGTTTTTCCCGCAAATGAATGAAAAATTTTGGCATAACTAAACTACCTGTAATTATAACCTTATTACTTGAATAAGCATATAATAAAAATTTAATTTATTACTCGTACTAGAGAATCAAGTTTATATTTTCACAACTTTGTTGCTCGAATATCCTTTAAATATTTATTGGAATTCTTACATCTAGCAACAACACGTTCCCACTAAAAAAACAAAACATACAAACAAACAAAGTCAACTTTCCCATTCCCATTTCGATTGCTTTATTCAATCAAAAGACGAGTGATGTTGAGTGATGTGTGTATGCCAAGGAGCTTGACATTGATATCCAATCCCCAATGTTCGATTTCGGTCAAAGACGTCATCAACATGCGAAAACTATAGGACGGCATGGCATGGCGTATAGCTAAAATTCAAAGAAATGCTATAATTGGAAATAAACAATTTAATCAAAAAGACATTCAATATTCGCAATCAATCGCCGCTAACGCTTGATCGCATACATAATTGCTTTGTGTCGAACGAGTCCTATCAATTAATATTGATTTGTCCTTTTGACACTTCTTTGAAACACTGTGGCTTCCTGACGGCTATACATATAGCAATAGGCAGTATTACGTCATTGTGATTTGATGAAGGCCTTCAATGTGGAAAGGTGGAAAAAGTTATTAAGGAAATAAGTATTAGGTTTTGTAATTTTTTCTGGGAATCAGCTTTATTTTTGAATTCGAAAAGCAAAAATTTTGAAATTAAAAGGTTTTCATTGAGAATACATAAAAGGAGTAAGACGATAGTCTAATTTTATCTAGCGAAAAGAACAAAACCAAGTTACAAATTAAGGAGGTTAATCTACTATACAGGGTGTCCCGTTTATGGTGGAGAATATTTTAATGGTAGGTAGTGTGGCTCATTTGGAGAAAATTAATGTACAACGGGACCCCTCTATTTTTAACCGTTACAATGTTATAGCATTTTTTGTCAAAATGCACGACTTGCTGAACTAAATCAAAATTTGCCACACCACCAATCATTTCATCCGAGATATGACTTCACTTTCTGAAACTACATAAAATTTCCAATAAAACGACACCTCGCCCGTTACGAAGTTGCTCGTATCTTCCGAGATACACCCGTTCAAACTTTAAAGAAATTTTAAAATTGCATACGATTTTATTATTTGAATTTTTTATGAAAAAACCAATTTTACAATTTCTTTAAAGTTTGAACGGGTGTATCTCGGAAGATACGAGCAACTTCGTAACGGGCGAAGTGTCATATGTGAAGATATCTTGCATCGCTTGCGCATTCAAACGAATAATCCTGATATCCAAATAACCGATGAAATCTACAATGAAGGATTGATTCTGATTGAGGATCAATGCTTGACTATTGCAAACAAGCTACTGATTGAAGTAGGAATGATTGCGTCCCTTGCGTGGACAATAATACTGGTGGTCTATTCTTCCTGGACGCACCTGGAGGAACAGGGAAAACATTTGTCATTTCATTGATTTTGGCCACTATTCGATCAAGATGTGACATAGCTTTGGCGTTAGCATCATCTGGAATTGCGGCGACTCTTCTAGATGGCGGTCGTACTGCACATTCAGCGCTTAAGTTGCCACTCAATTTAAACACAATTGATACTCCAACATGCAATATTTCCCGATCCAGTGCAATGGGAAAATTGTTGATGCAATGCAAGCTCATTGTTTGGGATGAGTGCACAATGGCACACAAGAAATCACTTGAAGCACTTAACTTCACACTGGAGGATCTTTGTCGAAATAACAACATCTTTGGCGGCTTGATGATATTGTTGGCAGGCGATTTCAGGCAGACGTTGCCAGTAATTCCTGGTGGAACGCCTGCAGATGAATTGAATGCTTGCCTGAAGGCATCACCTTTATGGAATAACTTAAAAACATTATCGCTAACCACTAATATGAGAGTTCAACTTCAAAATGATCAAAGTGCTGCACAATTTTCCAAACAATTGTTAGCTGTTGGAAATGGAAAAGTCCCAGTTGATGCGACATCTGGATTAATTACTCTTACCAACGACTTTTGCCGATTTGTAGACTCTCAATTAGCTCTTATTGAAAATGTTTTCCCAAACATTAGTGAGAATTATCAGAATTATGCTTGGTTAAGTCAACGAGCAATTCTTGCCGCAAAGAATAATGATGTACACGCACTGAATTTCACCATTCAATCAAAAATTGCTGGCGATTTGGTGACATACAAATCCGTTGATTCCATAACAAATCCCGATGATGTAGTAAATTATCCAACGGAGTTTTTGAACTCTCTGGAGTTACCAGGATTTCCACCACATAACTTGCAACTCAAAGTTGGTACAGTTAATATGATATTGCGTAATTTGAATCCACCGCGACTTTGCAACGGTACTCGACTTTCGGTAAAAAGACTTATGCCGAATTTGATTGAGGCAACCATTACACAGGGGAACAGCATTTTGTTTATTTAGATTTGATATTCATTTCTAGCTAATTTTTGGTCGTAAAATCCGGAAATGCTAACCGTTTTTCTCCTATACGTCCAGTTTTTGAGATACAGGGGGCTCAAATGTTGGCCCCCATACAAACCTTCCCTTCATTGAAATCAAAACAAACGAAACTCGCTAAAAATTTTTTGTTTGTAAATATTGATCGCTAAAAATTTTTTGTTTGTAAATATTGATTTTATATCTTAACAACATTACCTAAGAATAAAAAAAAAAATTATGGCAAAAATTTTCGTTTGTAGCTTTTTCTGGAGTGTTAAATTTCCGGACAGTCCCGTTTTTAGCCCCATCAATAGTCCGCCATCATATTCGCATCCCATCTGCCTTGATATCGACTTTCCATGATTTTAAAATCTTGATGAAATCGCTCTCCTTGCTCATTACTCACAGCTCCAAGATTTTCCGGAAATTCATCTAAATGACTGTGTAAAAAGTGAACTTTGATACTCATGTTGCAGCTAAGCCTTTGAAAACTGTCCAATAGTTGCTCGACTACTATCGCATAATTCGATGCACTTATATTGCCTAGAAAGTTGTTGACTATATTCTCTAATGCTAGCCATGCTGTCTTTTCATTTTCTTTCATTGATTCCATAAAATTTGTATCGCTGAGAAGCTGCCGAATTTGTGGACCGTCAAATACTCCAGCCTTTATTTTCTCGTATGATAGCGCAGGAAGGGCCGACAGCATATATTTAAAATAATTTCCTTCTGTTGGTAAGGCTTTTACAAATTGTTTCGCCAGGCCTAGTTTTATATGCAACAGCGGGAAAATGTTTTTTGTCGATCCACAAGCGGTTCATGAACAATATTTTGATCACCAGCCTTCAGATCAGATCTCGGGGGCCAATTCCTTTGTATCCAATGCTTATCGCGAGTTCTGCTATCCCACATACACAAAAAGCACGGATATTTTGTATATCCACGTTGCTAACCGAGAAGGAAGAACCATCTTGAGGTCTACACATATGATATGCCTGGTGGACAAAGGGGCCTATTTTTTGCCCTTTGACTTAGAAATGTATAACTGCCACATATATAGCAAACTGACTCCGGGTATTGAGACACTTTCGACAAGGGATAGTAGAGGCTTCCATTACACAAGTTAAGAGCACAAAAATAGGGTTATATACTCGAACGGAGGCTTTTAAATACACTTTTTTGATTAAAAAAGACTTAAAAATGGCCGAAGAATTTCACAACTTTTAACAAAAAATCCAGGTCGCGACAAATTACTTTCTTTTGTTTATTTAATTTTATTGTATACAAGTACTAGAAGGTCCTGCACAAGGATGCAACCCCGTAGCTTTAAAAAAAAGTTGTTATTTAAGGGGGCCTATTGTAATTTTCTGTAAAATTAAAAAAAAACCCGTTATCTCAAAAACCTGACGTATAGGGGAAAAACGGACTGCATTTTTGGAATCAGCGAGGCCGTTTTACTATAAATTAGGTGCAAGATTCAAAAAAACAGAAAAAAGTGTTAAAATTGTTCTCCTGTGATTAACGGAAAGTACGCAGGTGAAAACGTATATATTCCTCGAATACCAATGATTCCGACTGTTCTTCCGTTTGACTTCAAACGATTGCAATTTCCAGTTCGCCTTGCGTTCACAATGACAATGGGAAACCATCCGCTTTGTTTGTGGTAACGTCAGACCAAAAAAAAACAAAAAATGTGGTTTACCAAAGAGCACTTCAATGAAACGGATAATTTGCGGACACGTATAACGCTTCCATTCAGTATTTACTTTGGATACGAAAAAGTACTTAAATAATGTTAGCACCATCTCCATAACTACGATTTTTTTAGTAGAAACCTACATCAATATGTCTCTCAGGTTGATTAGGACTTAAAATCGCCCATCAATTTAAGTTACTGTCAAGTTGTGAGCGAAGCGAACAACGCGAGCGCAGCGAGCCCTAGCCAGTGAGTTGTCTATATTTATTTTCATGTAAAACGTAATTGTATTAAAGTTATTTATTTATTGTGTATATTATAGAAACCCTGATGATGGGCACTTTAGCCCGAAATATATTGGTTTAGCACGGAAATAATAACTTTCATTTAAAATAATCGTGAATCGCTATAGAGGCAACACAACATTGCACCTTTCATAGTCTAATGATTCGCTTTATGAATAAATTGATTCTCGTTAACACCTACTGGACGGACCTAATCCTGTTGATTTAAAATCTCGCGTCCGAACTGTTCAATGTCACTTGATGAACATTATAAAAGACACTGCTTTCCAAAAGTCTGAGCACAATTTTTGTCACATTCATTCATTCAATCCCCGCCTGTGACATCAATATAAATTCATAATTCTCTAGGATTTCGATCTTATATGTGAAGTTCACGATCCTTTCAGTATTCACTCATAAATTTATTCGACAGTCAGTCAATTCACATATGTATACTGAAAAGTGTGTAAATTTCATCATAAAATTTCAATGAGAGATATGTATGTGAAAAGCTCGTCAGCGAAAAGTGTCTTTTCCAATTTATCGAACAATTTTTATGAGCGTTCGACGAACCCATAAAATTCAACGGAAAAACTTAATCCTGGCCAGACAATTATCCTCCAGAACACGAGTGATATGCATTCAATATAGACTAGTGATTGTCGTTGTCACATACACATTCTGATGGTGTCTCTCTGTAAGGAGGACACGACCATATAGCAAACGAGGAACGAACGGTGTATAAATCCAATAAAAATTTCAAGTGGGGCACTCAATAAATTCCACCAGATATTTACGAGTGTGGCAAGCGTATGCCGAGATAAACATAGCACGGCACGGACTTACCACACGACACTAGTCCTTATTTTGCCTTATTATAACAACGCGTGACTATGGCACAGACTTGAGGAAAGGAATAAAATTGAAATGCATGGTATGTGTACAGGCGAGGATAACATGGGAAATTTCCAAAACATACTTGAAGCTTTTTACTGAATTGATACGTAATAATAATAAATTATTGGATAATGTTCCAGTGAAAGGATTATTGGCATATCAATGGTGTTTATTAGTGTAAGAGCGAATCGGTGTTATCCTAGAATAATGATATTTCTTCCATTATGTAAACTATAAAAATATGTACATGAGTAGTGGATTTATGTTTGTATTTTCCTGTAAAATGTATAAATACTCAATACCGTCGGGCTTTATTAAAAAATGAAACTAATGAATTGTATTCGCCTTTCGAACAGTCTTGGATATTGTGCATTATTGCGTATAAAAAATTGGTTAGGATCTAAGAGCATAACCAATATACAAATATGTTCTGTTAAAATGTTGTACCTATTTACCATACAAAACAGGCAGTCACACAGTGGCGTAGATAGCTTTTCGGAGCGGGGGGGATCATTTTGCAGGATTGCTTATACTTTTAAGGTTATTAAATGTTGCTTTTCAGAATAACAATTTCTGTATTTATTACACTTCAAATTAGCCGTTTTTTCGGCAAATTTTGGTGCAAAATAGATAGCAATTTTGCCATATACATACGAAAAAAATAATTTTGGAATAATTTTGGGTTTTTTACTACGGTGAGTGAATCCACAGTATTCAAATTTTCATACAAATTATCGATACTGTGCTTGGAGTACCAGAGCTTTATATTGGGTTAGATCAGTGGTTCCCAAACTTTTCGCAGTCACGGAAGTCCTAGCATCGCCGCTTTTCTGGTCGCAACACCTTAACAATTGTGTTAAGTCCAGAAAAGGGAAATTGTAAAGACGAGAGCTCGTTGGGAATGCGCAGTATATGTGGATAAAGCAAAATCGAAATTTTCCGATAAATCGGAAATTCGTGAGTATATATTTCTAGAATTTCCAAACTTTTAGGACACCGTAGTTATATTTGCTATAAATTTGAAGGCCATACGTTAATTTTACGTATGTGATGTTAGCACTCGCCCTTCTTTCGAAAAGCAAATGTGCTAATTAGGTCATTTTTTAAAAAAGATACTAATTGGAGAATTACTCCTCTCCACCTCTCTTTTTCACCAGAAGGACATTGCATGATCCCTAATTTTTAACAAAGGGAGCTACCTAATTTTCACATAGTAGACGAGGCATACAATTTTTTTGATTCATTTAATATGCGATATGCCGTGCTTTGATTTCCGGAAGATGAGATCTACAGTTTTTGTTTAGGTCTGATTAGTGCCAGGAATAAATATTGAGCTCCCGAAGAAATTCATATGAAATGAGAAATAGGTAGTCGCAGAAACACTGCATAGAAAACCGCATTGCGGCGTTTTGTGAGAAATGTTATGTCCAAAGGCATTATTTTTTTTTGAGTCGTTTTCCATAATTTCCATGGAATTTCAATGCGCCCAAATCTTTCCATGGATGGATTTCTTCAGTGGGTTCCGATTGCATTGATTCAACTAGTATCAGCGCCCGCTCTAGCACTCTCGCCGCCCCGGGCAAAATGACAAATTCCCGCCCTAAGATTTTTTTTAATTTAAAAAATAATTATATCAGCTAGCGGTAATATAATGGTAATGCCCATCGTGTGCAGATTCCTAGCCAAAAAAAACACGTGTGACCTATCATTCATGCACCACACGTCAGCCGAGATACCTTTGTCATCATCACGTTTTCATACAAACAGTATATGACGATTTCCCCATATATCATCTATTTCTATACGCGCATTTGCGCCTTATTACAGATAAAAATTACAAAATTGTTACTCATAAAGATGATATTATAGCTGTGTTACATATGTATATGTTTAATGCATCGCTCGTCAAAAATATTCATGACTTACGCGAAATAAATGAATGATGTATCACTCGTGAAAAATGAAAAATGCATACCGCGAAATAGGAATTGAGAGCTTGGTGTTTTCGGAGTGGTTAAGGCCTGGGTCAGAGGTTTAACCCAAGCACAATAATTGTGCTAATGTTGCCCTAGGAAAATGTAAAATTAGTGTTTAAAAAAATGTTATACAAATGTTAACTATAAATTTACTCGGCAAAATCTACAATTGAAATTTTGGGGAAATGTGGGTTGTCATACTACTAAGTCGTTAGTAGATACTGCCAATAGAATTCAATTCAATTCAATTCAATTTATTGCAGGGTGATCAAATCATTATATGTACATATGTAGTTTACAAGTTAATTCTGCTTAACTTCTCTAAAGCCTAGCTTGAGCGAGGAGATAACTGATCTTAAGTTTAATTTCTAAGTGACATTTTACTGTGTAAATGTAAAAAGTAAGGATATAAAATTAAAATTAAAATATGTATAACTGAATAAATGGATGACGGATATACATTTGATGTTAACAAAAAATTATACCGATTAGAACTAAGTAAGAATGAAGTTTTGGATATTCATTGTGCCTGTCTAGACAGTTTCAATTTTCGTTCGTCTTCATCATTTTGACAATTGAAACTTGAGATGTATGCGCTATTGAAGAAACGCATTCATTCTTGAACGCAATCGCCAATGTTAAATATTAACAACACATCATCTATTTATACAATTCATGAAAGAATTTATCATTTACCCGTCCTGACCAAAGCCGTGACACATATTTAACGATAAATAATGAACAGATCTGGATAGAATGAGACATTGATCTCTTCTGTTCACTTGACGCAATCAATGAAATGTTCAATGTTGAAAGTGGATACGGAGCTTGAAGACGATAGGGAAGACGAAAGCGCACATGTGTGGACATAGCCATTAATAAATTCATGTTTCATTACTGTAAAGTTCAAAGATACTATAAAAAACGCTAAGGTTTAGGTTACAAAGCTCGTCGGCCGAGAGGTAAGACAGGGGGACTAGCAGAAGAGTGATTGCTCTTCTGTCCGTAACTGTCTTGCCCTTGGCAGTGCGACCTTTACCCCCTCATGGTGGCGAGCGGAAGCGGGGTTATGACATTTGGTGAGTTTTTAACTCTTGACTTTTTTTAGTATACGCGTTCAGATCTGAGGTGTACTCTGAGAATGTGAGTGTTAAATTCTAAAATAAACAAATGTCATAATTGCTGACTAAATTTGGTCGGGCGGGAGCGGTATCTCCTTATAAACGTACCCTAACTCCAAGGTGGAACAGCATACGCCGAGGGATGCATGGCCAAGAGGGTGCTTGGTCGCTAGTATGCGAACTCTGAATACCAGTCGACCTTCAGTTTTAATCTAGACTTCCGGCGGCAACCGGGTGAAGTCGTCGGTGACTGTTTTTCCCGGACACTCGTGGGATCCCTATGAATGAAAATAAGAAAACAGAACCTTCGGATGTTGCAGTTAGCACATCCACCACCGTAACTTCCATGTTACAAAACTCTCCAGTGAAGACTGTAGAGCCTACCCTGGATGAGAATACATCCAATCCACCAACAGCTGTGGATAATAGTGGCGTGCAGCAATGTACGGCCACCTCATTGGATAGTCGGAGACAGTCTCCGTCTATTTCGTCGTATGACTGCAGCAGCCATGACGACGACGCTGGCACAGTTACCTACTGCACTGACTCGGACGTCTATGGTGGGGACTCGGATAACTCCAGGGTCTCCTCTGTCCGTGCAGCCGTGGATCGAATGGACTTCCACAAGGACACGAAGCTTATACGTTTTTCCACTGCGCAAAATCGCAGATACAGAAAGGCCATTGCCGAAGGTGCCACCAAGGAACAGGCTGTAGAGTCTGCCTTGGCGGTTAAGGCTTCTAGGCCCCCACGCAAAAGAGAACGCTCGGAAGAGCGCTCTCCCGCTTCTGCCTCGGCTAAACGGCTCAAGGAGTGCGCAGGCGCACCTAAAGCCCCCACGTTCAGCCAGGCGGTGTCCTCTATAAAGCTGGGTTTTTGCCCGCTCAACTTTGAGAACCCTCTCTCAAACGAACAGATGGCCCACTTACAGAAGGCTATACTGCAGGTGACCAGGGAACATAGCCCCAGAGTGCACCAAATCATCTTCCTTTCCTGTGTCGCAAGATCAGGATGGTTAGTTTTATCCTGCAAGGACTCTCCCACTGCAGAGTGGGTTAGAACCAATTTAAATCACATTCGTGCGAAATGTACGTTTGACTTCACTTTGGTCGAGGAAAGTAATTTTCCCAAATTGCACACCATTCAGGGGTATTTCCCCAGAAGCAGTGAGCAAAAGACCGAAGACATTCTGGCGTCCATCAAAGCGCAGAATTGGCTACCGACTGAGAACTGGATTGTTCACAATCGGAATAACTCCGGTCACGCGGTCCACCTGGTACTTGGAATCGACGAGGCTTCCTTCACGAAGTTGAAACGACTAAATGGGAGCATTGGCTACGAATTCTCCCAGGTCACGATGCTGCTCGACGGAAAAAGCCGCCGCGAAAAAACTGTGACTCGTCCACGTATTGCGCCAACGACATCGGAAAGACCAGCGCACGAGCACGCCAACAAGAGCCGGTGCCATGATCCGATACCTAGCACAAGCCGATGGTCCGCCCCTAGTACCAGAAAGAGCCCAGTTCCCACTACCAGCCGCGAACATGCTCTGTATGCTCAGGGTAGCTCAGCGACAGCATCTGGAACTCAGCAAGCGACAACTAAAAGGCCAGTGAACGAACACTCAATCAAGAGCCGACATCAAGACCCGACACAGAGCACGAGCAAAGGGTCCGCCCCAACAAATAGCACGAGCCCAGTTCCCTCCACAAGCCGCGAACATACCCCTTATGTTCAGGGTAGTGCAGCCTCAGCATCAGGAGCTCCAATCACGGATGCTGGCCAAATTAAACCTGCGGCTCTCGAGAGAAGTCTGGCGATACGCACCGACCGCGAGTCAAGAGCTCCTCCACCTTTCCGGGGCTCACGTTCTGCAGACCGAAAGAAAAAGGAACGCACACATCACAGTGAGAGTGATTCGGCTTCACCTCAAAGGGAGCAGGGGCGTGCTCTTTACCCGTGGACTAAGGTTCAATGTCGTGGAAAAAGCACCTCCGAATACCACGGCCCTAGGCGCGGCAAGGACGAACGAGGAGGGCGGTCTCGACAAGGCAAGCGTAGCAGCCTTGTAAACCGCTCCCTCAACAACAAATGAGTACCATCAAGGTACTCCAGGCGAACCTGCACCATGCCAAGGGAGCATCGGCCATTTTGTGCAGGACCTTCGCCACAAACACAGCCTCGATAGCGCTGCTACAAGAACCATGGGTGGCCAAGGGCCGCATCTGTGGACTAAACATTAACAACGGTAAGTTGATTTACGACAGGTCAGTGGACCGCCCTCGGGCGGCGCTCGTTGTTGACAACCAGGTCAATTTCTTACCACTAACCAACTTTATTTCCAGAGATTTAGCGGCCGCTCTGGTTAACGTGTCTACCGCGTACGGTAGTCAAGAAGTGGTCATAGCATCTGCCTACTTCTCTGCAGACGACGACTTTATTCCACCGGAGAGAGTCTCCAACCTAATTGACTACTGCAAATCCAACAACCGGCAATTTATTATCGGTTGTGACTCAAATGCTCACCACACTGTGTGGGGTAGTACGGATGTGAACATGCGAGGTAAGAGACTTCTTGACTATTTAATGTCCAAAAATGTGTTCGTCCTCAACAAAGGGTGCAAACCCACATTCATCACCGCGGCGCGGGAGGAGGTTCTTGACCTCACTCTTGCCAGTGGACCAATATCGGAGTTTATCTCTGACTGGCATGTATCCAGCGAAGAATCCTTGTCAGATCACAGGCACATAAGATTTAATCTTGCAGGGAGCTCAATGCTCCAGGCTGCATCCACGTGCCCAAAAAAAACCAATTGGAAATTGTTCAAAGATCTGGTCGTTTCCAGTGTCAGTACTTTACCACTGTTATTTGAATCCCCCTGCGATGTAGAGCTTGCCGCAGATCAGATAAATAGTGTACTCATCTCCGCATATCAAGAGAGCTCTTTCATTCCAAATTACAGGTCTACCCGCAAGGTCCCCTGGTGGAATGATGAACTCGATCGAAAACGGTCTCATGTTAGGAGATTATTCAACTCAGCTAAGCGCTGTGGTCAGTGGGAGGCATACAGGCGCTCCTTAACCGAATATAACACGATGATTAGACAATCCAAAAGGAGGTGCTGGAGGAAGCAATGTGAAGCAATACAGTCTTTACCTGAGGCTGCACGGCTACACAAAGCCCTCCATAGAGGTACCTCAAACGGAGTTGGGTTACTCAAATGCCCGGATGGGTCTTTCACGACTGGTCCCAAGGAGACCCTCCAACTTCTCCTCGATACGCACTTTCCTGGATCTGTCTCCTCAGACAGTCGTCCAGAACACATACAAGGTTACACAGGACAACCGGCTAGATGGCTGGTGAGTCTTTCTGGTGTAATCTTTGACAGTGACAAAGTGAAATGGGCTATTCTATCCTTTGATCCATTTAAGGCTGCGGGGATCGATGGAGTTTTTCCTGCTATCCTTCAAAACTGCCTGGATATCATCCTGCCATACCTTACAGCTCTGTTCAGAGCTAGCTATTATTTTTGTCACATACCACTTGCTTGGAGGAAAGTCAATGTAACTTTCATTCCTAAGCAAGGCAACAAACCTGAGGACTTACCAAAGTCTTACAGGCCCATCAGTCTATCTTCCTTTCTCCTAAAAACTATGGAGCGTTTAGTTGACCAACACATCAGGAATCTGATGTTCATAAATAACCCTCTACATCATTCTCAATTCGCCTATGTAAAGGGCAAGTCGACGGTGACGGCACTTCACAAGCTCGTCAGTACTATTGAAAAATCTATAGATGAAAAGGAGATCGCCTTGTGTGCTTTCCTGGACATCGAGGGTGCTTTCGACAATACTGGTTACGATGCGATTACCAGAGCCCTCGTTATGAGAGGGGTGCCACAGCCTACCATTAGGTGGATTGACGCCATGCTAAAAGGAAGGGAGATTTATTCCTCCCTCGGCGGTCACACTCTCAACATTAACGCTATCAAGGGATGCCCTCAAGGGGGTGTACTCTCACCCCTATTGTGGTCCTTGGTAGTAGATGAATTACTCTCGCTACTTGAGGTGCAGGGTTTTTTCGCCATCGGCTACGCGGACGATATCACTATCGTTATCAGGGGCAAATTCGAGTCCGTTATCACGGATTTGATGACCACAGCCCTAACTACAGTTAACAGATGGTGCACAGCAACTGGGCTAAATATCAATCCACAAAAAACAGTCCTAGTACCATTCACGAGGAAAATTTCTCCTCCTCTTGACCCAATCTACCTAAGAGGTGTGCTCATTAACTACTCCAAAGAGGTTAAATGTCTTGGCATTACACTCGATAGTAGATTAAACTGGAATAGCCACTTGGAAAACGTTCTTAGTAAGGCTACGCGTGTCATGTGGACTTGCCGAAACTACTACGGTAAGACTTGGGGTCTTTCACCCAAAATGACAGAGTGGTTATACTGTACTCTAGTACGACCTGTAATCACTTACGCTTCTCTAGTGTGGTGGCCTAAAACACTACAACGCAACGCAATTAAGAGCTGTAATAAGCTGCAACGACTTGCCTGTCTTGGCATCACTGGTGCTTTTAGCACTACATCTACCCTAGCCATGGAAGCAATATGGGGAATGACGCCACTGCATATTTTCATACAGGAAACTGCAGCATTGTGTGCTTTGAAAATCAACCTATCAACTGATACTCGTATCAGTGATCGGGGACACATGCGTATCCTGCAACAAGTTCCTGGCCTATCAATCTGCCGGGTTTCAGATTACATGATCACGGAACTGCGCTTTGGCAGGAAATTCGCCCTTCACATCCCAGATCGGGCGGAATGGGCTAATGGCAACACGTGTTTGGATCCTAGAAGCATCACTTGGTTTACCGATGGCTCTAAGACCGATCATGGTGTAGGTGCTGGAGTCTTTGGACCCAATACCAGGATCTCGGTTGCAATGGGCAAATGGCCTAGTGTTTTCCAAGCCGAAATTCATGCCATCGAAAACTGTGCCAGGGAGATCTTGGGACGTGGCCTCCGTGGCGCACACATCGCCATCTGCACTGACAGCCAGGCAGCAATTAAGGCGCTAACTTCACACAAGTTTACCTCGAAGATGGTCAGCGAGTGCTTTGACATCCTTCAGAGCCTCTCCAGCCGTAACTCGGTTTCCATCTATTGGGTTCCGGGGCACAGAGGCGTGGAGGGAAATGAATACGCGGACGAATTAGCAAGAGAGGGCTCATCTTCCACACTCATCGGTCCTGAGCCCTTCTGTGGAATTAGCTGGAAAGCTGCTAAAGGCGTAATTGGTAACTGGTCCTCGGTCCTGATGCAGAACTACTGGACATCGCACCCTGGTTTAAGAGTTACAAAGGAGTTAGTGCGCCCCTTCAGCTTCTCCGATATTAAATGTCTGCGCAGGACCGAGCTCAGATTACTAATAGGCTTTCTTACGGGGCACTTTGGGCTCCGCTACCACCTTCATAAAATAGGTCTATCAAGGGAGACCCAATGTCGCCTTTGCCTGGAGGAAGACGAAACCTCCATTCATTTACTACTGGAATGCCCGGCGATCGCCAGGTCCAGGAGATCACTCCTTGGACGTGATTTACTCAGCACTAGTATGATTAGGTGCTCCTCTCTGAAGGATCTTCTTGCGTTTATCAAACGGGTTGATGACCTTCTAGATTAAGGGACTATGGCACAATATACCTTTTAGGTAGCAGTGCCCACCTCTATGGTTAAGTCCAAATTGCTTATTATTATTATTATTACAAAGCCAAAACTTCACTTTACGTTTGAATGTTAGAGGTACAAATATGTGAGCTCTGATGTCTAACGGTATGGTGTTGAAGAAATACGGGGAAGTATATGTACGGTATTTTTGTGTAGAGGTTTTTTTTTGAAGCGTGGAACTATCAATCTAATATTGCTGTGACGGGTTGGTATTGGGTGCGAAATGAAATTTGAATTAAAATTCTTTGTTAATTGGAATAGGTTGGCTAACGTACAGCACCCTTATGTGAAGAATGTTTGTGGTACTAAATAGAGCTATTGAGAAATAGGTTAATGGTAGATTAAAAGCGATTTTCAGAAAAAGTTTTTGCGTTATTTTTAGAGGCTTTAAGTGAATATTATAAGTTCCACCCCAAACAATTATTGCATATTATCTAAGGACGCGGGAGCGTCCCGCACGCCAAAGAAAAACGAAGAAATTTAAACAAATAAAAAGTGAGAAGCGAGTAAGACTATGTTTACACGACGGAACAAGTACGGGTTTTCGGACCTCTGTAGCTCGGACCCAGGTTGGTCCTGAGTGTTCAAATTCGGTAAGCGTTGTCGCTCGCGCCGTCTTACGAAGTGTAGAAAATTTCAAGAAGATACGATGAAAAACACTGGAGATATAAGAGTTTGATATTCGCATTTTTTCGAAAACCTTGTTCTCGTTGTTCTTGTTGTTCTTGTCGTTCATTGACAGGGCTACAGCCTTGCAGAGGGCATCTCGGGATTTGGTCTCTTTTCCCATTGATAGAGTCTGTCGTGAAGGTGTGCATAGGCTATCGTTTGCGCCGATCCGTGAAGTAGAAAAAAAGATACCGCGGAAAATGTGAAAAAATACATAGAGTTTCTCGCTTAAATCTTTTTATATGTTTTAAAGGAAGCATTTTGCAAAAGTCGGGGATAGGCCCGAAAAAAGCCTAGAAAAGAATCGTATAGTATAATTGGTAGGACCGAACAATCTTTTGTATCTAAAATTTTCAGTTTTAGATCGTCTGCAAGAGAGGGGGCGGGTCAAAGTTCCTGTTTTGGTTCGTCTCATATATAAGAGTACGTACATATTAGTTTAATATTGGATGAGCATACGCAGACGCACTGTTTCATTCATCCCGATGATCCTAAAGCTTCCACCAAATCAGCGCGGTAGCGCGTAGCAAGAATTGACAAGTACTCCGTGGTGTACCGCGGCGGAAACTATTTCATACATTCTGACACGTACCGCTACCGTTCTGCGCTGGTTTGGTGGAAGCTTAAATATGGCGCTGGGACACCAAATCGGTTTTGTCAAGACGGTGTATTCTGTTGTGCTCAAACCAGAGTTACATGATGATGGCATATGGAAAATCGATTTTTCAAGGAATTCTGATGAGTTAATTTGAACAAAATTTGGCATGTAGATTTATTCTTGTAATTCCACCCGGTTTGATCCTGTTGTGGTAGGCAAAAAGGTACTGTTAGTTATATAGTGAATTTCATAGCTATCCCTAATTCTTGGTCATGAAACCACTTTATTGTTGTAAAAGCAATGCTCGTCAGGACTCAACAGTTTTTCGGGACCTTTGATGAGGGATAAAAGGATATTTTCACATGTACATGTCTTTATCTATATGTCTTAGGCGCAATGTGGAACTTAGGAAATATGGATGTTATTTGAATCACATATTGAGTACCCAGTGAGGCTTAATGGTTACATTAAAAATTAAGATTTAAGATTAGGATGAATGTGATAGAGATGAAGTAAAGGTTTAGACTCAATTTAGGGCTAAGGTGTTAAAGTCAAAATCAAGTTTAGGGTAACGGATAGGGTTAAAGTTATTGTTACATCGCAGTTAACGTTATTATTAGGGTTAAATGTAAGGATAGGGTTTGGGTTAAGGTTGAGTCTGAGTTTGAGGTTTAGGTATAGGCCAGGGTTATGGTCAAAGTTAGGGTTATCATTAAGTTTAATGTTATGTATAAAGATACCAAGGTTAGCGAGGTTACTATGGCTACCAAGGCCATCGGGGTTACCAAGGTTACTAAGGGTTTGCAAGATCACCAAAGTAGTCAAGTGTACTATGGTTACTAAGATTACCAAGGCGAGCAAGGTTACCAAGGAGACCAAGGAGACGAAGCAAGGAGTTTATCATTCTTATAATTATTATTGTTCTCAAACAAATTCGTGACAATAGGGCAATGAATATCGTCTTCATAATATATTTACGAATTTTGTAAATCGAAAACTGCAAAAAGATATGATATCTCACAAAAACAACTGTGTTGTAAAAGGTGTCCGCCAAAGAAAAAGTCATCAGCCGCAAAAAGGATTGATATAAATACATTCCCGCCAAAATACTCGCATCTTGTCTCAATGATGGTGGTGGAGCAAATTTTTTTCAACGCTATTTGGCGGGGAGCTTGAACAAGGTTAATAACAAAATAAAATCAATGTTAAGAAATTTATGAAAAAACTTTTATCGTATAGAAAAAAAACGAGTTCCATACGAAGGAAAGCTAAATAAGGTTCTAAAACGCATTTTTATTTTCTATAAGACTGGAAGCTTCAAAATTATCAAGAAAAGAACATAGCAGCAAATAGTACCCTCGTTCAGCTCCCCGCCAATAAGCGTTGAAAAAAATTTGCTCCACCACCATCATTGAGACAAGATGCGAGTATTTTGGCGGAAATGTATTTATATCAATCCTTTTTGCGGCTGATGACTTTTTCTTTGGCGGACACCTTTTACAACACAGTTGTTTTTGTGAGATAGTATTGACTGAATTAGAGCAAAATATATTTGTCTTATTTGGTCTGTCGTTAACATTGATCTAATGTTTTTAAATACACATATATAGTCTTACGCAGTTTTTTAACTAAATCGGCAACATGTTCATTCCATTTAAGATATTTGTCTATAGTTATGCCGAGATATTTAATTTTATCTACACATGTTATTTGGGGACAATTGCATGTACCACCTTGAAGTCTGCCTGTCGACAAACAGTTTTTATGCAGTGTCAGAGTATTCAATAATGGTTGACCGGGACTATTTAACGAGAAAGCCATGGCTTTTGTTTTGTTTAGATTAAGCTGGAAAGAATTTTTGTCAAGCCTGCAATAATAGAATACTGCAATAATCTCCAAGGTAAGTAAAGGGCTGCATACATCCTTAGGATCTAAGAGGTACCAGTCTGAACAGGACACACCTCATAGTACCTAAGTATCGTTTATTTCAGAGGTCACTTCTGGGTGAAATAACTGTGATTCACCTCCTCGAAATTGGCTTCTGCTGAGGTAGACTCATGTTATGCCAACCATGAGTAAACCAAACATCATATTGGTAAATGTTAGGCGATTACTTAGTTCAGGTTTGGCTTATTCATTATGTGGTTTGTTCAGGTTCTTTTGAGTACTTGAGGCTATCACACACAATACAGAGGCTTCTTTTGGGCGCTTTACTTATTTTACTAAAAAATAATGCCGAATATGGAAAACAACTAAGATCATTTATCGGCTTACCTTGAACCGAATCGGTTACCTAATGTTGACGTACGCTAATGCCTCATTTGTAACACGCTATATTGCAGATAACGGTATGTGCCGCTAGTATCGATTAGAAGAAAAAGAAATTTAGCCTTTTTAGAAGCGATAGCGTTCCCAGATTTCATATAAATTCGAATCAAATATGTTTCTATTTTATTTTAAAAGCGTTTCCGGTTCATTTTGATATTGGACAATTTTGTAATTGCCATTAAATACAACTTTTTAAAGAGAATGGTACGGTAATTTCTATGAAATCTTGGCCAAAATGCCGCCCCTAAAATTTGGCGCCCCGGGCGACCGCCCGGCTTGCCCTCCGCTAGAGCGGGCGCTGCTAGTATTGGGTAATTTAAGTTTTGCGGCTGCCCAGTTTTTTATGAAAACAACTCCAGGAGGTTAGTAATGAAAGTCAGCACAATTTGTTGACTTAACATTTTTGAGGGCAGAGTTTTAGTGAATTTTACGCATTAATTTACGATTTTTTACATCAAGCTTTAAATTTGAAATTTTGAAACAAACTTTATAAGGTCTTGCTGAATTGTGGTGAATTGCACTTAACCTTCGGGCGGGCGCAATGCATCTGACAGATTAAGTGATTAGTTTTTGTTGTGCCAATCAGCGATATGAAAAGGGAGAGATCTGAAACTCACAGTAGCTTAATCTTTATCGATCAACTACCCAAAGCAGTTTTCAGTTTCTATCTACCATATGTCTGAGGGGCGGGAGGGGGTGAAATAATCTCTCAGATGTATTGCGCCCGATTGTGTTATTTTTTCTTTTCTATGAAAATTTCCACTGGTTATACTCTTCACATTGCGTCAAAATGCTGTGTTGACTTTTTGGCTCACCAAATCGTTCAATAGTGTGTTTTTAGTAAAATAAAGTCACATTTTTTAAGCGGTCGAGTTGTTGGAGGTTTTTTAAATATTGAAGCGATTGAAAGCGGAATTTTCATAGAAAATTGAAAATGTGAAGGGTATCAAACTTTGTGAGCCAGAATTTTTTTCTAAAATTTCGTAGAACTGTTTAAAAAAGACAATGCAACAATAAATAAGAGTGTAAAATATACAGAAACTTAGTTTCATCCTATTTTCTGCAATTAATCTGTCAGATGCATTGCGCCCGATCGTGTTAGGATTAGTATTGCGCCCGCCGGAAGGTTAAGACTATGAATGATAGCTGAACGTTAGTTTGAATCCCATTGTGAGCTGGTTCCACTATGTCAATCGTTTCCGAGCAACGACCATGAGGGATCATTCACTCGCTTTATGGGAAAAAAATCTTTGAATCGATTCTACAACAAAGACGTCCATCGATAGTATCATACCATCAATCTGCCTGGTTCAGTACCTAAGGGGCGGCAATTTGTTATCTTGCATGGGGCGACGTAAATGCTAGAGCGGCCGCTGTCTAGATTACTTCAGTAGGGCTTGCCTGTGCAAAACTCCAATGTGAAAAAGTAAATGAACGTAAAGCCCTGTGCTGTAGTGTTACTATTCTGTCTATACGAATCTATAATACAATTAAAATGTGAGGAAGTGCTCAATTTTTTATTACTGTTCTGAAAATGGTTTCACGTTTTTATGAAACACTACGCAGGTTTACTTTGTTTTACGTACCTAAAGTGATAATAAAAAATGTCTGGCAAAAGGGGGGGTGGATTGATCCCCTTGATCCCCCCTTATCTACGCCACTGAGTCACAATACAAAATATGTTTTCTAAAAGATACGACTGCATTAATAGAAATGTCACCAATATTCATACCAACAAAAGAGTACCATATTTCAAATCGAACGTCCATTATTTATGAAATTGAAAGCAGGAATTGATATATGGTATCTCCGGGTATTACTCATGAATACGCATAGCATAATGCTTAGCTTCAACCTTCTAGCGATATGTTTCTTGTTCATAGCTGAACCGTTTTTTTCAATACATACAATACAAACATTTTGTTTGAAGGACACTAAAAGAGCTTGATCCTGTTGGGATCCACGTTTTTGATTGTTTAGTGAAGGACAAATACAAAATATAAGTTCATATGAAACCTGGAGCATAAGCGCATTTATGTTGTATACTCATAGGACAGCAGCAGAACCATTACGCAATGTTTTATTCATTGAAAGAATGAAGCAAAATCCATTAAAATGTAAAATGAATGCGCTTCGAATGGATTGAAATGTTGAAGAAATGTTTGCGGTAACAATTGAGGGGTTTGCTGTAAAGCTTATGTCCGATTATTAGTTCTTGAGTTATCATAGCTGAAAATTGGAGCTACTTCTTTTTTAACCCAAACAAGCCAATCTTCGTGCTTGTATCTAATACATTTAAAAAATCATTGTATTTCTCAAAATAATTTATTATACCCGTCACAATGTGAAACGGTATATTAGGATAGGTTAGGTATAGGGGTCGCTAATTGATCAAACACATAGCACACTTCGACCAAAAATAGGTCCATTGTGATACCACCGATTGAAACGTCCTTACAGTTGACACCTAAGCCGAGAACCAGCCCGTGCTGGCAATATATTTGTTGTGCAATAGTGAGCTCACATCACGCAGATCATCTGTATCGTAAAAATACATTGAGCCAAGAAAACGTCTACGTTTCTCGGCCGGGACCGGGCAATGACAGAGAAAATGAAGTAGACTTTCTTCTTCTTCTTCTTTTAGCGGTACAGAAAGGTGTGAACCGCTGTGTATCTATATGGACTCGTTTTATAGTTCGTCGTCGTTTTCGTCCGTAATCTCCAGGGACAAAAACGTGGCAGCTGCAATGGGGTTTTCCCATAGTGAGAGGGGGGTGAGATTAGTGGGTGCAGCTGGGCATTGAAACAAATGGGCTACATCGTGTGGCGTGCCAGCGCAATTTGGGCATACCTTTTGTATATTTGGGTCTATGCGAAATAGATACGAATTGAGGCGTGAGCAGAAGCCTGACCGAAATTGGGCTAAAGTCACTCTGGTTGCTCTCGAGAGCCTAATCTCCTCAGGCGAAATAGGTGGTGGGAGCGCTGAGAGGACTCTGTTCGTACCTAAACTCGCAATATACCTACTCACTTCCTCAGTGTGAATCATTGCAATGGCAGCCCGGTATGAATCTTCATCGAAAGGATCCCTTTTGTAACCCTGGACCTCTCTCTCAAGTCACGAAGGCCACGTTTGATGTTGCGTGGAGGGGGAACTTTGTCCATAAGGTTACGATTAGGATGATCCTCTCGATAACAACCTACTAAATATTGTTTTGTAAGTAGTCGATTGTGGTCACGTATTGGCATCAAAAGTGTCTCCTGATGTAGGTGGTCCTGGGCAGACATCAGAAGGCATCCTGTAGCTGTACGTAGAGCAGCATTTTGGCAGACTTGGATTTTGTTCCAGCTTGTGTTACAGAGACCTTGCGACCAAACTGGCGCCGCAAAATCAGCCGCTGCTCGACCCACCGCTTTGTAAGTGGCTAGCATAGTCTCTTTATCTTTGCCCCAGGTGCCCCCAGCCAGTGCTTTAAGCATTTTGTTCCTGCTGCGCATCTTTTCACATACCGCTTCCGCGTGATGAGCTGAAGTCATCATTTTCTCAAAGTGAAGCCCGAGAATTTTGGATTTGCAAGAGCAAGAACTGGTTTGTTGCCAATACGTACCCCAACCGGCCACCGACAATCACCTGACCAGGTGGTAAGGAAGGTCGCAGACGATTTGGACGCTGAGATGGTTAGGTTTCTGCTATGGAAAAAGGCTTCTAGTCGCGCTAAATATCTATTGATATCTTCGCACATGACATCCCTATCCGCTCCCGTGGCGAGTACAGTGCAGTCATCGGCATAGGAAATAACTTCAATGCCTTCCGGAGGTGTTGGGAGACTGGCCATGTAGATGTTAAACAAGGTGGGAGAGAGAACCCTACCTTGAGGAACACCTAATTTGATCTTTCTGAGTTTGGAACGACTGCCTCGAAACTCGGTGAAGGATTGCCTACCAGCTAGATAGTTGGCAATCCATCTTATCTCTTGTGTCGGAACATGCATACTGAGGAGGTTTGCCAGAAGCATGGAGTGATAGGTCAATCGCCACCATGATGGTTCTATGGCAAGGTGTACTATGGTTTATTCCGTCTCTTACACGTGTAGTGATCGCGTCCAGAGTGGTGGTTGTACTATGCATGCGTCTGAATCCGTGCTGATGGGGTTCTAGCTTTGCATGTGAAACGAGAGTGGGGTGGATGAGGGCTTCCAGCGTCTTTGCTACAGGTGACAGGATCGTAATCGGTCTGTAGGAAGTTCCTAGTTTGGCACTTTTCCCTGGTTTAAGGCATGGGACTATCCGACCTTGTTTCCAGATGTCGGGGATGGCGAGCGTAGACTTTGACAAGTTAAAGACTGCCGTGAGATACTCAATGGCAGGAAGATCAAGATGTTTGAGCATGGCCATTGAAATGCCATCTGGTCCAAGGGCCTTAGAGTTTTTCGCATTCTCAATGACTGTTTTAACCTGGTCCGGAGTCTAAATTGGTACGGAGTCAACAATTCGGCTGCGAATCCGTCTTCTGGTTTTGCGCTTGAGGCCATCGGACTTGGGATGTTCAATAAATTGTTTATTGAACTGGTTCGCACACTGAAGAGGATTGCTTGTTTCTTTTTTGCCGAAGGTTATGGCTATATTGCCCTTATCTTTTGTGGGGTTCGAAAGGGCACGGACAGTGGACCATAACTTACTACCACCTTCATTAAGGTTACAGTCATTGAGGTGCTCGTTCCATTTGGCCTTCTTGTAGTCTTTAACTTGTCGCTGTATTTGAATATTGGGCTCCCGAATTCTGGGGCCACCAGGGTTAGCGCGCCTAATGTTGTCACGTTCATCGGCTAACCTTGCGGCACTTGTTGGGGGGAAGTTTGGACGATCCTTTGGAATGCGCCCTGCAGGGATGAACCGTGCCGCAGCTTTGGCAATGACGCTCCTAATGTTCCGTTCGGCCTTATGTATATTGGTGAGAGGGGGAAGCGCGAAGAACTTCGATGACGTGAATGTTTTGAAACCTTCCCAATCAGCTTTTTTGTGATTGACAAAAGTTCGCTTCTCAGACCTGGTCAGGTCAGCTGGTTTGTCAATTCTGACTATGATTGGGAGGTGATCAGAGGGAAGACCAGTAAGTGTTTCCCAGGAGGTCTCACTAATTAGGCTAGCGCTGACAATTGTAATGTCTGGTGAGCTAATACAATTGCTTGCATCACGGGTTGGCGAGTTTTCATTGAGGGTACAGAAATCTGATGCGTCCAGAGATTCGGCGATAGCTTGACCCCTGGCATCGTTGTGAAGCGCGGAATGCCAGAGCTCATGATGGGCATTGAAGTCGCCAAGAACGATCCTGTGCTCTCCATTAAGAAGAGGACCAATATTGAAATGGTAGTTTGTACAGTTAGAATGTGGTGGTATGTAGATATTAAAAATTTCAATATTGGTGCTCCCTGATGAAACTGAGATGGCTTGCAATTCCGCCGTACCGTCTAAAACTACATCTAATACACTGTAATGTACGGACCTGTGTATTAGGAAGTCAAGTCCACCTCCAGGGTGAGAATCATTCGTGGCGCCTTCTCTGTACTTGCGTATGATGATATATTCACCTTCAGCGTTGAATGGTGAATTCGCGTGGAGTTTCGTCTCTTGGATGGCTGCAATCAGAATTCTGTATTTCTCAAGAAGCTTGTGATTTCAGACATTTTCCCTAGGATGCCATTACAGTTGAACTGCAATATGGACACCGGTGTAAAAATTGCTGGCGGAGGGGCGGGAGTTAAGCTGTGTCTTACGTTCAAGGCAACATTATTGGGGGGATTAAGGGGCATTGGTGGTGGGGAGAGGCCTGGAATTACCCGAGGCTGCCCAGTATTCCTACAGCCTGGTGCAACAAATGTACCTTCTCTGTAATGACCCATCCTTCTCAAACCGGAGCATCTGAAATGCACCCACTCCGAACAGCAACTACACTGAAGTGACCTGGCATTAGAACCGATACGTCGGTTGCAGACACTACACATCCATACCAAGACAGGGCCTGGATTTGCTTCAATACCGGCGCGTAAAAGAAGAATTGAGAGCAGCCGCGCCGAGATGTGATGCTCCCAATATGACGAAAAAACATATATAACGAGTCCATACATATACACAGACATACTCAACCTTCCTGCATCGAGACCTTCGAGGCTCTTGCCAGGGAGGCGTTTTGGCAACTCTTGGCCGTTTGTTGTAGCAAACGGGTGTGGTCCGCCCCGGAGAGGCTGAATTGCAATTGCAAAATGCAATATGCAATGGTTGCCAGTAGGACCACAGTAGACTTTCTTCCTCTTCTTCGTCATCGCAACTGCTAGAGAAGTCGTTATGGGGAATTTTGAGCATCCTGGCGTGCTCCCCGATAGGCCAGTGTCCCGTTATGGTCCCGACAACCTTGCAGATATGTTTCCTGTCTATTGACAGTAGAATAATAGACCTGACTGCGTCAATTCGTGGCTAAATCAATCTTGTTGTAGTACATGTAGTACCGCTAGGCTAGACCATCTTGCATTAGCTCTGTGCATCGCGGTTTTTGTATTGCCAGTTTACAAGAAGCGATTGGGGCTTTCAGCTGGTTTCGGTCGGCGTCTAAGGTTATAGAAGTCGCATTAAGTTCCCTTCAAATCAATCAAAACATATTTATCTAGGAACGGATGGAATCAGAACATTGCATCATAGGACTGTCATACAAACCAACCCCCAAATATTAGGTTCTTGTAAGGCCGGCCCCACACTGACCGGAGTGTGGCAAACGCCGCGCAAAAGACAAAAAAAAGTTCGTTCCTGGATTAGCCTCAACGCATCCAGGAACAGATGGAATCGGAACACGACATAGGGCGAACGGCTCGTCATGAAATTTGGTAGGAATGTGTAGAATGGTAACAGTCTTTGGCACGAATACTTTAGAAGATGATAGGAAAAAATAACATGATGTCCCGAAGAGTTGAAAAAAGTTGACTAATCAGTCCAACACAGGTCCCTAGCCTCCAGGGGCCTGCAAGGGTAGCAGCACCAATGCATTTTAAATCGATGCCGTCATTTCGCTTTCGCTGTTGAAGAGCAGCAGCATGCTGCCAACATAACGTCACGCTGCATCATATCTATTTCAAGCTCTATAGCCGTCTACAAACAAATCCTGATTTTTAACTGAATAAATTCAGTAAAACCCGTTTTCTCGTTTTAGGTTTTAGTAAACTCTGTCAATAGTGTTAAATTAGAGTCCTGGATTTACTTGGAATTTCAAAATTAGTCCAAATACAGTGTGTAGCTTCTTCTTCTTCCTTGCCTCGTTCTTTATACCGCTCCATGGTTTCGCGTTGCTCGACCTGCGGTGTAGTCACATCGCCCGTTTTGGCGGTAATATCTCAGCATATTTCTACAGGCAGCTCTATCGCTTTCTTTGCGGGGTTCTCAGGCGGACGCCGTTGAACATGGCAGTAGTCGGCTTGTTCTTTGCATAACAGAGGGCCTCAAATCCGAAGTCCCGTTAGGATTTTCTTACGAGAATTCTTTAAAACAGTGCAAATGGTGAAGTCAATAGGATAGTTCCAGTGGAAATAAAACATCAAATAACGGTACCAAAGGATAATTTTACTTTGAAAAATGGTAATAAGTAGAACTGAATTTAAGTAATTCGAGCTCAAAAAGTTAATCTGGGATATAATTATATAGGTTTTAACGGTAAATTAAATTAATTTCACCCCAAGCTTCTCTAATCGTTCGCAGAAGAGCTTCAGTGTTCTTAAACTATTATCTAACGGTATAGATGTTCCTTTTCATTCATCCCCACACATTTCTGATGGTATTTCGATCTAGGAAGTATGAAGGTCTTTACAAAACCTTGTTTATTTGGTTTTAAAACCAATCTTTTATCAGTCTTGCTCCATGAATGACTCCATTATCTTGTTAAAATCTCAAAGGAGTTGCATGGAAAATGTCGGTCATTTTAAGAATTATATTACCCAAAATATTTTCGTAGGCCTGGACGTTGTGAATACCCCTAATTTCCACCAGCGCAATAGTTTCATACCGAGATATTCAACCCCATATTTCGACGTTTCTTACTTTGAGTGATGCGTCTACAAAATTAATTCCTTCTTGCTCAAATCGTGGAAATAATACCCAAATCCATTTGAACCGACGAGATTTAATTTTTTCCGTCAGTAAAAATAACGTGTTTGTCTAGTCCATACAGTTTCTACATTGGGGTTGAATATCTTGGTATGAAACTATTGACCTTTTTAAATTAGTGGTATTCAAAGTACCCAAAGCTTTTAAAGATATTCTTCCTAATGCATTGCCTAAAACTTCCGACATTTTACATGCCATTCTTATCTTCGAGCAGGTATTAATAGAAGGAGAGGAAACATCGCTTAAAAAGTGTGCCGAAAGCGCAAATTCATGGGAGAGAAAAATACAATAACAACACTGTTGTAGCAAAGCGATTTGACACAAGTAGAGTAACAGTGCATCTCGATTCGAACAAAGTTCCATGCTTTGACAACCCACTTTTAAAGACAAAGAGAATGAAGAAGAAGAAGAATTCAACCAAGCGCGCACGAATTTTTGACACAATTACTACTTTACTGTTAGATGCTTGCTCTCCCATGTATGAGATTCTCGGCACATTTTTGAGCTGTCACTTTGTATGGAATTCGTGACTTTCGCCCTCTCCTTCTATTAATACCTGCTCAAAGATTCTTATAAGATTTTAACAAGGTAATGACTCGAATTATGAAGCAAGGCTGATAAAAGATTGATTTCAAGACCAACTAATCAAGGTTAGGAAAGACCTTCATACTTTCTAGATCTTAATAGGTATCATCAAAAATGTGTGGGAGTGAATGACGAGGAAGATCTATGCCGTTAAATAGTTTAAGAGCACTGAAGCTCTTTGGCGAACGTTTAGAAGAGCTAAGGACGAAATCTAAATTTACCGTTAAAACCTATACAATTCTATCCCATATTAACTTTTTGAGCTCGAATGACTTAGATAAAGTTTTTTGCCAAACTTCACCCGAATGTGTTCCTAGTATAGCCTCAAATCAAATCTTGGAACGGATGAAATCGGGATCTACGCCATTGGGCTGTGATAAAAACCAACCGCCAAAAATTAACTTCCAGTAAGAAAACTTTTTTTCTTTTTGAACCAATTTTAACCAAACTTTATCCATATTATTTCGATAGGAAGTTAACATGATCCAGAATATGTAGTTTCTATAATAACCCGAGGCTTGTATAAGCCTAATATGTACGTTCTAACTAGAATTAATATTATCGAAGTTTTGAATGAAGATAACATGTTTGTATAGCCATAAAATGTATACTCGAAACTATTCTATGAATTACATGTTTCTAAGCTGCATAGAAATAACATAAAGTTGAATTCATTTCAAGAATTCAATAGAACACTCACAAAATTAAAGCGAATTAAACGCCTTCTAGAAACTATACACATGCTAAATATTGAGTGTTTGCTGTTTGCTAATCCTTGTGCAAACCCAAAATATACACAAACTCTTATTAAAGCTTTCCTACTGAAGTACCTATTTCAGCCAAATGTAAACATCTCTGCATGAATGCATAAAGAAAGTTGTTTTGAGGTTGCAATTTAAAACATATTTAGGTATACTCGTATCTTCCCAAAGTATACGGAGAAGTTCTTACAACACTTTTATTTAGTTTGAATATTTCCGGTTCGTTTAGTATCTTCACAAGAAAAACTTTGAGAAAACATTCCTACAAGTTAGTTAGTTCGTTAGTACCTTAGTTTTCGTTGGCTCAAGCCAGTAAAATCTTTAGACAATTTTTTTTTAGATTTCAGTGTAATAACAAATTGTAGTAACCGACCTGAAAAAAAAACAGATACGATACAGATCGGAATAATATTGTTCAAATTAAAATGACACGGCCGAAACAAAGTTTTTAGTACTCGTATTGATTATGCAATATAGTTTTATACCTAACTGAACTAACCAATAAATAGAGGGCACATCGTGGGAAGCGTGAAGTTATACTGCAAAAGACACTCACCTTATATTATCCTGCTTTTACACCAAAGACCAAAGGCTAATACATGGATACTATGCAACTTCTTTGTCTGCCATTACTCACTTTATTTTTAGCTTATCAAATTTTCAACTTTCCCGCCATGGACAAAATTCGTTCATCTGAAAATGTAAAAATTTCGATTTTTTTTTCAATGGAAAAAAAAGGATATGTAATGCCAACTTTAGCGCAATCACCGTTTAGTAAGGAGAAAGCTTGTCAAAACGAATAAACCATTACTTGTGATATGCTCTGTGGGCGGATGGAAAATATTCTTTATTCTGCTATACGATAATCCCTAGAGATTAAGATCCACATACATACTCGTATTTGAGTTTAGCATAACAGATAGACAAGCTTTGGTTGTTACTAAAAGGATATCGATCTACTGCGTTACGTATCCTAGACAAATGTAGGAAAAAAGTGCAAATCAGCATATATATAGTGGTCGAATGAAAAATGAGTTACTTTGAACTTTGGACTTGATAGTGATGCTTCCTTTTATGGTGTTACGTTGGTCGATTTAAGGGGGCAACAATCTTATGCGTCATGTAATACGTGCGATTATCAGACAATAGACGCGGATAAGAGAAATCCAATTCAATCCGCATTGATTTATGTTTGATATAACAACAGGATATTGTATCTATTGTCGCAGAATATCTACATAATATAAGATTTTACATTTTATCTTCATACGCGGGTTACTAAACTTTCCGTCTTAATTGTTATTTTTTAATTTGCCGTAGAATCATTGTGAAAAGCTATTTATTGTTTTTCACTCGGAAGTGTACATAATTTTCCGCAGATGAATACAATTTATTCAATTTGAAAACAAAATCAGGACTGTAAATGTAAGCGTTCGCCATCAAACGCTATCCTCAATCATATTTTTTTTTTTGCAAAATCAAATTATCCTTTATTACATTTACAAGAAAAAACGTCTTCAATACGCGACATAAGTGCATCATCAATAAATTTCATTCTATCTAATCAGGATACCATCCAAATATAATATAAAAATTGCTTACCGGGAAAAAATTGATTCATCATCTCTTCATTCACGAAAATCCCGCATCATTGTAAATTATCATAAGTAGTAGGAACATCTCCATTTTACGCCAGGATCTTTCTTTTTCATCAGAACGACACTCCCCTTCGAGTGAAATATGTCCGTTTCTTTCACCATATTTTCCCTTCATATCTCGTCCATGTAAATAGACCGGGACGATAAATGACTCTCAAAGACGCAAGGATCAAAAATCATAAATCATAGCCGAATAAAACGAAAAACGAAAAATCTAACAACGTGCGACATACAAATTTCCTTTACCTACATAATATTCATTGCTGCTGGGGGGTAACATAAGTAAAATTGACTATACCGGTACAAAAGTATAAGCGGAAATTTCCCGAAAAAAATGAATGGAGTAAAGTGAAGCTTAAGACGTGAGTGCCTAAGGTGTTAGTGTCTTATACTAGTACATACATATAGGGAAAGGCAAATCGATTATGCAAATTTCATCAATACGTCTCACTTGGGCTCTGAATTCTAAGGATCTGCACGGAGATGACTTACTAGTATGATAATGGAGCAATGATGAAGTTAAGTTTAGCGTTGTGGCTTATACTGTTTTATCGCGTACACCATGAATCTGTGTGAAGCATTATTATTATTATTATTAGTCATCATTGGATTTTTCTTTAGAAATTCTGCGGTTTTTTATTCCCCGGAGATACTTGATACTGGGGATATCTTGCATATTTCATTGAAGTTTTGAACAAGATTATACACATAAAGGCTTTATCGAAAATTCTGATTTATGGTTTGAATTTTTTGTCGTCTGTTCACTTATGTTGTGTTGCAAACTAAAATGAAAATTGAAATGATTTAGTCTGACAAAAAAAAATCCAATCTGAAGGTTTGAGCTTTTGTTTTCAAAGATATATTTTGTATATCCTCCAATTTTGATTCACGATGAAAAAATTGAAAGTCGTATTTTTATGTTTCGAATCGATATACTCGTATTTTGGTCCAAAAACCATCATCGGGGTTCTAATTTAAGAAGCATGTCGGTTAAAAAATTAAAAATACGACTTTAATTTTTTCATTGTGAATCAGTGGCGTCCGGTGACATTTCGCAATAGGGATGCATTTGAAAAAATTCAGAAAGGATGCCAAGCCACTAAAATGTTTGTAATGTAGTCTGAAGTCATCAAATTTGCCTCAGTCGATTTGTGGCTTAATAATTTGCCTTAAATAGGTATTACTGGCATTAGCTAGTGTAGACGCTTTTTTTTTTAAATATTTTTCACAAAATAGCCATAGCACATTACTATACCTAATGCTACCAATTATTATACTTTTATTAAAAGGACATTCCTCTTTTCCGATTCTGATCCTTTCAAGGTTCTGTCCTTTTTGGTATTTTTTTTCCGACCTTACATTACATATTGAATACATACAAAACAAAAAAGTAATCTCACTTAAGGGCTGTATTTTGAACTATCGCAAATCGTGAAGTAGGTATGCAAAAGAGCTCTTCTTCTTTCTGGCACGATAGGCCGACGTCGGGTCTCGACCGCCTGGATTGAAAAACTTCAGTTGTCGCGGGCAAGCGATCTTGTCCTCCAGTTCCGAAAGCCTACCATCTGGTGGTCGTCCTCACATACAGAATACAGCCCCTATTAAACGGACAATATCGCCTCCTACTTGGTGATTTCAACGCTTATCACGATTTATGGCATTCCAACCTTCAAAAATGGCACCAGAGGTAACATCATCACCGACCAACTGGATGATTCGGATTTCTGCCCTTTAAATGAAGAAAAACCGACCCGTATCACTGGATCCTGCACAAGTTCACCTGACATTTCCATCGCCAGCCCTGGACTTATTAATGACATCTCATGGGAGCCAATCCTCACAACATCATCTGATCACCTGCCAATTATTCTCACTCTGGATATGCCGTCGAAATTCATCCATCCCGATGAGAATCCCCGATGATCTCCTGGCTAAATAATATGTCCTTGGTTGCTATCGAAGCCAACACCCAAATCATGACCTCATGGACAAAACCCCACCACCACGTCATGTAAGACGTCCGTTAAGTCCAAAGGTTTAAACGAGTTCCTCTCGATAACTCCAGCACATACAAGACGGCCCTTAATCAACTGCACACCAGCGAGATAACCAAAGCCACAAACAGGCTATCCGTAAACCGCGTCCTTCGCGCTCGACCACCCGACATCTAAGCCGACGAACAACAACTACCTAGAGCCACACGTACCACCTTGGCTCAGCTTCGTTCTGGATGGTACTCCAGGCTAAATCTTTGTCCAGCATGTGGAGCCAACCCACACAAAGTGGATCATAGATTTGACTGCACTGCCGCACCTACACATCTTACACCTATCGCACTATGGGAGAACCCCATCGAAGTTGCGATCTTCTTAGGTCTTGACCTTGAGGAGAGAATGCTTACGATTTATGAATGATGATACAAATTCCCCCCCCCCCTCTCTTGCGCCGCTACAACAACAACAACAACATACAGAATGCTCCCATCGGGCTCTCGGTCGTACACGCAATCTGGCTCCGTCCACTCGTTCCGCGTTCATCACCTTTTTGGACATACGATCGTCATTTATCCTCTGTCCCGCCCATTGCAGTCGCTGCAATTTCAGAATTTTCGACACCTGTAGCTTTTCATACAGCTGATACAACTCAAGGTTGTACCGGATGCGTCATTCACGTCGTTCAAGAATGGCCCCGAAGATTCTTCGGATAACCGTTCGTTCGAATGTGTCCAACAGGTGTTCAGAGTTAGGTTAGGAATTCATAATTGGGAGGACCGAAAAATAACACTTATTAGCTAGTTGTATCCGTCGCTTTATCTAATCTGTTTCGTTGGCGTCCTTTGACAAATTGCAACCCAGGTAGGTGAAGTTGTCTACATACCCTATATTGAGGTCCCCCACTGTGATGCTGGAATTTACTGGTGTTCTAGTATTCGATTGCATCATGACCTTGGTTTCAGATTCGTTGATATGCAGCCCAACTTCTTTGGCGGCGTTATTAAGATTATGCAAAAGGCTTTCTGCATCACCCAATCTTCGCGACATGATGTTGATGTCGTCGGCGTACGCTTGAGTAGCGACTTAATGAGTAGCGTTCCGCTGCTGTCCAAATTCATGGCTCGAATTACATACTCCAGAGCCAGGTTGCTTGAGTCCAGTACGAGTTTCAAATAGGCCAGTGAGTCTGTTCTGAACTCGAAACTGCGAGACGGCATTAGTCATCGTCATCCTTATGAGTCGCACTAGCTTAGCTGGTATTCCAAAATGCAGCAAAATGTTATACACGACTCGTCGCAAGTTTATTATCCAGAAGAAGATGATAAGAAAAATTCTTATCGTAGAATAATAAACTAACAATGCGACTAAGAAGTGGTATGACTGACAACCGTATCACACTCCGAATTCAGTTGTCTTTGTCTTTGTAACGTTGATGACTACACATGGTAGTCATCAACGCACCATGCTCCACTAGGAGTTGCGGTAATCTCGAGAGAGAGTACAAACTAATGAGATGCCTCTGTATAGATCTCACATTTCAACTTATCCCCTTTTTTGTGGATTGGGCAAATGATACTTTTACGCCAATCTTCCGGTATTATTTCGGCGCTCCATGCTTTAACGATAAGTGTGTGTGTAGCCTTAACAAGGCTCTCCCCATCATGAGTCAACAGTTCAGCTGGAATCTCGTCAGCGCCCGGGGCTTTATTATGTTTTAGTGATTGTATGGCGAGGTCAACTGCTTCTACTGTTGGGGGAGGGCCTGTTTCAGCCATCAGCTCCAGAGGGCGTCAGCTTCTCCTCAAGAGCAGTTGTGTAAGCAACCACCGTGGCATCATCCGACAGTTTATTAACCGCAAAAATTTCTGCCGGATTCAATTTCGAATGATGCACGGAAAAAATTCTGCACCTATAAGTAACCTTCACCATATAATGATCAGAATGTTTGCTACACGATAGGATCGAACATCCAATCACGCTCGATGCCCATTTCTTGCAGACGAGGACGTGGTCGATTTGGTTGACCGTGTGTTGATCTGGAGATATCCAGGTCTGTCTATGAATGCGACGATGCGGAAAGCACGTAGAGCTAATGACCATATTTCTGCTGGTCGCGAAGTCTATTACCCTTTGGCCGTTGTCGTTACAGTCTTCATGGAGGCTGTGGCCGCACACGGCCGCTCGTTTATGGGTTGGAAGTCGATTACATGCGGCTTAAGTTGATTGTTTACAATAAACGCCACTCCAAACTCCCTCTGGCCCGAAGGTTTTCCACTTGTGAAAATTGTGTACGAGTTTCCGTCGTCAATCTCGCGACTAAGCCATTTTGTTTGCTGGAGTACAACTAAGCTCAGCCTATATTTTTCGATCACAGCCTATTCATGGAGCGTGCATTCCAGGTTCCGAAAGAGTAATCAGTTGTTCGATGGCGAAGTCGTCGTTGGGTTGTATCCGTCTAATCCGAAGCTTTCTGTCCAGGTTTCTTGACGTCGACTTTTTTTCTAAGGATGAGTTGTCGGCCCATCGCTTAACCATGGTAGTATTCCATCATAGAGGGCCCTCGGAGATGCTGTTTCGGTGATTGGCTATTCGGTTTTTGTCACCTTGTTACGTTTAGTAGCCTCAGACGCTGAAGTTGCTAATACAGCACTCGGATAATGCGGGAAATTAACGCCTCGTAGAGAAACATAGGAATTGGCCGGAGCCGTTCACCCTATGAAGCTCCTGCTGTATAGCTAAGGGTCCGCATAGTTATGCCACAACTGAAGAGGATATAGGAATAGCCCGGGGCCTTTCAACCTTTATTTTCCCTCTTACAGGCACAACTTATTTCTGGTTCTGGATTCGGAAAATATTATAAACTGAATCTATTTTCAGTGGGATTTGAACCTACGACCCTTCAAAGTGAACATGCTACTACACCAATCATCCTACAGACTGTTTAAAATTTAGCCTTAACTGGTTGTTTCTATGACATTTTGCGAATTTAGGTAGCCTAAGTCGTCTTGATAATAATTGAAGGAACAATGTTGACACTTTCCCCTCTAAGTTTGTACTACGTAGAGCAAAAAGCGCTTGCCTCCCCTCCCTGTTTGATGATTATGGTAAAAAAAATTCTTACCGATGTGTGGAAAAAAATCGCTGCACTTTCAAGCATTGAAGGAGTAAAAATGCGAGTTTGATTCCAGGTACTACGCAAAATTATCTGCTGCTGAGACTGTAGCCTGGAAAAGTAAAATATTTTTCGTTTTCTGGGTTTTGATGTCCGGATGTGGTATATACGTGTGAGCATCATGAATCGATAACATTAGATCAAAAATGGAAATCTTTCCCTTATGGAGAATCTTTTTTCTTTCAAGAATCCCATATTTTTATGCGTTTAATTTCATGGCTTCTGAGCTGCAGAACACAATTTTACCCTTCACATGAAGGTTTCTCCGGGAAGGAAGTGGAATTTAACTTCGTTCCATCTGAAAGAGATTTTAGTGACAAATGGTCTACAGGTTTGCCTAGTTAAAGACCTTGTAAATATTATTTCTTATAAATCGCAAGTGGAATATACAGTCCGAGATACAAAACTAGCATATAGACGAGCTACGGTCTAAAAAGCTAAAATTGGAGGCCAGTTGAATGTAATCAGAATCACCAGTAAAAATCTAAACATGTGCGGGGGCAATTTTTACCATAGAAAATCATGATGTTGAACAAATTTCGGGCTTGCGCACCCGCCTGACGGAAATCCAGGCTACGCTAATGCTAGACCCGCGATTCTCATCGCTCATATTTTCTTAGCTGTAAATGTATAAAAAAAATATGTCGTCGAAAATTCAGTTGTACTGTAAGTTTATGCATTTGTAATATCGACTGCCTAAGGGCTCCATTACACAGTAGGGATGTCAAAAACCGGACGGTTAGTCCGAAAACCGGTACTTTCAAAACGGTTAACCGGTTTTTTTCGGTTTTTTCATCCTCCCGGTTTTAACCCGGACGGTTATTTGCCCATCCGGTTAAAACCGAAAAAAAACCTTCCAAATTCATAAAATTTTTATATTTTCTTGATTTGTCAGTCTGTAATTCTATTGCTTGTCTTCTATGAAAAATTTCGTATTTCCGAACACTCTCCTTAGTGCTATTATTCCAAGAACCATCGCTTCGTCAAACTACCGCTCCTTGCATTTTTCCTTTCCAAGGCAGATATTGTTTACGTTGCGTGTCACACTTGTATCTTTTGTGCGTCGTGAATGTATATGTGTATCAGATCAGTGCATTTAGAGTTCATTGTTATAGGAAGATGAATCAGCGGTTGCTACGACGCGACGTCCGCGTTCACATCGATATCCGCGTCCACTTCAACATCCGTCGTGTCCACAAAGACTTCAACATCTGCATCATAGTGCAGTCATATTAGCATTTCAAATAGAAAAATTTAGGTTAATTCTTGTGGTTTTTAAATCAGTGGGCTCCCAGGAAACTAAAACTCATTTTGCTAAAAAAAAATGTTGATCGGAAAGGTCCCAAAAAGGACAAAAAAGGATACTCTTTAATCCTTGACCGGAGGTCGGCATGTGGGGTATCAAATCAAAGGGGACGTCAATTACATTACATATCCGGTGTTTGTTCCACGTTTCAAGGACCCCCAACTGGATAAATCGAGATTAAATGGAGAATTATTGTGTTTCCCGTATATATTTCCGAAGCCCTAATTCAATTCAATTCAATTCAATTCCGAGAGTAATTCAAATTGTCACTACGTTTCTCACTTTTCCGAATCTATAATAGCTAAAGATTCTACCATTAAATTTGCTAAGAAAAAAAATGATTGGAAGGTTCCCAAAAAGGACATGCGGGGTGTCATATCAAAGAGGACGTCGAGTAGATTCCATATCTGGCATTTATTACTTGTTTCAAGGACCCTCACAGGAGAAAATTGAAAATTTGCATGTTTCTCGTATATGTATCTTTCCACAGCTGTAATTTTTCGTTTTAGCCCGAATTTGTCCATTTAGTGTCCTTGAAACAGGAAACAAACATCGGATTTGCAATGCACTCGACGTCCTCTTTGACATGACACCCCGCATGCTCCTTTTCAATCAAGGTTTGTAATTAGTGTCCTTTTTCAGAGCTTCCGATAATGTTTTCCTTAACCTATCAGATTCGGAAAAGTGAGAAACGTAGTGACAACTTGGATTATTCTCGTAGTTATGGCTTTGGAAAGATACACGGGAAACACAATAATTTTCGATTTAATCTCGATTTATTCCGTTGAGGGTCCTTGAAACAGGAAACAAACACCGGATATGTAATGTACTCGACGTCCCCTTTGATTTGATACCCCACATGCTAACCTCCGGCCAAGGATTAAAGAGTATCTTTTTTTGTTCTTTTTGGGACCTTTCCGATCAAAATTTTTTTTAGCGAAATGAGTTTTAGATTCCTGGGAGCTTGCTGATTCAAAAACCACAAAAAAAATAGCCTTACTCTATTTTTTTCTATTTGGAGCCCTGAAATGGGATATTTTGACTGCACTATATACATTGTCTAGCAATGAAACTCAGTTAACTAATTTTGAAACATTATGAATACTTCTGACAATTTTATTTGATTATCTTTTTTGTTCAACATGTTTCTCTTTTAGGGCCCCATTACACAGTCATATTTCTATACGAACGAACATCAGCTTAACGAGTGTGTATGCATTATTTTGCTAAAATTCTAAGCAATTCAATGAAAAACCGGTTAACCGAAAACCGGTACTTTGAGCCCGGTTAAAACCGGACGGTCTAACCGGCTTTGCGAAAAAACCGAAAACCGGGTTATGGGCCGGTTTTTGACATCCCTATTACACAGTCATATTTATATTATAATATGTATGTCATATGCCTGAGCCTACTCAATTCATTCAGTATAAATTTTTAGACGTGCAGTAACCGAAATCAAGTAGGCTTAAGGATATGATAATATCTATTATAATATATATTACCAATATATGACTGTGTAATAGCGCCCTAACCTCTGTACAGAAGACAAAATTAAGCTCAATCCAAATTACCCAAAATAATCTTCTTATGAATTTAGAGAGATATAATAAAAATTGATTAACTTCTTCGGAAGTTGTCAGTTTATCAAAGAAATAATTAAATTGACAACGACACCTTGTTACACTCGCGCGCGTAAATCTTATTAAACTCTGTAACTGTAAGTACCAGGTTCGCGATTCGTTGGAAAATTGAGTGCAATTCACTTCTCTATCAAGGAATGGAATAAATTGATACTGACACGGTGCTCGACGTTCGTTGCATCCGTTCGCGATGAAAATTAGAAATTGTTTCGCTGCTGATGATAGAATATGACTGTGCTATTTCTTCTTTGGAATCCGTGTCGAGAATGATTGCATTTCAGAGAAGAGAACGGCGCACAAGAGCATATCAATTTAATATTTGTTTGGAGAATGTACAGTGAAATCATGAAAGTGCGCTCTTGATTAGGATATCAAATTACCAGAATTGCAGAAAATCATTTGCTAACTATAAATTGAAATTCGAACTAATAAACAGCTTCTCAGAAAAGGAAAAGCATATTAGCCTTGGAAGGTCATGCTTCGTCGAATCGACTACGCATCATCACATTTATCTCGTTTTTCTTGACAATTTTCATTATTTTCAGCTGATTTTCAGCACTTACCGTGCCGATGTACTTGCCGGGTTGCAGCTAGTCGAAGTAAGAAAGATAAGTTGGAAATTGGCGTCGTCGAAACGACGAAGGATGAACTTTGTGTAACATTTAGAACTCCAGTATTTCTTATGGCTGGTTGTCGATTCGACGATGAAACTACCTCGTAACAAATATGATTCTTTTTGAAATGTGCAACCAATTTTTTCAAAAATTATGGTAAAATTATTTATTAGGACAAATCAGGAATATAGTTAAAAATTGTTCCTCATTTTAGAAAGATTGAATTTCGAGCTCATAACCATCACCTCCAAGGTACTCAATGGTTCTGACATTGAGACATAGAATTAGAATTAATCAAGGGAACTCGAAGAGAAGAAATTCCTAAATTTATTGTAAATACATAATTCTACAATCTACTTGAAAAACTGGAACAGACCAAGTTGGGAAAGGGTGATTTGTATGAGGCGTCCCAGATGGGCGCCGTCGATTCGACGAAGGATGACATTTCCGTACTAAAAATAAACATGACCTTTCAGGGTTAGAAGGGAATTTTATTATTATATAATTATTATATGGAAGTAAATTTACGAGTAAGACTACTTTTAAAACGAGCAATCTTTATGTCATACAAATCAGGTGTATTTGCATGTTTAATTTAATTAAATGATTTAAAATGCCATTGTAAAAGCAATGAATATTCATGAATATTCATAGTTCTTTAATTTTTTTATATTATGCTGCCAGCTATGTCGATCCACCGGAACAGCAAGTCACTAGTACGTACCCTACAACATCTACTCAATCCAGCCAAAGAAAGTGGCAATTATCGTCGACAATAAGGACGAACCAATGAACACAATTTCTTTTTGCGCTCCACAAACTGTGAGTGCTGTTGCATTTCAGGCAATGATTCAACATGTGGCTTACTCGGTTGTGGCTAGATCCATGGAAAATGGGTGGATTAACGAATACGGACGGTGATGTCTATTAAGTTGCAATTATGTAAAGTAAAGGAAAGTTAGTTTAAACGATTACTTTGCATTTCCAGTCTGGCTGGTCTAGCGGTTAGTGCGCGCACCTTCGGTGCACAGGCTCATGAGTTCTAATCTCACCGTGTTCCATGGTGTTTTTCGAACTCACGAGCTTGTGACGGACTATGATCTCACTCAGATGTTAAACGAGTACCCATCTATGGGGATAAATAACACTGCTGAGCGTGATGCTGATCTCATTACCTCAACAAAAAGCAGATAAGATCTTGGAAATAGGATGTCACTAACACATCCTGCGGCCTTAGTCCAATGCTGGATTGTCGCGCCTGTTATTTATTTATTTGCATTTACATTCAAGGCATCCGGGGAAACTGCATGATTGCAATCTTCGACAGCCAAGAAGGACCAGGCTACAATAATTAAATTCTTCTGAAACATGCAACAATATCGATATGAATCTCAATTAATGTGCTCTTTAAATTAAAAGCTTCCACAAAAAAATAATAAAAACAAATCGGATGTATGTAACCAAGTCATCATTACTGACTCTTTTCAAAGAACATACTCGTAGCTACACGGCAAAATATGCAACTTCAAATTAACTGGAAAATAATTCAATTTAACTTCCATTTTGTTGCAGATGGTACGCTTACAGGAGGGAAAATAAATTTCTGAAGAATGTTTTTCCTGCAGATGTGAAACTCATTCAATTATACATAGAGAGGTTTGAATGTCGTAAAGGTGTAAGTTTACCGTGTAGCGCGTTGACCAACATTTTTTTACACAAAAACTTCGACTCTCGTTCAATGAACACCGTTGGTCCATGAGATTACGGTTGATATTTAAAAAGTTTCAAGTAAATTCCAGGAAAGGAAAATACATACATACAAACGAGATAACTTTGTATTTCATGTCTGTTTTCCATTCAAACGAGGAAAGAAGTAGACTAGTAGAGTAAAGACTTACATCACTACAAAGCTTAGTGGAAGAGATCGAGGTGGCCATGTCTAATAAAGAAATGGCACAATGTGCATTTCTAGACATAGAGGGCGCCTTTGACAATACGCCATTTGATCTCATAGGCTGATTTCAGACTATAAGACGAAACCGGACGGGTAAACTTGCAAGACAAGAGAGCTTTTGTAGTGGCCAGCAGACAAGCATTGTTCATTTCAAATTGTAAGAACGAGTCTTACGAAAGAAAAAAATCGTGACACGATTGTTTTTCTTTCGTAGGAATCGTACGATCGATAAGACGATTGCATCTACCAATAGTTCAGGCGTTCTGCAAAGACAATTAGCGCGTGTTTTACTTGCATTTTAATCTTGTCGACTCGTCACTTCATTGTACACTAACTTTGGAGCGTGCATGGCAACATTTATACATAATTGCTGTGTGATTATTGTTCGCCGGTCCGTGTTTTGATCGGATAGTGTGAAACGATCATACGATGGTTCTTATCGTCCAAGTTTACCCGTCCGGTCGTTTTCTTACAATTTGAATGAAGCCATAGGAACGGCATTAAGAGCCGACAATACTACCATAATGTGAGTGCAACGCATGCTGTAGTCCAGAATTATATTTACCAGTATAGGCAATACTACTCTCACTGCCCAAGCCGCACGTAGCTGCCCCCAAGGATGTGTACAATCCCCCCTCCTGTGGTGTTTGGTAGTTGATGGATTGATGTGGAGACTTAACTCAGCTAGGTTCTCCACCCAGGGGTATGCGGACGACTTGGTCATCACGGTTAAAGGCAAATTCGAGGAGGTCCTACCGGATGTTTTACACATTGTTTTACATCTGCAAATAGTACAGGAATGGTGCACTGTTAATGGGCTACGTGTCAATCCGATAAAAGCCGCAGTGATGCCATTCAGGAGGAGGGGGACGCTAAGAGCTCTGAAGTGTCCCTCGATGTATAATTCACAGTTGACAATGCCAGAAACTGTTAAGTATCTGGGGGTCACTCTGGACAAGAAATTACTCTGAAAAGAGCACCTCAGGGTGGTAACAGAGAAAGCAACTAAGGCCTTATGGATCTGCAGAAGCTATGCGGGCAAAGCATGCGGTATCAAACCAGATATAATTCTGTGGATCTATAAGACAATTGTTAGACCAATTGTGGATTACGGGGCGATGGTATGGTGAAGAAGGGCACCCACTACTGACGGTAGGCTGAATCTGGACAAAGTTGAGAGGCTGGCCTGTCTAGCTGTCCTTGGAGCCTTCATCACCAGCCCCACCGCCGCCTTGGAGGTTCTGCTGAGCCTCCCACCACTACACATACACATTGAGGCAGTGGCAAGATTGGCCGTTACCAGGCTTAAGGCATGTGATACGGCATGCCCACTGTTTGGCTCTGGTGTCTCCTGCGATTGTTTTTTCGGAAAACTCTTTCAGGACAAATTTATGTGCTATTTAATTGGTATGTGCTGTTTAATTGGCTTTCATTTGATATGTTCGTCGTTGTCCAGTCTCCAATCAGTCAAAAGTTTAAGAGCTTAAATCGAGCTTCCAAATTCAGTTTTCTCTATTTGCAAGTATAAAGACAAACATTGTGGAAAATCGGGAGGTGGGTGACGGATTTTTATTTCACGGATTTATAAGGAGTGGTAACAAGGAAAACATGCTAAAAGCTCGCGGCCATGAGGTGTGAGCTAACGTGGGGATAGCGGGTTAAAATATCTCATTCCTGTGCTTATCAGCTCTATTCCTTGTATCTCCGAAACCGCGATCTCTACAAAAAAAAATGTCTGAGCAAGACTGAAAGCTTACACAATTTCCTATAAAGTTCATGTGACATGCATAGGTCGAATTCCTAACAGTTATCCAGATATAGCTAATTCAATTCATAAGTTTGTCGTGAAACTCTTTTCAGAAAAATAATCACGGGAGACACCCGTGTGCTTTTGAAAAGTTAATGGGCTTTAATACTGCCATACAAATACTCTCAGTAGGGTGGTAGTGCTAACTTGACAGTGGTAATGCTAACTTGGGTTGTTTTAAAGGGAAGATGGGGCACGGCAAATTTTTTGAAGGGGTGGGTACCTTAAGTTACACTTAAAGGATCGAACTAATTACAGTTTGTTTGATCACGATGCCAAACGAGTTTTTGCGCTATAACCAAAAAAGCATTTATGGGTAGTTTTTAGGGGTGTAGAGGGGCGCGACAATTTTTTTTTTAAAGTTCTAAGGTGTTCTAAGTGACCCCTGCGGCAAATTCAGGGACAAATTTAGTCTTATGGAAATTCTTAACTTTGGCGTTACAAGGGTGGTAGTGCTAACTCGACAGGGGTTGTTTTGAATGGAAGGAGGGCTTGGCAAATTTTTTAAGGGTGTAGATATCATCATTCACCCCTATAGCATTTAACTGAATAATTTTTTTTTGGTGACTATACGTATAACTTGAGTTTTTACGCCATTAGCTTTGTATGGGGTCTAAGCCGGACGGGGTAGTTTTTGTAAGTGTAGAGGGGCGCGGAAAACTTTGTATAAGTGCACATACGCATGCTTGTGCGTACAATTTGTTATATTGCGATGCCTAAAACTTGCGTTTTAAGGCTTCATACTCTCTAGGGGGCTTGAAAAACACTTAGGGGTTGTTTTAAGGGGAAGGAGGGGCACGGCAATTTTTTTGATTTTGCATTGAATCACACCAAATTCGCGACATTTAATGCACTATAGCGTTCATCGAAATTTAAAAGTGGTAGTGTTAACTTGACAGACATTGCTTTTAGTCAAGTTCGACTAGGATTCACAATCTACTCAGACAGTCATTAGTTTTCCCTTCTTTAAGTTGAAAACTTCTTTCCAGGCATAAAGGCGTCGCAAGCCCTTGTCGAAATCTTTAAAATTTGTGCTGATCTCTGTCCTCCGGATCCTTCGATTGTGTCGCTTTGAAGAAATACTAGTTTGAAAGTTTTTTCGTCGGCTTAGCTCTTAATAATCCTTTTCAATAGTGGTTGCCATAAAATCGAATTAATGACACAAAAACCACTCAACACTTTGCCTTTTCATGTCGGAAAAAACAACTATTTTAGGGATATCTTCAATCATGTCATTAAGTCATTAAATCACTCTCGAACCAACGATTAAAATCTAAAGTCCTGGTAATGGTCCGTTTCCAACTTACCTATAATCATTTGGCTGCCATTCGAACAGAAACCGTACTAACCTAACCAAAAACATTTAGCTTATTGCCTCAACGCAAAACATACCTATGCACAAGTAAATCAGGTGAAATCCTGAAATCCTATTTGGTAAATGAGATGTAGTAGTGTGGTTCTTAATGGCTGGGTAATTTTGGGTTAATTCAATTATTGATTGTCCACAGAATGATAAATTGCGGTCTCTGTATCATTCCATTGTTAGCACGTCCTTTGCCACAAAATCCATTAAGGACTCGCATAGTGGTGTCTTACTATAGTATAGTGTATGTATGTGTATATGGCTTGTTTATCGAGAGTTTTGTTGTACAAACATAAAATGATGTTGTGCTATAAATATCCGGAAGCGCCGGATAAAACGCAAAAGTATACGCTATTCCAGTGCTGCGGAAAAATTCCAACATACACACAAGAGTTTATTGCAACACTATATAAGTTTCTAAGGATAACATATTTTAGCATTGAATTAACATGTGTTCGGTTCGGATATGCATGTTGTCTGGTGAATTTGGAACAGAGCCAAAGGATCGTTGTAACATAACGTACACGTTTATTAAGAAAACAAAAAAACGTATGCGAACAAAGCACTTTGCCCTCTATCTTCGCATTTGCAAATTTTTGTTGCAATTTTTCTACTGGAATTTATTGATGCAGGCTCTTTAAATTGTCTGTTTTTGTTTATGTATCTTGGGCATAGTACAATTTGTTTAGTACCTTTGGCGAGAGTATTTATCAATGTGCCGTTTGCAAAACATTAGAAGAATTGATTTTATGAATATATTTTTTGAACCCAGAATAAATGTTTAAGGCCCGTATTTATAAACATTCCTTGACTTAAGTTTCAAGGTAACCTTATCAAAGGAGTCCTTAAGTGTCGAGGTTCCCTTAATAAAATACCGTATTTATGAACGTTCCTTCACTTATCTCACTTAATATTTTATTCTAATAATTATTTATATTATATACCTACTAAAATATGAATTATCTGAGAAAGAAATAATAGGTATTCATTGACGACATATAAATAAAGTTATTAGTAGCTATACGCACACTGAAATATGTATCTAAAGGCAACGTAGACTTAAGGTGTCCTTAACTCAAGGCAATCTCCTTTCCTGAATTCGTATTTATGAACATTCCTTGAGATCAAGTGAACTTTGCAATTAAGGAGGCCTTACAATTTTCGTACTACATATTTCCTTGAAAGTCAAGGTAGCCTGTGGGTATCCTAGAGTTATTCCTTGACACTTAACTATTTTTACTTGTTAAATACTTCAACACAACACCGTTGCAAGAGATTTTTTTAAGTTAAACATCGCAATTGGAAAATTCGTAAAAAATGATTAATGAAGACGATTATGTCGAATATTTAAATAACCTGATGGAACACGGAAGAGTGGCAAGAACGATGAGAGATGCTGCAAATCCCCTAGAGTTTTATGACGAGGAACAGTTTTTTGCCAGATACAGGTTTGCACACATAATACGAGTAACTCTTCGCTGATAAAAATACATTTTACATAATCTTATTGGGTTCTCAAAAGCAGTGTTTTTGGATAGGATTTTCCCTCTTGTGAAAAATCAACTGGAAACCTTTACAATGAGAGGCCTGCAATTCTTAAGGCACTTGTGGTACTAAGTTTCTATGCCACGGTAAATTGCCAGGTAATTTTTTTCCTGTAAAACGAATCTGCTGTGCTGATTTAGCTTTTTTAGATAGACACAGGTGATTTGCCTAATATGAGTCAGCCTAAAATTTGCCAATTGATTAAACAAATGTCTCAAATCTTGGCAACTAATCTGCCAGATTACGTAAAATTTCCTGCACCTTGTGAAATCAGCACTGTACAAGAGAAATTGTATAAGGTGGCGAGTACCCCGGAATGGTAGGGTGCATTGACTGTACCCAAATACCTATCGAAAACCCGGGTAGGATTGGAGGAGAAACCTTTCGAAACCGGAAATGGTACTTCAGTTTCAACGTACAGGTTGTTTCTGAACCAAATCTTGAAATTTTTGATATTGTTGCGAGGTGGCCGGGATCGGTCCATGATTCTCGCATATTTATTAATATGTAGTAGCATTAAATTTAATTTTGACCAGCAACAAATAACGGGAATTTTACTGGGAGACAGCGGCTATGCCCAAAGTCATTATTTGTATACTCCTTTCCTAAATCCCAAAGAGGGTGCAGAAACACGATATATTAGCAGTTTTGTTCCCAGCAGAAATCGAGTTGAAAGATTATTCGGTGTTTGGAAAAGGAGATTTGCGTGTCTGCGGAGAAAGTTGGCAAATCATATTTCTACGAATTTGCATATAATATCACTATCAATTGCATTGGAAAGCTCGGTGGCTAATGTGTGGAAGATCCCATCCGTAGGTCTTCCATGTCGTCAATGAATAAGGTTCGAGTTATGTATGTAATTATGTACAGTGAAACCTCTCATAGCCGAACACTCATGGTGTCAGTCTTTTTGTCCGCTTATGGGAGGTGTCCGCTTGTAAGAGGTATCGCACAAAATGCAATGTATATAAGTGTATAGAAGCTTCATTAAAATTTTTTGCATATTTTATAGTAGTAGGTACAGTATGCATGGAAGAAAAACTATATTTACTTGGAAGAAAAAAAAAATATGGATTTGATTTTCATCATTTTGAGAAAATATCAAAAAGTCACATCTTTTGCGAAAGTCTGCAAACGGGCAATTTGCTCAAGGGCTTCTGCAAAAGATTTAGTGGATGTGTTTCTTGAGTGTCCTCGTTATCATTGTCGGCATCGTTTACGTCCACAATGTCTATTGAACCTTCATGACGAGTCTCAATTTCATGATTTTCAGTATGTCCGTCCTATCCATAGTCCGAAATTCCTCCAGACTTTGATTGTTTGCACTGCCGAACACATTTTGAAAACCGAATAAGATCGCCTTCGGGGTCAAATTCCAAAAGAGTCTGGTTTGTTTGCGAGAATGCTATGCCTTTTTAAAGCTGTTTTTTTTTTGTGGAGGTTGCGTTAACCTTGTGCCAAGAGGTTTTGATGAAGTACAAAGCTTCAAGAACATTGATCATTTTTGCTAGATCTGAAGCTGACGTTGCTGTGTCAATTTTTAAAATGATGTTCACAGGATTAATCGTCGGTAGTGTACCTTAAAATTTTGGACTACCGCCTGATCCAAGGGTTGACACACGGTTGTTGTATAAGCTGGCAAAAAAACACGCTGGTGAAATTTGTCAAACTTAATTCTCTCGGGTAGGACGCAGCATTATCAAGGAATAAAAGCACCTTTCTGTTTTGTGTTTTCATTTTACTGTCAAATTGTTGTATCCATTCGGAAAGCGTCGTCCGCACTTTCCGATTCGACTTCAAATTGACTGGTAAATCTTGGAGGCGAAGGCTCCTGAAAGCTCGTGGATGGGCTGCCAAACCGATCACCATGTTAACACAAAATAAAATTGTCAGCCTTTCTTTAAATAGTTCATCCCCAGCACATTTTTCCGACTTCAATGAAAAAAGGGCCACTCTCATCAGTATTGTAAATGTCTTCACGCTTGTATCCATGTAATATAGAGGGATATTTTGCTCTGAACTGATCGGCGTCTACTTTCGACACATCCGAAGCTAGCAGTTCAGTACATTTAAGGGCGATATATATTCCTTTTACTCCACTTCCCTCACCATCCATTGGACGCAGAGTCCTGAATTATTGGCTTGGCTTTAATTATTGGTCCAGAAATAGGAACGTTTTGGATTCTAGCTTTTGCAAATCAATCAATACAGGCTTCATCGATTTTCTTTTATTTAGCACTGACTCTATGGACTAGAGTTTGAAGCGAACTATCGCGAAGACAGGACGAGGGCAGTTATGGCCGGAAAGGCCCAAGGTCTAAATCTAAGGGAGCAAGTCCGAAAATACTCGCTTCACCCGACTGCCAGGTACGGTGACCTGACCATTACATCTAAAAATATGTATGCCACAATCGAGATTTTTTTTCTGTCAGGAAACACAATTTATTTAAGTATCTTTGTCGAAAAGTAAAAATGTTAAAAGCGTATATCACTACTGTTATGGTAAGGACAGCTTTTCATCATTGATTTGTCGAAGTTGTCCATTTTTGGTAATCTTCTGCATATTCAATTAACAAAACATAAAAACTATAGTCTTCAGTCCAAAAAAAAACCGCCTGCAGCAAAAAGAAGCATTTGTGCAAAATTTCAGCTTCATAGCTTTTAAATTGGCCGACTAAAACGCGTCGCAACAGACAGACAGACAGACAGACGGACATAGCCCAATCGACTCCCCACGTCATGCTGATCATATATGTATACTTTTTATATGGTCGGAGATGCTTCCTTCAATGCGTTACAAACTTCATGACAAAGTTAATATACCCTTTCACTGTATGAGCAAAGGGTATAATGAAAAGTCGTAAATCTCCCGGCACAGAGGAGGAGTTACCAAGGAGTTACCAAAGAAAGCAATAATTTATCTGAATTTTGTTTGTTGTTTTTCCAGTGTACATAACTAAGATAAATTGTATTAATGCGTCTTTATCTAAAAAAAATCGCCAGTCAACTGTCGCCTTACAGAATGTCGGTTCAGCTTGCGTACAAGTCCGCACCTCAGTGGGACATTTTCATGTTTTCAACAAATGCTAATGTACAGTACTGATGCAACCGCGAAATCATTTATACATTATTTCGTGACGATTTGCTTTTCGAATTTGACTCTTTTTGGGTCGTTCAACAAAAGTTTAACGAAAGTTTAAAATGAGTTGAACCTAAGTTGAAAGTTACACTTTTTGGGTCGTTCAACAAAAGTTGAACAAAAGTTGAACGAAAGTTGAACGTGAGTTGAACCTAAGTTGAAAGTTACACTTTTTGGGTCGTTCAACAAAAGTTGAACGAAAGTTGAACGTGAACACTTTTTGGATCGTTCATCAAAAGTTGAACGAAAGTTGAATGTGAGTTGAACCTAAGTTGAAAGTTACACTTTTTGGGTCGTTCGACAAAAGTTGAACGTGAGTTGAACCTAAGTTGAAAGTAACACTTTTTGGGTCACTCAACAAAAGTTGAACGAAAGTTGAACGTGAGTTGAACCTAAGTTGAAAGTAAAACTTTTTGGGTGGTTCAACAAAAGTTGAACGTGAGTTGAACCTAAGTTGAAAGTTACACTTTTTGGGTCGTTCAACAAAAGTTGAACGAAAGTTGAACGTGAGTTGAACCTAAGTTTAAAGTTACACTTTTTGGGTCGTTCAACAAAAGTTGAACGAAAGTTGAACGTGAGTTGAACCTAAGTTGAAAGTTACACTTTTTGGGTCGTTCAACAAAAGTTGAACAAAAGTTGAACGAAAGTTGAACGTGAGTTGAACCTAAGTTGAAAGTTACACTTTTTGGATCGTTCAACAAAAGTTGAACAAAAGTTGAACGAAAGTTGAACGTGAGTTGAACCTAAGTTGAAAGTTACACTTTTTGGGTCGTTCAACAAAAGTTGAACGAAAGTTGAACGTGAGTTGAACCTAAGTTGAAAGTAACACTTTTTGGGTCGTTCATCAAAAGTTGAACGAAAGTTGAACGTAAGTTGAACCTAAGTTGAAAGTAACACTTTTTGGGTCGTTCAACAAAAGTTGAACGAAAGTTGAACGTGAGTTGAACCTAAGTTAAAAGTTACACTTTTTGGGTCGTTCAACAAAAGTTGAACGAAAGTTGAACGTGAGTTGAACCTAAGTTGAAAGTTGAATTTGAGTTGAATTCGAGTTGAATTCGAGTTGAATTCAAGTTGAACCCAAGTTGAACCCAAGTTGAACCCAAGTTGAACCCAAGTTGAACTCAAGTTGAACGTAAATTGAACCCAAGCCCAACCTCTGTTCAACCTTGAATGGCACCCAACACTCGCAGGGTAGCACCTAGCCCAACTTCCGTTGAAACCTTGAATGGCACCCAAAATTCACAGGGTACTGTAATGCCAAAAACGTAACGCTTTTTCGTTGCAATTTTCGTGACGATTTTCGATTTATGTGCCAGAGTCAAGACATAAAAATGTCAAAATATCGTTATCTTTAACAAAACAAGAATAGCGACGTTTTTCCGTATCGCGGTTAAATCTGACTCGAAAAAAAAACGATCGCGGGTAACATCCCAGTTAAGACCAAACAGCTGACATTCGACAGTTTTTGCGCATCTTTGACTCACCTTCATCGGCTTATTTTTTAGATGTGGTGGATTCTTTCAAAAAAGATGATTATTTCTTTGCAAAATCTTTTCTCATAATGAGGAAAACTTTCACATTTGGTTTGAAAAACAAAATTCCCATATATTTCCCCTATGCGTCAGCCATCTACATGTGATTCCTCTAAGCTTAATCCCGTGTAGGGTAGTTACACTCGTGAACTATACCTGGGTAAGTGTCATTTTTTTCAACTTCTACCCAAACATACACGGGATAAACACAATAAAACGAACCTATAAATAACAAAATAGCCAATCGTAAGATAAATCTGTGGGAATCATCCCTCTAAATATAATTCTTCCTCTTCCACTACCGATAATAATGAGCCTAAGATGTAGATCGGTTCGGGAGACAGCCTAGATGTTTAGGTCTGCGCTCTGTACCCTACCCTACCTTGGAGTTGCTAGCGCACATAGAATCACTGCCATCCAGATAGACAGGCCGAACTGCAGAAACCTCAGTTCGAGGTCACAATTTCCTCCATGGGCACCTGTTGTTGTTGCTATAATTGTAATACGTGCTGCTCGAGTTCATGACCACTGACAGATTCACTTTAATCAGCTGATAATCTGCCTTGTATATCTAGATGGCGTTGATAGAATCCATGGATTTTATTGGATTAAAATCCGAATTCGCCCGTGTATGGGCTCATTTGACAGAACGAAAATCCATTTTATGGACTCGAATCCATGGATCCACCATGTGCGTGCATGCTTTAAACGACAGAAAACACAAACTCTGAAGTGTTCCGAATAAAATCAAAACGCCAAAGAAGGAACGACTTTCTTCAAAAACGAATGGCATTCGAATACGGCGAACCACCAATTGCATTACAACCAAAGACTGCTCGCAATACCTTAAATTAAGGAAATCCCAAAATTATTTTTATTTTCGTGTGCGAGAAAGTCAATTTTCTGTCCGTTTGTGAGAGGTTTTTCGAATCATATGTACAGAAATATGGTGTCCGTGTCCGTCTATTAGAGGGTCCGGTTGTTAGAGGCAATTTCGTTTCCGAAATGAATCCTAAAACGTGTGTATCAACAATTTGTCCGGTTATGGGAGGTGTCCGCTTATGGGAGGTGTCCACCAGTAGAGGTTTCACTGTACTTACTTTGTTGTTGACTGGATTTGCATTGAACTCCTCTTCCAACGTCCAAGCATTTTGCTTTTCTTTTAAAGAAAAGCCGTCTGTTTTTTACTTTCAATGATATACATATGTATGTATTGGTATTTTAATACCAAATCACGGAAACAACTTTTTTCTGACACGGAAAAAATGGTTCGTTTTTTCTCCATTTTCAAATACGATTGACAACTCTTGTGTAAGGTATCAAACTACAAATCATTACATACTATGATTTTAAAATTCTAACAATAATTCCAATAAAGAAATTTAACCGAAGAAAAATAAATAAAAATATGGTTTTCGAACGGCAATTACATCGCTGCATTTTTACAGGATGGTTACGGATGGCCTCCTGACTATGGGAAAAAAAGTCCCCACCGATTAAAAGTCCGCAACATTGAAAAAAGGGGAAAAAGGGGTATTTTTTGAGTTCGTAGCGATTCAAAAAACGGTGAAAGTTACAGAAGAATGGTCTGAGATCCAAAGAAACTACATAAAATTGCCTTAGCAATGATATATAATACAAATTATACAAACTTCCCTATTTGGGTTCTCCTACGAAAATGTTTAATATTTTTGAACAAATTTCAGCCAAACCTAACTTAAATGTGTTTCTATTGATAACGCAGAACATATCGAGGAAAAAATTGAATCCCTTAATGGGGGATTAAGCACATGTCACAGGTACACGAGAAGGGCGAAGGGTATCCAAATTTCGGCCGTGTCCGAAATTAGCCTTGGTCTCGTTTTTTAGACCTTTATAAAAAGTTCTATAATTCTGGAAAAACAAAAGTTCAGCCATGTGATTTTATGTCAGTAATCACATTAAGTTTTATGCGGCTTTTCCGGAAATTTGGGTTGCTCCAATCAAACCCTCATTTCCCCTTTTTGAATTTGGCAAAATGGCATGTCCATAGCTCTCCCAAAATTGGAGCAGAAAGCTAAGCTTACCGCTGCTGGAAATGAACACTATACCACCCACCAAAAATCAGCTCAATCGTATAAAAACTACGGGTATCTCCAACAAAGGTCTAAAATCTATTTTTTTGTCTAGCGCCGAATTCTACAACAATATGCTAATGTGTTGTATATCTTTGGAAAGGTTATTTAATGTAGTATTTTTGGTTCTCGGACCAGTTAGCTATCTGTTTAGCTATTTTTGAAATATCTGCTAAAAACTCCCTTTCCTCCCTTTTATCTAGGTTGTGGACCTCCAATATCGGCGGGAAGTTTTTCCCATAATCAATCATTCAATCAATCAAGCGGACATCCACGAACCATACTGCAAATCCATCAATGTAGCAGTTTTGCCGACCAAATATCGTATTTTTATTTGACTAATTATTGAAAATTACATTTCATTCCTTGCCTTAAGGAGTCCGTAACGTTTTAAAAAATACAAATTCAAGTCAAGGAAGTAATTTTAACGTCGCTGTTTACAAATACGGGCCTAAGGCTTTCTTTGTCTGTATACGAATACATAGGTTGCCATTTTCAACCTCATTTGTTCCGGTTGGTAATGCCCACGTTTCAATATTGTTTGAATTTCAATGATGTTTGAAATATTTTTTTACCAAAAAGAAACTTGAAATTATGTATTACGAAATCCACAAAAGTCAATTGAATTGTAAGTATATACTCGTAAAGTGTCCTTTATAAGGGTACGCTAACACCTCTTCTTTTCCTAACTTTCATATTCATTTCAGTTTGAAGTTCCTTGCCAATTTTGATTAACAATTTACTTAAAAGTTTTGCCAACTTTCAATTTGACCGCTTTCGGAAAAATTCAAACTCACAACAAAGTCATTACTATTTCTTTTTTATTAATAGTGCGTGGGAGAAACTTCAGAACATAATTTTTCTGTGTGTGTCGGTTTATTTTTTCCGTAATACGAAATGAAGGAAACTCTTGTTAAGGTGGAGTGAACTTGACATTCCTGCACGTGTGCCTGTTCTTGTTGCCTTCATTATTGCCCATTTCTGATACTTTTCATGATATTACAGCAACATGATGTTGCTAACTAGAATGTTTCTATTGTAACGGAGCGTGTAGTATTGTGGTCAATGAAATGAGTTTTTTTTTATGAAATCGTTTCAGTTTCAGCAATACAAAAAACCGCGAGTCTTAGAGGCTTCTTTAAAATTTCATTTTACAAAATCCAGTCAATGCATACCCTTCATCGAGAATTTTATGTAAAATAAATTTATGCAAAACAAGCAACATACAGTCATTCTTAGTTTTAATAAATACAGGATTTAAGTATGTATTTGATTACAAAATTGTTCCAGAATAATTAAATGTTCTGAAATGACACAGATTGACGACGCGACTGCTTATACTTGTCCTACATGCTCTGGGTCATAAAGTCCTCAGCTTAGAAATACTTCCAAATTAGAAACAGACGCAGGTGATAGATATTCGTAAAATTTATTGAAGTGATTGATGATGTTTATTATACTAATTTGAGAGAATGGTATCATTGTAGAGGGTTCCCTTGAGTGTACGTTGTCATCTATTACAATGAGCCACGGCCATTAATGGGAAATCGATAGTTAATTTGCTACACGTTGAATTACTAATAAAAGAATTTAGAAAATGTTTAGCTTCTTCATTGATAAGCAAAACGGCATTAAAACGTAGTTTCTATAAATTTGGCCTCATAAAATTATAAGTCTGGAGAACCCAATTCAAAATTCAACATTCAAAATTCAAAATTCAAAATTCAAAATTCAAAATTCAAAATTCAAAATTCAAAATTCAAAATTCAAAATTCAAAATTCAAAATTCCAAATTCGTCCATGAACGACGTGACATCTCGTCTATAAAATCAGTGCCACTCCGAATTACCCAGCTATGCACATGACCTGTGGAATGATGTACGTCACCTTTTGTTGTGTCCGTAGTAATAATACGCGTGAGGTAATTCACAGTCTTTTATTATAATTCACTACTGGATAAGTATAAGTTACAGTAACGTGTATAAATGTAAAACTATAATGGAGAGCGGGACTGGTTGCTAGGTTGACCACTACAGCTCGACTGACTCTCTTGTAGAAGACGAACGACCAACTCCATTCTCCATCCTTGCCATATTCATATTCAACTTCAGGTCTGTTACTCTCTAACATCCCCCTTTTTAGTTGAAGTGTCTACTTCGATAAATATCTCCCATCGGACGTTGGACCTACCACCAATCGTAGCGGAGGTCTGGTTATTCGTTGAGGTCTTCGGTCGACATACGGTTCCACATTCTGATCAGCAGGTAGTGCTAGCGGTGAGGTCAATCTCTGTTCCTGCGAATGATCCGACTGTATAGCTGTCGATTCAACAATATTTTCCGTCGGTTGAATAAATGTTTGCAGCAATGCATTTACGTCGAGACTCCTCTCAGTCGTAGTTGTTGAACGTGGACGAATTTGGTTTGCATGTCGACGCCAAATTCGTGATCCAGTTCTCACTGTATAAATTACCTTACCGCGACGTTCGATGATGATAGCGGGAGTCCACGAGCGCTTGTCGCCTGTGTAGTCCATGACGTAAACCTCGTCTTTCGGCTTAAAGCTTCGTTCCTTCGCTCCATGATGCCGATTGAATTGCTGTTCCATCTCGATGTCCTTTCGCATACGATCATGAGGTGGATCTCGGATGAGATCCATTACCGTTTTGATATTTCGACCAAACATCATGACTGCTGGCGAAACGTGGCTAGGGAGTGACGGATTTGGAGTAGACCGATAACATTTCAAGAAGGTCTGTAATGCGATGGGCGTAATCTCCTCCCCTTTTGCTTTTAGAAGAGCCCGTTTAAAAGTGTCGACGAACCTCTCAGCTTGTCCATTGGACTGTGGGTGAAACGGCGCCGTGCGGACATGGTTGATACCCTCGCTCTCACAAAACAGTTTGAATTCGTTGCTCGTAAATTGTGTCCCGTTGTCCGTAACAATTGTGTCAGGGGACCCAAAACGTGCAAATGTTTCGCGTAACTTCTTAACGGTAGCGGCTGAAGTAGTATGATCCATGACGAATATTTCCGGCCATTTCGACAAAGCGTCCACGATTACCAGAAAATTGTGTCCTTGGAATGGACCAGCATAATCAACATGTAGTCGCGACCAGACTTTCGATGGTTTCGTCCAAGATGATAGTGTTGTCTTAAGCGGACTTTTCGCAGCTTGAGCGCACTGTGAGCAGCCTCGGACAACTTCCTCGATGTGCGTGTCTATATTTGGCCAATAGACATGACTGCGTGCCAGTGCCTTCATGCGAACTATGCCTGGATGACCTGTATGAAGCTGATTGAGAATCCGTTTCTGCAATGAAAAAGGTATTACTACACGTTCCGACATAAAAAGACATTGGTTGATTTCAGAGAGAGTATCTTTCCGTCTGAAAAATGGCAGAACTTGCGGATTCTTGATTTGCGCTGGCCATCCATCACGGAGGTAAGAAATCACCTCCCGTAGAACTGCGTCCTCTGATGTTGCTTTTGCAATTAAGGTTGATGTTACTGGTAACGCGCCAACTGCTGCGGTGAAAATGCTTTTAACATCAGCTTCAATCGAATTGATGGATGCTATGACCCAATCCTCATTTCCAGTGGGTTTTTGCGTCAGAAGTCTGGAAAGCACGTCTGCATGACCGAACTTGGAGGTGCTTATATGTTGAATTTTGAAATCATAGGCCAATAGTGTGGTGGCCCAGCGTTGTAATCGGCTGGCGGTGTGCGCTGGAATACCCTTCTTCGATCCAAAAATTGCCAACAAGGGCTTGTGATCCGTTGATAAAATGAAATGACGACCATACAGCATCCGGTGAAATTTTTTAACAGCAAACACTAACGCCAAGCCCTCCTTTTCAATTTGGCTATAATTGCGTTCGGCTGGTGTCAACGTGCGGGCTGCATGGGCTATTGCCTTCTCCGTGTTGTCGGCAAATCGATGCAAGATGACTGCTCCCAGACCGTGACTCGAAGCGTCTGCCGCTACAATGATTTGTTTCGTTGGATCGAAATGTGTCAACCCAAGGTCTGACTGCAGAATCCGCTTCACTTTCTCAAATGAATTTTCACATTCGGTTGACCATTGAAATTTCGTGTTCTTTGTAAGCAGTTTATCAAATGGAGCGCGGATATCTGACATACTTTTAATGAACTGCCCGTAATAATTGATCATGCCGACAAACGATCGAAGTGTGCGTTCATCGGATGGCGGTGGCATTTTTGTTATCGATTCGATCTTTCGGGGGTCAGGCCTGCGGCCCTGTCTGTCTATGATGCACCCAAGGTAGCGAATCTCTGGTAGCAAAAACTGGCACTTTGCGGGATTGATATGGAAACCCCAATCTTGAATACGCTGAAGAACGTCGCATAGATTTTGTTTGTGTTCGTCAATGGTACGGCCGACGACTATCACATCGTCTAGGTAGCTAACAACTCCTGTGAGCCCCGAAAACATGGTGTCCATAATTTGTTGAAATATTCCCGGTGCTGATTTCACTCCGAAGCAGAGACGATTATAGCGATAGAGTCCACGGTGTGTATTGATTGTCAACAATTCTTTTGATTCGTCGTCCACCGGCACCTGTAGGTACGCATCGGCGAAATCGATGTTAGAAAAATATTGACCACCCGACAGCGTTGCAAATATATCCTCCGGAACGGGCAATGGATACTGATGAGGCTCTAGACAGCTGTTTAGCCCAGAAGAAAAATCGGCACACACTCGGACAGCTCCGCTGGCTTTCTTGATAGCAACGATTGGCGCGGCCCAAGCAGAGTAGTCAACTTTCGAAATAACGCCAAGATTTTCGAGACGATTTAATTCATTTTCAACGGCTTCTTGTGCAGCGTATGGAACTGGCCGTTTCGGGCGAAACACGGGAACAGAGTCTGCTTTAAGATGAAGCGTCGCATGCGCCTTTGTGCATTGTCCCAAAGACGTGTTGAAAACTGCCGAAAACTGTTTTTGAAGTTCCGTTAAAAACTGTTCGTTTTCCGATTGCGAGCCTAGATCGTCAGCGGTCATCACTCGACACACTGTGTTGAATGGAACATCCCAAAGACCTAATAATTCGATCCACTCAATGCCCATAACGTTAAGATCAGCGATCGACGACACGAAGCACCGACTTTTGTGACTCTGATTGTTCAGGGTAATGTCACAATTCAACTGAGCCGTTAGTGTCACTTGTTCCCCTGATGCATTTTTCGCTGTATGTGTTGTTGGGGTTGTTGGTGGTCGCCCGAGCTTACACCATGTATCTTTCGAAATAATTGTAATGTCCGAGCCCGAATCGAGTTGTAATTTTACGGCCATTCCGTTTATTTGAATCACTATAAATTTTCTACGCGGCGCATAGTCTAACTTTGACACCATAAATATTTTGTTAGTCTTTGGGTTATTTTTCCGATAGCCATTATTAAAACGTTTTTTACTAGTAGATAGCGATTGTTTATCAAACACTGCCACTTTCGGATTCGCACAGAAACCTTCTTTATGTCCGATACGCGCACAGTCTTTACACTTGTGTGTACGATATTAACAGTCTCGCGCGTAATGAAGAGTTCCACAATACCAACACGGATCTTTCGGTATTTTTCTCGCAGCTTTCTTTGTCGTTGACTTCGCTTGCGTAGTATTGATCAATTGCACTTTTGTTGCTTCCGACTGTTGAATTAATGCCGTATCATGCTTCAACGCCGCCATTTTAGCAGCTTCCTCTGTGAGAGTGCTGATAGTGACTGCGGGATCTCTCTCCAACTTTGCCAGTAATGCGGTTCGAATGTCTGTGTCTTCGTGCGCTACTAAACCCGATACAAATACGAGCACTTTAAATTGGTCGGCTGTTAATTCTGATAGTTTGAATGATTCACACGCTTTATTAATTTTACCGGCGTAGCTAATAAGGTCTTCTGTAGCTTCTTTTTTAAGTTTCAGGCACTTATAGCGAATATTAAAAACCGATGACTGCGATCCGAAAATATTTTTCAACACTTTTACGGTTTCATCAAAATTTAGATCGCGAGGCACTTTAGGCAAAATCAAATTTATAAACCGGGTGTGAGCTGCGGTATCCAACTTTCGAACAAGTATGCGTGTCTTTACATCATTGCCGATGCCCTGTGCATCGAGCGTGAATAAATCTTCATATTTTGCATACCATTGATCGAATAAACTGTCCTCGTGATAGACAAATTCACTGATTGACTCGAGTCGAGTTTGAATTGAGTTGTCCCCTACACTTTCATTACAGCTCGTTAATGAGGCCATTTTTGATAGCGTCTTGTTGAGCGCTTCTGTCTGCCTTGCCAAAAGTTCCTGCTGCTGGCGCATGAACTCTGCAAGTGTCTCCTCCATTTTGGTTTTTTTACACTGTACGTTTTATGGCACTTATTAATAACCACTATCCTCGTCGCCAATTTGTTGTGTCCGTAGTAATAATACGCGTGAGGTAATTCACAGTCTTTTATTATAATTCACTACTGGATAAGTATAAAGTTACAGTAACGTGTATAAATGTAAAACTATAATGGAGAGCGGGACTGGTTGCTAGGTTGACCACTACAGCTCGACTGACTCTCTTGTAGAAGACGAACGACCAACTCCATTCTCCATCCTTGCCATATGAACTTCAGGTCTGTTACTCTCTAACACCTTTGCAACTGTTTTCAACTCAAGCTCTTCAAACAAGAGCATATGTATGTTAACCTTTAAATGACTACAGATTTCAGCGGACACGTTTTATTTCTGTTTAAACGTGTAAACACATGTATAAACATTTTTCAGCATTTTTGCTCAAAGCTTCTTAACATGTAAGGCATCAAGCATTGAACGCCCTAAGACAAACTCGTAAAAATGTCATTCCTGTCAGAAATGTTTCAGAACCTATTTAAAAAAAGAACGAAATCCACATTTACAGTGCAGTAACGAATGTTCAGGGAAGTGTAACCTTTTCCGCACATCCTTTTCATCCGTAAGCCTGTCTCACACGTTCCATTTACCCACAAAACTCGCTAACATGCGAGAAAGCACATCACAAAATGCCTCGTTAATCTCCAAGGACCGATTCAATGTAATAAAATGTTTCGCTGTCAAGCATGAGAAGAAGCACGACGACGATGACTACGGAGTAAGAAAATGAAGAAAAACGTCTTTAAGGATGTCCCAACTATTCGCTATATACCACATCCATGTCGAAGTTATCAATCAAGCGACTTGTCTGAAAACTTTGTAAAGTGACAACAGCGTGAAATGTGCGGCGCTAAAGGAGCTGCCGGCCGCCCAGCGGGAGGGCTTAGGGTTCAATAAACTCATCTTTGAGGGTATCTTTCTGTTATGAACTCTAAATCTTTTGTGACCCATTAATATTGCGTCACATTATTATTGAAACGAGTCTCAGCGCAGACTGTACGGAGCACGATGTTGCATAGAAAACAGATTTAACCCGATGGGGTGTTGGATCGTTCCCAAAAAATGTCATGAAATTAAGCGGGTGAAAACAGATGGAAAATTGAATGGTCAATTTCAGAATAAGGTTCGATGGACATTCAGTTTCAAAGCGATTTTAATGAAGATTAATGCACGTTTTAACAGATGTTTAGAAATACCTATTTAACGGGATTTCAATGCGTTAACATTAATAAATGTAAAGACGTAAGAATTAATTTTCTGTTTATTATAAATCTTTGCTTTGTCGAATTTCTGATACCTCTTAAAATCATTACCAAAAGCAATTCATAATGCGGAGATAATGTTCCAGGCTGGCTCTCCCACACCATCTTCAATATTTTCTTTTGCATACAGTCCCCACGCCATAAAGAACACTCAAAACCCATTAATGTTGGAAGAGTGTAAGATCGTCTCCTCCCTAGGGATTTCATGGTCAATATACGCGAGACATAATCTTCGCTTTCTTCGTCTTCTACTTACTTTTCAAGTTCAATATGCTTTTAGTCCTTTTTGTTGCACACTCGACGCGTAGGCGAACATAAGGATATTTTCTCTTGCTAATTGCTTACTGTTTTGACCGATTCTTATCCTTTTACGACAAGAACAATCATTTCAATGCACAGCATACGCGAAGTTATTTGAGAACGAGCAAATTGCCGACTAGACCGATCGATCCATTATGGACTCTCTGTGTGACTGTTGTATAGTAATCGTCCACTGATTTATGAACAATTGAGTAAAACTGTCTACTCTCGCACTCAGCTCACTGCTGTACCATGGAGGCAATGATGTAGAAAACAATTTGTGTCAGCTTTCGAGATCGAAGTGAGTGTGTACAAACGACGACGACAGGATGAAAGGATACAATGCGCCCGGGGTATAGTATGTTAAAAAATTAATGGAATGTACATCCTTTATGAATATTTATCGATTGAAAAACCATTAAGGACTGCGTTGCATGGTTACGCGAAACGAACGATGAAGGTCGCAGCTGTATAAATACAATGAATGCTTTCATAAGGCAACCCGAACGAGGTAATTACGATGCAGTATTTTTCAGGGTGTCTGGTTAGTTGCAAGTCAATGCATTTATAAAAGAAGAATTCGATTGTGAAATGGCGTGGAGATTGTTTTTTTTTCTGTTGGGATTTGTATGTATCAATAAATGCATACTTTATTGCGTATGCGGCATATACAAATTAAATTCACTTTATTTTGAGCTGTTGAACATTTCTTTTGAGTTAGTGCAGCGAAGGTATGTTGAGGAAATGCTGAGATAAGAAGAGCAATGGTTCAAAAAATAGAAAACGTGGAAAGGAAATTGAGCAAATAACTCAGCATCACACGACGACGGTGCTCCTAAGAAATCTGCTATTCGAAAGATTCTTCTAACACCAATTAAGTCCTTCTGCGCTTTGAAATGATTGGAAGAGAGATAGAGCCTAACTAGTAGGCTTTGAACCCGTTTTAACCGATAGTTGTAATAAGAAATTTAACACGAACAGTCGCAATATATCTGACAGATACAAAACATATGATCCAATTTTGAAGTAATCGTTTGAAAATTTCATATCTTAGGAAGCGATCTACGTATCTACCCCAGAAATAAATCGTCCTCATAACAAGAACTTTTTTAACTTCGAATAGAACATTACAAAAAATAACATTTCCTGGGAATGAAATGGCCTGACACAAAATGTCATTTAGAGCTTTTTCTCAGTTCCGTATAGCCCCAAGTGGGGCCGTTTATAGGCAATTTCGAGTCGACGTTACATTGCATATCATTTCGGAGTATAATGTTGCAAGCACTATACCTATATTTCCTATCCGCACATGTACGGAAATTTTGGACCACGCCGAGATTTGATCTCCGGAACGCTAGATTACTAGCATCGTAGAGTGCGACTCAACCAAGTGAGCCACAGAGCAGAGGACATTTAGAGGTTCGGAAGTCGATATTGTTAATAAAATGAATGTTTCAGGTGTAATGATGATGTTTGATATTTATACCCTATACCCTATGTATATTGTTTTTGTTACGCCAATATTATGTAACACCTCAAAGGAGCCTCCGGAGGTATGGCACAGTATATATATAAATGATCAGGGTGGGTCCCTTCCCTGAATCGAATAAGCCATGTCTGTCTGTCTGTCTGTCTGTCCGTGTGTCTGTCTGTTAGCAGAATAACTCCCGAAGTAATGAAGCTAGCAGTTTCAAATTTTGGTCAAATGTTTGTTTTGCTAAAATGTTGGACGGCATTGAAAATGGGCCAAATCGGACCACGGGTTCCCCTACCTCCCATACAAACTACCCCTCCTTGATATTTTAGTTCAGCCATAACTTTCGGTAGAATATCGCTATCGACTTGAAATTTTGATCAATGTCTCATCCTGACATATTCTTTGAGTTGGTGGAAAGTGGAGTAGGTCCGACTACCCCTACCCCTACTTCCCCTACAAAGTTATATTCAGCCATAACTTTTGATATAATGTCGCGAAAAGCTTCAAATTAGTATCAAATTGTAGCCGTTAGATGCCTTGATAAGATAATAAAGATGTACCAGGTCCGACCCATCTACCCCTCCCTCCCCTAAAAAAATATGAAATTGAAGATTTTGGATTTTGCGTGCCTTCTAGGTCTGTACATGGGTATAGGGTATACACTCATCGTGCTATTCGCATGATTAGAACTCGGTCTCGTTTCTAAATAATATTAGGAGTGTTTTTTTTTTGGGGTTGCAATGACAACATAACCTGTATGGGTCATGTTGTTATTGCAAGCCCATGTAGTTACAGTAAAATAACCAACACCGGAGTGCAAAAAACACGCCTATTGTTTCATTTCATTTTGTGTCCTGGAAATTTTCAAAGCAAATACAATTCAATTGACTTCATCAAGTGCTAGTTTGCGAAGTGGGTAGTGTGGGAAAAATTGATTGATTTTGCAAATCAATCCGGGTTTGATTATAGCATGCTCCGTGTGCCCGAAGCTCCGAGCTCTCAGTCGTTGGAGAAGCGCTGTATACTTCAACCGAGCGGGGCAGTTGGAGTAAAATAGTTACCAAGTGACAACCATTAATTGAATATTCTCTCTTCAATTACCGTAACTCCTAGTAGAGCATGGTGCGTTGATGACTACCGTGTGCAGTCATCAACGTTACAAAGACAACTGATTTCGGAGTGTGATACGGTTGTCAGCCAGTCACAGAGTGGCGACCGAACGATCACGGCCACAGAGCACCACAATTGAATATCCTAACGTTTGGCAATTATAACAATGCCAATCATAACAGTGGGCCGTTATTGGGTTTTTAACTCTACTTTGCAGTTCCTTAAGCTTAATGATTCCTCGCTTAAATGTAAGAATATATGATGCTTGTTGTTCGTAACGCTGCGTTTTAATCGGTAGCGTCTTAATTGTTTCGCATTGGATGTTGTGCTGCTTTTTCTCGTCGGAGAGTTAATCAATAGAGATGGAATCTAGCCCAGCTAGGAAAATTTTGACATGGCTTCTTGCTTTTCGCCATTAGTGGAAAATCACGATCTCATCGCCACACAAGGGCGAAAGGGGGCCTTGCCTGCTTGTTAGAAATTATTCTGCTTTGATACGAATTCGAAATATTTTACCAAGATGCTTTTATGGTTCGGTGGCATCTGTCCTCGTTAGACCAGCGGGGTCGTGGGGTTTGAACCAAAGCATCTTAGTCCTTGTATAGCCACCTAGGACATTACATAGGATAGGAAACAGGATCATGAAAGGATGTGCCCATCCTTCATGTCGTAGAAGAACTCAAATAAAAATATGTTTAGCAATTCACGTTAAATTAATGTATTCATAAGCAAAAAAAATTACGTTATAAAAAATAATTAGGGGTTCGGATCCTGGAATGTACGGTCCCTGAATAGACCGGGGGCCTTAAGGTCCCTGCTGGATCAGGTAGAACAATACAAGCTGAGCATAGTTGCAATCCAGGAAACTAAATGGCTCAAAAGCGAGATTAACGACCTCAATTCGCACACTATTTTTACGGGTGGTAAAGAGAAGGGCAACAAGGAGTGTGGAGTAGCTTTCATCGTGAGTAAGCAGCTCAAGGACCACTGTGAACCAGATCGACCACGTCCTGATCAGCAAGAGATGGGCTTCTAATGTCTTAGATGTTCGATCCTATCGAGGAGCCAACTGCGACTCCGATCACTATTTGGTGAAGACGACCTACAGGTGCAGAATCTCTTCGGTGCACCTAACGAGAATCCACCCTGCCAACATCTTCGAGGTTGACAATTTGATTGATGATGCCACGGCGGCTGCGTATACTACAGCACTTGAGGAAAAACTGTCGCCTATGCTTGATAAAATCAATAATTTAGGCATCCATGAGTTCTGGGAGAAGCTCAAAGACAGCATCAAAGGAGTCGCAGAAGAGGTCGTGGGCTATAAAGGCTGGCGCAGACGAGCAGACTGTTTCGACGACGAATGCAGGGCCTCGATTGAGGCAAAAAATGAAGCTTATCGCCAATAACACAACGCGCATCCCGAGCCAAGAAAGGAAGATATAACGAATTTCGGCGAGTATTTAATAAGTTAATTAGACGTAAGAAGCGCAGACATTTTGACGAGTAGTTACAGCAAATAAACCAAAGATTAGCCAGTAATAACATTAGACAGGCGTACAAAATTATAGATAATGTCAAGAACGGATATCAACCCAGGACAAGCCTATGTAAGGACAAGGATGGTATCATCATCAGCGACATCGAAAGCGTCAACCAACGATGGGCCTCACATTTTTAAAACCATCAACATCCCCCGCGGAGCCAGCTCTTGAGCAGTTAGCCGAACCAGGCCCTCCCGTTCTACCCCCAACAGTAGAGGAGGTGAGTCTTGCCATACAGTCGCTTCAAAATAATAAAGCGCCCGGTGCTGACGAGATCCCAGCAGAACTGCTGAAGCATGGTGGAACGTGCCTGACCCATTTTATAGGTCAAATATTGACGGAATTATAGGTTTTTAAATATAGGGTATTTTTTATCAAAAAATTGCGAATTTCAAGTAAATGTCGTTTCGGCAAACAACATAAGCTTAGAATTCGCCTTTTTTTTGTGGAAAATACCCTATTTTTGAAAACCTGTATCTCCAATAATATTTGACCTACAAAAGTGGTTAGGATATCATTGGATTGGAAATTCTGTCTACTTTCAAAAAGCCAAACACAGTTTTTATCCAAGATAATTATTTTAAAAAATATTGTTGAAAATGTTAAAAAAGAGCAAAAAATTGGCTCTTGTTGGCTCGTCATAAAATTAGCACAGGGTCCCCAGGGTTGCAAATCTGGATTTATATAGCCAGTAATACTCTAAAACAGATAAGCGAGAGAACGGTAGTATAACGCAGAACGAATTGACGGAGCGAGGTTGCGTGGACGACCGAGAGCTCGCTGGGAGAACTCCGTAGGTGAAGACGCCCACCAGCTGCTGGGCTTCGGAAACTGGAGGACAAGGTCACGTAACCGTGACAATTGGAGGTCAACGATTCAGGCGGCCAAGGCGTCGGGCTATCGTGCCACATTGATGATGATGATGATGAAATGAGCGTTTACTGTAATTTGCTTCATGGAACCACTGCTGATAAATTGGTCGGGCTTCTGGTTATCATTGCTCTGACACATATGAAATTGTCACATGCACATCACTATCATGTGGTCAGCCTTTTTTCCTTGCTTGTATTCAGCACGAAATCAGTTTTTGTCGCGCTACAATTTTTGTCAAGGTCCAAAGGACAAAACCGTAATAACAAGTCAATTTAGCTTTTTCTTTTTTTCTTTTTTTTACACTGGGAAAAAGAACGTTTTTAAAACCGTTCGCTTAACATTTCACAAACATTGCACTATCAGTTTTGTAATATCGCGGGACTTTAAATTATAATTAAAGGAATAAAAACAATATTCGACGAATTAATTATATTCCGGCGACAACCGAACACGGCAACCTCTCACGATCAATCCAAAAAAAAAAGCACTCGCAATAATTTTTCAACCGCCAAAAAAAAGCACAACGCTAGTAGGTACTCTATGAGCTAGGCTCGCAAAAAGTATCCAATTAATTGTCGCAGGGGCTTAAAAGTATATTGGCATTTTCGAACAATCCGCCGCTACTGGGGTGATAGTGCTAACTTGACAGGGGTAGTTTTTAAGGGAAGGAGGGACGCGACCATTTTTTTTTAATGTGGAAATGTCATAAACAGCCTTTCTGACAACTAACTGGACACATTTAGTATTCGGGCGGTTGTTAAAACTCGTGTTTTAAAAGTAAACGCTGATATGAGGGTTAATTTCACTTAAGGGTAGTTTTTAAGGGGAAGGAAAGGCGCGACAAATTTTCTAAAAGTCGAATAATATTCTTTTAAGCCCATGCGACAATTAATTGGATACATTTTTGGTTTGAGGAAGTTTCGTAAAATTTTAGATTTTAAGGTAAATGCAGTGGCGCCGGAACCAATTTTTTTTTATTGGGGGGGGGGGGGGGATGATGACGGCCGAACTCGCAATGTTCAAACAATTTAAATTGCGACAATGGATTCGGAACTTATGTCCAAAATTAAAAGCATTCTTTGCCCAAGGCAATTTTTGCATCTATTTTCGGTTTTTGGCCAACATTTTCTCAGGGGGTGCCATGATCAGCAGATCTCGCAACAGGAGGCACGAGCTGAAAAAAATTGTGAACCACTGTTCTAGCGGGAAACAAATCAAAAAAGCATTATTGCTATAAAAACGTGTATATTGTGAACGCACCCACTACTTAACGAATAACTACTTGTCAATCTACGTTGACGTTTGCCTTGGCTCTTCCGGGTTATACATTGTGCGGAATACACGTGTCGAGAGAAACTCCAAGGTGTTTTCATTCAACCCGTGAGAATATTCCCATCCCATCAATTATGAAAATGGGGGCAATATTATATATGTTTTGAAAATTGTTTCAGAAAATGTTTTTCATTGACGTGTGTGAGTTTGCCAGCATTTTCAAACAAACAAACTGTACTTATTCGACAAAGAAGAATTGATGTTAGAAGTCCCTTTTTGAACGACCTCTAAAAATTTAAAAATTTCACATTTTCCGAAAAGTAATAAAAAATTACTTATATAGGTTTTTCCTATTAATATAGCTTTCGATTGAATTGCCCTTTTTCAGGTTTACTCAGGTTCATAAAAACTGACAACCAAACATCTAGCTAAAAGATGCCCACAATAAAGATACTCACGTAGCACATATACCAGAAAGCCAAATTCACGTTAACATCTTCTACATTAATTGGGGTTTACAGTTTTTAATAAAAAAGAAAATTTACACACTTCAATGAAAACCAACATTTTTGAGAAAGCATTTTGAATCAACAGGTATTTTTGCCGCTCTTTTCATAACGTTTAAAGCGGTACGCCACTGTGCATGAGAGATAAATTTGTAATTTCTTAATTCTATGGAGGTATGCAAGCACATTTCCTAACATGAACTCCAAAACTCTTATTTCTCGCTAGAACGTGAATCTGAAACAATGTGGACGTAGGTTTACGGGAATGCTGTCATGAATTAAGGGCAGAATTAAGATCGAGAGTGAAATTCTTCCCGCTGCGATTTTATCAAAAAAATGCGTACTTACTGTCGTCGAATATGTCACAAACGGTGGGGAATTCCATAAGCTACAATCCGAGACCTGTTCCATAATTCTCCTCGGCCATTTTATGTATTATTTTTCGATTCCCCGGTCATTTGCCATTTCACGATGAAATAACTGGGGAATGGGAAAAAAATACATAAAATAGCCGAGAAAAATTATGGAACTGTTTTCGGATTGCAGCGTATTGAATTCCCCAGCACTCTCCACATATTCCACGACAGTATGAATACATTTTCATCGAAAAAATCGCAGCGGACAAAAATTTCACTCTCGATCTCAGTACTAGCCTTCAGAAAGAAATATTTCTGTATTTTTATGCAATACAAACCTTGCGGTAATTTTGGAACACCCTATCGTAAATTGTTCAACGATAAAGTGTTATAATTATAACAATTTCGAAGCATCTTGGTAATTTTTGTTTGAGAAAAACGCGGGGCCCCCCAAAACGCGGGGCCTGTGGCATTTGCCACCTTCTGCCAAGTGGTTAATCCGGCACTGAATATAGTTATGTAGTACTAATTACCTCCTTAGCTAAAATATTGAAGGGGCAGTTTCCCCCGCTGATCCGGCGCTATTGGGTAAATGTTTTTTTTATGGGGATGAATCATATCTTGGGGTGTTTTTTTAAGGGGTAAAAGGAGCGCGACAATTTTTTGAAAGTGCAGATATCATAATCAACCCTTTCGGCAATTTACTGTTTAGATAGTTGTTAGAATTCGAGTTTTTAACAAAAAAAGCTGGCTTTATGGGAAAAACGGACTTATGGGTAGTTTTTCAAGGGGGAGGTGTGTCAACTGATTTTTGAAGGTGTAAATATTCTGATCAGCCGCTGCGACAAATAATTGGATACATTTTGCCTGACGGAGAGTCTTCGTTTCGATGCTACTGGGGTAGTAGTGCTAATTTGACTGACAAGTAAGCACACTAGTATGTCAATTAATCCGACTAAATTCGTTGTTAATTCATTCAGTAGAAAGATTACATTCAAAACGGTTAATTTCTCTATTTAAGACTGTGCCAGTGTATAATTCTGAGTAAAAAAGAACACCTCTGGAAGCATGTATTCATTGTGTTTTCAGTGACTTCATTTCAAGTCTCATGAATTCGTTGAAGTTATGCTTGAAAAGGTACTACCTTAGTTTTTCTATGTGTGTTTCTAATCGACTTACTTACAGACGAGCGTGATAGACAAAATTGAAACCGACATAGAAACCAGACAATGCTTATGTAAGTCAAAAGTCACTATTTTGTATTTGTGAGAGGCTAGCTCTGCGAGGTAAAAAACGTTTCCCCCTGGGAAACCATACGCCATGGCACCTAAATCGATTAATCAAATTCATTTAATCAATAACGTCGGATCGGTACAAACGAATACAGCAGTGCGCACCAACTAAACGAGACTATAAATCTAATTCTATCACTGGACAGAGCAGGATCAAAATTGAATGTGTTTAATTCAATTGTGAAAAAAAAAAATATCTAAAGAATTCTCAAATAACCGCGAAAAAACCAAACCGGGTTCTGGGTCGGTTATTGTGTGATCCCTTTCAAATAGCAAAATTTTGCTCTTGGGTGTATAATGTATCAGTGAATCTATCCGCAAGCTTTTAGATACATACTTTCAAATTTATTTTTTAAAGCTGTCAACTAGGGATGTCAAAAACCGGACGGTTAGTCCGAAAACCGGTACTTTCAGTACGGTTAACCGGTTTATTTTGGTTTTTTTTCTCCTCCAGGTTTTAACCCGGACGGTTGTTTGTCCCTCCGGTTAAAACCGGGAAAAAAATTCTTTCAAAATTCATACAATTTTTTATATTTTCTTGATTTTTCTATATGCAATTCTATTACTTATTACTTATTAATCATTTCCAAATTTCAGTCCTTAAACATATTTTCAAACACTCTCCTTTTTGCTATTACTCGTAGAACCATCGCTTCGTCAAATTACTTCTGCTTGTATCTTTGATTTGATTTTGCATACGATACGAACACTAGCAATACGAGTGTGGATGCATGTTTTTACTAAAATTCTAAGCAAATCAATAAAAAGACTCGGTTAACCGGAAAACCGGTACTTTGAGCACGGTTAACCCTTGTGTTGCCACCCGGGTACCCGGGTACCCATCTTGATACGTTTTGCTAAATAATTTTTTTCCCAGGAAAGATTGTCCAAAACCTTCTCAGATCTCCATGATTTAATCGAATTTGTATCGAAATTTGCATTCTACGTATTTATAGAAATATTTCAACTTAAAAAAATTTGCATTTGAAAAAAAAAACAACACATATGACCCACCCGGATACCCGGGTACCCCGATATAAAAAGAATGATTTTCGTATAGAATATCGTATACATATTTCGTGTATATCGTAAAAATGCGTCCACTTTTGTACCTCTAGCGTTTCTTTGATGGTTGCTGTTAGTAACCACTTCTATTACTGGCCTTCCTTAGTACCTTTCGATTGCGGTTTTCGTTCCATGATTTCGCATGAATTGCTGGTTCGAAAATCACTCTCCTATCATTAGCATAGCTAATTCTTCCGAGAGCTGGTGTAGAAAAATTCTGCGCCCGTTAGTTTTTTTTTTTGCAAGCATATCATTGTTTTCATAGTAAGTAACGTACGTGGTACCGGTGATATCGTAATGGGAAGAATCACCGCTGTTTTCTTCTTCGGAACATACGAACAGATGGTACCTCCTCGTCAAATCCAAAAGCGTCGACAATAACGGTCAACAGTTCGTCAGTTTCATTTCTTGAGGAATGCATTTTTTTTTTCAAAATACCGACGATAGTCAGATTCCGTGACAAAAATTTTCATTGCTACTCTCCTCCTCAGTGCTTCTTTTGTCGTCATCGTTTTCTTTTATTCGTCCATCGAAAGCAGTGACTGCAGGCATTCAGCTTCTTCACGCCAACGGCAATAATTCAGTGCATGTTTTGGATACGCTAAGTTCTCTAAACAAAACTACAATCTATTCTTAACTTTCCTTCTAAAAAATACAAACAATTATTTTCAGCTACAATGGACTTTTAGCAAGAGTTTCATAGGGGGGTACCATAGTGTAAGTTTTTTTGGGTGGCAACACAAGAGTTAAAACCGGACGGTCTAACCGGCTTTGCAAAAAAAAAAACCGAAAACCGGGTCATGGGCCGCTTTTTGACATCCCTACTGTCAACAGAAGTTTAAATTCATTAGTTTATCTCGAAATAGAAAATACCTAATTTTGGACGTGTGGATGCTATGGGGTAATCCTATGAAGTAATGTCTGGGAATATAGTCCAATAATATCGTATTTTCTTCAGGAAAAAAATACAGAAGTTTATTTCTCAATTTTGTTATATGTATTTTGTGGCGCTGATTCCGAATATCAACTTTGCACCCTAAAAAACGTGCCGGAACCTTTAAAAAAGGGGGGAAAGGGGGGCATTTTTTCGGTTTTTTGCGATTATTTCAAAAACGGTAAGAGATACAGAAAAATGATCTGAGAACGAAAAAAACTACATAAAATTATCTGTGCAATGATATATAACGCATTAGAGTTTAATTGCATATTTCGGCGTTAGAATAGAACATAAATTACACGGTCGGAAATTTAGTTTTTTTATTAAACCTTTTTTGATTGTATATAGTTCCAATACAAAAAAGTTTAATTTTTAAACTTTTCGATCGTTTACACCTTAATAAAACTGAATAGTTTAAATACAAAACTTTGCATTATATTTGATTTTAATACATTCCGTTTAGGTCTTAATAAAATAAAAGTTTAAATCCAAAACTAAAATAATTAAATCCAAAACCAGAATCGGGTGAAATATTAAAACTGGAGAGGTTTACTTTAAAAAAGAATTTAGTTTAAAATGTTTTTTTTTAAGTCGATTTTTTTTTTAATTTCATATTACCTTTGTTGTGGGGCATGGGTGCGTTCACTTAACCGTTTATGGGCTATTTCGAGTATATAATGTCTAGACACTTGGATCAGGCCGCACATGTACGGACATTTGGATCACGCCGAGATTCGAACTCCGGACTCCTAGATTACTAGCATGTGCGACTCAACCGAGTGCGCCACAGAGGGCTTGTACTTCATGATTATTTATTATTCCATGAACAATTGGCCATATGGCAAGTAGGTACTTAAAACGGTTTTTGATTTAAAGTTGAAATTTTAGTCCAAAAGATTAAATTTTGAACTCATGGTTTAGATTTTAAACTCTGAGTTTACAACTTTTAAACTTTTAGTCTTAATTTTAAACTTTTAGTTTACACTTTAATATAAGTCTGGTTTTATTGAAAAATTTTAATCATTAAGGTCCAATTGGTTTACTTTCTAATACTTTTAGTCTTAAACATTTATAAAACTTTTGGATTTCTTAAGAAATAAACCGAATTTCACTAAAATTAATGAAACGATTGAATTGTTTAGATTTGAAACAAAATTTGCTTAAAATACGGACTAAACTTTTTTGATTTACTATAAAAGTTTTAAAAATAAACTAAATATTGGGGGAGTTATGGATATGCAGTTTTGAAAATTTAAATGGGGGGATAATGGAGGTCCTTGACCGGAGCGACTCAATGTTTACGTTAAAATTATCTTAACCTCCTGAGTTCCAGAACAATTTTTCTATCGAAACTGAAAAATTGAGTTGCTAATGGATCCTATAAAGACTAAAAGGGCTTGGAAAAAGTAAAAAAATTTTTTTGTTTGAAATGTGAGTTTTGTTTGTGTCCTATATATAGGACACTGGTTCTCAGTGAAGGTACATCTCTATACATTTATATTAGTTGAGCTAGAGGAATGGACAACAGAAATCTATTGAAATTAGACAAGAAAATTTGAAAATAATGTTTATTTCGAAGTTTTTAATATTATATAACAAAATTCATCAACGGAACTAACAGCTATTGTTCGTCCTTGATACACAACCATGTCGATTACAATCCCATCTCATTTGTTTGACCAAAACATTTGGATTTTCGGTAGTTCAATGCAGCTCATCACCATAAAAACTCCAATAAAAGTATTCAACTCTTTGCGTAAAAGTTTGAAGCCTCTACCCTTTTTCTCGAAATACGTTATGCTGGTTTCTTTAACGATTTGATCCAGTAGTTTGTCAGGTAAATACTGTCGAAAAAAATCTTCAGTCCAGTCCAGCTATTGCAATTAGTTATTTGATAAGTTGGCGCGAATGGCATGTCACTTGGATTAAAATGTCCATTACACCCTCCAATTGCCGTGTTCGTTCGTGCAACCGGCTGAGATCTTGATCTGGAACGATATCTACGGCTACAAGAAGCACCCCTTGCTCTTCTGCGTAGTGATAAAATTGATGATGATAACGACACTTCATCTTTGTCGCTATCATCGTCTGAAGCACTCGAAAAGCTGGAACTACTCTCTTCTTTGGGAAAAATAGTAAATGATGGATCCTCCTCATCTTCAGACAAGTCAATATCAGACGCATTTAAAATATCCAGAATATCGTCTGACAGAAGAAAATTAAATATATTTTCTTAGAACATGTTTACATTTATCAATATGTACACTGTATTAAGAACCAGTGTACTATCTATAAGACATATAATATGATACCGGGAACTGCATTGGGAACCAGTGTCCTATACATATCACATTGAAATGTCCCTCAATGGTACTGGCCACAGAATAAATATTAAAAGTTCCTTGCGTTGATTCATGATGCACTTCACTCACTAAAACGACAAACTGTCACAGCCCTTATACACCTGCAACTTGGTTGCCAACCTAGGTTGAACCGGAAAATAAGTGATTTGTATGCATGTTGCAGGTTGCAGTACCAGGTTGCAAGAATGTGAATGGCGTGGTTGCCGGAATGTTGTAAGTGTGTAGTGAGGTACCTGCAACCTAGGTTGGCAACCAAGTTGCAGATGTATAAGGCCTGTCATAAAATACCGTTCGACTTTCAAGATTAACTTTTTGCACAGCATTGCCAACAACATTTTTAAGCAGGTTGCCAAACAAGCAAATATTGCCATTTTGAAATTAAGGCGTTAGAATTTTTTGAATTCTATGTACTATACATATAACGCGGGAATCCAGGAGGTTAAACTTGCTGTGAGTACTTATATAAAATTATACGGATGAACTGGCGTTCTTTCAAAAGTTATGGAGCTTTTAAAAAAGGTCTAAAATGAAAATATTCTAATTTATGTTCTATTTTAACGCCGAAATATTCAATTAAACTCTAATGTGTTATGTATCATTGCAAAGATAATTTTATGTAGTTTTTTTCGTCCTCAGACCATTTTTCTGTATCTCTTACCGTTTTTGAAATAATCGCAAAAAACCGAAAAAATGTCCCCCTTTCCCCCCTTTTTTAAAGGTTGCGGCACTTTTTTTAGGGTGCAAAGTTCATAATCGGAATCAGCGCCCCATAATAGATAAAGAAAGAGTGAGAAAAAACTTCTGTATTTTTTTCACGGATTGGTACTAAATCGACACGATATTACTGAACTAAATAAATGAATATTACAAAACCTAGGCACTGGCTTACCAGCGCTGATGTAAATCAGTGAGTCAGTGAGGAGTGAGTGCAATGCTAAATTATTGATTTTTTTCGCGAGTAAAATGAATTTCCCTTAATCAGAAGGTGCTCAACATAAACATAAAAAAGTTTAATGAATTTCGAAAAGTTGTCATAGCAATAACGTACGACTTCGCAATACAAATAACACTTCCGTCATCAATCAATCTTTTCACTCCTGAAGAAAAAAAAAATACAATTTCATGGAATTTCAATAAAAGTGTACTTTTACCACTTTCCGCAATCACATGCCCCGAGGGAACAATTTATGTTGACACCAAACACGTCAACGGATGACAAATATGTTTCAAGGCGACGGGCATACAAGCACATATGAGTCTTCGAGATTGAATTCCTTGATAATGTGTCCCATATGTGTATGTCTTGTCTGTATACAAACGATTCGGCAGTGTGTAATGTAAATGAAAGCTGTGCTGTTATCATTGATAATGACACTATTGATTTTTTTCGCGCGAAATATAAAGACACAGATTGTTTCGTCCTACATTAATTGCATACTCATCGATGTGTGACATAAATTGTTCTATCTCTAGATAGAAGATAGATTAATCCTTTGAAAATAGCGCCGATAATAATTATATTAGGTTCGTTTTCCATGAGTGACGTGGAAATGTTAATGTGACAGGTGAAATACATGAAAGGGTAATCACAACACTTGGTTGCGCTTGACAGTGTTTACAGGACTGTCTTTGTCGGAAATAAATGCTACTGATTGGATAAATTTATTAAACAATTACATATTCTAATTGACGCCATAAATCGTAAATCGGAAACAATTCAAATTCACACAAGACGAACAATAAGTGAAATCAAAACACAATTACGTAACCACGCGGATATTTCAAACAAACAACTCCTCTATTGTCCTGTAATTCAATAGGGACTTGTCCTCGGGTAAAATGTGCGTACTGTTCATTTAAATCGAATTGAAAACCCCCATAAAGTCGAAACTATTGGAGAAATGGAACTAATCTTTCATCGTATGACCAAAGGATTGTCCTGGAAGTTGGTTTATACGATATGCGATGTGCTTTTCCGGTCCCATCGCAAGCCATACGTTATATGGTTTACTTCTTTGTCTGATGGGCCCGAGGTTGGGATAGATTTCCGTTGTACATAATATGGGATTGTACACTCCCATACCTACTTTTTCCGGAAACGTTTTCATTCCTGGTTGCCCGAAAATCAATTTTCGGTACAATGATCGCTTGCTTTTATGTAGGTAGGTGAATTAGATTCTTTGCTTAGATATACCATACAAGTACTAAAGTATGTACTAAAGAACTGTTCATTATCGATTGACAAAACCCACATAAAATAAGATTCTTAGGAACATCTTAAAGTTATTCTGTAAAATATCAAAAAGAAAACCCCCATAACCGCCATGGCGTAAACAATGTTGTAGCCATCCGGGTCGTGCGATATTGATCTGGAAAAGGGATGTTTCACAATATGTCAACCCTTACCCAAAATTATTCCATAAATAAATTTTCCGCCGATTATTTCCTATACATTTGTGATTTACGAAAAGGCATTGACTTACTGACGATGACGACAACATACCTCCCCTGGTACTGTGCATGTATACCAATCAAACCACTATGGGACAACTTTCAATTTCTAAACAGCTTCCATGCGTCTATGGTGCTGAAACTATGCCAGGATGTCAGCCAGTAGAACATTAATTTTCCACAAAGCAGTTTGATATGTGGGTGGTCGTAAAAGTGTTTTATGACATCAAGTTTGGCCAAAGTGATGGTTGTAATTTGAGACACGTCCTTTTGGACTATGAAATAATTATAATCCATCGGTCATTTCCGAACAAATTTCCTGCGTAATAAAGCTGATACGGGAAGCATTTATAAGATGCTATACGAAACGCCCATAATGTAGTGTCAGTTTCGCGCCCTAACAATCTGCTTTGTCAAACGCGCTCGTTTTTTTCTTTCTTGTGGCAAGCTGGGTCGTTTAGGCGCAACAACGACAAATATCCTTTACAACTATTATTAGCAGTATTATGACAGAAGTTGCGGATATTAGTAGAGAGAGAGAGAGTAGGCAATTCATAACTTTGGAATGGTAGTAATAAATTTGATGATTTTATTAGGAATTACTTTGGCAATGTCTATAAATAGATGTAGGATGGCAGAAGCAATGACTAGACAAATATGTATGTTTTGAGATTTTTTTTTCGAAACGTTGACCACATCCGTTTTCTTTTGTGCTTGTGTCCAGTGCTGCCAATTTAGCCGTTTTCCGGCCATTTTTAGCCGGAAATTTTACTATTTAGCCGGAGTAAATAATTAAATCCGGCCGGTCGGTTTTTTAGCCGCAATTGATTTTTTACGGCCGTTTTTCTGGCTAAAACTATTTTAAGCATTTCTAAAATGTAATTTAGTTTGAAAATAATGATAATAAAATGTGAACTTTAATTTGCAATATTTATAGCCAAAATAATTCATCGACGTGAAAAAGCGTTTCGTGCGAAGTGAGTATCACCAAGCGAATTGAATTTTACGTTCATCAACATTTTGGCGGTACTCGCATTTGCATGGATGGTGATGTTAGTACCTACTCTAAGCATAGTGGCGTAACGTTTCCAAAATCTCTTGTGTTCGAGATTGAAATGGGGGTCCCTACCTTATAACCTCCCGAGCTCTGTTGGCCTTGACGTTGGTTCAGATAAGAGAAAAAATACGCACACATGCAGGGCCGGATTTAGTCTATATGGCACCCCTGGGCAGTAACCCATACCCAGTACTATTATCGACATATTTGAACCGAAAGAAGTTAGAGTCGACATACACTCTCCAATCGATTGTACCATAAAGGTCATTTTCTTTGGTGAAAGTTCATTGTCTTTAGCGATTTTGGTTAAAACCTCAGAAAATGCCGAATCTATTGGACTGTGTGTGTACGTCAACTCTTAGAGTTTCCTGTTCTGTTTTTCGTCAGAAACTCAACTAGGGACACTTCAACACAACATCTGAGGCTTTCAAATATAATGTAGTCTCATTATTGCGGCTTAATCTGGGAACCGATTTTGAAAAGGATGGTTAGGACGGCCTGATAGTCATTTATGCATCCATTTGGTTTCCCTGGGTTAAGAGCGATATGCTCGATCAGGCGCTGCATTCTCCCACACCTACTAAGTAGACGTTTCGTCGCGCCCAAGTTTGGATGCAATCACAAACAACGACGCCAGTAAATTCAAGCATCATAGTGGGGGACTGCACAACTAATTGACGGAGTGAGTTTGCGTGGACGACCGAGGGCTCGTTGGGAGAACTCTGTAGGTAGAGACGCCCACCAGCTGCTGGGCTAAACTGGAGGACAAGGTCACGTAACCGCGACAATTGAAGGTCAACGATTCAAGAGGCCAAAGCCCGACGTCGGACTATCCTGCCACATTGATTATGATTCGCTAATATTGGACTTAATCTAACAAAAAACGAAACTAGATCGACAGCAGAATCAGCATGCAACTACAACTCTAAGACAATATTTCTTAAGCCTACAGATCCCAATGAGGTATTGACAATAATAAACTCACTTAACAAGGACGCCGCTGCTGGATATGATGCAATAACTGTTAAAGACCTGCAATGCATTGCCAATGAAATCAAGGATATTCTTGCTAGAGATATCAATCAAATACTAACGACCGGAATTTTTCCTGATTGTTTAAAAAAGGCCATTGTTATACCACTTTTCAAGCATGGAGACCGTCATGACGTGAATAACTACCGACCAATCTCAATTCTTAACGCGATCAGCAAGATTTATGAGAAAATTATTGACAAAAGATTAACAGAATTCATAACGACTACAATAGGCTTTGACAAACACCAGCATAGTTTTATTGACAAAGGATGCACTGATGACTGCTCTCATGGACCAAGGACTGACGGTAGCTGCGATATTCATTGACTAGAAGAAGGCATTTGACACGGTTAACCACGCAATATTGTTGAAATCACTTGACGAACTGGGAATAAGAGGAGTGGCTGGAAAATTGATTCAAACCTATCTAGATAATAGAAAAATTCAGACGAGATGCAATGAACATATAAGTGAAGAAAAAATTATTAATATAGGTGTACCGCAAGGGTCAATATTTGGCCCAAAACTATACATTCTTTTTATACAAAACTTAGGACGAAGTAATCTACACGGAAAATATACAATCTATGCAGACAACACAAGCTTGATATACCATGCAAGAACCAAAGACGAGTTACAACAAATTATGAATAGAGGCATTAATGAATATTATGAATGGACGAAAGAGAGAGGATTAGTTATGAACTTGGATAAGACAGTGTATATGATCTTCAGTACTTCACAACAAAATGACTATGATATAAACTTAACTATTGAAAACACTCGAATCAATCGGACGCAGTCAACAAAGTACTTAGGCTTAATAATTGACGAAATTTTGAAATGGGATAAACACATACAGACGATAAAGCAAAAAACATATGGTCTATTATTGGCAATCAAGCAACATGGCCGCATAAATACTCACATTGCGAATCTCATTTACAATGCATAATGTCAAGAATTAAGTATAATATTACTACTTGGGGACAATGTACCAAAGGTATGCTAGATGACATAGGAAAATTAATGACTCGAAGTCTGAAGATACTATTTGGATTCGATCGAATGACGCCTACAACGGAAGTATATAAATTGACGAACAAATTTAACATATGCGAAATCATGGAAATGGAAAAAGTAAAAATTATACATAAAATTAAGATTAAAGACTTGAATACTGACTACGTTTTATTAAAAAATCGTGACAAGCATAACTATAATACGAGGAATAGAATTAAGTACACATTTGACACTCCTAGAACGACAAGAAGGATGAATGCAACAACGATTAGGGGACTGCAACTACATATATGTATAATCGGCTTCCTGAAGAGATAACCACTGCCATCAATATGACAATTTTCACGAGACGCCTGAAGAAATATTATTATAACAAACGATGTCCAAATAATTATTTAATCAAAAAAAAAAATGTTTTTAATTTTTTTTTCTCTTATTTTAGTTATTTTCTTATCTTTATTTGTTATCCTTTTTTTTAACTTATTTTTTCCTTTTTTTTTATCATTGAATCAATTAGATTGAATTATTATAGTGAATTTTAAATAGAAGAAATATAGTTAAACTAACTAAACTTTATCATATGTAATACAAATTTTTGAATTTTTTGATATGATGCGAAATGCAATAGAAACTATACAATATGAATTTGAAATGTATGCAATTGTAAGAAATTTTATAAGTGAAGTAAATAAATTATAATATACATATTACTTTTCTTATTATCTACTAGCTGTGAAAGCTCGCTTCGCTCGCTTTCAAATCTAGAGCTCGCTACGCTCGCGTCGTTCACTTCACGAACAACTTATTTATAACCTAAGTAATTTCGATAATTAATAATTAAAAATGGAAATCATTCCTCCATATGAACAAAAATCGTTTGAGGTTTTTCACAAAAATTTTACAAAATATAAAATTAAATAAAATTATAACAAATGAGCAACGCAAAATTTATAGATAAAGGAAGTACGGCTTTATGCTAACCTAGATTATTTCGATAAATATAATGAAAAATAAAAATTGTTATCCCATATCAACAAAATGCGTTTAATAAAGCTTGCTCAATAAATAAGAATATAACAACTTTAAAAATATAACAACTAATGAATGCGAAAATTCGAAAATTTCGAAAGTAAAATCTTTTAACGGTTTTACTCAATGTCACGTTCCCAAAAAACCAATCACATTTATCTCACACACACATACACATCGAATGTGTGTTCAGATTACGGGGAAAACATTGTCAGATTCCTTTAGCTTTTGGAAGCAAAAACATTTATGAAAAATTATTCAAATGCAGCGAGAGAATTCGCATCTTTTGTCCCTTTAACGTTAATGTATTTCCTTTATTAAATCTTATGTTTAGTAGAACTGTAGAACAAATAGAACTAAATAAATATACAGGAGAGACTCGCTAGTTTGAACCTTCTATAATTTGAACATCCAATAATTTGAACGCTCATCTAGCAACATTAAGTCTCTTATAATTTGAACTTTTCAACGAAATAACTCTCTCTATAATTTGAACAAGTTTTTATTTGTGTTTATCTAGCAGATAACTTGGGGAATCACTTGATTAGCAATAAAGTATATCTATCCGAACAGGTAATGATTCTGTAATGATATCAATGACATTTCGTACATACGAAACGGTTAGTGTCTCAAACAAATAATTGAATAAATTTTGCGTAACTTTTTTCGAAAATGTGTAAAACCGTTTAAGTAAATGTGAATTATTTATTAATTTTTGTTTCAATTTGAATCCTATTTTGTTTAATATGAATACTATACTAATAAATAAATACATTAAACCAAAATATGTATGCAAGTTCTTTCAACAACAAAGCTCCCCCACAAATTTGAAACCCTCGATCATTTGAACTCACTTGGTTTTAATTAGTTCAAACTATCGAGTCCCTCCTGTACTACATACTAAATTCATAAATTCATAAATACCCATCTCGCCTTATTATAACTCTTTTGCGAATAATGTTCTTGCTTAACCTGAAAGCAATCAAATTACATTAAAAGCAATTGTTTTAACGCTGGCTTGATACCACTTCCTTGTTAAGAATATCCTTGTTACCATTCAAAGTAGTCAAATTGTTCCAAAGGACTCATAAATAGTCAACCGTGTACGCTTCAACATGCCGCGCCAAACCCATAAAACCTAACTATGTATTACTTTTTTGAAGTCCTTTCCTCACCTTAAAGGACTCTATATGTATTCTAAAGACATACACTTCAATTATTTCCAGTAATATGACACCCATCTCCAAATATTATGTAGATTTCCTTACAACGTCTTGTAAGAATTCAAACTGTTTTAAAAGGACTTAAACTGCGGGCAAATTTATTTGCATACGCTTTTGCATCTCCAGTCATATGACACCCATATTACTTAGATACCATTTGCTTGCTAAAAATATCCTTTATATCCTAAAGGGACAATTGTGAAAGGATACGAAATTTCTGCAATGATAGTAGAGTATATTCATATCTTCTTCACTATAAATCCAAACATTTAGGTTTCTATCAATTTTGGACTTCTTTTCACTTTATGAAAAGGAAGTGTCCTTTTGCCATATACACACTTGCAGCAGGACCTATTTATAACGGGGTGATATAAAAATACCATACATATGCCTCAATTAAGCTTCACACCTAATTTGGTCAAAATCGAACCACGGGAAATGCGTCTTTAAGCAAAATTCGTAAAAGACTTAAGCGAGTAAATAAAATTTTGGGCTTAACGGAATTTACCGTATTTCTAAGTCGAAATTGGAAAAATGAGGTATCCTATGTTCGTCTCTCTCACAGATGTAGCGATTGGAAAAAATAATTTCTAAGATCCGTCCAGTAGTTTTTGAGCCAAACCGTTACAAACATTCCCATATAAGCAATTTTATATTTATATAATATAATATAATATATAATATATAATATATATAATATAATAATAGTATATAATAGTATATAATAGTATAGATGTAACAAAATTTTCTTAATTTTTTAAATTACTCATTAATGAGACTGGCTTACACTTACTGGCGATTTCTTTTTCTATACTCAAATGACATTTATTATTTAAATTAATTAATTTATATAATGTACTATTTTTTTTTTTATTTCAGGTTATGCAACAAATCATAACGGCAAATATCCGGTAAGTAGTCATGGTTTTTGAATTAAATTCATTTAGGTCGACAGCCAAAAAACTCTCTTGCCTTACCCCCAGCATTCCTTTCAAATTCAAATTGTAAAATTTCAATCTTTTAGAGGCACAAATAAGCGAGATAATAGCACTTTCACATAACGCGAAAACACGAGAATCGATTTTAAGATCGTAGCCATCTGGGTTGCATGATATAGTGGTAAAGATTGGTCTCTCTAGCAGTGATTCCCAAACTGTGGGGCGCGCCCCCTAGGGAGGCGTGACGGCTTGGGAAGGGGGGCGTGAGTACGACTTATATATTGCTGTAACAATAAATTTATTTTCATACTAGCTAAGAGGAAGAGCCTCTGGCCAAAAGATCGCTGAAAATATTTTAGGTCGAAATCGCTTTACATTGACGTCTAGGCTCGTGATGAAAAAAATCCTTTTGATTTATTAGAACACCTTCGGACTCTTATAGCTCCAGTAATAGCACTGCTTTACTTATCTCATCATTAAGCCAAAAATATTTTTTTTTGTGTTATGATGACTTTTTTTTTGTCAAAAAACGATTTTAAGTAAACATTTTCCACTTGCTTTTGGCTGTACAAATCTCCACCATAAATAAAACTGCTTGCTACTGCCAAACTTCCGAAGAAACTCAAGTTGAGTGCTTTTCAAAAATGTCCAAAATGTTCCAAAACTTGGGCTCCACTAAGAAACAATTGTGCTTTTTCTACGCAAGAGTGGGTAACGTGTTTGCATACGAGTATTTGCATTGTTAACAGGCAATTCTCTGCATTGGACTATGACAATTCGGTGGCTCAGTGGCAGAGACGTCTATCTCTGAGTTGCCGGTGCGTGGGTTCGAGTCCCACTGTGACCCATGGATGTTTGTGTTGTCCATAAAAATGCTCCTACGGCAGCCGGTTCTTCGATGTAAATCGTCCCGGAGCTTCCCGTTGTTAAAAAAAAAACGCCCAAGAGCTGCCAAAACCCCCTTCGATTCAAGAGAGAAAAAGAAAATCTCTTGAATCGCTACAACAACAACCAAGTCCAATATAAAAAAAAGTCTAGACTTCTGTCCAAAACTAGTGTGTGATTGCTTAAATGTTTGCAAATCATGTCTCAGTATTTTACAGCTTTGAGAAATTATAAGGAAGTTTTAAATAAAATAAAGCAATTAACCGAAGAACGCAAATATATAAATCAAGTCCCCACGAAGTGAACAATGGCGGAAATACAAAATTTATTATGCCTATTTTCGGTTTTTGGCCAAAATTTTCTCCGGTGGCGCCAGCCTCAGCAGATTTCGCAAAGGGGGGCGCGGACTGAAAAAGATTGGGAACCACTGCTCTAGAGACTCAAATTATAGCTTTTGGGCTTTTTAAATCATTGGAAAATTCTGGGGAAATCAATTTTCTGATGGTTAATTTTGTCAAGTTGATTTAAATTGTTATTCGAAACAAATTTCAAAACCACCAATAAATTAACTGTTGTGTACCTAATTATCGTGTGGCCGTGACCGTTCGGTCGCCACTCTGTGATATAGAGAGATTCATATAGTGAAACGAGTTTCCAAAGTCGGAGCAAGTTTATTATTCAGAAGAAGATGATCGTAGAATGACAACCGTATCACACTCCGAATTCAGTTGTCTTTGTAACCATTCTCCACTAGGAGTTAGGGCAATCAAGAGAGAGAGAGAGAGAGTACCTAATTCAGTTTCGGTTGGTATTAGACAAAATTATTGTTCATATAGTATAGTACAGATAGCTTTAAACCCCAAACATAAAAAAAATTGTTATGCCAAGTTGTTGAATACACTGAACAATATACTCAGTACGCTAATTTGCGTCATGGTTTGAAAGGGAGAAGGTGACAACGGGGAGCAAATTCCGTTTTTTGCAAATATCTAGAAAACTATATGAGTCTGACCGCAAAATGTCCTAAGGACAAAACAAACTGCACAAAATTACCTTTGTAATGATAAATAACACTCTAGACATTTTCTCAAAAAAAAATTATACCCTAGACCCAAAAGCATTATAGTATAGTGAATTTACATATTTTGAGTTTTACATTTCGCACTGTAACTCTTGATAGAATAGACCTACACTCAGAGAAAACTTATTGTAACATTAACTATGCAACCAAGTTAATATGTACTACTATTTCAAATTTACCATGAAAATGGTTGATTTGTACTAAGAAATAGTTATTTCAACCAATGAAATGATCGTTTACATGTAATATCTTCAACTACGGCATAGCTGTTTTTTAATATTAGCTTTGCTATTTCTTTTATGCGATGTCTCACAATGTATGGTATAAATTACAAACTTCATCACTCATAGAGTCTGGTTGGTTTAGTAGGTAGGGCGTTGGTATCCAACTCATAGGGTCTCGGGATCGAATCCCACTTTAGGTAGGTATAATTTATTATGCAATTTAGAGCGTAAAGAGGTTAATAAAATATAGAAGAGGTCAATGAGTTATTTGATTTATGAGTAACTAGGGGGCTGCCCCCTGCTCGCTACGCTCACCAACCCAGCGTTCGAGCTCGCGAATTTTTTTTATTTTTTTTTTATTTTTTGCAATCAAGTGAAAAATCAACTAGGTTTTATAGTTGTACTGACTATGACATGGGGGTTCCCCCAATACAAAGTGAACCAAAACTCTAAAAAAAAATGCACATTTTTTTTCACTTCTATTCACTTCTATCTAAAACAGAAAATAAATTTATCTCTTAGAACATCATTATAACAGTTAATTGTAGTCTTCTGAATGTATATCCTTACTAATCGGGTTTGAATTTGAAGGATGCTAGTACATACACGTTACTCGATATATTCGCAAATACTTGATACTTGCAACGTATGCTTTGGTACAAACTATTGAACATAAGTTCAGAAGACTACAATTAACTGTTATAATGACGTTCTAAGAGATAATTTTGTTTTTCTATTAAAATGCAATTGCAAACAAAATATAAAAAAAATCGCCGAATAGTTGAATAGAATATGCTTTTCATTTGATATCACTAATATCACCGCCGTCTAGATATTAAGGCCGCAATGTAGAATTTTAGACGTCAAATTAGCAGATTACATTGTCGTCATCATCCCAAGTAGTGACGTCATGGTGACCATATGGCATTTAGCCAGTGGCTTGTTACTTTTTATTTATCTGTGCGGTTGTACGATGGCAGCACCGCCGTTGAAACGTTTTACGTACTTACTCGTTTTTTTCCTACAATATCCGTACTATCTTTTCGCGATCACAAATAAACTGATTGGTAACCCTAAATGGGAAAATCTTTCACTTTATCACTCATTTTCCATGCACTACATTTTGAGTATAATAACTTCTGTACACTGTCAATAACCCACATAACCTGCCACTATCTTTTTAATTAATTGTTTGCCGTTCAAACACATTTTCTAAACAAAAATCGCGAAAAAGTACACTCACTCGTCTGTGTGCCATTTTGTAATGTTAAGTCTCACTGCCTTGTTTTTGCTGTTGATGACGTGCTTATATTTGTTTCTGTTTTTTTTTTGCATCCGTCGATAAATTGAATACGGATCCATGCCGTCATTGTACAGCTGAGTTGCGGCCTTGATGTATCTGGATGGCGTTGCTAATATTCACTTTCCGTTGTTCCAAAACTCCAATAGTCACAAATAGCTATCTCTCCGAGTCAACTTTTGACATTTCACATTCCAAATGGTCCACTGTCGTTGATAGCTATTTCCACTCGCACTCTCGAGATGATCCATTGACAGCTATGGAAAATGTCCGTTGGCAAGTTCAAGTATGTGAGGTTATGTCGGGTCGGTTGTTGATGTTATTATCAAATGTTGCGATTGGTAATGACTATTTAGGCAATGGCTGAATTCAAATTGTAAGAAAACGACCGGACGGGTAAACTTGCACGACAAGAACCATCGTATGATCATTTCACACTATCCGATCAAAACACGGACCGGCGAACAATAATCACACAGCAAGTATGTATAAATGTTGCCATGCACGCTCCAAAGTTAGTGTACAATGAAGTGACGAGTCGATAAGATTAAAATGCAAGTAAAACACGCGCTAATTGTCTTTGCAGAACGCCTAAACTATTGGTAGATGCAATCGTCTTATCGATCGTACGATTCCTACGAAAGAAAAACAATCGTGTCACGATTTTTTTCTTTCGTAAGACTCGTTCTTACAATTTGAAATGAACAATGCTTGTCTGCTGGCCACTACAAAAGCTCTCTTGTCTTGCAAGTTTACCCGTCCGGTTTCGTCTTATAATCTGAAATCAGCCAATGTTTGCTTTTTAATCGACACTAAGGTTAATAAACAAGGTGTACAGATTGATTTCGATGAATGTGAACACTAATTATGAGTGCCATCGAGTTATAAATTGTTTTTTGTAAACATATTTTTGAATTCAACGGCTGTTGTGACATTTCCATATTATGCTCTCCTGAGAGCCCTCTCACAACGCTCATAACTATGACAATAGTCATGCGATGACTACAGCTACGACTATAGTCAATTCCGGAACGCCCTCCCGGTAGGTTTTTGCCTATACCAACTAACTATCAAATTTATCATTCCCTATAACAGCTGTATTTGCCCTATGCGTATGTCATCGTAAAAGATGGTATACTTTACCATGGAAATGTCCTTATCCGCCGAGACATAAAAATTACCCTGCGGGAGTAAATAAAATATTGATTGTATATAATTTATTCATGTGGCGAAATTGCCTGTTTCATGGCCAAAACCTATGCTTTTGACAACGTCTCATTACCATCAATGATAAATTAGTTAACGCAAATATAATTTATAGCCGTCGGATGATTTGTTGGTTCCTTGGCCGGAAAATTATAGGAGAGTAAAATAATGTCCTCGTCCTATAGAAGTTTAATTTTATATTTTTCATGAGTGGAAACTGTAGGATGTTATTACATAAAAATACAAAATTTATTTATTTTTCCTATAGTATCGGTTAGTTTAACAAACGAAGCTACATACTAGAGTATTAATTATACCCTTCGCTCATAGAGTGACAGGGTATATTAACTTTGTCATGAAGTTTGTAACGCATCGAAGAAAGCAACTTCGACCATATAAAAAGTAGACATATATGATCAGCATAACTTGGGGAGTCGATTGGGCGATGTCCGTCTGTCCGTCTGTCTGTCTATCTCTCTGTCTGTCCGTCTGTTGTCACGCGTTTTACTCCGCTAATTTAAAAGCTATGAAGCTGAAAGTTTGCATAAATGCTTCTTTTTACCGCAGGCAGTTTGTATGTTTGTATTTATGAATCAGTAAAATCGGACAATGGGGTCATGGAGCTGCCATACATACCCAACTACCCAAATTAGGTTCTTCTAAGAAAAACTTTTTTATTTGTGCAGCAATTTCAACAAAATCTCACACAAATACGTTTCGATAGATAACACAAAACATATGTAAGAATGGATCAAATCGGACCATGTGGTCATGGGGCTGCCATACAAACCTAACCCTCCAAATTAGGTTCTACTAAGAATGGTTACCAGTTTAGCTAAACACCGTTTAAGGAAATTGAAAAAACAGTTAAGCCTTAGATGACCAACAAGGCCCCTAGGGACCTATTGCGTTTTCAACTTTGAGCCATTTGAATATGGTTCAATCGAACCGGCTCAGCTCCCTTGACTCCAATCAATATGTTTAGAACCAAATGCAATGTGTTTCGGACTATTTCCTGAAATTTTTATATCATAACCAGCCGGCTAAAGTGATATATGGCGATGGCGGTGAAGCCCAACTAGGTCCACTGGGACCTTCATGTATTAAGAGCAATTGTATACGTGTTTTTTGCGAATTCACGGGAAATGAGAACGGAAAAAGTTTTTCATTTCAATTTTATTGGTAAAAACCGTTAGGTTCTGGCAAATTATAAGCAATTATGTGATTACCTATTTATATATTTGCAATAAATCTGAAATTGAATTGAAGTTCAATTAAAAAGGCTAATAATCATAATCAGTGGCAACTTTTGTTATTAGCGTGTTCGTAATGGGTACACATTACCAATTCGATTTTTTTAAAGAACCGTTAGGTTCTGGGAATTGCTTGTGATTAAGGTATATAAAAACCTCGGTGCACCTGCATTCATTCAGTTCTAGGTGTTGCTTCTAATTCAACGCATCATAGCGCTTAAAGCTCCCTCAATATCAAAGCCGTTGTAAGAAAGTAATAAGTATCGGGAAAAAAGAGTGCTTGGGATAAAATAGATCTGTTGATAAACCGGCAAACGCGATTTCAATGCCTGAGTGCCAATGAAAAGGATGCAGCCGTGGAGAATTTGTCCAGATATTTGAAGCAGGATGATGAAGATCATCCTTTTGCCGACGAGAACAGTGACGATGAGTACCTACATTCCGGATGAAGACCCGTCTGATGCCGAAATGGAGGTTCAAGTGGCAGATTATTCAGATTTATCGGACTATGACCTGTTTGAAAACCCTACAGCCTGTGCAGCAGCAATTCCCAATGAATTCCCTCATTTCATTTCCAGAAAAGGCCACAAATAATCCACCCGTTAGTGGCCGCTTTCGAGCTCATAACTATACCCAACTATACTGTTGCAGCAGTTGAGGATCCTTTGGGAATCTTCAAGTCAATCATCCCTGATGACATTTACCAAGCGATTGCCTTGGTTAGACAACGTCAATTCAGTACAATTTTAATCATGAATCGCTTCACCCCCAAACTACTCGCCGAAATAGTGACGCTTTACATTGATCATAGTCTTTCAGTTGTGTTAAATCAACGTGCATATTGTAAGAAATATCGTGGCCAACACCGTCTGTCAACACTATTCGTCGTTTGGTGTCGAACTTTTCTGAGCATGGACCATGGGAGATCGTCAGTATGCCGTTTATCAACGACCAATCACTGAACTGATTGAAGCTGTCAGATAGAGTGTGGCCCAGAACCCACAAGAGTTGTATCCGCACCGCGCTCAGCATTTTGGCATCAGTGGAACCACTTTGCGGCGTTTTTTGAATAAGGATGATTTGCATTCGCTTCCATATAAAGTGCTATTAACACAAAGAACATTGCCAACCGACCATTCACGTCGCTAGCAATATGGTCAAACAATCGCTCTAATGGCTGACACTGAACCTGATTTTTTGGAGAAGAAAATTTTAATGACCGAAGAGGCCCATTTCACACTGCCTGGTGGCGTTAATAAGCAAAATTACCGCATTTGGAGAATAGAAAATCCAATCAAGATCGATGAAACACCATTACATGACCAAAAAGTGACTGTTTAGGCCGGCGTTTGCGCCAAAGCCATCATTTGGCCAATTTTTTCAAAGAAAAGAAAACAGTCGATGGAAATCGATATCGATGGATGTTGGCTCAATATGTCTGCCCGCAAATGCGTGGTAAAGGTCTTGACTGGTTTCAACAAGACGGCGCGGCACCCTATGTCACACTGCAATACAAACTATCGAGTTTCTGCAACGAAAATTCCCTGGACGTCTGGTGTCAAAAAGAGATCACATTAACTAGCCTCCCAGGTCTCCAGATCTGACTCCTCCTGACTTATTTTTGTGGGGTTATTTGAAAAACAAGTGTACGTCGCAATTCTCGGACCTTTGACGAACTCAAGACCAAAATTCGTTCCGAAATCAACGTTACACCGCGCGAGATGCTTGAAAGGCTTATGGAAAACGCTGAAAAAGTATAATTTAATCAATGTGCTCAGATTAAACTTTTATAAGCATCATTGTATAGTGTAGGTCCCTGGGGACCTTGGGGCTTTAACCGTTGGAAAAGTGGTCGGTCATCTGAGGGTTAAACGTGAAAAATTAAACGGTCGTCATTGGCCGTTTAACTAGTGGTTTATAGCCCAACAAAAATAAACTGAAATAAGGCCATCGAGAGGCAAAGATAATGTATTTCTGAATTTTTGCCCTCTGGTTACAGGAAAAAAGCTCGGACCAGGTGGTATTTTGTCAGTTTTGGGATAATAAATCCCGATACCGAAAAAAAATCGAAAACAAAATAAACTAAATAAAATGTTCTTTGTATTAATGCATAATAAGTACTTCACGCCTTTTCTTTTAAAGTTATGCGCTCAGGGGTGTCAAACTTATTTTATACGAAGGTCACATGATTGAATTGCAATTGTGGGCCATTTTTCATGCTGGAAAAGAATAAATTTCATGTTGTTGTTGTTTTTTTTACTATCTGTAGTGCAAAGGAGAAACATTTTTGACGACGCAAACATTCACTGCTACTTGAACTCGAACGTGGCACATATGAGTCAATTTTCGAAATCCCTCTCCTTCGCGAATATCTTTGATTTGATTTTAAATTATTGATATTTGTATAACTCACAAATTTAAAACTTTAGAGTTCTATTTTACAAATTTCAATGCTCATTGCAATTTAACTCGTGAAATAATTAAAAAGAAGGAAGCGCGGACATTTTTCGGCTGGTTCTGCACACATGAACTGTTGAAACTGTGACCAAAGATGGCTGGAATTTTTTTTTATGAAATGATATGAATTTCACAAATGCCATTTTCTATTAATATTTTTAATTTGTCGTGGCACAGAGTTAATATTTTAATAAGTGATGTTGGTGATGATGACGTCCCAACTGTCCTCCCCTGTGCATCGCGCAATCATTATTACGTGATTTGTAGTGTAACTGACAGTCAATTTACGGAATTTGGTGCACAAATAAAAAAGTCTTTTTTAGAAGAACCTTATTTGGGGGGGGGGTTAGTATGGCAGCCTCATGACCCCATCTTCCGATATTACCGATTCAAACATACAAACTGCCTGCAGCAAAAAGAAGCATCTGTGCAAAATTTCAGCTTCATAGCTTTTAAATTAGCCGAGTAAAACGCGTCGCAACAGACAGACAGACGGACATTGCCGAATCGACTCTCCAAGTCGGAGATACTTCCTTCAATGTGTTACAAACTTCATGACAAAGTTAATATATCCTTTCACTCTATGCGCGAAGGGTATCAAAAAATGTCCTATTCGTTTCCGGCCATGAGAGTGTCAGGCCTTTAAACTTCATTTCCTGCTGAAAATAAAAGTTCCGTTTTGCGAAAAATGTTCGGTTTGTAGAAGTTTCCGTCTGGCCAATTCTACTGTTTCGTACACATGTTTTTAAACAAACCTTGGTTTTTTACAATTGTGTAAGATTTGGTTAAACGACTGTTTTTTTTTTGTTTTTTTTTTCAATAATAATATTCACACTGTTGACAAGATTGACTAAATCTAAATTTAATTAACAGTTTCCCACGTTGTAATGCAACTTTAATAATTCAAGTGTATTCTACAATACATTTTGAATTTAGTGACATACGATTCAAACCCATCTACTACGGGTTTGACTGATTTCGTTGATACCAAATATGATTTTATTATAGTGTGAACCAGCTATAAGGTTAATTCGTAGTTTAAACGGTATCGGTATTTAATCGTCGACGGTTTAACAACTGACAACCATTAGTTCAACCATGATTGTACACTCGGCCCTTATTTACATTGAATTGACATACAAACACTATTTTCTGTGAATTTTAAAGATGCTAACGGATTTTTTTTTTTTTTGTAAAGGGATTGAGACCAACAGCACGCTCTACAGAGGTATTTATTCCCATAAATCGGCACCCATTTAACGTCACATGGGTCGCGAATTCAAAATATATCATAAACTGAATCCGCATGCGATAGGATTCGAACTCACGACTATGTGCTTTGAAGGCAAGCGCAATTACCAGATAACCTTACACAGATCCTTTTGATCCTTAATAATGTACTATGTATCTGCCAAAAATTTCTAGGTCTCCACAGTGTAACAAAGAGCGCAAACATATTTAGAACTGTAAAGGCTTATCAAATTGGTATATACGAGTATTAGTGGTTATAGTCGAATTACCAAATTAGGATTTCGAATAAACTAACATTACCTACAAAGTTACACATTTCCTACTCTTTTCTAATACGTACACCGTTCCGACAGTGACAGATATTACACCCTGACTCGAAAACAATCATTCTGATCGTTGCCCTTTACAAGTTGGCAGGTCGTCAACCTATCCTGTGACAAGGATATTTATTAGACATGTGTCTGCGGACTTTTCGCTTGTTTCGTATAGATCTTTACAAGATGAATGTCTTTGCCATACTTGACACTGTGTCGACATTTCATCGCTCCATACTTTCGAGTAATATGTTGACAAAATAGCATGCTGTGAGTCAAACAATGCTTGACTACACTATATACCTTCTAAAAGGACCACCGCTATATCTATAGGTATAGCGATACTTGTTTTCTGTTCTACGAGTTTGAAACGAAATAAATGTTCTAAGGACCGACTTGCAAAATATATAAGTATAGAGGTAGATACAAGTACAAGTATAGAATTATGGATCCTTTTGATGTTGTTCAATGATGTTTTCCATCCTGGCAGGGGTATTTTATTGGAAATTTTCTAGACTATTGACACTTCAAACGATTTGCGTTGTTGTTGTGAAACGTATGGATTTTATACGATACGATCTAGTTGAGAGAATTTGAAAAACAAAAAATGGTACTCCGACAGGATAAGTTGAAAGCATGCTTACAAAAATGTAGTGTGCTTGCAAGTTTCAGTAAAGGTAAAATAGAAAATGGAATTATTAGTCTCGTTGATTTCTTTTAAAATGTGTATTTCGAGTGAAAAATAGGAATCGTAAAAAAAGAATAAATTTAAACCGATATGCATACTTGAATACATAAAAACGGCACTTTTGAAATCACTTTTTATTAGGAAGCGAAATCGAAATTCTCAAGTATTCTGTTTGTGCAATTTTGATTTTGTTTTTTAATATTTTTGTTGAACAATTAAATATTTTCGGTTCTTCGATTCCGGGTTCCGATGGACATTTTTTTACGTCTTAAATCTGTGTAGGGCGCGGCTGATTTGATAGGCACTTGATTAGTTTTTTTATGCCCATTCCAACAGCGTGCCGAGCGAGACCCCTCTCTCCCGCTAGTTTCCTAAGTTTAGTTGATGGTTCCGACTCTCCATCCGCCAAGAAAGTGTTTCACTTGACACACGTGTTTTGATCTAACAGGCTCACCGCGCCCAATAATGAATCAAATCCAAGGTTCGTATTTTTTCGATTTTGATAACTAATTGAATCACTTGAGTATTTTTTGTCATTTGTGATTGTGCCATTTCATCAACTTGTAAGAATGGGGGCTCATGTGTCTGTCAGGTTCACTGCGCCTCTTTCCTAGAACATATTTTTATCTGCATTCTTCAGCCGTTACTTGAGTCATTGGTCATGAGCGTAAAAAAGTACGATTTGACTAACCCAAGTCACGTGGACAAAGTAATGGCCTTGTTGCTTAGTGAAGATGATGCAGATCCGCTGTGTACTGAAAATCTTGGAGAGGAGAGTAATATTTCATCTGACGACGAAATTCAAGAACGAGAAAGTGGTTCAGAAACTGAACAAGAAGTTTGAGTCGTCCAGTGGAACGGAAGATGAAACTAACGGAAATTATTTTATGGGAAAAGACAAATCTACAAAGTGGTACATAGAACCTCCACGCAAGAGTCGCGCTGCGAGCCATTACATAATCAGTCACCTTCCTGGAGTGAAAGGAGCTGCCAAGAATTCAAAAACTCCCGCTGAATGTTAGAGGAATATATTTCCAGATGAAATGCTGGAAATAATAGTGACATACACCAACCAACACATTGATAATGTAAAGGATAATTTCATCCGGGAGCGAGATGCCAAACACACTGATTTGATTGAATTGAAAGCTTTCATTGGTTTGCTGTATTTGGCGAGGTATATAAATCTAATCGTTTGTTTGTTGAGGAAATATGGGGTAAAAATAGTGACGGAATAGACAAATTTGGCCTTGTCATGAATGTCAAACAATTCAAGTTCTTGCTTCGTTTCCTTCGTTTTGACTTCAGCATTACCAGAAGCCAACGAAAAAATGTTGTTCGCCTTGCACCCATTCGTGTTGTGTTTGAAATGTTTGTCCAGAACTGTAAAAAATCCTACACGCCAGAGAAAACCTTACCATTGATGAGATGTTACCTGGTTTCCGTGGACGGTGCCCCTTCCGGCAGTTCATCCCTTCAAAGCCAAACAAGTATGGCATTAAGATGCTTGCTCTTGTGGATTTTAGAATGTTCTACACTCTCAACTTGGAGGTATACGTGGATAAGCAGCCAGAAGGTTCATTCCAATTGAGCAACAAATCAAGTGATGTGGTGATGCGTTTGACAGCATCACCGTTCGGAAGTGGACGTAACATCCTGGCAGATAACTGGTTCACTGATTTCGCTTTCGTCGATTCATTGAAACAAAAAAAATCTCATACGTGAGGACAGTATACGAAAAAGCCCTGCCGGATGCTTTTATCAAGACAAATGGGAGAGCGCAATACTTCAGTCTTTTTGGTTTCAACGATGGTAGATGTTGACATCCTACCTGCCACGCAAAACTAAATGTGTTATCCTTGTTTCTTCGTTGCATGAAACCAAAACAATTGTTGAAAGTACTGCCATATAAAAAAAAAACAGAGCTGATCACATATTACAATACTCACAAAAGTCAGATCAACTCTGCGCCACATATAATATTCAACGAAATACGGCGTTGGCCAATGATTATTTTCTATGCCATGTTGAACTTGGGACGGATCAATTTCTTGGTTATTCACCTATAGGGGATCACTGTCTAGAAGAGTTTTCCTCAAAGCATTGTCACATGAATTGCGTACCGAACAGCTTCAGCGAAGAAGCCAGCCGGCATCTGGACTCCACACCTCCTTGAAAACTCGTCTAAAGAGATTTCTCCCGGCTGATGATCAACCAACATCATCCCCCCCCCCTCCCAAACGGTCCAGATGCTGTGATTGCACCATGGAAACAGGTAACAGTCGGCTCTCGAAATACTCTTGCGTGAAATGCAACTGAGGAATATGCCTTTCTCATGCCAAACCACTCTGCGCAATATGCTTTTCGGCGTGCTCATGTGATAATTCATCGGCTTTGATGGATGAGGACTCCGACTAACTTGGGTTCTTATTCATCTCAACTTCACGTCTGATACATTTTTGGATTCTTTTTTTTGAGACAAAAAGGTTCCATTTAATCGTAACCTTGATTTGTGAATTCCGCAGTTTTATTGGATTTATTTTTTGTGCTTTGATAAATTCTAATAAATTTTTAAAATTTATTTTATGTTTCCTTTATTGTTTACATTCCAGAGATACTTGGTAAATTTAGGTTGAATTTAATATGGCGTTTTACGGATTCTGTACAGTGGCGGATTTACCAGTAGGCTGAGTAGGCTGCAGCCTAGGGCGGCAAATTTCAATGGGGCGGCAAACTCGGGGCAAATATTTTTTAGGTTGTTCACACTGCCGTGGAATACTGAATTCAGAATGTCAGATATAGCACTCATCCTCGTTCGTCGCTATTATCTCAGACAAGGTCGTACACAGAAAAATATTTGGGGTGAGATTTTGGAATAGAGGTTGACGTTGGTCAACCACGAGTGGATGGATAACCTAAAGCTGTCAAGCGGGACCGCTTGATTGCCAGAGGATACTGCGGAATTTATTTGAAAGCTTGTTCAATTAATTAACATCACTATACAGATTCAAGCCAGTATTAAGTATAAATCGTCCCCAGGTCGCACCAGAAAGGCTTATTTTTTCCTCTAATTATGTTAAGACTCCGAAGGGCTTAATTCCAAATCAAATAAAGCTCTAAAGGTTGTTATCAAGGAAAATTGTGAAACACATTTTTTTTTTTTAATTTTTACCGGTTTCAGTTGTCCTACTTGCTAGAGACACTTCACTCAATCTATGTCTGTTAATTAGATCTGGGCACAATTATCAACTTGAGATTTTTTGTGATTTCAGAATTGCCTGAAAAATTTTACCATATCTGAGTGCTTGATTGCCCCAGAGATTCCTTGTATGATGCTTGCAAAGTCCTCCGTCCGTTTTTCGTTTAAAATTGTTGTGAACTGTTTCTATTTTTCTGTCACTCCTCAACTTGCGTAAGCATTTCGTTCCAAAAGTCTATATGTAAGTCGGAATTTTACGTAACTTGAAATGCTCCTAATACACATAATATTCTTATTTAAAATGTCCAAAAATTTAACGAATGTGTGAACTTTAGACTTCAATTTAAATGTGGAAGGATTTTCTTAAAACTTTTTTTTAATACCTGGGATTTTCCCTAAACATAAATTTATTTAAGCGGATCATCCAAAGATTTTTCATCGGTTGTGGCCTTTATGTAGGTGCGGAATTACGTAAGTCCGCATTACGTTTGTAGGGGAGTGACTGTACTCTGACACATCATTGATTCAAATATTAATACATACATAAAAAAATTTTGAACGGGGTCGACGCAGGATCGCACTGATTTATAGCTACAAACATTGAGAGTAAATATTAAAGACCAACAAGCGAACTTGTCTGGTAAAGTTAATTGTTCACAGGCTTAATTTCGAAACCAAGCATGTTTCTGTTTTTTTTTCTGTGATGCCTTGAAGTCTTCAGTTTTTAGGGTTTTTTAGAATTTTTTCAAAAAACCCTTATAAAATCGATTTTGTCCGTCCGTCCGTCTGTTCACTAAATAACTCGCGAACGGCTGAACCGATTGTCATGAAATTCGGTATGAATGTGTAGAATGATTACAGTCTTTGGCACAAATACATTAGAAGTTGGTAGGAAGAAGATAACAGGGTGTCCCGAATGTTTGAAAAAAGTCGACTTTTTTAGTTTTTATCGGAGATTAACGTATGGGTATTTAAATCAAAGATCTAGACGAGTACATTTCATATCAGTTACAATTTTCCAGTTTCAAGTAACGGTAAAAAAGTAATTGGCGTTTAAAGTTAAACTTCCTTTTCGAGCTCCGTTTTTCTAAACCGTTATAGGGATCGATATGAAACTTTGCACAAAGATTGGTCAGTATGGCCTTATATACGTTAAATATTAAGACTGTTGACTTTTGCTAAGGAAAAGTAAATAACAGTAAATTTGTAAAATTCAAATTTGTTCGTGTGTAGCCCCTCTTAGGTTTCCAAATATGAAAATTCTGCTAAGGGTTTTTAGAAAATTACACAGGAAATATGTCTACGAATTTTCATTCGAATAACTGTATCCAAACCGAAAATATAGCCAAGTAAGTATTTAGTAAGGGCCTTTTACAATACAAGGGAAGCCTCTTAAGCATTTCTTCAATATATATCTTTTAACTTGATGAAGCAATGTACATGAAATTTGGTGGAAATGCATAGAACGGTAATAGTGTTTGCCACAAATATTTTTGAAGTTAGTAGGACCAAGTTAACAGGGTGTCCCTGAATAGCTGCAAAAGTATACTTGTTCAATACTCATAGGAAAGCTTGCGTGGGCTCTCATGTCAGGGGACACAATGGAATCATTTCATATAAGTTGTTTTTTCTTGATTTAAAAAACAGTAACAGTAGATTTACAGCTAATAATTCAGTTCATATATAATGCCAAGCCTTCCTTACGTTTGCCCGAGTTTGTTTTTGCTCAAAGGCCATCAGAAATCTGAAATCGAAAAAATCCTGTAGATTTGCCTTGGAGTACTTTTATACATACTGGGTAAATAGTAAATCTATTTTTGGATTGGTCTAATTAAAGGTGGAACAGAATGAAAGGCGCTAGCCTTTCATTCTGGAACGCGTTTATTTAGACCAATCCAAAAATAGATTTACAGGAAGCATTTCGTTAATGTTGTGCACAATTCTTATCTATTGCTCATAAAATATATGTACAAAAAATATTCACTATGCATCAAAATTCTAAAAAACCCTCGTATTGCGGGCGCAGCCCTCTGTACGCCGGTATTTTTTATCAATCAAATGCAGAAGAAGATTTGTGTTCTCAGAGATGACTCATGTGATGATCGCGCAGCGATCGTAGTTAAACAACCTGTTGTGAGCACTATGTGCAAATATTTTCTATACATAAATGTTCCTATGATTGATAGTCGATACTAGGAATGTATCCACATTAAGAAAATATGCAACTATGGCTCAGAATTGGGTGCTGAACCATCGCTGAGCGATCATCGCATGAGTCGTCTCTACGAACACAAACCTTCGATTCGTAAATAAACTTTAATTCTAAATAATGATTTCCTCACAGGCATAGATGTCCAACCTTTTGGATTCTCGGAGCCACATTCTCTGAATATGTTTCCGGGCTGCATAAATAAAATGAATTAACTCAACTCCCAGCGGTATATTCAACTATGGGATAGGAATATGAGGCCGACGAGTAATTCCATAGCTATCGGTAGGTCCCCAAAAATGGTTTCAATCGAAAAAGATCATTGCCCCATCGTGTCCTTATATTGAGTGCAATCACGAACGGCCAACTCTGAGCTCTTGAATCAAATCTTAACGAAAACGTTATTATTTTTTTTAACGGTAGAAAGCCTGTTAGATTATGATATGAGACACGCTGCCAAGATTATTTTTTCCTGACTATGGACGTAATTCACACGCCATTACTGCTTATGTTCATCGGGCGTTTTTACCGCCTTCTCTTATAACTTTTTTGCAATTTCTTTTTCTTTAGAAAATAGTTTTCATCATTATTGTATTAAAAATATCCTATATGAATCATAAATAAATAATCATTCTTAGCTATGTAAAGCTCTTGCCGCCCCGCATTGACAGCCTCAGTGATCCGCAGGAATCAATGGCCTGCTTTAAAAGCGAATGATGATTAGGAGAATGTCCTAAGGAAGGGGAGTATATTTTTTGATCTTTTGATCCTTCAGCGATGGTTCATTAAAAGAAATTAATTTTTCGTTTATGAATAAATAATAAAATTTTCAAGCAATGTTGCATTTGGAATCAAGTAAATAATGTTATTTTTTTTTGTAACTTTAAAAGTGATAAACTTGTCATTCTACTGAAATTAAAGTTTACAAGGATCCTTTCATATATAAACCCATGTTTTCGGGAGAACATTCTAAAATTTGGTAAATGCAACATTTTAAAATCTTAAAAACCTTTTGTCAACTTTGCAGATTTACCAGTTTAAAGTGTCGTTATTAAATTATTGTTTCAATTTTGAACAGAAAACTAATCTGTTAACTTCTCTAACGTTTTTATGTAACCAGGAAAACTGAAACTAAAAAAACTACTATTTATGGTGTTTTTGCTCAAACAAATCGTATCATCGATACTGCAAATTTGCCCCAACCAATGCAAGACACTTATCACAAAATATAAGACAAATCAAATAAATATGTACCTCTTCAAACCGACTCTCTAACGAAAGAATTATACGCTTTTCACTCTGTGGGAAAAATTGAAGAACACTCAGGACTCACGAAGTGGAATGCTTAATGATCGCATACGTGTTTAAGTACAAAAGGTTAATTCAAAATATTGGAGGTAAATAAAGCATAATCCCTCCTGAATATTCATTATCGACAAAAAATATTACGAGTACCTATAACAGAGTTTCGCACATTTCCTGCACAAATTAATTTTAAGCTAAACTTCTCTTTAAAAATATTTGTGCAGTTCGGTGGAGGCGGCAAAATGGGAAAGCCTACTGGCGGAAAATGAGTAAATCCGCCACTGATTCTGTAGTATTTTTTTCATAGTGTGCCTTTCAGGATCACTGCGCCCCGATTTTGAGAATCCTATACCGCGCCTTATGCAGGGTTAATATCGTTTTAGTAAAGCTTAATTTGCTTATAAATTCCGGCAAACAAAAAGCATCCTCAACCGCATGATAGATCTAACTTGCCTTCTTCAAATTAAACATTTAACCACGACCTAGCACATAACGTACAGACTCAAATGCATTCCTTCATCTGTGAGATTCAAATTTTTAATTAACTATGCAAGTGCAATACGAAATTGCACAGCCAACTTGTACATACTTTCGACCGAACCGAGTGCATTGCTTAGCCTCATTCGAGAACGAAGAACACGCCTTCAGTTAAAATTCTATCGTTAAAGCCAAACATTTTAATTTGCAGACCTATTTATGTCAGGACTTGATATCCACTTCGTATAGCAAGCAGCGTGCAGCGAATATCTCTACTAGACATGGTTAACATTCTGAAGGACAAACCATGCATACTGTACGTATATGCACAGGAAACTCTCTAATGGCGATTTCTCTCGCTATATTTCCCATAGGAAATTTAGAATTTTCTAAACACTAGTCCAAGGAATTTATGCATTTTTCCGTATCTGTATTTAAGTACGTCCTTGCCAGTGCATTTTGTATGCAATACTCGACAAGCATGCTAGCGCAGGATGAGAGGTTTTTCTGTTTGTGGCATGTTGAAAATGTGCACGAGTTCTTTCGGTTATGGAGATTGTGTGTGTGTAGCATGTTTTTGTTATGCGAACGTAGTTCTTATGGTAATGAAAATTATGACATGCGATGTGAATCTTATCTTTTCAAAATATTATTTGCTTTAACAACTGTACTCGTTGCTCATTTGGGTGGCCTGTTGAAATAACTTAATGAAAGACATTACATCATGCAGAAATTGTTTTCATATAGCATTCATTTATGTTTACGGAATATAAAATACTTAATGGAAGTTATCCCCGTATATGACATTAGACAAACTACTGTACTTGGAGCTGCACTAAAAAAATAAAATTTTTTAAAATAAGAAAGCATTGCGCGAATGCAACAACATAAATGCACAATCGTACTGACTGAATAGAACAATTTTTGAGGGAAATTGTTTCAATTCAACTTCAGTTTTAAGATAAAATGTTTCAATTGCACGCTACTTCCATTTCACCGACACTAGGGATGTCAAAAACCGGACATACATATAACAACAACAACGCATTGGTCTCGGCGATGACACGATCCAAGATAGAGCTGCCTGTAGAAATATGCTGAGATATTACCGCCAAAACGGGCGACGTGCCTACACCGCAGGTCGAGCGACGCGAAACGATGGAGCGGTATAAAGAACGAGGCAAGGAAGTAGAAGAAGAAGAGGGATGTCAAAAACTGGCCCATAACCCGGTTTTCGTTTTTTTCCGGTTAGACCGTCCGGTTTTAACCCGGCCCAAAGTACCGGGTTTCCGGTTAACCGAGTCTTTTCATTTATTTTCTTAGCATTTTAGTAAAAACACACTCATAATGCTGTTGTTTTAATGTGTTCGTATCGCATGCTAATTCAAATCAAAATGCGGGAGGAGGAAAAAACCCAAAAAAAAAAACGGTTAACCATTCTGAAAGTACCGGTTTTCGGACTAACCGTCCGGTTTTTGACATCCCTAACCGACACCAATTGATTTTATATAGGATTCATTGCTGTAATGTATTTGGGGTTTTTCAGTGCATCTAAAAGCTTGCTAGATCTAGTGTCATATGGGTGTAAGGAAAAGGCTAAAAGATTTGTCAAATTTCAACCATATAATTTTCTCTATAAAAAAAAGCCCGAAATCATGATTTTCTTAGAAGTTAAAATTGTCACGAAATATTTTCGTGACCGACAATTTCAAATTTTAGGCACATTTTAGAGTAGTCGGTGCACAGGGTCACGAACTATGTGACGGACTATGATCTCTATGATGGGGATAAATACCATTGCTGAGCGTGCTGTTGAACTGAACACCTCAACAAAAAAGCAGTAATATCCTGGAAATTGGAGGTCACTTACACATCTGTGACCTTGGTCATGCCTGTTTTTTTTAATTTAAAGCCAAATTTTAAGAAAGGACAGTCGAGATTGACTTTCTACCAGGGATTTGGAGCGGCGCGGAGCAACCTTAAATTTCGGAGTGAAAGAGCGGAGCGATTTTTGGCAGGCTGAAGCGGAGCGATTTTTGCTTTGAAAATCACTTCGCTTCAAGTAAAAAATTAAAAAAAAAAATTATAGGAAAAAAATTATTTTTTCGATGAAATTTTTCATTTTATGATCATCACTGTTCATTATTAAGAAATTCAAGATCATCCATGACAGAAAAGTCCTGTCCTGTACTAGATGATTGAAACGCCCTTTTTAATTTAACTTAGTTATTAGGTGCGTTTATTGAATGGAGTACAGGAAAGCGCAGCTTCCATAACAATTTTACAGATCTCATTCTATACGGGATGTCCGGAAACTATCGCATAAAGGCACCCAAATATGATTCCCCGTGATATTTCCAGAAAAAATCGGATAAGCAGTTTAAGCTGTGTAAAAGAGCTTCAAAGACAAAATTTTACTTCATTTAATTTTTTTCCGAGGTCTTAGTGGTAGCATTTTTGTAAAATCTTAAAATGCTTTTGGTTGCTAAGGAGCTAAGAATTTGGGATATTTCCGGTACACCTATTTGGCAGAAATGAAATTAATTTTATAAATAAATATGAATTAATATTTCGGTGCGCTTATGCGAAAGTTTAGTTTCGGGACACCCTATCTAGAATAACTCAATTTTATGTTCCTGTTCTGTACTTGATCGAATAAAACGCACTTATTAAGTCATATTTTATAATACGTGAGTAGATATAAGTTGAATTGACGAATTCGAAGAAAATAATAAATATTTACTAAGAACAATGAAGTTTTGTTGTATTTTTGTTATGGAGCGGAGCGAAAAATTTGTAGTCGGACCGCTGGAGCGGAGTGGGAGCGGAGCGGATCATAAAAAAGTGTCGCTCCAAATCCCTGCTTTCTACACCATTTAACGAAAAATGACCCTGCACGTGTTTAGAAATTCACTGGTGATTCTGATTACATTCAAATGACCTCCAATTTCTGCGTTTTAGACTGTAGTCCGTCTATATTCCGTGCTATTTTTGTCTCTCGAACTGCAGATTCCTTTTGTGAGATCTAAGTTTCATTTCTGGTATGATTTAGCTACAAAATGAATCTTGATTAAATTAGATGAAGACTTCTTTACAAGGTCCCTAACTGGGCAAAGCTGTATACCATTTCTCACTAAAATCCCATTCAGATGGAATATTGATAAATTCTCTTTCCCTCCCCGAGCGACTTCGTGAGACAGTTAAAATTGTATTCTGCAGCTCAGAAGCCATGCCATGAAACGCATGAAAATATGGGATTCTCGCAAAAGAAAAAAGAGTCTCCCTAAAGGGAAACATTTCTGATCTACTTATGTTATCGATTCATGATATTCACACGTAGGTATCCGTGTTCTGGATATCAACGGCCTAAAAACTACAAATATTTCAGTTTTCCACGAGTGAAACGTATGTATTGGGATGCAGCCTCTGCACCTCCGTCAGTTACGAGTTGCCACTTGCTGCCGTCCGTTTTTCCGTGCCACCTGGCTGGAAACTATCACGGGCATACATTTCGCGGCAGTATATGGAGCGGCAAAGAAGGCATCTGGTTAGTTTTCCAGACTACAGTATTAGCAGCAGAAAATTTTTCGAGGTGCCTGGATTCAAACTCGTTTTTTTACGCCTTCAAGCATTGTAAAGTGCAGTAATTTTTTACAGCATTGGTAAGGATTTTTTTTACCATAATCATTGACCAAGGGGGGGGGGCAGCGCTCTTAAAGAAGTAATTGCTGTGTTTGATGGGATTACTCGACTGCGCATGCCAAACCCCTCTATGTCCAGAATAAGATGCCAGCTAAAAATCCATAAGAAAGGTTACGAGATGAGAGAAATTATTGCCGATTCAAACTCACCAACCTACAATATCGCTAAGTGGCTTGCGAATGAGTTTGCCTCACTGGGAGACACGTGCAGGAAATATGCAGTAAAAAGTTCCAAGGAGCTCATTGACAGACTGCAAGCGGTGGATTCCGCTTAGGGAGACGACGAGTCCATGGTGTCTTTCGATGTAAAAGCTCCAACACTCCAGTCAGACTACACATGGTATGGTAGTCGTCAACGCACCATTCTCCACTAGGAGTTAGGGCAAATCAAGATAAAGAGAATCACATGCCCCTCTCAGACCACCACCAATAAAGATAATAATAATAATATTTCCTTTCTACGATTCTTTAAAAAATTGGCGCATGATCTCCCGATCATATCTTTCTTACATAATTTAGTCTAACTCCATTATTTCTAAAAGTTTTAATGCCTTAAGTGCAAAACACCAGCGTTAATTTTTGCTCGATGTTAGCATGATATGCTAAAATCTTACACCAATTGCAGAATATTAGGAGAAATTTGAATGAATTCCAGCAAAAATTAGCCCTGGTTTTCTGCACTTAAAGCATTAAAACTGTGAAAGAAATAATGGAGTTAGAATAAAATCATGTAACAAGGATACCCGCTCTGTGGCTCACTCGGTTGAGTCGCACTCTACGATGCTAGTAATCTAGAGGTCCGGAAATCGAATCTCGCGTGGTCCAAAATTTCCGTACATGTGCGGATAGGAAATAGGTAGTGCTTGCAACATTATATACACTCCAAAATTATATGCAATGTAACGTTGACTCGAAATCGCCTATAAACGGCTGAGTTAACGCACCATGGCCCCACATGGGGCTGGGTACTGAGAAAGAAATATATAATCGAGAAGCTATGCGTCAATTTTTTTTAAAGAATCGTACAAGCACCTCACCTTGGTAGAAGTTGGAGAAAACTGCGACAAAAAAATGTTTTCGAGTCAAAAAAGAAAAAAATTTTACTTTGAAGCTCTGTGAAAAGCAAACCACTTATCCGATTTTCGATCGATTAGTTTTATTTCTTAGAAAAAGTTGTTGCCTGTGAAAGCTATTTCTAGTATAGTTTTGGAGATATTGGGGTTTAAGTCGTGCAGAAAATGATTTTTTGAAAAATCTTTAAAAGCCTGTGGCAGGTAAAGGCTTAAGAATTAGGGGTATGTTCTGTACAACTTTTTTTTATAGAAATCACGTGATCAAGCATTTTCCGGTGCGTTTATGCGTTCGTTTCCGGACACCGTGTATACGATGGCGTAAGCAAGCAAAATATGGCGCAAATATGCAAAGCAAACAAACATTCAATTAAATACAATGTACAATTTTTAGCAAAATGTTGTGAGTCTTGTCCATACGTCCATGTCCTCTTCGTCGTGTTTGAACCCAAAGCTATTTGGGTGCATATCACAGGGGAACAACATCTTTGTTGACTTAGATTTGATATTCGTTTCTAGCTAATTTTTGGTCGTAGAATTCGGAAATGATAACCGTTTTGCTCCAACACGTCTGGCTTTTGAGCTACACAGGGTTCAATTTTTGCCCCCCCCCCAAACAAATCACATTTCATAGACTTAAAAAAAACGGAACCCGTTACATTTTTGTTCATTTATAGATATCGATTTTGAGTTTTGACTATATTATTTCAGCAATCATAAAAAAATTGTGGCAAAAATTGTAATTTATAGCATTTTTTGTTGTATTAAACCTAAACCGACAATTGTTTGCAGGCCTGTAGAGAGGGGGGGAGGAACGGGGGGATTCCCCCCGGGCCCGGGATTTCTTAGGGGGCCCGGATTTTGACACAAAAGTTGTGCTTTAGTTTGTTTTTTACGTACAAATTGCTATTTTGAGGTCTTTAACTAAGAACCCTTATACATATGTACTGCTTTTAGCGTTTTAACAACAATTCATAACATACTGTGCACTGGGCTTGGGGCCCCTAATCTATTTTTGAATTTTGAGAACTAGGGCCCGAATCGGCATATTCAATCAACATGATAGTTTCGTTACTAAATTTCAATTAAGAAATTTCGACTTCTTCATCCAGTAGCGTACAGTTTTATGAAATATTTGTGTTTAACCCATTTTGTACCGGTACCAGAAATAATTTTTTTATGACTATATCCTTGATATATATTGTCTATAAACACACTCTGATGACGATTCCAAAAAAAAATTTTTTCCGATTTGTTGTTTTTGTGTTCTGGGGTGGTTCGAAAACGAACCGTTGGTAAGTAAGCGACATGGTATGTGTTACATGCAATAAGGAAAGTGTGGCGTGGGTTTACATGATAAAATACAGTTTTTATTAAATTTTATATTTATTTTGGGGTTTGAGGTTTTTAGAACATTTAAAAAAAAAAAAAACACTTATAAAATCAATATGTTTCAGTCCGTCTGTCCGTTTGTCCGTCTGTCCGTGCGTTCGACTGTTTACTAAATATCTCGCGAACCTCTCAACCGATCGACATGAAATTTGAAAGGTATGTGTAGAATGATCGCAGTCTTAGTTTCGAATACCTTAAAACTTGGCAGGACGAAGATAACAGGGTGTCCCCGAAGGGATGAAAAAGTTGACTTTTTTATTTATTTTTATCGTAGATAGGCGAGTGTGTACTCAAATCAAAGGGTACGACGGGTCAATTTCATATCAGCTTCTTTTTTCCGGTTTCGAGTAACAGTAACGGAGTTATTGGTCGTTAAAGTTGAGTAACGTAGCAACATTTAGATACACCATGTACCAGGGACGTAGCCAGGATTTTGTTTCGGGAGGGGTCCAACGGAATTTTCAGACGCGCGACAAATTCATTGTTGAAAAAGTGGATACACTAAATATTAGACTGGTATGTTATGAAACGTTGAGAATAGCTGGAACCGCGTAACCTGACTTTTTAGTGTAATTATAACCATCATGAGTGAAAATGATGTACCAGTGCCTCTTGCAGAACGCATCATTATTTGTTTTTTAGTCAAAGCAAATATAAAATCAAATATAATATCAAAAAGCACTAGAGAAGTTCCATAATGAGTGCCTCTCTAAGACCCATGTGTATGAATGTTTTGAAAGGCCGAAAAGTTTAGGGGGTAATTGCCACATGCACGCCACCTAGTGTCACCGATGAAAACGTAAGGGCCACCGTTGAAAAACTCATTGTGGAAGACCGACGAAGTAGTGTACGCTACATGACTGGGGAGTTGGGCATAAACGTAAGTAGTATTGAGAAAATATTCATGAGCAACTAGGTTACCGAAAATCTCAGGCAGATGAGTACCTCTGAATATTAAGTATAAATTCTGTCGCTCGGAAGCTTGTACACATCTTCTACAGCATTGAACGAATTGAGAAAGTTCCGTTGAAAGTTTCAAAAGCTATGAAGAAGTAAAATTGTTTATGCGAGAATGAGTCCGTGAAAAGCCGCAAGATTTTTACGAAAAAGATATCCAAAAGCTTGTCGGGAGGTGGCGAATATGCATACAGTGGTGTAGAGGAGACTAATTAGAAAAACTAATTTTTACCATTTGTATCTTTAAAATTGTTTTGCTTCGTTAAAACTTGAGCGTTTGGTCATAAAAAAAGGCATTATTAACTACATAACTATTACTTGCACAGACTATTAAAGCAGGCGTATATATTCCGTTTTTCAATAAAAGTAACAGATGCAAACTCTCACTTCATTCTTTATCTACGGGCTTCATGTACCTTTATATCTCCGCGATTAGCTTAGCCGAGCGAGGGCTAAGTTTCCGTTTAATCCAACGATCGCCATGCGCAAAATATTTGGAAGCTTATCTTCCACTCTACCCAAAGGGCTGATAATAGCACGTAATTATTTTTGTTTTTATAAAAAAAAACACAAGTCATCGCGTACCTTCACGATTGATATTAGTCAAAATTTTCAAAGAAATTGTTTCCTTGTAAAAAAAAGCTCTGTTTAAAGACTATTTTATACCATTCTCTATTTTTGTAGCAATGCTCAGAACGTGCGCAGCGGAAAGTTTAAAGTTCCAAGCTCGCATGAAAACACGTCCGTACGTCCAATAAATAAAATCAGAGTGAATAATAATTTTCGACAACAGACATTTTTTGCATAGATTCCGCGCAATTTATTTTGAAGGGTTGTGTTCAGAGATGTGTGTTTTGATATTTATCTATAGTTTTGAAAAGAAAACCTCCCTTAAACCAATAAATTTTCCATGTCGGATATTTCTTATGATGTTCAGTCCCAATAGAGAAAAATATGTTACCACCTGAATATTTTGATATTTTATACTGTAATCACCCAAAATTCCGTTACAATTGAAAACATTTCGGGAGGGGTCCGGACCCCATGGACCCCTCCCCTGGCTACGTGCTTGCCATGTACCAGCGGTTCGTTTTCGAACCACCCAAATATAGAAGCTCATAAACTAAAAACTTCTTGTGATTCTTATCAAATTATAATTTTAATAGAAAAATACATGCTTTTACTTATTGAATGGAATCATTTCAATAAATTTCATGGATTTTATATATACTTTTCTTAATTTTGAAAAATGGTCGAAAAAAGATGGTCACCCTATTTTCTAAAAATATAATATTATTAATAACATATATACCTGCAAATGACCTAAATCGATAGACGACAGTCTAACAGTGATGATAACATCAAAATAAAGTTAAAAATATAAATTATTCAATATAAAAAAAATTATTGAAAATGGTGGTTCGAAAACGAACCACCAGTACAAAATGGGTTAAAGTGAAAATAGGAGTACAGCGTCATTTTTTTCACGGAGGACTTTTCCGAGCGATTTTTATTTTGTGTACATACTGCTGCTGCTTATGAAATTGTTTTCAAGATACCAGCACACAGATGTTGATCACTTAAATTGTTGAATCTTAATTTAAATCTATCTATCTACCAGTATTCGCCAACTCGGTAACAAAAAATGTAAGGTTTTTTGAAATAGGTAAAATAGGAAGAAATAAAAATCCTTTAAATTCGTAGCGTTGCGCATTTCGAAAGTCAATTTTATAGAGTAAAGACCAACATTCTGGGCCACTGTGAGTGTGCTAATAAATTACAGATTTGAGCTCCCCAAGCATTTGTTAGAACTGTGAACTGTATCCGCCTTGTTTTGCTAAAAGCTTTGTAACGGTTGAGGTACAGAATAGACCATAGCTTTTTCCTACGAAAAATCTGCAACCAGAAAAAAAAATAAGTAAATTTGCCCAGTTTATTGCATTATACTCTTTCTATTTTGCGTGTAGTACAGCCTTTATTATGGATCTGTAAAATTAACACTTGAGCCGATTTCACCCGTATGGTCTTCAAATCAAATTAAAAAATAATATTTATGAATGATCCTATCCTATCGAGAATGACTGTCGAAAATTTCAAGGCTTTCTTCATATCAAAGTTCGAATATAGGTTGGAATCTTACTTCACCAATAGAATAGAAATTTTCTAAATAATTTTGTTGGGACAAGGGAATCAATAATTTTTCAATATTTTTGCTTGTGAGAACTAAATGTTAGAAGATTACCAGGCTACCAGTTTCGCTTTATGCGTATTTTGTGTAAGGGGCACGACCATTAAACAATAAACTTATTTTCATCACGGGAAGATTTTAGTAAAGAAACTTCATACTAGAAAGTTAACCCTTTAAGCAGTAGCTTTTTATAAAGATTCGTTACCCAAAAATGCACGTAAAACGAAGAAACCATATTCTAGAATGATTTTGGCTTCTGTATTTCCTTAAAATTCGCCACTCAACTCGAATCGTCTTCAAAATATACTTGAAACGGGACCGAGGCTAATTTCGGGCGCAGCGGAAATTGAAATGATACTTAAGCTTCTTTCGCGTTAACAATTTCTACCACAGTGAGCCTTTACTATTACTAGGAACATATTTGGGTGAAATTTGGTTTAGATTGGTTCATAAAGAAAGAAGTTTTTCTTAGAAGAACCTTATTTTCAGGGGCAGCCCCCATGGCCCGATTTCATTCGTTATACACAGCGTACACTAAAAAAATCTCGTCACACTGATCAATAATATACATACATATATACTTTATATAGTAGGAAGTGCCTCCTTCTGTGCGTTGCAAACTTCATGACAAAGTTAATATACCCTTTCATATAGTGACGGATATGAAAAAAAACACACACACACAAACTGTTAAACTAACCAGTCAACCCCGTTTTTTTTTGTGAGTTTAGTATGTAAAAATGCATCACGAATTAATTCAGTTGCTGTCAGTTTTTTGGCAAATGGTTTATCCGGTATGGTTTTTTTATTATTTTTATTTTCCTATAACTCGTATTTTTCTGAAAACCCATAATTTTACCTCAGAACTTAAATATCAAAATGCACCTGAATGCGCAGAAGGCCGCTTTAAAACATTCTTCAAATATCTATCGTACTGATGCCGGACTATATTAGATTAGAAAACATCCGGATTACTGAGACTGAGCCGATTCAGTGTGGACGCCGGATTATGAGGTGTTCCGGATTAAATGGAGGCTGGATTATAGAGATAATTGTACAATTGTACAATTTGTTTGAGGACCGATATGTCAAAAAAAAATTTTCTTCGATTCATAATTTTTTATCGTATGGAAGAGGTGGGCCCGGAATCATTGTCCCCCCGGGCCCGGATTTTCTCTCCACGGCCCTGATTGTTTGTCATCATAGTCGTATACCATTGGCCTTCTAGAATGGTGTTTTTTCGTTTTTAAGTCATGGTGGAATTCCTCTTCCTTTTCATCACGCTGAGTTCCAATATATTCCGGAATTTTAGCCAGAAGAGATTGTAAAATGTATGTACGCTATATGTTACCAAAAAAATAAAAAAATCTAGATACCAAGAAAACTGGACGTGATGCGAAAAACAGGCTGCATTTTTGGATTCAGCTTGCCCAGCGTACCCGTCCAAAAGTCAAGTCAACAGAAAAAAAAGTTTCTAAATTGTTCCCCAGTGATTCAATCAACTTTATATACAGGGTGGCCCAATAAAAGTGAACTAGTGTAAACCATGCATAACATGGGAGATATGTTTACACTACTTTCCAGATACGTACGCATTTAGGAAGGGTCGATTTAGGTAGGGTTTAAAAAAAGTTTATTTTTGAAACATTTCATTCCCAAAAAGTACGTATGCGGACAGGTAGAATGAAATTTTGCTAACGATTCATTAACTCAATGTTTACAAAGTAATTACTGCCAAAATTATCATTATTAGACAATTTATTTAGAAATTAAGTGGTAAAATTGCGTCAGGTAATGACACCATAATAAAAAAAATTAATGAATGGTAATGAATGCTTGTCGCGTTACTCAAATTTATCAAGTTTTTATAAAATTACATTGATAAAATAAAATGGAAAGGATCCATATGCGTTATAACTGAAAAGAAAAACAACATGGAAAGATATACGGTTGAGCAACGAGTTCAAATAATACAAATTTACACGCGGAATAATAATTCGATTGTTGAGACACAGCGCAAGTATCAACGAACACTCCATGTAAGAGTTGCTCCCTCGGGATCAACGATTCGCAGAATTTTTCGCCGTTTTCCAGAACAAGGAACCGTTAATAGCCCTCGACGAGCCCGGAGTGCGGAGGGCGAGGACGGACGAAATCATTGAGCGGGTGGAAGCTAGCGTCGAATCAGATGCAAGAACATCAACCTGAAAAAGGCCGTTTGAATTGGGGATATCGTGAGATGCTCAACAATGTTATTCGTCGATTTGTCCGAAATCGACCAGATATGTATGTGGTTTCAGCAACCATACCTTGAGTTAAGGTATGTTCATAAATACGGGCCTTAGAGTCTGCTTGAAATAACCTGGTTCCTATTTAGTAGATGCATATTTCGTCATCGCTCACTTTAATCTCACTCAGAAATAACCCGTAAAATTACCAATGCTAAGGGTTATGGTGTGAGTTTTGCTCATCATCAGATCATAAGGACGTAATACCTACCTTGGGGATTATTTCAGTAATGCGTGCGTCGATGGCAGAATATATCTTTCCACTAACGACTTAGTAGTAGCACAGCAGCACAACCCAGACCGGAATTAAGTACACCCGAAAAATAATAACTGAGTTTCGTCTATAGCAAACTAATTGTGTGGCTATCTGACAAATAGTACAGAGCGAAAATAGCGCTACTCTGTTTCTTGTGCTAAATCTTTCAGCAGGAGCAATCCTAAAATTTGCGACTTGATAATCTTAGCCAAGAATTTTTTAAGGAGTTAGATAAGTTTATTAAATCGACAATACCAATTTATTGAGGTTTAAATTGCCGATCCCAAAAATATTTCTAAAAAAAATGTTAACAATTCTAAATCCAAATTTTAAGAAAGAACAATTGAGAATCACCTATTTACGTTTTTTATATCTTACTCCTGATTACATTCAACTCGGGTACAGACCCTAGATTGTCTATACTTAGTACTTTGGCTTTTAAAACCCTCGCCAAAACAACACTAAGTTGTTCGTTGGTCTCACTAAGAGCAAGGTTTCAGATTCAAAAGATTACGTCAAATGCGGTATTTCTGGATCTGATATCAAAGGATATTAAATAATGACGCCTGCACGTCGGTTTAGCTTCGGACCTGAAAAGTACGAGCATAAATTTAGTCTTCGAAATGGCAGTCTCCGTCTCTCTCCTGTTTTCGTATCGAATCTTAGGTACAGAATACGTATTTCTGAATCATATCAAATTTAAAGCGTGGCATATCCTGCATGATCAAATGAAGTTAATCCATCCCATGAACTCTTACAAAACAAAAAAAAAAGTCTTGGGGCGGTAATTTTAAGTCTTGACCGGGGCGGCATAAGTGCTTGAGCGGGCGCTGAATTCAAGACAGGGAAAGAATACACCAATTTATAGAAAATTTAGCGAGCTTTAATTCTTGCTTTCTTTTCTTTTAGATTCACCGATTTCGAGATAAACCCGAAAAGCCGATAAATTTCACCTTTAACCAGCCTTGTACTTTAAATCAAATTTCATTTTTTGAAAGGCTGCATACTGTTGAAATCCAATCGAAATATTTATGTGTGTTAGACCATCAAAGAAGAAGCCTAACCGATGACGGAGGCCTAACTGGTGACGGAGGGTGGTAAATACACGGTTTACAATTTCACTAATTACTTAACTAGTCACTAATACGACATAATCCACGGGTATACTGACTCGTCGACACTAGTCGACGCCCTTACATACTCGTTTCCACTGTTCCGGAAACTTCGGTGACGCACTTTCTGCACAGAGAAAAATCCGGTGTGAATTCAACTCCGAATTGGGTCGAATAGGGTCCCTCCGTTTGGGTAAAATATTGTTTTATCCAAATGGATGAACACAAAACAGTACTTCCAATCACACCAAAAGGAGTGATTCTCGATATTTTTGGGATAAAAATAAAACACAATTTTTACAGTACATTTAACTCTTAAATGAGTTTTGTATAACTAGCATTTACCTCTCTATAGGTGTTGGCGACATTTCATTTACCTCTCAACGCTCTAAAATGCATAATAAATTACCTGGCTACAGTGAGATTCGATCCCGCGACCCTATGATTTGAAGACTAACCTACCTACTACACCACACAGACTATACGGAACGACGTTCGTAATTTGCACCATATATTACCTGGTACACCGTGCGGAGTTATCTCCATTTTATGTAAATTTTAACACCATATAAACAAAAACTGATATAATTTCTGATAAAATTTATTATTTATCCAAATGAATTTTATTTTGAGTGTCTAATATCCTAATGGATAAAAGGAAAATGTTATACTTGTGGACAGAGTTAAATAAGTGTAGTTAACCCCATATGCATAAAAAAATAACCCCATTTGGATAAATTTTGATTCACACCGCCTGATTTTTTAGTGTGTGGAAACATCCCGAAAGTCGTTGTTGTTGTCTAATAGGTGAACCCTATTTCTCGCTAGTGGCACTAGCGCCAACTGGTGCCAAGTACGGAAATACAATTTGGGTTGGCTTATAGACTAGATACATTGCAATAATATAACTGACCATTCAAATGTCCAAAAATTTTAACCGGTGTATTGACAACTGAACTAACCCCTTATTTTTTCCGAAAATTAACATTTTAGTAAATTAATTATTAAATTAACCGCCTACAATGCATTGGTTTTCAATTTGTAAGGTCAGTCAGCCACAATCGAAATACATATTTAAAATGTTGAGTTAGTTAGATTCTTAAAGAATTCTGTTGGATGATTAAATGACACATTGATCCCCTTAATTCCTCTGAATACACGCATATATGTAATCAAATGTAATTTTAATAAAATCAGTGTTTTCATTTCACACGTCTATTGCTCTTAACATTTTTGTTAAGACAATGTAAGCTCATCTCATCTATTCGACACGGAAAGTGAATAAGTGTTATGTTATCCCTTGTCGTTTTCAGTGATATCCTCATAAAATCACATATACCATTCAGTATACCATGCCTAGGCTAGGCTTTCATATGAGCATAGGTGAGGATTTCAAGCCTTTTCTATATGCAAAATGAAAAGCAATTTCTTTCTGCCATGATCCCAGCCTGTGTTTGTTTTGTTTAGGCATATTTACACCTACACGTATCCCTTTGCAAAAACAACAACATGGTCGGTTGGGGTTTGTCGTCTGCAGCCTAGGATATGCTGCCATTGAATGTAATGTAAATAGAGTTCGTGTAAATGTTATCAAGCAAACATTCACATAATAGGTACTCAGTACCCGTATTAAGACATGTGCATACACATACGCGCTTAGATTCTAACGTCTAACCAACCTTCATTAGGCTATAACGAAACCAACAAAAAAGAAAAACGAAATGGCAACTTTCTAAGACTTCGCATAGCATGTGTAGTGTTCTTTCCGGTATTCTTCAAGGAGTCTTTATATTCAAGAAACAATACGAGGACATCAGAGGACGCGTCTTCTTATATGGAAAATAATGACTTTGGGAACAACCACAACAATGTATGTGAATGTGGCTATGAATGGTGTGTGGTGACAAGAAAAGCACGAAGTATTCGTATATTCTCTATGGTGGTACCCATGTCTTATATGGTTTAGAGAAAAAAATGGTTTTTGGGTAAAATCATTCCAAGAAAATCTCGACGTGAAAATTTCTTAAACACCACATAAAATTGTAGAATGTTGCTATTTGTTTTAATGAAATATTTACTTTTATATTAGACTTATAATAAAGTAATCTCAAATTTCTTGAAAGAAGTTGATTTGATTAAATCTTTGTAATTCTGTTCAAAATTAATTTGACAGAATTCGAAATTTCGACTCCAAATAACTTCTTTTCCAACACCATGAAAATCAAAAAAGATTTTTATGATCACAATCACAGAAGAATTCCTTTATTTTCTCTATTATAGGTACATACGAGTACATATAGAATTTTTGCCATTTCCACGCCGAAACTAATTACAGGCATAGACAAAAGTTCGTGTGCCTTTTGTCCTTGACAGTAGGTTCCTACAGAATATTTGAGTATGCTACGAAATTCTAATGCTATATACTGACGAGAATCTTAAAAATAATGGATATGTCACCACCATGACAGTAATGCTGCGTGTGTGGATTCTTTATAATAATTTTCCACATTCTTCCATTGACATTACAAATATGTTCGCGTTGGCATCATTCTGTCAATGTCTTTGTTTCAGCGTAAGGTATATGTATATATGTATGTATGTATGTAATACAATATATTAGAATCCAAAATTGTTGAGAAAAACACACTTCCAGTTATCCGATTGAATTCATTTAAGTTTTATTTTTCAATGTAAGTCCCCTTTACTTCAATACAACGATGAGATCGTTTAATAAGATCCTGCATCCCTTTCAAAAAGTAGTCCGCGGGTTTGTCTTGAAAATGGTCCAAAACAGCATCTTTCAGTTCCTTCTCAGTCTCAAATTTTCGTCCTCGGAGGTCCTTTTTTATTTTGGGAACAGGAAGTAGTCACTTGGGGCCAGGTCTGGGCTGTACGGGGGGTGGTCAATTTCTTCAAAGCCGCATTTGACCACAGCAGCCTTGGCCGCCGCGGCGGTGTGAACTGATGCATTGTCGTGAAGAAGCAGCACCCCTTTCGCCAGTTTTCTATACCGTTTCTCCTCGATGTTGGCCAAATATGTTGGGTCAAATATTTCCCTGTTACTGATGTGCCCTCTTCCTTGAAGTCAATCATTATAATTCCCTTGGAATCCCAGAAGATGGTGGCCATAATCTTTTTTCGGCTCTGCTGCACTTTCGCTTTCTTGGGGCGCTCCTCATAAGGCCTCCTCCATTCTATGGACTCCCTTTTGGTCGTGGGATCATAGTAAAGGACCATGGTTTCGTCTCCTGTCAGAATTCTGTTGATAATTGCATCCGAGCTGGCGCGACACAGCTCCAAAAAGTCTTTCGAACATTTCATCCGCTGCTTCATTTGATCTGCTGAGAGGAGTTTCGGGATCCATCTTGCCGAGATCTTCCTCATCCCCAAATGGTCGGTAATAATTCTTTCGACGGTGGTTTTTGATAGACTTGTCCTTTCTGCAATCTCTGATAACTTTAGCCGCCGATCACTCAATACAACTTCCTCGACTAATTGGACGTTTTTTCGGTGGTCTCAGTTATTGGGCGTCCGGTGCGGGGTTCATCAAAAACATTCGTCCTTCCTCGCTTGAATTCCAAAATCCACCGGTAAATAGTCGTCATAGTCGGGATGGTGAAGAGTTGCCGTACACCGATATGAGTTCATCTCGAATCTGGGACGCCGTGTATCCTTTCAAAAAAAGGAATTCAATGACCGCGCGGTACTTGATCTGCTCCATTTCAAATACGAAATCAGAATGCGACACAAATAATTACCTAGCCGGGCCCTTGATTGCACAATTGAACTCATGTTTAGTTCTGTTATGACCGAAGAGTTGTTCTATCGAATAGCGGTAAAATGAATTCAATCGGATAACTGTAAGTGTATTTTTCTCAACAATTTTGGATTCTACGTACATATTGTCGTGCAGGGTGTCTTCAAAGTTTATGTATTCCAAATTCATTTTGAAGAGAATAATGTTCTTCTTGTCGCGTTGAGGAATACTAACCTTAAGATATTTTTTTTTTAGAAATTGACATCTTTTAAATCTTTCGTAGACATGAACTACACTGACATTTTTCGGGGATGTTAGGAAATCCACAAACGTTTTGAAAATAACATTTTCAGCCGAATGACTTCTAAAGTCCTTACCAGTCACCTCATTACGATAACAGTCATGTGTGTCACTCTGTCTATATATACTGTACCTATGTGCGAAACAAGAATGACATCGTCGAAAAAAACGATCAACATCCGCCCAGGCGCCCAAACGCTAGATTTCGCCAATTCAGACAAAATCGAACTTTTATTTTGTATGTAGTCTGTTGGTGTACGAGTATAATCGCATGTCAGACAAATGTGTATGGAACCCGCCAGGAGATTTAATTGATTTACGCTCGGCTTGTTTGATTCAAGAATATTAGAAGGTATTAATGTTAAACACACACACTGAAATGCGTTTTCGAAAACATGCTGCCTACTGTGAAGGACAAAAGCCATCCGTACTCTACTACTGTCTACTGTTTTGTCGTTCTAAATTGCGTATTATTTTGGCTGTGATGAGAACGTTCAAAAAATGATGTATAGCTTGAAATAGATTGGGAAATCCATTTCGGTTTCTCTGAATTTGATATTTTCAGAGGCTTACAGCGAAAATGTCATTAATTTCAGTATATGCATCGCTACACTTGACAATTTTGTATGTTGTAATGCGGTGCGGAACGTATAGGTAACACGCAGCCACCTATATATTTTACGCGTAATATTCATATAGGAAATTGTTCAATACGTTGAAAAACCTCAGTAAATCTGAATTTTCTTTGGAAATTCTATATCGTCTCAGCAACGAATTGTGATAATAATAAATTGAATTGAACTAATTTCGATCTGATTAATACGTTTTTGTGCAATTGGAGATATTTGCTCTCATCATTTGGTATGTATTAGAATTCTATTTAAGGAATAATAATACTCGTTACAAGGAATCGTCAACTTAAACAAAATAAATAAATATTATAATATCGTATATTAATAATAATGGGCGCGTTTTATTGTGTTTATCCCGTTTAGGTTTGGGTAGAACTTCATATAAAAAAATGACACTTACCCAGGTAAAGTTCATGCGTGCAACTACCCTACACGGGATAGAGCTTAGAGGAATAAAATGTTGATGGCGGACGCATAGGGGAAATATGAGAAAATTTGTTTTTTATTTTCAAATCAAATGTGAGAGGTTTCCTCATCATGAGAAAAAAAAATCATCTTTTGTGATAAAATTCACCAAAAATTAGCCAACGAGTATGAGTCAAAGATGCTTTTTGTTTTTTTTATACCCTTCGCCCATAGAGTGAAAAGGTATATTAACTTTGTCATGAAGTTTGTAACGCAGGAAGGAAGCATATAAAAAGTATACATTATGATCAGCATGACTTGGGGAGTCGATTGGGCGATGTCAGTCTGTCCGTGTGTTGCGACGCGTTTTACTCGGCTAATTTAAAAGCTATGAAGCAGAATATTTGCAGAAATGCTTCTTTTTGCTGCAGGCAGTTTTTATGTTTCAATCGGTAAAATCGGACAATGGGGTCATGGGGCTGCCATGCAAACCTAACTCCCAAATTAGGTTCTTCTAAAACTTTTATTTGTGCACCAATTTCAACAAAATTACACACAAACGTGTTTCTCTTGATGACACAAAACATATCTAAGAATTGATCAAATCTGACCATGGGATCATGGGGTGGCCATACAAACCCAACCCCCATTTTGGTTCTTATAAGAAACATTTTTTAACCAATTTCACAAAACCTTGAATTAATGTGTCTTTATCAAAGCAACAAAAAAGCTCAAAACAAATAGTATATCGTACTATGAGCATGGGCGTAGCCAGGATTTCGGTCAGGGGGGGGCAAGCCCAACATTTTTTTAACATCATGATTTTCCTAGGAGTGGAAATTTCCGGTCGCAGAAATATTGTTAGCAAATTTTAGAGTAGCCTGGCTTGTGGTTGGATTGGTGCACAGGGTCATGGATTCCGGACTCACCGTGAACGAATTCATTTTATGGTGTTCTTCGAACTCACAACCTGCGTGACGGACTATGATGTCGCTCAGATTGTAAACAAGGATCCATTTATGGGGATAAATAACGTTGCTGGGCGTGCTGTTGATATCAACACCTCAACAAAACAGCAGTTTAGATCTTGGAAATTGGATGTCACTCACACATCTGCGGCCCTAGTTAACTGGTGGACTGCCACGCATGTTTTTTCTTTTTTTGCTAATTTTAGAGTCAAATTTTTAAAATGGAGATGAGAATGATTTTCTTCTGCATTCTGATTACATTCAACTGGCCTCCAATATCTACCTTTTAGATCGTAGTTTGTCTATTTTCAGTGCATTTTTTAAAATCTCGGACTGCATATTCCAATTGCGAATTCAGTTTGTTTCATCTGTCACTTTCATCTTAGCAAAGTAGCATCGTCAGAATATTTATTAATCCTTTATTTATTGAAATATGGTTAACGGTTTTAATAAGATTTCCACTAAATTTATCAAAGTATTAACAGAGGCTAAATTTTATTGCTGGTATGATTCAGCTAGAAAATAAATTTGGATTTAATAACTTGAAAGACCCGCTCTGTGACTCACTTGGTTGAGTCGCACTCTACGATGCTAGTAATCTAGAGGTCCGGAGATCGAATCTCGGCGTGGTCCAAAATTTCCGTACATGTGGATGGAAATATATAGTGCTTACAACATTATATACACTCCGAAATGATATGCAATGTAACGTTGACTCGAAATTGCCTAAAAACGGCTGAATTAACGCACACAAGGGCCTACACGGTACTGAGAAGAAAAAGAAGAACTTGAAAGACACTGAAATATGAGACCCGTTCTTTACAAGGTCCTTAACTCTGGAAGGTCATGCTTATTTTTAGTACGGAAAGGTCATGCTTCGTCGATTCGACGACGCTCATTATTTAGAATGGGAAAACATCGATTTTGAGTGATTTTGTAAGGAAAATGATTTACAAATCAAATTTTCTTAATTCAATATTAATTGGCCCGAAATATATAACATTAAATTTAAAAATGAGATAAATAAAAACTAAACGTTGATGTAATTAAAAAAATGTGCTCGAATCATAAAACACATATTCTAAACACTAAACGTACTAGGAAATTGGGTTTAATGAATGAGGAGCTCAGGTATATACAAGAGGCACAGCGATCCATTTTGGGGTCCCAACACGGGTTTTCTTTCACTTCACCTATTGCGGTTTTTACAGTGGATTGAAGAATTATTTACGGTAAATTTTGGAATATCTTCTCCTCGAGTTCCCTTGATTAATTCTTATTCTATGTACGATGTCTAATTTTGACATTGAGTGCCTTCAAGCCGATTTTTATGAGTTCGAAATGCAATCTTCCTAAAATGAGGAAGAATTTTGAGCCATTTTCCTGATTTGTCGTATTTTTGTCCTAGTAAATATTTTGTCCATAATTTTTGAAAAAATAGGTCCCACATTTCAAAAATAAACATATTTGTAAATCTAGTTGTATGGACACAGACTTATCGTCGAATCGACAACCAGAAAGAAGAAATACTGGAGTTCTAAAAGTTACGCAAAGTTCATCCTTCGTCGTTTCGACGACACCAATTTCCAAAAATCCAACTTACCCTGCTTACTTCGTCTAGTCGCAATGTACCCGGCAAGTACATCCGCACGGTAAGTCTGTACGAAAACTCCGCTCCAAATAATGAGAATTGTCACGAAAAATGGGAAAAATTTGATGATGCGTAGTCGATTCGACGAAGCATGACCTTCCAGGGCTAACAAAACAAAGCTGTATACCATTTGTCACCCTTTCAGATGAAAATAAGTTGAATTCCACTAACTTCCCGAAGGGACCTAACGGTTGAAATTGTGTACTCCAGCTCAGAAGCCATGAAATGAAACAGGAAATATGGGATAGACGCAGCCACAGTAGCACACTGTTACGGACGGTTTTTACATACACGGCGGATCGTTAGGAGTGGGGCGGCCGTACATATTGTTAAAGGCGGCTTAGGGCAAGAGAATAAATTTAGGTTAAACTTACGTTGTCGCGACAATTCATCCAATATGCAATAACATCCATACTCCGATTGCGGGTGCTTGGTAGTAGTTCCTTGGCCTCTAAACCGCTGTGTGTCGGTGGAAACGTCCCAGCCTGCCAATACCTCTGTCCTGGACTGTATCATCGTCGAGACCAATGCATTGTTGTAGCTGGCGCCATTACTCCCTGCTGACACCTGAAATCAAGAAATGGACAACAAAGGATCATGATCGTAATGGGCGAAGGAATTTATACTTATCTGAGTCGTACTTCGAGAACATCACACGATTGCAGAATTTTAGTTCGCCTTTGATGATTATCGACCCCGATGACGATGGTTGTATGACGAATCTCGGTGGTTGTACTGCGCTTCCGCTCGCTTTCCTCCATTGTTTATGTTTGACTCACCTGGAAAAGACAATTACATATGTCAATCGATATGTCAATCAATAAGACAGTTAACACCAGATGATGAGTGCGTTCACATGAACGAGAAGTATTCACAATAGGAATGGAAACTCGCCGAACGAGGTGCGCAACTTACAATAGTTTGAGAATCAAGCCCGTGCCATTGACCTGCACCCCAAGTTCGAAAAGAACTAGCGGTGATTCACCGTTCGGGTAAATTGATAAAAGGGAGGATGATGACAGGATACCCTCTTTCAAATCTGGTCCGTTGGACATTAAAGGTGGGTATCCTGTGATGAAAAAGAAAATGTGCAAAATCCTGTATTACATTGGTACTAACACCGCTCTCTTTCAAATCTGGTCCGTTGGACATTAAAGGTCACGAAGGATTGCGACAGAGTCAGACACGGAGGATTAAGTGGAGAGCGCAACATTTGTTTTGGTGGATAGCTGGATGGGAATGTCGAGAGTTTGAGGAGGTCACCGAGTAACGAAGTCGACGAGCGACTTAGCCACGAACAACGAGAGCGATTTGTTGCATGAGAACAAAGCAAAACAATCAACACCTACACGGTAAATTCATGTCTCTTCAAATTCAGCAAAACCCTCTTGAAAACATTCATGTTGGTGAGACGTTTATCAAGAATATCTCCCATACAGAAATTCCAAGAGCCATGATGATCTTACTCAGCTTAGGACCGAAATGTGCACTGCCGGTAAAACGCATACCGACGCTCGATATGATTGCTGATATCGAGTATACACTGCGTTTCACTTGAATAGCACACTCTATACATTAGATTTATTTTCTCAATATCTTTAAAAAAAAATGAAGACAACAGATATTTTGTATTTTTTGTTTGCCATTTGATTAATTAGCTTTAATTTGAAATAAAAAGAATTCGAATTTTTCCAACATGTAATCTTAGAAAGAAACGAGGCTAATTTCGGGCGCGGCCGAAATTTGAATACCCTTCACTCTCCTCGGGCTAAAAGTTTTTTGGGGCAAACCTATGACTTGTATTTAATCCTTCCCCATTCTTTTCCTTCTGTTTTCGCATAATATTTGATATTGACAAATTCTGTGGCGTCGATAAAACAATATTTGTGTGAGGTTTGGTTGGAATAAGTGGTAAAATAAAAAAAAAAATCTCAGAAAACTTTATTGGGGGGATGCGGGAGCATGGCCCCATAGTACGATTCCATTTGTTTTACTTTTTTTTTGTTTTGATAAAGACGCATTGAGTTTTTTTAAATTGGTGTAGAAAAAATGTTTCTTAGAAAATCCAAAATGGGGAGGTTGGGCTTGTATGGTAGCCCCATGACTCCATAGTCCGATTATTTATCGCATCAATTGAAGTGCACTTTTACGAGTTTTGGTTGAAAGTGGTGCACAAATAAAAAAGTTGTTCGTAGAAGAACTCAATTTAGGGGGTTGGCTTTGTATGATAGCCCCATGACCCCATCGTCCGATTCCATTCATTTTTACATATGTTTTGTGGCATCAAATGAAATGCACTTTTATGAGGTTTGATTAAAATTGGTGCACAAATAAAAAAGTTTTTCCTAGAAAAACTCAATTTGGGGGCTGGTTTTGTATGACAGCCCCATGACCCCACAGTCTGATTCCATTTATTCTTACATATATTTTGTGGCATCAATAGAAACACATTTGTGTGAAATTTGGTTCAAATTGGTGCACAAATGAAAAAGTTTTTCTTAGAAGAACCTAATTTGGGGGGTTAGGTTTGTATGGCAGCCCCATGACCCCATGGTCCGATTCGATCCATTCTTACATATGTTTTGTGTTATTACTAGAAACACATTTGTGTGAAATTTCGTTGAAATTAGTAAACACATGAAAAAGTTTTTCTTAGAAAAACCAAATTGGGGGGGTTAGGTTTGTATGGCAGCCCCATGACCCCACAGTCCGATTTTAGCGATTCAAACATACAAACTGCCTGCAATGAAAAGAAACATGTGTGCAAAATTTCAGCTCGATAGCTTTTAAACTGGCCGAGTAAAACGCGTAGCAACAGACGGACAGACGGACAGACGGACAAACGGACAGACGGACAGACGGACAGACAGACAGACGGACATCGCCCAATCGACTCAGCTCGTCATGCTGATCATATATATACATATTTTATATGGTCGGAGATGCTTCCTTCAATGCGTTACAAACTTCATGACAAAGTTAATATACCCTTTACTCTACGAGTGAAGGGTATAAAAAAATGTAAAACACCAATGAAAAAACACAGGAATTCTGTTTCACTTGAATAGCACACTTTTTTTTAAACCTATTTTAATTAACTTTTTATGCAGTGAGGATAACTTATTATTGTTCAGAATACAAGTTGAGATCAATTTGAATTAAAATCAGCAATTTTAGTAATGGGTTGAGCCTCCCCCGTTTGAAATAACCTCCTAGATCCTATTAGGCAAATAATCGTACAAACTTTTGATGTAAGCAAGGGAAATGGTAGCCCATGATGGCAGAATGGCTTCAATTATTTCAGTCTTTGTTGAAAATTATTTACCAGACTCATAAACTTTTCTAAGCAGCCATCTCCAAACATTTTCTATTATGTTTAGATCCGGCGAGTATGGTGGCCAGTTCAAAAGAGTAACATTTTTGGACTCGATAAACGACTTTACGGCACGGGCAGTGTGTATTGGTTCATTGTCTGGTTGTAAAGTCCACGGCAATGGTCCAAAGAGACTTTCGAATGTCGGAAAAGCCTTTTCTAAAACACCTTGATACGACTTAGCATTCATAGTGGTGTCTAAGAATTGGAGTTCACAAGTGCCGTAGTAGGATTTGGCTCCCCAAACCATAACGCCGCAAACTCGACTGTGCAAACGATCCAACTGGTGAGTCTCCTTCCTTAAATCATAAAAATAACAGTTATATCCATCGGGCCCTTCCAAATTAAATTTCTTCTCATCAGAAAAAACAACGCGATATCACTCTTTGGTCCATGACATGTTGGTACGCGAAAAAGTCAACCGAGCTTGTTTATGAGGGGGTTAAGAGGTGTTTTTTTTTAATTTTAGACGCTTTAGGTCTTCAGCTTTTGAATTAGCACGCCATACAGTTGTTTTACTCGCACTGAGACCAACTTTTAACCGAATTTTGTCCACAGAATCATATGTGAAATCGATGCTTCACGCAAAATAGATCACTTATCTGCATAAGAGCGTACACAGCTCACTCTGCTCGCTTTTGAAGCAAATTGGTGAAAAAAGGTAACGGTAAATTTGGAGAGTATAATTTTTCTTTTGGGGAACCCACACCAACAAGACAAAAAAAAGTACTAGCAAAGTCATAAGAATATTGATATATAAGCAAATTACAATGAAAAAACGGAATGTGCTATTCAAGTGAAACGCAGTGTATCATGTCTCGTTTTGCTGATGAGAACGTTAAGAAACAAATGCGTGCACATTTAACGTATTTAATAATAACGAATCACATCAAAACAAAGAGAAAGTTTAATCGGATTGAGAATTTTCTTGTTTCTGCAGCTAAAACGACTGCTCAATTTCTCAAGCCACATCCTGAGATTTTTGTTTCAAACAGCGATAAGGGCAACATTACCATCGTTGCCAACAAACAAGAATATGATGCAAAAATGGATGAATTTCTCTATAACACCGACAATTTCGAAATTTTGCTATCTGAGCCAACAACGTCTCTACAGAGAAAAAATAATCGGTTGATAAGTCACTTGAGGATGACCCCAGCGCAGCACTAGAGATACTCAACCAAATTGTGTCTACTCCACTACTAGCCAACGACATTAAAGTTAGACGTTTAGGAAAGCCAAAACCGGATTATAAGCGACTTCTGAAAGTTATGTTACCTAATCGAAACATAGCTCTACAAATCTTAGGTAAGAAACGTCACCATAAAGATTACTTAGAGCATAAAAGCGTCAAAATTTTTAGTGATCTTACAATCACTCAACGCAATCACTTAAATTCGCTTCGTTCACAACTCGACGCGCTCAAAACAACAGATCCACGAGCAACAATAAAGTACACTTACTCTCTCTCTAGTTCCTGTCAACCCCTTGTGGGGCATAGGGCATTAACTACGCCTACTCTCCACCTCGTTCTGTTTTGCGCCAATGGCGCTAGCTGTGACCATGTAAGATTTAGCGTTTTCGCCTCGCTTGTTACCGATCTTCTCCATGTGTTCCTTGGCCGTCCAACACGGCGTCTTGCTCCGGAATCCTGTGGATTCCAGTTCAGGGCCTTTTTTGCGATGTTATTGGGCCCTCTTCGGAAGGTGTGACCTATCCATTGCCACTTAAGTCTTTTGATCGAAGTGCCTATCCTTTCTTGGCCAGTTATAGTGAGGAGATCCTCGTTCGAAATGATCTCCGGCCAACGAATATGTAGAATGCGCCGTAGACACTGATTTACAAAAGTTTGCAACTTATCAGTAATCTCTTTGGTCACCTTCCAGGTTGAACAGCCATATAGCAGCACGGATTTCACATTGGAATTGAAGACTCGAAGTTTGGTGCGTCTGGAAATATTGTTGTTTAGCCAGAAAGGAGTCAAATTGAAGAAAGCCGCCCTAGCCTTGTTTATCCGTGATTTTACATCAGCATCCGCTCCACCATCTGCTGTAACTACGCTCCCGAGATAGCAAAATTCATCAACTTTTTCGACTGCCTGTCCCGAAATACAAATTCCGCTTTGCCCCCCTGGATATGTGCTCAAGAACTTAGTCTTGGCAGCATTGATTTTCAGCCCCGCATTACGACTTGCGCAATTTAGAGCTTCTGTCATTTGAGCGACATCATCCGTATTAGTTGATAGAAGACAAATGTCGTCAGCGTAGTCAAGATGTTGAAGGTGATCAAACAATTTCCATCTGATACCTTTGTTACGATGTAATTGAAGTGCGGAGCCGAGTACATCACTAATGACAATAAGGAAGAGAATAGGTGACAAAATGCAGCCTTGTCTCACTCCACTGTGCACCTCAAAAGGATCTGAAAGCTTGCCCTTATGCAAGACGTGACATTGGGCTCCATTGTAGGATTCCTTAATGATGGAGATTATCTTATCTGGAATATTTCGTCTTCGTAAGGCATCCCAGATGTACTGACGATCAACACTATCGAAGGCTTTTTCAAAGTCGATGAACATGAGATGTAATGGGGATCTCCACTCCGCGGATTGCTCGATGATAATACGGAGGGTGTTAATGTGGTCGCTACAGGAGAACCCTTCGCGAAAGCCAGCCTGTTCATCGTTCAATGTGCTATCGACTTTTTCCTTGATTCGTCCTAAAACAATCTTAGCCATCAACTTGGAAATTGCAGGAAGTAGGCAGATCCCACGCCAATTATTACAATTCTTCAGGTCACCTTTCTTCGGAATTTTAATAATTAGGCCCTTTTTCCACTCACTGGGAAGAGTTTCAGTTTCCCAACACTCTCGGATTAAGGGAAGAAGAATATCCGCTGTAGCGTTAATGTCCGCTTTTAAAAATTCTGTCGGAATTCCATCAATCCCCGCGGCTTTACCGGCGTCCATTGATTTAATAGCGTCTATTAGTTCCTTTTTGGATGGTGGACCGGAACTAATGCCGTCTATTTGAGGGACGTCTTCTGCTGGCAACGAAGATACACTTGTAGGCCCGAAAGTGTTATTCAGGACCTCTAAAAAGTGTTCTCTCCATCTTTCTAGCTGTTGTTCTTCGGTAACGAGCAGAACACCTTCCTTATCTTTCACAGGATGTTCCGTTAATAAAGATCTGCCAGTTAATGGCTTAATAAGTTTGAAGAGTGTTCCACTGTCACCGCGGAGAGCCGCATCCTCTGCTTCCTTCGCAAGTGCGTTGATATTGTTACGCTTATCACGTCTTACACTTCTCTGAACGCCTTTTTGAAGCGAACGGTATTCAGCTCTGTATCGTTCTTTAGCAGAGTCGTCAGCAGCTGAGTTAATCTGCTCCTTAACTCTCTTGCGTGCTGAGATAAGAGACCAAGTAGAGTCGCTAATAAATGGTCTCCTACCGCGATCCAATCGTCCTAAAATTTCTTCGCCACATGCAATAAATGAATCCTTAGCGACTTTCCATCTATCTTCAATTGTCGGATTCTCATTTGGTGGTGGTGCATTAGCTTTTTCGTGCAAAGCGGTGGAGAACGCACGCTTGATTGATGGAATTTTGAGCTTCTGCACATTATACCTAGGGCAAATATTTGCACGGTTAGGACGCTGGATTGCTGCCGTTCGTAAGCGCATTTTTGCGATGACAAGATGGTGGTCACTGCCAATATCAGCACCACGTTTCGCCCTAACGTCCAGGACACAGTTTCTCCACGTTTTGGAAACAGCAATATGGTCTATCTGGTTCTCAGTTCTGCCATTTGGAGAAGTCCAGGTTGATAAGTGGCAATCTTTGTGTTTAAACAGAGTCCCACCAATGACGAGCTGACGAGAGTTACAAAACTCTATAAACATCTCGCCATTCTGGTTTCTGTCACCTAACCCATGATTTCCCATAAGATGTTCCAATCCTTGGTTATCTGACCCGACTTTAGCGTTGAGATCCCCCATTATGATTTTAATGTCACCTCTGGGAGCCCTATCAAAGGTGTCGCCAAGTCGTTGGTAGAAGACGTCTTTATCAGCTTGATCAGCTGGTTCGGTTGGTGCGTAACACTGAATTATCGTGATATTTCGTACTCTGGATTTGAATCGGGCGGTGATAATACGGTCGGAAACTGGTTTCCAATCGATAAGGGATCGACGTGCATCCCTTGTCAGTACACTTACGGAGTACCTAAAATTGTGCATGGTCCACCTGCAAAAAACTGACCGATCTATCAATATACTACCAAAATACTCGTGGACTATCAGGTAAACTTAGTGATCTACGACAATCTCTATTTAATGAACATTACGACATTGTAATATTTACCGAGACATGGCTTACTTCGAATCATTTTACATCTGAACTTGGATTTAATAATTTCAACGTTTATCGACAAGACCGTAATGAACTAACATCTTTAAAAACTAAAGGCGGTGGTGTGCTTATCGCTGTTAACAGCAAATTACATTCAAAAATTCTGAATTGCATTCACTGTGACGTCGAGCAACTTTTTGTTTTGATTGAAATGCCATCTTCTCAATTGATCATCTCGTCAGTTTATTTACCCCCGGATGCACCTGTTGAAAAATATACAAAGCACACTGAAGATGTTACAACTCTAAGCGAGAAGTTTCCGAAAGCACGACTTATAATTACTGGGGACTACAATTTACCAGCTATAAATTGGGATCTTCAGCTCTGGACATCTAATGTAATATCTCATAGTGCAAGCGAAATTATCCAAGCATTCTCGTTTTTAAATTTGTTTCAAGTTAATTCAATACCAAATTGTAACGATAAAAAGCTTGACCTAATTTTTTCATCTGATGATTGTAATATTGTTGTATCCACATCTGTAGTGCCTTTAGTTACTGTAGACTCATATCATCCTCCACTTGAAGTAAAACTCACTGTAAGTAAAACAGAACATAGAAATTCTACATCGATCGATTTCTTTAATTTTAAAAAAGCTGATTATGATGTCATTAACAACGCGTTAAGTGAAGTTGATTGGAAAGCTTCTTTAGAATACTTGAATGTCGATGACGCGTTGACTCGATTTTACGAAATTTTAAATAATATAATTCGGAAATTTGTTCCTAAATCTAACACGCATAATAAGAGATATCCTGCATGGTTCTCAAATCATCTAAAGTACCTTATTGAAGAAAAAAAATGCGCTCATATAAATTACAAAAAGTCCGGCTCAATAGTAGATTATAATATATTTTCTAGTTTGCGATCTGAATGTAAAACTCAATTACGTATAGATCATAAGTCATATCTGTTTAGAATTGAATCCTTAATTCCTCAAAACTGTAAATTTTTCTGGAACTATGTAAATTCTCTTAAAACCAGCAACTCTTTCCCATCCACAATGTGCCTTGATGAATTTTATAGTTCGGATGAGTCAACCATTGCAAACCTATTCGCTTCTCATTTTTCTGAAATATATAGTTCCTCACCTAACCATTATGAGCCTCCTGCCACAAATAATAATATTAATATATCTAATTTCTCTATTACAGCAGATGCGTTATCATATAAACTTTTATCTATAGACGTGAATAAGAGTGCGGGACCTGACGGAATACCGCCAATTTTCTTGAAAAACTGTTCTTATCATTTAGTTTCTCCTCTAGTTTATATTTTTAATGCATCCTTGTTATCGGGCTGTTTTCCTAAAATATGGAAATCTAGCTATGTTGTCCCTGTATTCAAATCTGGCGATAAATCAGATATAAGAAATTACCGCCCAATTTGTATTTTGTCTACCATACCCAAAATTTTTGAAAGTTTGCTAACAGATTATATCACCCCTCTTATAAGACCTCTAATTATAACAAACCAGCATGGATTTTGCAAAAATCGTTCAACAACAACAAATTTAATTCAATTCCATGATTACATTATAAAGGCATTTACTTCTTTCAATCAAGTACACACGATATACACTGACTTCAGTAAGGCTTTCGACAAAATAAACCATGAACTTTTATTTCGGAAACTTAGAAACATTGGTTTCAATGGATTAATTTATAAATGGCTTTGTGACTATATCTCAGACCGTTCGTTGGTAGTAAATTTTCTTGGATGCTATTCTGGGGCATTTACACCGACATCAGGCGTACCTCAGGGATCTCATTTAGGTCCCTTATTGTTTCTTATATTCATCAATGATGTTAACATGATATTTAAAAATGTACAATTTTCGTTATTCGCTGATGATTGTAAGATTTTCAAAGCCATAAACGCTGCTGATGACATATCTGTACTACAGTCTAATATTAACGACTTCTATATATATTGCGTCAACAATAGTCTGGATCTAAATATTAACAAATGTCATTATATAATCTTCAATCGTACCCAAACCATATATTCTCCTAATTATACTATAAATGGTAAGCCACTTACCGAAGTTGATTCAATTACAGACTTGGGAATAGTTTTTGATAATTCACTCACATTTGTGGATCATATAAATACAATTGTAAGGGAGTCATTCAGAGTCTTAGGTTTCATTATGAGAAATACAAGAGAATTCTATAATGTAAACACCTTGAAATATCTTTATTTTTCACTAGTACGAAGTAAACTTGACTATGTGTCTGTCCTATGGAGTCCGTACTATAAAATTCATAAAGACGCTTTGGAAAATGTTCAAAACAGATTCTTGCGCATTGTTGGCCTTAAATTAGGTTATAGATATGAGGATGTGGATTTTGGTGAAATTCGTTCTATACTGAAGCTGTCATCATTAGAAGCGCGTAGAGATTGTTTTGATGCCATTTTTCTATTCAATCTGGTTAATGGTATTATTGATGTATCAGATCTTCTCGCAGAAATCACAATAAGAGTTCCATCCAGATCAACTAGATGTAATGATTTATTCTTCTTAAACCGATGTAGAACAGTTTATTGTCAAAACTCTCCAATAGAGAGAATGAAACGAATAGGAAACCGTATATCGAATAAACTAGACCTTTTTAATACTAATATTAATGCGATTAAACATGAATTTATCAATCTGTAATAGCTTGTCTTTTTCCAATACTTTCAGTTATATTTAATTTTCCTTAAAGCTGTTTATTTTCTTTGTTTTAATATTTCCATAATTTTTGAATTACTTAGTTATGTAAGTTTTGAATATCTATTGTGTTAAATTATGTTATTATTATAAATGGACCAAACGTCCGTATAAATGAAATAAATAAATAAATAAATAAATAAGTACATTGTGCAACAAACATAGGCAATATATAACATCGCAAGAAGCATCAAGTCTCATACTCGTATACTGCAATTCCACCTCGCATTTTCGGACAAATTAAAATTCATAAGCCTGAAAGGGCAATACGACCTATTGTCTCTACGATAAACCCAGCATTTTACAAGACCTCGAAGTTTCTCGCTAACATTCTTCGAAAATCGTTTAAGTCAAACTTTGGTCTGAAGAATTCCGCTGAATTTGTCAAGAAAGTGATAAAAAGGACGATTCCAAAGGATCACATACTAATATCTTTTGATGTGACAAACTGTTTCACAAATATACCTACGGAATTAGCCTTAAGGATTATTGAAAGAGACTTTGAACGTTTTGTCAGTCAACACAGAGAAATTCCAAAAAAGGAATTTATGAATCTACTTCGATTTTGCCTTATAGACTGTAACTATTTCGCATACAAAGACCGATTTATGTCGATGAAATCTGGACTTTTTATGGGTTCTAGTTTGGCACCGATATTGGTTGAACGCGTTTTAGATGACCTAATTGGTGAAGCATTACTCAACGTCGACTTCATCCCACTCTTTTGGCACTCCTATGTTGATGATCATATTACGGCTATTCCCGGGGATAAAATACCGCAAATGCTGGATGCACTTCATGCATATGATTCCAACATAAGATTCACATATGAAGCTGAACAAAACGGGCAACTTGATTACCTCGATCTCACTCTTCATCGAACAACACACCAGAGAGTAATAACTAATTGGTTTCATAAACCTATTGCTTCCAATAGGTTGTTGAATTACTATTCCACCCATCCAACGAAAATGAAGACCAATACGGCGAAATCTTTAAAATAAAACTGCTTTGAATTTACCATAATAAAATCTCTGTTGATTAGGTGATGATATAAAACATGATAAAATTAGGCCTACCCTTTCCCGAGCTTCACAGCTTCTTCACAGTGAGCGTAGCGAGTAGGAGGTGAAGCCCCCTAGTCACTATAACTATAAGTAGCCATACCGCGTAGTCCTCCTCTATTTTTTAACGTGTGGGGATTAATTTAATCTTTAAAAATGTCTTAACAAACAAAACGAAATCGATATACAGTGAAACCTCTCTTAACGGACACCCCTCTAGAGCGGACACCCCTCGAAACGGACATTTTCAAAAAGTCCCGATTTTTATTTATACTATGTCAGTTCAAATGACACCCCTATAACGGACACCCCTCTTACGGACGCGGACAACCAAATTTCGATCCCCGGAGACAATTTTACGTATTTTACGGATTTTACCTCTACTGAACGGACACTTTTTGTTAAACAAAGTGATAAAAATTACTTTACGTATTCATACTGGTAAAATCCTTTGAAAATTGTCATTTATAGAAGAAAGCTTTAATATTCGTCATGGAATTGATGAAGGCAAGCTAACAGACGAAACATAAGGGTTTGCTTTTACTACAATCCTATCATAAATACTTTAGGAATAACTACAAAATTGCTTTGCATTATTTCTGGCACTAAATTTTTGAATATTTTCTTAGTGAAAGTCTGCTCACGATAGGCATACACTGAAATTATAGATCCATATAGTCCAGTGCAGTCTGGCTATGTGATTGCCCGGATATGAGAAAATATTTTGTTCAAAAAATTGACACCATGAAATTTGTCCGGCAATGGAAGGTTTCCTTCTTTTATCTGATACAATATCACCAGAGACACAGTACTTGCAGCCTTAATAATGTCTCTTGTATGAATATGTATTTTACTTTTCACTGATTGTATTCGGACACTACAACGGACAACTGTGGTAGTCCCGTGGTTGTCCGTTGTAGAGAGGTTTTCCCGCCCTTCAAAGTTTTGTAAAAAAAAACACTTTATGTATTTCGTACCCATGCTGCTACGAAATAATATTTGTGTAAAAAAAAGCGAGAAAAAAGTCCATAGATGTATACAAGTATCTAATACTGAATAATTTAGTATCAACTTTGAAGAGTGCTCAATATTTCTGCAAACATTACAAGCTTTCGGATCGAACGTTTACAGGGAAATTTCCGATAAATCTAGAAAACATACATCATGTCATGTTTGTATATGTGTAAAATTTGAATATGAAATATTTCATTCCTGATTGACACATTTAGGGATGAGCGAATTGATCAAGATGATGTGATTTGTACACTCCTTTCCATACTCACTGATTGCGATTCATATAGAAATGTATAGAGATACGGAGAGCATGGCAAAAATCAATATATATGTATATTCCAGAGATATCAGATCTATATCCTTCTCACATAGAGTTTATATATTTCATGTCAATAAGGAAGAAAAATGTCAAACAAATTTTCAATGATGAAAATCTAAACGACAGAATGTGAAATCCTGAATGCCTTCTCGCTCAAATCAAACATTTTAGAATTTATGAAGTTAAAGTAATTTTATGAGTGCAAAATACATTCATTTATTGGCGTATAGTAAATGTTATCTAAACTGCCGATATTAATATCGCACTGTTTCTAAATTATTTCTTGCTAAAAGCTTTTCGCACATATGGCGTGAAAATCCTAAAATATAATATAATTTTGCCGTGAATTTGTTCAATGAACACTCCATAGAATTGATTAGGGGTTTAAATCGTAAATGAAAATGCAATGGATAACGGCATTGATGCGTTTTATGTTTCCTATTAGTGTGCATTAGCGAATAGTCAGTATGTCATGACCAAATGCGGTTCACTGGAAATTATAAAATGTGCGATGTACGTATAATTAACTGGCTTCATAGACCTTATGGTTTTAATTGATTTTTTGAAAATAACACGAGTTTTTTTTATATTTTTTGAATTTACAAAATAAATGTACATAAAATGAATTTATTACATACTATGCTATGCATTTGCATTTTCACCAAGGCAAGTTCTAGTGATTCTAATAAAGTGGAATTACAGCAGGCGTGGAGACTTACATGATTGAGAAAAATCTCCAGAAACGAAAAGCCTAATTTCTAAATTTGATAAATCTGTAATGAATATAATTTTGGTAACTACATAAATATAGAGTGTCTATCTACATATTTATTATCAAATATGAGACGACGAGAAATTAATAATATCGTCGGCTTAGAGGTAAAAGTGACCAACTAACATTTTTCAAATTGTTCAGGAGAACAAAAAAAAACAAATTTTCGTGTCTTAAAAATCGAGGTTAGCAAATTCAAAATAGAAGACTATTGAATTTTCATTTAGAACTGAAGACCACTACATCCATACTTTTATTCGAATTTTAAACTTTCTACAGATGGGTCAATTTTAAATTTTCGCACTTAGTCATTTTTACCTCGCAAGACTTTTTGTTTGGAAGTATTTAGTGATTTAGTCTATGTATCAAATCATCCAGAAATAACATTTGTACTGTACTTTCGGAATGTAGGTGAGGTCAAATTTAACCCTTCTGTCGGTACCTACTTCAATATGCATATTCTATACCCAATAGGTCTGGCTGGACCTATGGAGAATTTTTTTTTTGATTTTTTAGAAACAGTGAAGTTTTTATCCGTAGAGTCATTCTGCTAATTCTAAACTAGCATTTTTAAACAATAAGCATTTAAATCATTTTTGTAGATATTCTGGGAACGTTTTTAAGTAGACATATTTCGAGATGGTATTAGTACAAACATGTTTTCTCCTCATTTTATTCGTTTTTGCCTGCTTATTTTCATGGCGTATTTGTAGGAAGCTTTATCGTATTTTCAAATTCCATTATCTTTGGGGAAATATTTAGGGATTCGTTAGTAGATTTTACCCCGATATTAGTCTGCAGATTTAGGGAAATAAATAGAAAGAAACAGGGAATATTCAAGCGCGAAAATCATTTCATTCTAAATTTTTCGTAAATTTCCCGATCAAATCTATTTAGAATGACGCTAGCAAGTCACACATGCTTAGTCCTTACCATTACAAAGGAGATAAAACGTTTTGAATTTCCTAGAAACAAATTTCAGTTCATTAGGTGATGTTATTAAATCTGATAAATTTGGGCATTCCCTTTTTTCGAACATCGCGGCTTCTTAAGGAAAACTACATCACAGATAGATGAAATTTAATAGAATTTTATATTTTCACTTTTCAACTGGAGAGAAAAATGGGGTGGAAAATTATAGGTCTAGCCAGACCTATTGGGTATCAGAAAACACTATAAATTGAAATTCGTCAAAAACATGCTCAAAACTTCAAACGATTTTTTGTTATCGAATTTATGTTGTATTCAACTAAAAAGGTTTTATTTTTTAATAGATTATGGGCGGAATTCATAGTCCCCACTTAAGTAATAAGCATTCCCTTAAGGAATAAGGGCTTTCTCTATATAAGTGAGCCCTTACTTAAGGGAGCTTCGTATTCATAGACATCACTTATTAGGGCGTTGCCTCATTAAATAAACGATTCACTTATTTGCCATATCTATTGAAAGTGACAAATAAAATATAAAAAAATACCAAGTAAATTCAAAATTTTAAAAAAATTTCAAAGTGTTTGAATAAGGATATGTCAAAAAATATATGAGTTCATATAAGGTTACTAGATATGAACCTTAACGAATAAGGGAACCCTTTAGGAAACCCTTAAGCGTTTGCTTATTGAGTGACTATGAATAGCGTCTGTCCCTTAAGGGTTCCCTTAAGTATAAGTGAGGACTATGAATTCCGCCCTATGATTATAATTATTGTAAGATTTTCAATGCACAGTAGTAGTAAACAAACATTTTTAATTAAAAATTAATAATTATAATAATTAAAATAATAATTAATTGCGGATCATAATATTATCGTTTTTTATAAACAGTTTTCTTAAAATAAAAATTAATAGAAAAAAAAAAGAAAATCTTAGTCTTTCGCTTTCACTATTCTCGATTGCAACCGGTATACTGTTGTACCATTGCACCACTTCTTCCAGAACAACCCGTTTGATGCAGAGGTCCAGTAAATCCCTCTTTTTTGCAGCACTTATACCTTCATGGGAGTTGTAAGCAGGCACAATTTCATTACAGGGAGTTTTGACATTTTAGGCACTGCTTCTTTTTAGGAACGAAGAAGGATAAATTATATTCTGTGCAGAAAATGTGTCTATACTGGCAGAAACGTTGTCTTTTTGACACTCCTCTTCATACAGACGGTGCATTAAATGCATGATGTTTAACTTTCCCTATAATTACTTCTTATTGGACGTTTTGCTAATATAATGCTCTATTAATTGGACTATCTCTCTATGTGATGCTTCACCCTAGCGACATCCTCCGAAGAAGTCTTTCTTACCTCTCTTATCTTCGCCATTAAATGTCCTAAAGGATGGTTAGTAGCTGGTTAGTGCAGTGTTGATCGATGCATTTGAAATACCGTACACAATTTTTTTTTTTTAATCAAATTAGAGTTTGTAAAACCTTCTTTAAAAAGAACATTGTGAATTTCAAATGGATTGTGATTTGATGCATTCTGTGATTGAGCGAAAAATGAAGCGCCCAAATATTTTTAATATGAATGAGTTGAAAAGAATTTTCGAAGAGGCAAGCACAAAGAAGCCTTACGAAACAAGTGAAATTATGTTTGGCAATTTCGCTGATTTGAAAACATTACGTGCTTCCATAATAAAAAAGCGGAATGCAGACGAAGACGGGGAAATAGTTAACTGGCTAAAAATAAAAAGACTTAAATTCAACAATAGAGAGCAAAAGAAATTAAAATAACAGGCGTGACATTGGACTAAGGCCGCAGATGTGTTAGTGACATCCCATTTTCAAGATCTTAACTCTTTTTTTTTTTTGGTGTTGAGATCAACAGCACGTTCAGCAGTGTTGTTTACTAATTAACTTGAAAAATAAATAAAAAACATAATCTTACAAGAATTGTAATTGAAGAAGTAAAACACTATTAATGTTTTTTTGTTGAATGCAACATGTACACATATGGACAAAAAAATAAGTACACCCAAATAATTTTTTCTTCACACTACAGCGGTTATTAAAGTCAATAAAAATCGTTTGATGATAATTTGTTCCCTAATTGGAGAGGAATTAAATAATATATACACTTACCATTTAAAATAAAACTAAAAAAGGCTGGACAAAATAATAATTACATTGTAACTAATTCAATTCAAACTAGTTTTAAATCAATCTGCTTGCTCCAATTCGTCGAGAATTTCGTTTCTTTTACTATTTCTCGACATATTGTCCATTATTCTCCAGAAAAAATCCGTTCTTGTTGAGTTACTGGCGGAATGGTACCGTATACCAAGTTACTTCAAGAAAACCCAATGTCTCTCAACAAAATTTCGAGTGAATTCAAGTTTGGTAAACGACTTCATTAAGAAAAAATGATACTTCATTTTCATGAAGCTGCTCCTCTTTTTCGGGTTCCTTGTCATTGTTGTATCCTGGTTTTTATAATGACTATCTATTTCGATTATTACAATATAGTAAATGCAATAAAAATCAGGAATAAAATGGTGCAAGAAGGTGTACTTATTTTTTTGTCCATATGTGTAACTGATAACAAAAGTTTTGAGATGTAAAAATTAAAAAATCTTAAATATAAAGAATTATGTATTATCGCAACGAAGTTTTTTTAAATACGAATACGAGTTGGTTATAAGCTTCGACACAATTTGCATAATGTCTATTAATTTTAGCTTCACAATCGTGGAAGATTCTTTTTTTAAAATTAATATCTTGAAAATATCTTGTGCTATTCTTAGGTTTTAATTATATTTAGATCTAGGGAATCATTAAAGGAAAACTATAATTTTTGAGGTAAAAATCACCAAGTGCTGCACATGGTTATTTTTACCTCAAACATTTTCTGAAAATTTTGCAGTTAATCAATTTTTATTTTCTATAACTTCTGATTTACTTATTTTACCGCCTCAATATTTTAATGACAGATGCGGGACATAAAAGTAATGCAATTGGCGTAATAAAACGATTTTTGCGAAAAATGCACTTAGTCACTTTTACCACTAGGCAATCGTATAACCGCTTTAGGTATGTACTTATCAATTTTATTCAAGTTCTGTCAACTACACAGAGAAAAAAATCGTTATAAAATCAAAAATAATAGCTATGCTTCAAACATTTTCAAATATGATTTGGATGATTTGGCTCCATATACGTTTACGTTTAATTCAAAAATGTTTAATTTTGAATCAATAGTGGAAATATTAAAGTGATTCTTGTACTTTCAAAATTGCTGCAAGTCAAATCAAAGTTGAATATCACTTTATTTTCAAAGTGATTTCAGTTTATTTTAAAAGTGATTTCACTTTAAATTTAAAATGGTTTGATTATAAGACTAAAAAAGTAAAAAAGTGAAAAAATATTTTTTTTGTTTTTTTGTTTTTTTTTTTTAATTTTTTTTTATTATTTTATTTTTTTTTTATTTTTTTTTTTATTTTTAACAATATTTTAAAAACTTTATTTTCTCACTTTGCTTCTACTGGGAATCGAACCCGGTACCTCTCGTTTCGTAGTCCTACTTCCTACACCTAAGCTAACGGAAATTACTAGCACTGAACAAAAAAGCGGCGGGCTTATGTACTTGTGACGGACACAGCCTTCAAAATGAAACAACTTTAAAACAAAATTTAACATACAGTAGAACCTCGATTATCCGAGGTGGACGGGGTTGGACCCCCCTCGGATAATCGAAATAAAGAAATAATTTATACATCTGATGGGAAATAAATGTACATATAGCGTACATGTATAGATATAAAAGTTGTATTTTGCTAATAATTGTTGTTTTGGGGTATTTGCTCACATCTGGGCTACGTAATTGCGCCAGTTTTTTATATTTACAATATCTGAAGAAGTTTCTGAAGGGCTGTTCCTCAACATATTTCAGAGCAGTCTCTAGAGCTTCAAATCCTGATTCGTGCCTGACCTCTTGATCGCTTTCATTGAATTTTCCCCGACAATCATTTCTAAAATTTCGTCATCCCCGAGAATATTTTCTTCGTCATCATTTAAGACCCAATGTTTGACATTTTTTAGAGGCATCTAAACCGGGTATTTGATTCGCAATCCAATACACGTCAACAGGAGCTCCTTCTACGTCTTCATTTTATTTTTCGAGGATTTTATTCCACGATTTTTCAAAGGTTGAACACTGGACTATGGCTTTCCAAGCTTCAGCACAACAAAAAACCCCATTTTTTAAGTTAATATTTTTTAAAAGTTCTTGTATGTTCTCACCTTGTACAATAGAAAGTCTCCATAAATGTATGGCGATCATTTCCCCATTTGTACACTGAAAAGTCTTTGCTTAAAATAAATAAATAAGCATTTTTGTAAGCAAAGACTTTTATTGTAACAAGAAGATACATCTTTAATCAGGAAAAAATATTCCTTGGCTGTTTCTTGTTGTTTTTAGCAAATGATTTTTTTCAGTGTAGCCAACTCCGAGGTACTTGTGCGGCCACTTGCGAAAGGAAGATGTGCATATAAACCCGTTGCAATTTTATTTTTGTTACATTTTCCGTATATAGGTACATATTAGGGATGAGCATCGAACATCGATGTTTCGAAAACATCGATGTTTTTGGTCCGATGGTCGATGTTTTTACCATCGATGGTTTTGCGTCGATGTTTTTTACCATCGATGGTTTACGTTTCGATGGTCGATGGTTTTCACCATCGATGGTTTTCAACTATCGATGTTTTTTTCCTCAGCATATTTTTTTTCAACTCAACTTTGTCTTTATAGGTGTATAGAAATACCTTCAAACAGCCCAATCAGGAACAAATGTGAATCCATCGTAACATACAACATGCAATCCATCTATCGTGAACACTGTATACACAAAAAAGAGTGTCTTTCTTTATACGCCCGGTAGGGCACAATTTCCAAATGTGGTTTCGCCCTGGAATAGTTTCAACCTTTGGTCTGGGCCAAATATCAGTGTCCTAAGGTTTAAGCGGGCCGCAGAATAAAAAAATTGAATACGCGTATTGAAACCTATGTATTTTTGTAATTTAATATCAGAATGTTTCATTTAAAATGTGACTATTAATCTAAGTCAGTAGCTCCTATTACGTCCTATAGAAATTACATCTTTTGAAGATGCTCTTCAAATAAATTGAGAACCTTAGATAAGAAGTTAAAACGCTAACATTATTTGTGAATTAATTTCCGTCAAATTTTGGACAGCTGATCCGAACATTGTGGAACCGGTCATAAACATCCAGAGGAAGCCCAAAACAACCTTGCGAGCGAAAATTCTTAGTCTGAGTTACATCAAGTCCGGTCAGAAAGAAAGGCTCAAAATAGACAAAAATTGGTTCTGTGATGAGGTGTGAAACAAACGCATGTAACAGTAAAGCTTAATAAGCTAAAAGGGAAAAATTCTGTACTTGGGCTGAAATGGCCATATTTACAACATTTCACGTTCAGGTGATTTCCTCATCAAATATACGATTTCGGTGCTTTAGAACTTCGTACCTCAAATAAATCTCAGCCCAAGATGTTTTTGTCCAATAACCTGAAGGATGCGAACGCGAGTTATATTGCAACGTGCCATCAGAGAGCTGGCAAGTTCGGCTAATACTAAAAAAAATGGACCGAATTTCGGAGCAAAACAATTTCACGAAAAGGCTTAACGTTTTCTTCCACAAAAAAAGGATGCATTAAGCAAATGTAACTCAAATAATCGTCGGCGATTTTTTTAAGCGTGCATAAGCCACCGACTTCTTGGCGAGTTTTAGTAAATTGTTGAAATGAGTTCAATAGCTCGAATTTGTGCTGCCACACATTTTTTAAATTAAGTTCTTCGACTTGGCTGCGGGCCGCGAGTTTGATATGTCTGCTCTATGCGGTGGGTTCTGGGTACGAATGCAAAAAAAACTCAAGGAGAAGAGTTATATTCTGGTGGGTGGGGGAGGCATTGAATGAAAACCATAGTCAGCTTAATTTTTGATATTAAAGTGATTATTTTTTTGAGTACTCAAAAAACCCAAAACATCGATGTTTTTGGTTCGATGTTTTCTTACCATCGATGGTTTCGTCTCGATGTTTTTTCGATGGTAACCATCGATGTTTTTCTTTCGATGTTCATCTCTAGTACATATGCGTTAATATTTAAGTTTTCTTATCAAAATAATATTCATGTGTGCATTGTATTTTAAGTTTTACGCTTTTAACTCAGTTAATTCAAAATTGACCAAGGTTAAAGCATCGGTTAATTGAAAGATACCCGATCTTAATTTAACCTCGTTTAATCGGTCCTCGGATAATCTGGGTTGTACTGTATTTAAATCTATGTTTCAGTCAATTTTGAACAGATCATTAAAGTGAATCATATTAAATTTAATATAAAACTATTTGTTTTTAAAATGATTTATTGATGTGCTCCAATTTTGTTTTTAATATGCTTCACTTCAAATTTAAGTGATGTTTTTTTTCTCTGTGTACTATTGCGCGTATACCAATTTATTCATTGTGCTAATATTATGCCAAAAAAATGCATGCTCGTTCTTATACCCTGCGCCAAAACGCATTACAACAATCATCCCAGTCAAACCCAAAACAAAGAATCGAGAGCCCTGGTTCAAGCTTTCTCTGCACCTGCAATATGGGTTTTTCGGGCTTCAATCTCTGCGTTACAGTTCAGATGCAATCTTTGTTTGTTTGGTAAACAACAATAAAATAAATTCATTTCGCATATGTAATTCCAAACTCATTCACTGTCATCTTTAATTGTGCCATTACGTATGTACCTCTGTATATTTTTGTCTCTGATGTGGTCTTGCACGATAAAAAAGATTTTTTGATATGAAACAAAAATAGATGGCTGCACTCTTATCATTGTCATTTTCTTTTCTTATTTACGTACATATCTCTATATATCTACAGGGTTATTGGTTAAGTCGACCTATTCCCTGCAACACGTTATAATAGGGTCAAAATGCAACAAAATGATGCCATAAATGTTAGGCCGATTTTCAATGGTCACTGAGATATATGAATTTTTATGTTTTTTTGAAATAACCTAGAATTTTGCCATTTAAAGTAAGAATTAAAAAAAACTACTAAGGTAATGGGGTTAAACTTATTTTTGGATTTTAGTCAACACTATAGCAGACATTTCTTAATCATTTTAAATTTCAAAAACCCATCACAATTCGAAATTTTTAATTTTAAATAAAAAAAATTTCTTAAATTTTTTTAAAGATATGTTTTAATGTAGTATTACTAAAAAAAATTATATAACATGGAGTCTGCAGATCACTGGAAAAACTTACGCGTGTTGTCAGCTTTCCAAAAAGGTGTCAATGTCAATACAAATATTTGAAATAATTGAAACAGCTAGCCGCAACTTGTTCGGGGACCATCATTTCGTCTGATAAAAAATGAAATAAAGCAGTACATTATACGTACTCGTACGATGCATTTTGAATTTAATGACATTTATTTCATTTTTTATCAAACGAAATGATGGTCCCCGAACAAGTTGCGGCTAGCTGTTCCAGTTATTTCAAATATTTGTATTGACATTGACACCTTTTTGAAAAGCTGACAACACGCGTATGTTTTTTCAGTGGTCTGCAGACTCCACGTCATATATTTTTTTTAGTAATACTACATTAAAAAATATCTTTAAAATAATTTAAGAAATTTTTTTTTTATTTAAAATTAAAAATTTCGAATTGTGATGGGTTTTGAAATTTTAAATGATTAAGAAATGTCTGCTATAGTGTTGAATAAAATCCAAAAATAAGTTTAAGCCCATTACCTTAGTAGTTTTTTTAAATTCTTACTTTAAATGGCAAAATTCTAGGTTATTTCAAAAAAACCTAAAAATTCATATATCTCAGTGACCATTGAAAATCGGCCTAACATTTATGGCCTCATTTTGTTGCATTTTGACCCTATTTTAACGTGTTGGAGGGAATAGGTCGACTTAACCAATAACCCTGTATATGATCTGGGATTGCTACTTGTAATTTATAAAAAGACAAAAAGTGAAACAAATAGTCTCAATTAAGCGGTTCGAAAAAGGTCAATGTCTTGAGAACAAACAATCACAGTGTGGTGCAACAGTCTTTACGGCATTATAGTGTTTGCAAACGGGAGAAATGTAATCAATTTGTTTTGTAGTTATTGCAAAATAAATAATTTTAACAAGGGGTGTTGGTAGTATGTGCCACTAAAAGACTTTCTTTCATAGTCACTATCTTAAATATGGGCTCTTAGATTTGTTTGGGAAATATTTATGAAAGAATATAGAAATTTTTATTTGATAAAAAAAAGAAATAGTTCGGCATTTTTTAGAACGGTTTATTTATCTTATCATCCTTGAGGTGATCCTTGGTTGAATCTCCTCAATAGTGCAAACCCCAAGAATTGAAATTATATTTTCATATATGTATCGATAACTCAGACCGTTTGTTTTCTTGCAATAATTGTTTGCGTTTGAATTATGATAACTTAGATAATGTTAACACCGGGGTTGTTGTTACATTATGGTAACTGCAGAGCTTGGTGCTTCTAGCTTGAGTAACGTGTTGCATTTTGTTTCTTTTTTTGTTCTTTGAATAATAAACGCGACATTGCATCGTGTTAAGTTCCGAAAGTTCCAGTAAAAATTTACTGGAATAATGACGGACTCTACTGTACGAAGGTTATTTGAAAAGTTTCCGGCCTTACCGGGAAAGTTCGAACGCGATCGTACATGCATTTTTGACGATCAACGCTATGGAATGGACGTCCAAAAACTGTTTCCACGGAAGATTTCGTCAGTTTAGTGCACACAAACGTGATGGAAGATCCCCGTTTAACCATAAGGAAAATGCTGAGGCTTGTCGGATATCATCTGAATGGGTGCATAAGATTTTACACGAAGATTTATGCATATGCATGAGAAAATTATCCGCGCGATGTTGCATTCAACCAAAGGCGCTGGACGCGTAAGACTTTTCAGCTGTTCCAAAAGAATCCTTCCGAGTTTTTGCGCCGCTTAATTACTGTCGACGAAACCTGGATCCACATCCACCACCATTCTCCGGAGACTAAACAACAGTCAATGCAGTGGATTAAGGTGGAAGAACCAGCTCCGAAGAAGGCGTAGGCAACGCCGTCTAGATATTAAGGCCGCAATGTAGAATCTTAGACGTCAAAATCAGCTTATAGTTTTAGTTTATGTTCGCCAATGTTGCACTGTTTTGTTTTTGCTTTTTATTACGTCACTACTTGTTTTTGTTGTTTGTTCGTGTAAATAAAAAATTTAAGAGCTAAACTATGACGGCATTGTCCAGCTGAGTTGCGGCTATGATATATCTAGATGGCGTTGGCGTAGGTCGTTCTTTCTCCGGGAAAGTGATGGCGACAGTTTTTTTCAGCCGTGGATTATGGTTGATTACCTTCAAAAAGGTAAAACCATTAACGGACCGAATTACGTTGCGTTCCTGGACCAATTGAAGACGCAAATCAAGAAGAAACGACCACACTTGGCGAGGAAGAAAGTCCTGTTTCATCATGTATGGTCGCAATGGCGAAATTCGATGAATTGAAGTTCCTATTCACCAGACCTAGCTCCGAGTGACTTTGTTTTTGTTTCCAAACTTGAAAAAATTTCTGGGTGGGAAAAAATATGGGTCAAATACCGAGGTTAAAAGAAGCAGTAAACCTGTATTTTTCAGGTTATCTAAAGATTTTTTCTGATGGCCTAGCCCTAGAGGGTTGGGAAAAGCGTTTGACCAAATGTATTGACTTGCGTGGAGACTATGTTGAGAAATAAATTTTTGTTTGGCTTGAATTATGTGTTTTTCTTTAAAAGGCAGGAAACTTTTCAAATGACCCTCGTATTAAGTCGTGGAACAAGATTACGACCATAGTGTGAACGAATTCAATATTTCATAAGCAACCTAGATTTCGCGACCAAGTTTGAGTCGTATTTTTTAGCCATGGTGAATTCTCTAGATAAGCTTAATAGCGAAATGTGATATAGAGGGTGTTTTTTTTTTAAGAATGATAGAACTTTAAATTGAAAAAAAAAGACACAAACTATTAACTTTTAGTCAATTTTTTTGTTTTATTGCACCGAAAGAAAAACCTTGGTAAAATCAACAATTTTTCTTAGTTGTTTTTGCGTCAAACACGGAAAATTGTTAACCCATTTCCTGCCGCACCTGGACGCAGATTGATTTTATATAATTTTCTTGTATATTCTTGATGTTTGAGCTTAGATTTAGAGAAAAAATGTGTTTTGAATTTTTTGGGTTTCGCGGATTACCAGGAAAAAAATGGTTCGCTGACGAACCAATGGCGGAAAACGATATAAAATATTTTTCGTCAATTTACTTTGGCTGGTCATACTGTATTGTAGTATTTGGGTAAATTAACAACACTATCTGTATGATCGTGTTTATTTGTTAAAAAAAGGACATTCTTAAAGTCGATTCACACGTTACAGTCACAGTCTATGTGATTTTGCATACACATTTCTTGACTGTATGACTGACCTTTTGTAAATTGATATCGAAAATCCTATGATTGAAATGTATGAATCGACCATGAAAAACGGAAGCATTTGGTTTGATAGGGTCATTAACAATCAGTGAACTTAGGTGACGCATACTTCGCCCGTGGAATCCAGAGTGGTCCCCCAAATTGAGGAGAATCGTGGTGAAACCTTAGAGATTGGGTTATCCCAGACCTGAACTGTCGGTTTGTGTCACTACTAATTGAGAAAAAAAAAAGAAGAACATTTACTGAACTATCAGTATAGTAACTACATTAGACCCTCGATATTCTGAAATGGTTCGGACCGGACCCAATTCGGATTAACGAGTTGTTTGAATTTTCGAAATGCACTGTCACCCTGGTGATAATAAAATCATTGAAAAATTAATGTCTGTCAAGTTAGCACTACCACTTTTAAATATCGATGAACGCTATAGTGCATTAAACGTCGCGAATTTGCCGTGATTCAATGGCAAAATCAAAAAATTTGCCGCGCCCCTCCTTCCCCTTAAAACAACCCCTTACTGTTTTTCAAGCCCCATAGAGCGTAGGAAGCCTTAAAACGCAAGTTTAAGGCATCGCAATATAACAGATTGTACGCACAAGCACGCTCAAGAGCTTACTTATAATATCTGCACTCATACAAAGTTTTCCGCAACCCTCTACACGTTCAAAAACTACCCCTAAGTCCGGCTTAGCCCCATACAAAGTTTATGGCGTAAAAACTCAAGTTATACGTATAGTCATAAAACAAAATTTATTCAGTCAAATGCTATACAGGCTAATGATGATATCTACCGCTTCAAAAAATTTGCCGCGCCCCTCCTTCCCCTTAAAACAACCCCTGTCAAGTTAGCACTACCACCCTTGTAAAGCCGAAACTAAGAATTTACATAAAACCAAAAGTGTCCCTGAATTTGCCGCAAGGGTCACTTATAACACCTGAAGTTTAAAAAAATTTGCCGCGCCCCTCTACACCCCTAAAAACTACCCCTAAATGCTTTTACCGTTATAGCGCAAAAACTCAAGTTTTAAGCATCGTCATCAAACAAACTGTAATTAGTTGGATCCTTTAGGTGTAACTGAACATATCTATCCCTTCAAAAAATTTGCCGCGCCCCTCCTTCCCCCTAAAACAACCCCTGTCAAGTTAACACTACCGCACCCTTGCAAAGCCGAAACTATGAATTTACATAAAACCAAAAGTGCCCCTGAATTTGCCGCAGGGGTCACTTATAACACCTGAACTTTAAAAAAATTTGCCGCGCCCCTCTACACCCCTAAAAACTACCCCTAAATGCTTTTATCGTTATAGCGCAAAAACTCAAGTTTTAAGCATCGTCATCAAACAAACTGTAATTAGTTGGATCCTTTAAGCGTAACTTAACGTACTCAACTCTTCAAAAAATTTGCCGCGCCCCTCCTTCCCCGTAAAACAACCCCTGTCAAGTTAGCACTACCACCCTTGTAACGCCGAAACTATGAATTTACATAAAACCAAAAGTGTCTCTGAATTTGCCGCAGGGGTCACTTATAACACCTGAACTTTAAAAAAATTTGCCGCGCCACTCTACACCCCTAAAAACTACCCCTAATTGCTTTTAAGTTTATAGCGCAAAAACTCAAGTTTTAAACATCGTCATCAAACAAACTGTAATTAGTTGGATCCTTTAGGTGTAACTGAAGATATCTACCGCTTCAAAAAATTTGCCGCGCCCCTCCTTCCCCTTAAAACAACCCCTGTCAAGTTAGCACTACCACCCTTGTAACGCCGAAACTAAGAATTTACATAAAACCAAAAGTGTCTCTGAATTTGCCGCAGGGGTCACTTATAACACCTGAACTTTAAAAAAATTTGCCGCGCTCCTCTACACCCCTAAAAACTACCCCTAAATGCTTTTATCGTTATAGCGCAAAAACTCAAGTTTTAAGCATCGTCATCAAACAAACTGTAAATAGTTGGATCCTTTAGGTGCAACTTAACGTACTCACCCCTTCAAAAAATTTGCCGCGCCTCTCTACACCCCTAAAAACTACCCCTAAATACTTTTATCGTTATAGCGCAAAAATTCAAGTTTTAAGCATCGTCATCAAACAAACTGTAATTAGTTGGATCCTTTAGGTGTAACTGAAGATATCTATCCCTTCAAAAAATTTGCCGCGCCCCTCCTTCCCCTTAAAACAACCCCTGTCAAGTTAGCACTACCACCCTTGTAACGCCGAAACTAAGAATTTACATAAAACCAAAAGTGTCCCTGAATTTGCCGCAGGGGTCACTTATAAGACTTGAACTTTAAAAAAATTTGCCGCGCCACTCTACACCCCTAAAAACTACCCCTAAATGCTTTTATCGTTATAGCGCAAAAACTCAAGTTTTAAGCATCGTCATCAAACAAACTGTAATTAGTTGGATCCTTTAGGTGTAACTAAAGATATCTATCCCTTCAAAAAATTTGCCGCGCCCCTCCTTCCCCTTAAAACAACCCCTGTCAAGTTAGCACTACCACCCTTGTAACGCCGAAACTAAGAATTTACATAAAACCAAAAGTGTCCCTGAATTTGCCGCAGGGGTCACTTATAACACTTGAACTTTAAAAAAATTTGCCGCGCCACTCTACACCCCTAAAAACTACCCCTAAATGCTTTTATCGTTATAGCGCAAAAACTCAAGTTTTAAGCATCGTCATCAAACAAACTGTAATTAGTTGGATCCTTTAGGTGCAACTTAACGTACTCACCCCTTCAAAAAATTTGCCGCGCCCCTCTACACCCCTAAAAACTACCCCTAAATACTTTTATCGTTATAGCGCAAAAATTCAAGTTTTAAGCATCGTCATCAAACAAACTGTAATTAGTTGGATCCTTTAGGTGTAACTGAAGATATCTATCCCTTCAAAAAATTTGCCGCGCCCCTCCTTCCCCTTAAAACAACCCCTGTCAAGTTAGCACTACCACCCTTGTAACGCCGAAACTGTGACTTGACATTAAACCAAAAGTGTCCCTGAATTTGCCGCAGGTGTCACTTATAACACCTGAACTTTAAAAAAATTTGCCGCGCCCCTCTACACTCTTAAAACTACCCCTAAATGCGTTTATGGTCTCATATAGGGTTTATAGCGTAAGAACTCAAGTTTAGAGTATCATCGTAAAACAAAATGTATTTAACCGGATGCTTTAGGGATAACGAAAGATATCTGCCCTCTCAAAAAATTTGCCGCGCCACTTTCCACCCTCAAAAACTACCCCTAAGTGCAGTTTCGGCCCCATAAAGAGTTTATGGAGTAAAAACTGAAGTTTTAAGTATCGTCATAAAACAAAATTTATTCATTTGAATACTTCAAGGGTAACTTAAAATATTTGCACTCTCAAAAACTTTGCCGTGCCCCTTTACATCCTTAAAAATGACCCCTAAGTGTGTTTTTGACTCCATGCAGAGTATATTGCGTAATAATTCTAGGCTTAAGAATCGTCATGTAGTATATTGTTTCTACTTGAATGCTGCAGGGTGTTAAGATATCTCCACTTTCAAAAAATTTGCTGCGCCCTTCCAACCCTCAAAAACTACCCCTAAGTGAATTTATGGCCCCATACAAAATTTATGGCGCAAAAACACATATTTTCAAAATCAACATGAAACAATATTTATTCAGTTAAATGCTAACCTAAGATATCTGCACATTCAAAAAATTTGCCACACCCTTCGTTCCCTTAAAAGTACCCTTGTCAAGTTAGCACTACCACCCTAGTAGCGGCGAATTCAAGAATTTCCTTAAAACAAAAAGTATCCAATTAATTGTCGCAGGGACTTAAAAGGATATTTTCACTTTTAATAAAATTGCCGCGCCCTTTCTCACCTTAAAAACTACCTTTAAGTGACAAGAGTGCTTACATCAACGCTTTAGCGAAGGAGACAGATGATGCGGCTTACCGTGGCTTAAAGCCAATTCAGCCACTAATTGGCAAATCGCTAACTACTGACAATCCTGTGAAATATAAAGAAGGATATCTGCTGTTACCGAAGAACAGCAGTTTTACTTTTCTGAGGTCCTAAACAACCGCTTTAGGCCTGCAAGTCATCGGCAGAAGAAGCGGGGAATCTATGGTATGGACGCCGTTAAGGCTCCGGGCATAGATTGAGTTTCGGTTGAATTAATTAAAGCGGGGGAAATTAGAATATTTTCTGAAGCATTAGAACTACAAAAGATGCTCTGATTGCGAAAGTCGAACTGCTGGGCTCAAGATAAATGCTGCCAAGTATACTTGAGCTAATGAACAGAGAGCATTATAAAAGGTAGGTACAGAAAAGGTTGAGAGACCGGACATTTTTTTGACAAGCGAAAATATTCTTTTCCACTTCTGCAACAATTGACAGGGCTAGTTTTTAAGAAAGGAGGGGTGCGAAAAACTTTTCAAAAGTGAAAATGTCTTAAACCTCTTTTGACAACAAACTGGGAGCATTCAGTATTCATTCGGGTGATTCTTGAAAATCAAGCCAGCTGACAGTCAGCTAACTTGACAGGAATTGTTTTAAGGGGAAGGAAGGGCGCGGCAAATTTTTTGAAGGGGTAGATATCTTCAGTTACACCTAAAGGATCCAACTAATTACAGTTTGTTTGATGAAGATGCTTAAAACTTGAATTTTTGCGCTATAACGATAAAAGTATTTAGGGGTAGTTTTTAGGGGTGTAGAGGGGCGCGGCAAATTTTTTGAAGGGTTGAGTACGTTAAGTTATGCTTAAAGGATCCAATTAATTACAGTTTGTTTGATGACGATGCTTAAAACTTGAGTTTTTGCGCTATAACGATAAAAGCATTTAGGGGTAGTTTTTAGGGGTGTAGAGGGGCGCGGCAAATTTTTTGAAGGGGTGAGTACGTTAAGTTGCACCTAAAGGATCCAACTAATCACAGTTTGTTTGATGACGATGCTTAAAACTTGAGTTTTTGCGCTATAACGATAAAAGCATTTAGGGGTAGTTTTTAGGGGTGTAGAGGGGCGCGGCAAATTTTTTTAAAGTTCAGGTGTTATAAGTGACCCCTGCGGCAAATTCAGGGACACTTTTGGTTTTATGGAAATTCTTAGTTTCGGCGTTACAAGGGTGGTAGTGCTAACTTGACAGGGGTTGTTTTAAGGGGAAGGAGGGGCGCGGCAATTTTTTTGAATGGGTAGATATCTTCAGTTACACCTAAAGGATCCAACTAATTACAGTTTGTTTGATGACGATGCTTAAAACTTGAGTTTTTGCGCTATAACGATAAAAGCATTTAGGGGTAGTTTTTAGGGGTGTAGAGGGGCGCGGCAAATTTTTTTAAAGTTCAGGTGTTATAAGTGACCCCTGCGGCAAATTCAGGGACAATTTTGGTTTTATGTAAATTCTTAGTTTCGGCGTTACAAGGGTGGTAGTGCTAACTTGACAGGGGTTGTTTTAAGGGGAAGGAGGGGCGCGACAAATTTTTTGAAGGGGTAGATATCTTCAGTTACACCTAAAGGATCCAACTAATTACAGTTTGTTTGATGACGATGCTTAAAACTTGAATTTTTGCGCTATAACGATAAAAGTATTTAGGGGTAGTTTTTAGGGGTGTAGAGAGGCGCGGCAAATTTTTTGAAGGGGTGAGTACGTTAAGTTGCACCTAAAGGATCCAACTAATTACAGTTTGTTTGATGACGATGCTTAAAACTTGAGTTTTTGCGCTATAACGATAAAAGCATTTAGGAGTAGTTTTTAGGGGTGTAGAGGGGCGCGGCAAATTTTTTTAAAGTTCAGGTGTTATAAGTGACCCCTGCGGCAAATTCAGGGACACTTTTGGTTTTATGTAAATTCTTAGTTTCGGCGTTACAAGGGTGGTAGTGCTAACTTGACAGGGGTTGTTTTAAGGGGAAGGAGGGGCGCGGCAAATTTTTTGAAGGGATAGATATCTTCAGTTACACCTAAAGGATCCAACTAATTACAGTTTGTTTGATGACGATGCTTAAAACTTGAATTTTTGCGCTATAACGATAAAAGTATTTAGGGGTAGTTTTTAGGGGTGTAGAGGGGCGCGGCAAATTTTTTGAAGGGGTGAGTACGTTAAGTTGCACCTAAAGGATCCAACTAATTACAGTTTGTTTGATGACGATGCTTAAAACTTGAGTTTTTGCGCTATAACGATAAAAGCATTTAGGGGTAGTTTTTAGGGGTGTAGAGGGGCGCGGCAAATTTTTTTAAAGTTCAGGTGTTATAAGTGACCCCTGCGGCAAATTCAGGGACACTTTTGGTTTTATGTAAATTCCTAGTTTCGGCGTTACAAGGGTGGTAGTGCTAACTTGACAGGGGTTGTTTTAAGGGGAAGGAGGGGCGCGGCAAATTTTTTGAAGCGGTAGATATCTTCAGTTGCACCTAAAGTATCCAACTAATTACAGTTTGTTTGATGACGATGTTTAAAACTTGAGTTTTTGCGCTATAAACTTAAAAGCAATTAGGGGTAGTTTTTAGGGGTGTAAATTTTTTTAAAGTTCAGGTGTTATAAGTGACCCCTGCGGTAAATTCAGAGACACTTTTGGTTTTATGTAAATTCATAGTTTCGGCGTTACAAGGGTGGTAGTGCTAACTTGACAGGGGTTGTTTTAAGGGGAAGGAGGGGCGCGGCAAATTTTTTGAAGGGGTGAGTACGTTAAGTTGCACCTAAAGGATCCAACTAATTACAGTTTGTTTGATGACGATGCTTAAAACTTGAGTTTTTGCGCTATAACGATAAAAGCATTTAGGGGTAGTTTTTAGGGGTGTAGAGGGGCGCGGCAAATTTTTTTAAACTTCAGGTGTTATAAGTGACCCTTGCGGCAAATTCAGGGACACTTTTGGTTTTATGTAAATTCTTAGTTTCGGCTTTACAAGGGTGGTAGTGCTAACTTGACAGGGGTTGTTTTAAGGGGAAGGAGGGGCGCGGCAAATTTTTTGAAGGGGTGAGTACGTTAAGTTGCACCTAAAGGATCCAACTAATTACAGTTTGTTTGATGACGATGCTTAAAACTTGAGTTTTTGCGCGATAACGATAAAAGCATTTAGGGGTAGTTTTTAGGGGTGTAGAGTGGCGCGGCAAATTTTTTTCAAGTTCAGGTGTTATAAGTGACCCCTGCGGCAAATTCAGGGACACTTTTGGTTTTATGTCAATTCACAGTTTCGGCGTTACAAGGGTGGTAGTGCTAACTTGACAGGGGTTGTTTTAAGGGGAAGGAGGGGCGCGGCAAATTTTTTAAGGGTGCAGATATCATCATTAGCCTGTATAGCATTTGACTGAATAAATTTTGTTTTATGACTATACGTATAACTTGAGTTTTTACGCCATAAACTTTGTATGGGGCTAAACCTGACTTAGGGGTAGTTTTTGAACGTGTAGAGGGTTGCGGAAAACTTTGTATGAGTGCAGATATTATAAGTAAGCTCTTGAGCGTGCTTGTGCGTACAATCTGTTATATTGCGATGCCTTAAACTTGCGTTTTAGGGCTTCCTACGCTCTATGGGGCTTGAAAAACAGTTAAGGGTTGTTTTAAGGGGAAGGAGGGGCGCGGCAAATTTTTTGATTTTGCCATTGAATCACGGCAAATTCGCGACTTTTAATGCACTATAGCGTTCATCGATATTTAAAAGTGGTAGTGCTAACTTGACAGACATATTAACCATTTTAACTTCTAATAATCTTGTATTCGAAATATACATTCCATCAAGTTTATAGAGCAGCATGCAATAATTATCTATAGAAAAGCTCAAAATGTTATCACAAATAAAACAAAATTGGACATAAGTCCATATCGGGATCGGATTTTAGGGGTCCAGAAAATCGGGGGTTTACTGTACATTAGTTTTAAATAGAATAAACTCCTTTCCTATCCTTAAATTAAAATTTATGCAAGTATGGAATGCAATTTTCTTCAACAATTGACAAGCCTGCATAGAAAATGTCGAGGCTTTTATAAGTGGACACAAGATATCGTTTCCCGCCATTGGTTCGTCAACGAACCATTAAGTTTAGAGTCGAATTTATTATCCTTTTAAACAAAAATTATAAGTTTGTATGCAATATTCGCCATTCACAATTAGTTCAGCTTCATTTATTAAAAATACAAGCTGGCCCGGCGAACTTCGTATCGCCTCAACTTTTAAATGTTACCAATGTGTGAGTGCGGCAAAAGTACTGAACTCCGCGAATGTGTTGAGGAGATACAGGCATAGTCTAAGAAAATTGAGCCAAAATATGGCCATCGAACGGCATGATCTTGAACATATTGTTAATACTTACACAAAATCTCACGGCTGAATTAGCTGCTTTTCGAGAGTTATAGAGCTTTTAAAAAAGGTCTAAGATAGAAAATAGTCTAATTTATTTTTTAGTCTAGCACCGAATTTCCCAATCAAATTCTAATGTGTTATGTATACCATTGCAATGGAAATTTTATGTAGTCTTTTTGTCCTCATATCATTTTTCTGTATCTTTTGCCATTTTTTAACTAATCCCAAAAAAACGAAAAATTACCCCCCTTTCCCCCTTTTTATAAGGTTGCGGACCCCCATTCGCTTGGGACTTTTTTTTCCATAATCCAGGGGTCATTACCAACCATCCTGCAAAAAAGATTCCAATGTAGGATTTTTGCCGACCAAATATCCTAACTTTCTTAGACTAACAAAAGCATCAGAAAATGAGCTGCCTTGTTGATTTTTCTTTACTGAGGATAGCACTTAGTCAGATGTTTATTTGGAAAATACTCAAAAATCCGCTAATCTGCGAAAAGGAGGTGGAAAATCATTTTGGCATTGACAATTTTTTTTTGCAGATATTTCAGTAGGAATAGGAGTTCTTGTGCTGAAGGGGACCGAATTACTGAGATCCGCCAATTCGTGCAGAGAAACAATGTCCCAGATATCAAATGCTATTGGGTTATTGGGGGGTGTAACCTATTGAGAGGGGTTTCTGAAATCCGTTCCAGGAATATTGGCGATGGATCATATCATGGAATTAGTCCTATTTTCTGAAACACGGTAATCCGATCTAGAAATATAGGCAAACGTATGGACAAATTCCTGCCTTGATAACTTTCCAGATGTTTCGTTACCAATAGCAGCATAGCTATTTGGGTTGGTTATAAATTCGGGAAAAGGAATCACAGAAATGTTAACATTCATTCAAGCGATACGTACTCGTATATAGGCAAAAGTTGTACATCAAGTAATTTTGTACTGGCAAATTTTGTAAATTTTTCGTTAGAAATTCTGGTCATGAATTAGATGGAAGCCGTGTAGGTTGAAGTCTACCGAAATTGAATAGAAATAGGCAGAAGAATGTAAAAAAGAGTTTGCATCATAATCTTGCTCACTGTAAATTTTCTACATGTTGAAATCCGATAATTCGGTCAGTTGATGTTGGAGATCAATCTGGTGGGGCAAATTTCCTAAACTGTACTCATTGTGAACTTTTCACATGCTTGAATGCTTGTTTCGCTATTGAGGGTGTCGTTTTGCCCTACTTTCAGATGTAACTACACGCCAGGGTGGTGCAAAATCACTAAGGTTATCAAATTTGTTTGTGAAAAGCATAAGAAAATGAGGAAATGAGCAAACTCTTTTAGTATTTTTCTCCTGCCTATTTTTCTGATTCGGCAGTAGCAATTCTTTTATCGTGAAAGTAAGTCATTTAGTGGCAATAGATATGGCAAAACCAATTCAGTTATTGCAAGTGGGAGTTTTTCAGTTGCATGTATAGAAATTTGCTTAAATAGACAATTCTATACCTTCAAGCAATTGCTTCAATAGTATTATTGGCCAATTTTTCAAATTGTGAAGAGTTTTTTCCGTTAAATAAAAAAACAGTACAAAATAATTATTGATCCATCATCCTGAAATATAATTCGACAAAAAAGGAGATTAAATGCATATATAGGCAAATGGACTGTGAATTCCAAACTTCCAGCGGTTTATAAGCTATCCTGCGGATCCTGGTCGTCAATTTGGGGGGAGGGGATGAAATTTACTGAAGTCGGAAAATCCGTTCATGATATGGACAAAAGCTACATAAATAATTTTTGTATTGGCGAATTTTGCAGAATTTTTGGCAGGTGCTCCACGTACTTGGTCGTGGTTGATAGGAGGAGTACAGGTTGGCATTTACAAATTTTCGCTTATCAATTCAGGTGAAATAGGCTGAATAATGTAAGAAGAAATTGCCTTCAAAATTTCGCCTCAAATTATTCCGATGAATAGGGCAGAGTGAGCAATACGGTGGGGTGAATTAACTGGAATCCTCTAATCCGTCTAGGTGATTTTCGAGACTAAATTCATCTCAAAATTCAGTTTCGAACTTTTGCTGGGTTTTAGTACAAATTAACTGAAATAATAGGATAAGGCAAAAGGTTTCTTTAGCTTTCCAGCCTTTCCAAGCAAAAGCAAAATTTGCTGAAATATGCAAAGGCTGAGGAAATTGAACCTCTTCCACATTATTATCGATCGATTTTTGAATGTTTCAGAAGCTGTTCGGTTGGTGCTTATGGAAGAGAGAGGGGACGGGAGAGATAATTTAGCGGAAGAACGGTCATTTGATAAACATACATATAGCCAAACAAATGAAGAATATTAACTGCTTTCACAATTTTTCTCAGGTTGCAGTTGTCTATAGAGGTATTCTGCTATTGAGGATGGAAAATCATTCACTGCTGATGAGAGCGGTGATAAATCAGGCGAGGGACAGAATAGAACAAAATCCGCTAATCTGCTCCAAAGTATGGTCTTCATAAATTAACATGTTGCAAATTTTTCGCATGTTGCAACTTTTGACAGTTCGAGGTGGAAACCAAGGAGGGTCCATTTTACTAAAATTACATAGAATTGTGAGGGCTAATGTGGGGAAGACCTGTCATCATTAACTCTATCGGTCAAGTGTCAATCCAGTCAAAGAAATTTATTGAAATCCGCAAATATTTGACGGCAGTTATTCAATTTTCAAAAAAAAATTGTTTTCATAATTTTGCCTTTTGTGAATTTTATTCGTGTTTCAATAGCAGTTATTCTCTTGTTCGGGGTATAGACATATCCGATGGACCTTATCTTACTGAAATCCACTAAGCTATTCCGACGATAGAGACAAAGGCATGAGAATGAAGCATTTTCACAATTTTAGTAACTGTAATTTTTACTACGTTTCAATGCATACGTATTGTAGTATAGGTGACCATATACTTCAATGAGTAGAGACCAATGATTTAGAGTAAGCTTACTGAAATTCTGTAATTCGTTTAAAAAATATCGGAAAGGCATGTCAAACACAACTAACAAAATAAAACAAACAAAACACCAGTATAACTATATGGATAGGTATCTGGTGAGGCAAATTTTCTTAAATCACCTTATTACCTAAAAATAAAGCCTAAAATTGGTTCTTTTAGCATTTTTTTTTTTTGGAAGCGGTAATACGAAATTTCGGTCGCTGTAGGAACGTTGCAGAAGTCTTTTAGAATTTTTTCGCAAGTTAGATAGAGACCAAGCCGATGGTCTAAAACGTTGCAAATGACGGCCAAAGGACACACAAAAGCTGCTTTTTAAACTTTTCTTATAGAAAATTTTATTTTTGTTTTTTTTTTTTTAGAAGAGAACAATGCGGAATAGCAAATTAACCTGCATCGGCTTATTCTTTCAGGAGATAAATGCAAGTTTTGTGAAAAATAATTCTTCTTTCTTTCTTTCTCATTGTGAATTTGTTTGAGTTTCAATTTCATTCAGATATTCAGGATGAGGATTAAATCAGCAGGGCAATATTCCAAAATTACGTCAAGACATTCAAGTAATATAACCCAAAATATTAAAAAAAAAACTCATTGTGAATGTTCGGCTTATTTCAATGGGTAGGGCAAATCCAGTGGAATAAATTTACTGAAATCCAGCAACTCATTTATGAACTGTACGAAAAGGAACTGGTCTTATAATTTGATCATTGTGAATACATATTTTGCATGTTTCAATAATTACTCTGCTATTCGTGGAGGAGACCTAATCGGTTGCAGTTTTGTTCGCTAAACGATCAAAAAATAAAGACAAAATTATGAAAAAAAAAGTTATTGTGAATTCTTGCCTATTGTGAATTTCCTGTACATACATATACTGCTTGTATAGACCAACCCGGGGGGAACACTTACTAAAAATCAGTAATTCGCCCAAGAAATACAGGAAAAGGTATGATAGATAGATAGATACTTCCGCTCATTGTGAATTTCTCATATGCATCGATAGTTGTTCCTTCAGCTGGGCTAAACGCCAATCCTGTGGAGAAAATTTACTGGAATCCGCTGCTACAATCAAGAAATATAGGCAGAAAAAGCCAAAAAAGAAACCTATTGTGAATTTTGGCTCATTGTGAATTTTTTGAATGTTTCAATAGTTATTATGTTATTCCGGCCCGAGACAAATCCAACGAACCAAAAATCATGAAAATCGGTTCAGCCGTTCTCGAGTTATAAATGGTGTAACTAACACGACTTTCTTTTATATATATAGATTGTTTAAACAAATTTTTCGGATAAAGGCCAAATCGGAGAACATCCCTACAAGGGTCACGGGGACAAAAATTCGCCAAACTTACCGTTATTTTTGACGCAAAATACCGAATTTTTAAATTTAAAAAAATTTAAATTTACAATATCAATTCTTCTAGAAAACATCAGTTAAATTCAATCTTCAAAAAAAAATTAATTTTGCAGTTAAAAAAATTAAAACATTAATGGTTCGTGAACGAACCAATGGCAGAAAATGGGTTTTAAATTAACAATTTAGAAGTTGTTGTTTGCTATTTTTGCAAACTGCAACGATCCGTTGTTAAACCAGCAAAATAATAGTAAGCCCACAACTATTCGTACTTATTGCACTATATCTGTAGTTTTTGGGTAACAATATTCGTAGTTGATGAACTAATATGTGGATTGTAGGCTGACCATTATTCATAGTATGAGTACATTTTTAGGTATTTACTTTTCTACCTAATTTAAATACTTGTTCTATGTATTAATATACATAGAAAAATAACACGCAATACATAAAGAATACAGACAAGTAGTCTGTTTTTTTATGACATGTGAAAATCTCGCCTGATGTGATACCTAAAGGAAGAGGAGGAAAACAGCGTATCTAGGGATGTTTCTTTCAGCAAGAATGCGCTCCCTTCATCTGAAATAAAAGTGTGTGACAAAAAACACTGTATAATCGTATTATACTTTTATTTCCATATAATAATAAGTTACAATAAAGTGTTATTAATTTTTTTTCACAATAATTACAATTAACATTTATTTTGATTTTTAAGAATTAAAAAAAAAAAAACAAATGAATCCACTGGTCCTGATGTAATGAAGTGGCCCGACAGCGTGTCCATGGGAAATGACTCCTGCGTTTCTGTTGCAAATTGTCCACACTTGACACTTAATTATACGTTAAACCAATGTAACCGTTCACACCAAAATGGATTATTACAAACTATCATTTCAATATATTTTTTTTTTCGCGAACCACTCTACAACAATAACCGAACGAGACTAAATTCACTTCCCGAAGATAACGATATTTATTGACTTGTAAACGTAAGTCGTCAGCGGCATCGTCGACGAGATTCATTGTTAAATCGTTGTTCTTTTACTACGAAAAATAGTTGACAATTAATTAACTTTTTAAGCGACACAATTTGATATTGTTATTCTACCAATAAAAAATTGGTAACCAACAATAAATGTTGATTTTTACACTTTTTTTTTAATATTTGGAGTTCAATGACAATTTTTGTAGTATATTGACAATTTTTCAATCGATTTGGTTGTATAAGGGCAATTTTTCGTAATTATTCCTACAATATCTACAGAAAATTAGCAAATTTACAATCAACAATTTTCAAATTGTTAAATCAACAATTCGCAAGTAGTAAAATCAACAATCTTTCTTGCTTAATATCACAATTTTTCATCAATTGTTGGAGCATCACTGAAAATTGTTGATAATGGATTTTTCTTTCAGTGTGGAATGATAAATGTCATACATTAAACATTGAAAATAATTTCAGGCATATGGCCACCGCGGCTGTTCTTGACGAAGCGCATTCTTGACGTCCAATTCTGGACCACTTTTTCGAGTACTTCTAGCTTTATGTCACCAATAACGCGAACAATGTTGGCCTCCAAGGCGTCAATTGTTGCTGGTTTATCAAAATAAACCTGTGATTTAACGTAACCCCAGCACAGGAAATAATCGAGAGGTGTTAAATCGCACGACCTAGAAGGCCAATTGACAGGCCCATTTCTTGAAATCAACTTATAACCAAATTTTGATTTTAATGATGGTTGATTTGTTGATGGTTTATTCGACGTTTTGGTGTTATTGCATCATTAAGAGCAGTGGTTCCCAACTCAGAAACGTCTGCGGACCACTTAGCCTGAAAATGGATCTCGACGGACCACCATTGAATAAAAATGAAACGAATTAAGGTCTCGATTTTTTTTTGTCGGGGTATTGTATTGAGAAACTTACGGTCTATCTCCCATCACAAATTGTCATTATTATTTTCTTTTTGTTATTTCCTACTTGAAAATAAAGTAGAGAACTGATCACATCACTATCCTTCGCATAACACATACATACGTTATATCGGTGGTTCAGTTTGAGGAAGATGATTTATTGAAAATTCGGTTGGGCTTCCATCTCTGCGTCATTTGCTTGAAAAACTCACCATCCGACATTTTTCTCGCACAGGAATAGGTGTCTTCTGGTCTCAAAGAGCTAACTTCGATTAAAAGTTAGACAGTGAATGGTATAGCTCGGCGTTTAGACTCGGATTTGTGACAATGTTAAGCGTGAAAAACCTTTTGAATTTGGGAAAACGTGTTCGAATTTTGATAATAAGTTTGAATAATCGGGCTATAAGCAACGAACAAAAGCAACAACAATCGTCTTCTCAAAATCACGGACATTGCAGCCAAGTAATACTGTATAATTTGTTCCATGATGATGAGAGCGCAGAGTCGGCGCATTAGGGTAGCGAGATTTAGGGTCCCAGAAGCCACATGGAAGATTACTCAAACCATTAAAAAAAGGTCAGGACTATGGAAATTAAAAAAATCCAGAGTACATATGTATGTAATTTTTGTTATATACTTTCCGAAGTAAAAAAAACTATTTAATTCATTGTTCCTCTATAAACAGCTTCTCCTTAGCTAAGCCTGTACGTTCAGGGCATTTAATCTTGTCCTAAATCTTTTGAACATTCTTCAGACAAATCACCAGACACCCAAATTTTCAAATAAAAAATGCCAAAAATAGCCTTAGCTTATTTTAGAAAGTTGAAGGATTTTACATAAGCTCTGGTCCCCAAGATTTAAGAAATTTACGATAAAAATGTTGAGGAAAAATCCATTAAAATCGAACTAACCAGGCAGTTTCACCATAAAGCCATGATTAGTCAAGCCGTCAAGCGGTGTCTATCTAGGCATCTAGGGTAAGGTGACCAGACTCTCGAAGGCCCAATGCTGTACACATACTTGCGGAATTCGGTTTTCAGTCATACTTCCAGGTCCGAGGTCTACGTCGCAAAAATGTTGGGAAATTCTCCGATGCGCGACAAACAGAGAGAAGTCTGAGCGCAGAGTAGGGCGATGTACAGGATCTGAGTGTACGTATGGACGGGCTAGAGGTCTAAACTCTACAAATTGCTTTTCTTAGACTAATCGCTCGCTGGGTACGCTTTATCCTATTTCCCAGCAGCGGTATCAAAAATGTTTGCGAATTCCGAAAAGCGCGACATGCAGCGAGGTCTGATCGGAACGAAGAGTAAATTTTACCAATTGCTATCTATTAGCTCACCCCTCGCTGCGATCGCACTTCGCCTTATCCAGTGCCTACCAGCGCTAGTCAACAACAGCAACAGCACTGCGTTGCGAATTCTCTAATGCGCGACAGACATCGAGGTCTGATCGACGCGAAGGGCACGCTATAGGATATTAGTAATCCTAAGGACGAGCCAAAGGTCTAAATTTTACCAATTGCCACCTATTGGCTCACTCTTCGCTGCGATCGCACTTCACCTTATCCACTGCCTACCAGCGCTGGTCGCAAGGATGTTGGCAAATTATGAAAAGCCCGACAGAGAGAGAGAGTGAGTTCTGAACGAAGCCAAGGGCGAGCCACAGGATCTGAGTAAATGTATGGACGAGCCAATGATCTAAATTTAACGAATTGCCTTACATTGGCTCACCGCTCGCTGCGTTTGAACTTCGCCATATCCTATTTCGCAACAGCACTGCGTCGCAATAATGTTGGCGAATTCTCTAATGCGCGACAGACAATGCGAGGTCGACGAGCCAGAAGTCTAAATCTGACATAAGCCTGGTTGCAATATTTCTGGAGTAGAGTATGCATTTCTCCATGGTTGTTGCCATGCCGGTTCCCTGGGCTCTTTACGCCGTTTTAAATTGACTCTAAGGTAAGGTGACCAAACTCCCGAAGGCCCAATGCTGTACATGTTGCGGAATTCGGTTTTCAGAGAAACCCTCAATCATAATATTTTTGGTGGTGAAACTTGAGAAAGCAGGGTTCTGTTGAGGCTAAAGCGGACCCATAAAGGAGCCCTGAAGTTCTCAATGTTCTCATTTACAAAACATCATCAGTATGTGAAGTACAAAATGTAAGTTTTAACACGCAAAGCTGTAACAAGTAAGGGCGGCGAATGGGCAAGCCCAACATTTTTTAATTTTTAAGACCATGGGTCCGGAATTTTCATGGGGAGTGGGGTAAGTATGTAAGTCAAATCTACGACAAACATTAAGGTTTCCCGTTAATTTAAATTGGCGGTCCCATTTTGTAGAAAAGATACTACACATTTTAAAACAATATTTCAAGAAAGGACAATTGAGAATGACATCGTTTTAACGATAAATGACCTCTTGTACGTTTTGATCATATCCAAGTCGTCTATGATTTTTAGATAGTCGGTACTCAGTGCTTTTTCAACTTTTAAATTTCAGTGTTCCAGACTGCAGTCTCAGTAGCCTTGTGCGGATGATGATAGCTCTTTCCCTGTCTCTGACTATTCGAAACCCCGAGACAGGTTTCGAAGCACCCTCCCTTTGTACCTACTTATTTAAAAACTTCGTTTGGTTTATTGCAGTAGCTAAACTGATAGGATACCTCATTGGGCAGACCATTCTTAAGCGGTTGGCGGCTTTCCTGGCACATATACGGAATGGAGTCCGTGGAGAACCTCCAGAGCGGTGGAAGAATGGCTTATCTTGGTTGCGATGTTTCATTAAAATTGCATCTTACCACCGCTGTAACTTCTGGATCTTGACAGCTCTTCATGCTTGAAGCTTCTACCTTGGGCAGTGAGGTGCTCGGTACAAGTGGGACAAATTTCAAAATTTTCCGCTCAAAAATTTACGAGTAAATTAATGTTTCCATTAGAAAACACAAAAGTGCGATTTGGGCAGCTGTAACTCCCGAACGCGGATAGAAAATGTCAGCGCCAAGTAGCTCTACAAACTATAAGGCCCGTATTCATGAACATGCCAAAATTCAATAAATTAAATGTCATTTTCCATACTTTTTCATAGAAATCACTTATATTCACGATTCAATGCATCCTTCAACTCAACTCAAGGAGACCTTAAAATTTTCTATAGTCAACCTCACTTGAAGTCAAGGTAGCTACCCACCTTTTTTGAAATATAATATTTCAAGTCTATAGAAAACTTAAGGTCTCCTTGAGTTTCGCCTTATATCAAGGATGCATTGACTCCTAAATATGAATGATTTCTATGAAAAAGTATGGGAAATGACATTTAATTTATTGAATTTCGGCATCCTTGACTCAAGGTCTCCTTGAGTTAAGGAATGTGCAAAAATACGGGCCAATTTTCGATTAGAATAGACAAAAGTGCGATTTAGGTAGCTGTAACTGTCAAACGGGGATAGGTAGGACCTTAAAATATGAGCTCCAAGTAGCTGTAAGTGTGTTAAGTTTCAGAACGATCGATCAAGAAGTTCTCGAGTTGTCGAAAATGAACGTTCGCCAAATGAAAGTGCGATTAGCTTTCTAAAAATATACATACCTTTGAAAGAGACAAGACTGACCACAGACCTCAACGAGGAGCTTATTATGTAGTGATTTAGGTGTCTTTTGTGTGGCATTGGGAATGATGTACATTTGCTAATGCTGTACGACAGGTCAAAATGCTGTACTGTACAGCAAAATGCTGTACGTCTGGTCAGCTTAATCTAGGGCATTTGCCATGATATGGATACTGCTAAAAGAAGGTACGAAGGATATACTGTCAAACATCTCTTAGTCGAAATCTACTAATTTCACTGGCGTTTTTTGTTTGTGAAATGTGTTAGTTAAGCTTAATTTGGAATACTAAAAAGCATAGAATAGTTAGCAATCTTGCTAATGGCAGACATTTTTAAAAACAATTACAGAAAAATGGCGCCTTTTTTAAGGGGCCCACTGAAGAAGTTAGCGGGAGTGTCCCAAATTAAGTTGTGAGAGCGTGTGTTTGGAATGTGACTTTAAGCAGTCACTAACATAACTTTTTGGTAAAAAGTTTCAAGAGTCTCCCGCGGACCACGTACGGGTGTCTCACGGACCACCCCCGGTCCGCGGACCACCTGTTGGGAAACAGGTGATTTAGAGAGTACGTGGTACGAAATCTATTCATAATTCAACGCATGGGTTGCTCAGATGGACGATTATGTATACCATAAAAAGTCGTCTATAAGTTGCGCGAATCGACGACTGATTTTCGAAGTAAATTTGATAATTTGGAAGCGTTCGTCAGGCGTGAGAATGAACATTATGATTTGTCAGAGTATACTGAAAGAAATAAAAAAATTGATTGAAACGTAATATTTTGTGTGTTTTTTTTTAATTTGAAGTTCTATCATTCTTAAAAAAACACCCTTTATTTCGTTCTATGGAGAGAAAGGTAAGACGGAGCTGATCCCTTATCCATGCAACTGAACAAAGTATTTGTGGTGTATTGATAGGCCGAAGGTTCGATGATAAGTAAGAATTTATTGACAGATAATATTTCGAGTAGTGTTAAGTTAGTCATTTCGAGTAGTGTGAAGTTAGTTACTTACAATTATAAAATAGAGTTGCCAACTAGTATACAAATACTTAACAGAACTTTAATAGAACCTAAAAATTTTCATAAGTTTTTCCCATGTTTCGTTTCGATCGCCGAACAATCGGTATAAGTACGTCTATGTATAAGGTAACATAAAATCTGTGGTCAAAAGTCAAAACAGCATAACTCGACTTATGTCAAAATTGAGTTACATATGCCATCTTGTTATGCATCCTTTGTTTCATTTTGAAATTTTTTTCGTGCAAATCGAATAACATGTTCCAAAGTTATTAATAAAAAACCTAACAGCATATCTCGCTACGATCAGAATTATAAAAGGTATAACAGCATAATTTCTCATTATGTCATTATTCCTTTTCGTATTTCGACGAATGAACACTGTTTTACAAGTGGAGGAATAACAACATAATTGAGGTATGCTCTTATTCCCAAATAAAAAAAGGTATACCAACTTCACAATTGACTTATGTTATTTTTCCCAAATGTATAATAGTTTATCACTTGGTACAATTTGAATAGTGTCCTTATTCCATCTTGATCTACGCAGCTCGTGCATACATAACTACACTTGTGCTGTTATTCAGATTATAAATTCTCAAACTGAGTTACACATATGTGGAGATATGTTATTAGTCAAAATTCACTTTCTGCGAATTCCAATATGTTACTAGAGTTACGTTTTTATTCCGTGGACAAATCTGCTCCAAAAGAATAAATATTACTGGAATTATGCTATTATGCTACTAGTGTGATATGCTATATCATAGGAGTAACTTTATATTATAAGATTTTGCACAAGGTTTTCTGCATGATTATGCAGAAGGTTTTCTGCATAATTATTTTTGACACATGATTTTGATGATATCGACGAAGTAGCCTTCCATTTCTCTCCATTTATCAGGCTCGAATGACGCACTTCAGAGCAAGGTTGAAGAGCGTCGATATGCCAGTGCATCGTTCTGCTTCAGCCCAGTGCGACTTTAAAATAGGCCAGTGAGTCTATTCTGTCCTCTAATGCAAGTCAGACGGCATAAGTCATCCTCATATTTTCCAGCCTCACTAGCCTCGCTGGTACACCGAATTCCAGCATTATGTCCTACAGTGCTATCGATACTCTCCTTCAAACTAATTAGATGCCCCTGTAACACACACTTCAGCCTATTATCCTTTTTGTGGACTGGACGGTGACGCTTCTGTGCCAATCTTTCGGGATTACTTCGTCGCTCCATATTTTAAGTAGTAATCTTGTGATTATGCTCGTTCCACCGTGGTACAGTAGTTCCACTGGGATTTCGTCCGCGCCTAGGTGTTTAGTAGGTTGAAGTTATTGAATGGCAATATTAACTTCGTCTTATGTTGGGGGTTAAACGGTAGGGTCTGGCTAAGTCAACTACTCAGCTCTTGTGTGGGGGAGTTTGAACTTATGTTGAAAAGCCGCTCAAAATGCAATTCCCATCGCTTATTAATAATTCCAATGCCGCTGGTAATGTTACCATCCTTGTACTTACAGAGACTTGTCTTGGCTTGATATCTACTCTAAATTGCATTTTTTAGCTTGCACGCATGTCTAGTGTTCTTACTAGTGAATCTTTGGTTAATTTGCTGCATAGATTCTTGTCATGATTTTTATATTTCTTACGTCTAATTAAATTCTTTGATACTTACCGAAGCTCGTTATATATTTTCTTTTCGGAGCTCCTAAACTCATTTGATGGTGTATTTGAGCTCTTGCAAACTCTTGGACGTCCAAAGTACTGTTTAGCATTGAAGACAATTTTTCCTCAAAGGTTGTAGTGTACGTGGCTACTATGACATACTGTCAACCACCAACTTTTTGTAAAAATGTTGCAACCGAAGTTCTTTTTTCACTAAATAGTGATCAGGACCGTCGTCATTTGATGGAAGTGAGTCGAAGAGCGTTTCTAGGCGGTAGTAGAACTCAACTGCTTATTCTTTCACTTCGGTAGAGGAATGCACATTAATAAGCCGGAGATTACCGAAACGGGACTAAATGCGGATCGTGCCCCATGAGCTGACTATTTCTATAAAGGCTATTCGAAACTCTCTGTTACTCTATTCTTTACCACTCCAACTCGCAATTACTGTCGATAATCTCGCTATTGAGCCTTTTTGTTTCTTTGACTGCAACATGCTCAGTTTGTATTTTTTTGCCTGATCCAGGAAAGTCCTGGCTTAATCAGGCAGCGTACATTCCAGGATTCAGTAGTTGGTTGTTCGTTTACGGGGTCGCTTTCTTCCGTCCAATCCGAGGTTTTGTTTCAGGTTTCTTGACTTGATATTTTATAAGAATGAATTCGATAAGGTTATCCGCGGAGGAAGGCCATCATCGGGATGCGTCGAAAAGCGGCTTCAGTTTTTGATTCTATAGGTTTTCAGTCACCATATTATGTGAAATAACCTGAGACGCTGAAGTTCCTAATACTAATTATCGTACCAAAAATGATATGACCTAGCCCTCGACAGTTACATCGAGGACAACAATAAGAGAAGGCCTATGCCCCCTACTGATTAATTCATTGAAATTTCTAAAAAAAATAAAGTTTTGTGCTATCAAAATCTAGGGCGGAATTGATAGTCCCCACTTAAGTAATAAGGAATTCCTTAAGGAATAAGGGGTTTCTCTATATAAGTGAGCCCTTGAGTGAGCTTCGTATTCAGACATCACTTATTAGGGCATTGCCTCATTTGAAAAACGATTTACTTATTGGGCATATCTGTTGAAAGTGATAAATAAAATATAAAAAATATCAAGTAATTAAAAATTCAAAATTTTTAAAAAAATTCAAAGTGTTTGATTAAGGATATGTCAAGAAATATGAATTGATATAAAGTTACTAGATATGTACCTTAACGAATATGGGAACCCTTTAGGAAACCCTTAAGCATTTGCTTATTGAGTGACTATGAATAGCGTCAGTCCCTTAAGAGTTCCCTTAAGTATAAGTGGGGACTTTGAATTCCGCCCCTAGTGTTTTATTTTATTTTTCATAATTTAAAAGACAACCTTATTCATGAAATCGAGAAAATAGAGTCAAAAACTTTAAATCGCGTGACATATTATTATGAGACACACTTACGAAATAGTAAAAAAGCATATCTGTACATAAACTGTATGCAGTTCAGTTGTAGGATTTGGAAGAACAACTTATGTGTAAATATCATAGTCGTGGCCTGAGATTATACAATGGAATAATGAAATACTCGTATATCGAATTACGCTTTAAAATATTTTTTCCCTCAACAAGGAATAACAGCATAAATCGATTTTTTCGCTATAACTACAAAACTATTATAGTTATCAACAAAATTATTATCCTATAAAAATTTATAATTTTTTTCACTCTATACATTGGTAAAACACGTCTTAAAATATTTATAAACTTTTATCACAGAATTTTTCAAAACTTGAAAATGCTCTCCTGAAAAATCAACAAATCGGACTTATGCTGTTTTACCTTTTGACCACAGAAATGTTTGCGTAAGCGCATCGCGAGTACAACTTTCTTTACTCTTCTTACTACTTTAGTCGTTAAATGCTTTGTCAAATGTTTTTCTCTATGTTTCTTCTGATCCTTCAGTTGCTGCAGCTGCACAATGACACAAGGACGGGACATTACTGAATAAAGGTATAAAAGGAGAGCAAACTTTCAGCAGACATCCGTCATGTTGTCTTTTCAAAAGATAAACGGTTGGTAGTAAACTGAATACGAGTAGATATTATGTACATACATACGTAATAAAGTAACTTAAAAAAAAGAGTCACCCTTGTTATAGGTTTTATATCACATGCTAGTACTCCCAGGTTTGAAATAAAAAAATCTTTTAGCAAAGGTATTTCAATTTCAAAAGGAATGTTTTGTTTGCTAGATCCGAGTAGATAAGAAATCAGGTAGATACATATGTTCCTTTGATGAATGTTACAATTAGGTTGATGAATGTTGGAAAAAGAAGCCTTAAGTACTATTTTGGTTTTATAACGAAAGAAACTGAAAGGACTTGAAACTCATTGTTCCCGTTGCTTTTAACAATATCACACACCAATGTTGTTAATTTCAATGAAAGCATTTGTATTCTATTATAATAATAAATTCAACGAAAAAATATGCAAAACGCGGATGTATCGGACCGTGGAGTCATAAGCAAATTAGGTCCTTAGATCAACAACCAATCGATTGTACAATCGTTTCGACAGTGTATGACGACTCTAAGAAGCAAGTTTTGTGTTATCGCAGGAAAAAAAAACATTTCTTTTGCACAAAACTATTCTTTAAGAAATGATAAAGATCGTTATTTAAGAAAGGTTGAGGTCATCTATGGAATCAAGAAGTGGAAAGCTCAAAACTAGATGCTCACATGTATTCATGTTAAAGTGGAAAATTAAAAATTTGTGTACAAAAAAAAATTTGTTCCGAGGCCGCATTCATTAATGCCCCAACTAATCGAGAATGTTCCGCACATTTATCTTTGGGTTTGCAATAGGGATGTCAAAAACCGGACGGTTAGTCCGAAAACCGGTACTTTCAAAACGGTTAACCGGTTTTTTTCGGTTTTTTCATCCTCCCGGTTTTAACCCGGACGGTTGTTTGCCCATCCGGTTAAAACCGAAAAAAAACTTTCCAAATTCATAAAATTTTTATATTTTCATGATTTGTCAGTCTGTAATTCTATTGCTTGTCTTCTATGAAAAATTTCGTATTTCCGAACACTCTCCTTAGTGCTATTATTCCAAGAACAATCGCTTCGTCAAACTACCGCTCCTTGCATTTTTCCTTTCCAAGGCAGATATTGTTTACGTTGCGTGTCACACGTGTATCTTTTGTGCGTCTTGAATGTATATGTGTATCAGATCAGAGCGCATTTAGAGTTCATTGTTATAGGAAGACGAATCGGCAGTTGCTACGACGTCCGCGTCCACATCGATATCCGCGTCCACTTCAACATCCGTCGTGTCCACAAAGACTTCAAAATCTACATCATCTATTAGTGCAGTCATATTAGCATTTTAAATAGAAAAAAATAGAGTAAGGTTAATTCTTGTGGTTTTTAAATCATTTTGCTAAAAAGAAATTTTGATCGGAAAGGTTCCAAAAAGGACAAAAAAGGATACTCCTTAATCCTTGACCGGAGGTCGGCATGTGGGGTATCAAATCAAAGGGGACGTCAAGTACATTACATCATTACATATCCGTGTTTGTTCCATGTTTCAAGGACCCTCAACGGAATAAATCGAGATTAAATGGAGAATTATTGTGTTTCCCGTGTATCTTTCCGAAGCCCTATTTACGGGAGTAATTCAAATTGTCACTACGTTTCTCACTTTTCCGAATCTATAATAGCTAAAGATTCTACCATTAAATTTGCTAAGAAAAAAAAAATGATCGGAAAGCTCTCAAAAAGGACACTAATTACAAACCTTGATCGAACGTGGGCATGCGGGGTGTCATATCAAAGAGGACGTCGTGTACATTCCATATCTGGCGTTTATTACTTGTTTGAAGGACCCTCACAGGAGAAAATTGGGATCCAATGGAACATTTTCATGTTTCTCGTATATGTATCTTTCCAAAAGCCGTCATTTTTCGTTTTAGCCCGAATTTTACCATTTAGTGTCCTTGAAACAGGAAACAAACACCGGATATGCAATGCACTCGACGTCCTCTTTGACATGACACCCCGCATGCTCACTTTCAATCAAGGTTTGTAATTAGTGTCCTTTAATGTCCTTTTTCAGAGCTTTCTGATAATTTTTTTCTTAGCAAATTTAATGGTAGAATCTTAACCTATCATAGATTCGGAAAAGTGAGAAATGTAGTGACAACTTGGATTATTCTCGTAGTTTGGAAAGATACACGGAAAACACAAAAATTTTCGATTTAATCTCGATTTATTCCGTTTAGGGTCCTTGAAACAGGAAACAAACTCCGGATATGTAATCCACTCGACGTCCCCTTTGATTTGATACCCCACATGCTAACCTCCGCCCAGGGATTAAAGAGTATCCTTTTTTGTCCTTTTTGGGGCCTTTACGATCAACATTTTTTTTAGCAAAATGAGTTTTAGATGCCTGGGAGCTCGCTGATTCAAAAACTACAAAAAATAGGCTTAATCTATTTTTTGTTCTATTTGGAGGCCTGAAATGGGATATTTTAACTGCACTATATGCATTGTCTAGCAATAAAACTCAGTTAACTATTTTTGAAACATTATGAATACTTCTGACAATTTTATTTGATTATCTTTTTTGTTTAACATGTTTCTCTTTTAGGGCTCTATTACACAGTCATATTTCTATACGAACATCAGCTTAACGAGTGTGTATGCATTATTTTGCTATAATTCTAAGCAATTCAATGAAAAACCGGTTAACCGAAAACCGGTACTTTGAGCCCGGTTAAAACCGGACGGTCTAACCGGCTTTGCGAAAAAACCGAACAAACCGAAAACCGGGTTATGGGCCGGTTTTTGACATCCCTAGTTTGCAAGGTAAAAACCCCAGGATGACGACCGAACCGTTTCTCTGCTTATGCCTCTTCCTAACACCGGTTTAAAATCAGTATTTTGAAGTACCGATAGGTATCCCGTTTTTTCAGTTTAGTAACGTTTTTTTCAGGTTTTAAAGTTTTTTTTTTTTTAATTTTTCAAAAAACTTATGAAAGCGATTTTGTCCGTCCGTCTGTCCGTCCGTCTGTTCACTAAATAACTCGCGAACGGCTTCACCGATCGTCATGAAATTTTGTAGGAATGTGTAGAATGGTAACAGTCTTTGGCACGAAATACTTAATAGTTGGTAGTGTAAAGATAACATGGTGTCCCGGACACTTGGAAATTTGTTCACTAAATTACTCGCGAACGGCTTAACTGATCGTCATGAAATTTGGTAGGAGTGTGTAGAATGGTAACAGTCTTGGGACGAAATACTTAAAAGTTGGTATGGCAAAGATAACAGGGTGTCCTGGACATCTGAGAATTTGTTCACCAAATAACTCGCGAACGGCTTAACCGATCGTAATGAAATTTAATAGGAATGTGCAGAATCGTAACAGTCCTTAGCACGAAATACTTAGACGTTGGTAGGACAAAGCTAACAGGGTGTCCCGGAAATTTGAAAAAGTAAACTTTTTTAGTTTTCATCTGACATGGACGTATGGGTACTCAAATCAAACAACTCAATGGGTACATTTCATATCAGTTGCCTTTTTCCAGTTTGGAGTAATGGTAACGGAGTGACAGCTAAAAAATTCAGTTAATATGTGTAGCCGTGATACATAGTAAATCTATTTTTGGATTGAACTAATTAAAAGTGTTACAGAATGAAACACGTTTATTTATACCAATCCAAAAATAGATTTACAAGAAGCATTTCATTAATATTGTGCATAATTCTTATTTACTACCTACACTGAACCAAATCGCCTGCTAAAGTAAAGAAAATATGGCTCAAATCAAGAAAAAAAGACAATAAAAAACAGCCAAGAAATATTTCTCTTCATTTGAGAATTAGTCACACAGATCCAAGTGATATTCCATTAGCAGCGCTTTAAGGAAAAGTAACTTTGAATCGAGCAAACTTTTCTTATGAAAAAGACAAGAGAATCTAAACAAAAATAAAAAAATAAACTTGCATCGAACCAACATCGAACACATAACCCCATTCTTCCCAGTCAAACGCGCTACCCACTGAACCATAGATACTTCTGACTAATCTACTACAACGCTCCAATATAAGCTAAAGCTAAATTAAAGCTTTTCCACGAGCTTTGCATGGAAAATGTCAAGCATTTGTTTGCTTGAATTGAGAATAATGGTTTAGGCTTGAATCTACTTCCTATTTCTCAAAAGAAGGTCTTGAAAATAGGATCGATTCAAGAATAAATTGTCACATTTTGAGAAATTTTGTCTAAATTCGAGAATTTTGCAAATGATAAAAGAGTTTTTTAATTTTAGATAGCCCCTGTCCAATGTTGGACTGTCGCGCCTGTTATTATTCTGGTTACCAATTGAACAACTTTTCGGGCTAAATACCCAAAACTACCGGTTTTCGGTCCGTCCGTCGGGTTTTTGACATCCCTACCTAGTATTACTCGAACATTTCCGGACTAAATAAAAACTGCATGGTGGAGGTAATAACTTGTCGCCGTTGCTGTTATAAGTCTCCTGGTCTCAGATAATCCGAGACGGAGAAACTATTTCTCGCTAGGATAATGATGTTGAAATAAATTTCGCCTTGCCCCCACTGAACAAAATCTTGGCTACGCCCAAGATTAATTAGTAGACTAGTCTCTGCGCAGTGCAGGTATCAGTTTATTGATCATATCAATGGAGCACATGTGCCCCTTGAAAAACCTCTATGAATATGGCGAATTTGATCATTATGTCTCTATACACGGACGCCCACCCAGTGTATGGTAAACGGCAAACTTTGCTTATGTAGCCATTGCATAATCAGGCTAGGGTTGCCATTAGCATATATGTATATCTTTTTTTTGTCCTCTGCCTAAATATGCTTTTCGTAAATTTATTCATAGGATTTCAGGGGTGCCTGTTGCCTTTTTTTACCACAATCATAAAAACGATATTGGCTTCCGTCTTATTAACAAAACTAAAACTATAATCTATGGTACGCCTTGTTCATCCCACATTTATATGCGGGAAGTATCATTATTTTATGTATTCAAAACTTTCCAATCATAGTTATTGAACTTTGTACAGGATGGATATGAAAATCGGGTAAAAGAGTACTTGACCACAATTTGCATATAATATACGAAAACTTTACGAAATATCGTCCGTAAAGCGTGTCGTATATCCTTTTAGAAAAGCTATCAAACAAAATATTGGTTTTATCAGCTTTCGCATTCATGAAACTCCTCAAAGTGCCCGCATTTAAAAGCCCTGGGTCAAGTTGTACTAACAAAAGCAATTTAAAGCCGGTTTGCTATTCTGTTAAATTGCAGTTATTATCCCTACCCGTATGCATATAGAAGGCGACTATTTGCAAATGAATCGATATCCATATCATATGCAAAATAGATTTTCCTATAGATAAGGCTGAAATGTGAGGCTACGAAATAAATTCAAAACAAAGGAAAAAAACTCAAAAAACCTGTTGACTCAACCGTTTGCCTTCAATTCCAAATTCAATGGTAAAGGCTGAACGTTGACGCATTCACGCCGTTACTGCAAAATCGTATTTGCATGGAAATTAGTACAGTATCCGCTTACGTGTACTTCCTATACCATTGGATTTACATATTTGCTGAGAACACTTTCTCAACGTAAATGCCTAGAAAATCCTGCCAAGTTGTAACGTTTGATAACGTGTGCCTCAGTATAATGGCACCTACACCTTGTTGTGATGGTATAATGGCTCCGTAGTCAAGCTTTAACGATATTGACACATATTATCCTGGCTTGAATCTCTGCCGTGCTATTTGAAATTCCAATTGAGTGTATACTTTTGCAACAACATGCCGAGTAGTAAGTAGGGTAAAGGAAAGGGACCCATGCAATCTCGCGGATACATTTGTGTGTGAACTACACATATGCTTCGAAGATTGCTATCATTTGACGAGAAGCGGACTTGAGCAAATATTCCCTTTTCCTTAATCGAAACTTAATGCCTCATCCAATTACTGGCATTTGGAATGATTCTCATATTACTTTACAAGACATTTTTGGCTTTTCTTTGGATATCGACTGGGCTGGGGTGTCATTTGGATTTGGGAATTTTCGAATTAAGTGTGGATGGTTGAGAAATTTGTGGTAGGTGGGATGATTAAACAGTTTTAATGTAGACGTTTTAATTTCATTGAATCGAGCCCCCTACTCGCTACGCTCATCAAGAGAATCTATACGCTATTATAAGACTCTTGAAGAACCAATGCTGTACACGTTCTGGCGAAATTCCGTTTTCAGGCAAATCCTCATACTACTGATCCCCCTCCCCTTCACACTACTACTCATCCCCCTCCCCTTCACACCGATTTGGAGGAAGAATAATATCAGACAAGGCTGCTACCATCACGCATTCCATAAAATGATTTCATATTCTTATTTATTTCAGAAGAGTGCTACTTCGTAAACAGAATTGAGAAAGAATAGTAGCCGCTGTTCTGGGAAATATGTGGTGAACCTTGGGAAGGCAAGGTTATGATACTAAACAGGGAGCCCTAAAGTTTCAATATTTACCTGAGTGTTCACCAGACATTGGGTAAATTTCGAAACCATATTTAGCAAAATGTCATCCACAAGAGATTTCGGAATTAGCCCTTTTTACAATATTTTCAATTGCACAATTCTTATTGCATTAGCTAGAATTTTGACAATTCCTAGCGTATACTGGCGTGCATGAGATTTGGATTTCATTAAGCGTTGTTTTTCAGATAGTCCGACAGCCACAAGAACAAATCAGGTGAAATTTACTAAAATAATTTTACATTATAGCAAAAATCTGTATTATCTGTAGTGATACGATAGGGTTCCAATTGTGTTGCATGCTGGACTAACTGGCTTGAACAATACTGCTTCATGCTACCCAGTATACAGTTATGTAGGATTTTTTCTCGAACAAAATCACAAACCATCTTATTCACTGATCCGCTGGACCATCTTCAGTTGTTACTTCACAGGAGCGGTCTCAACGTCTCTACGTCCTGCTTTCTCGATCTGCAGAACATTCTTGTATGCTGCAGACAAACTACTCACTGAGGTCTATTTTTACCGTATGCATCTCCAGTGGGGGAACGATTCTTACCATCAACATTTGCGCTCGGTATCGCAGGCGAACCTTCAATTTTTAATTTTTCACCCCACAACCTTCCAGGATCAAACTTTCAAGGTGTAGAGCGTTCTCTATGAGATTCTATAAACTTCTCAGTGGTTCCTAAGATGCTCCCGTATATCAGGAGAATCTAATCCAATTTGGACTAAATAGGTATACCTGCATTAAGCGAGCTGATTATGAAAATCTATCTACACCACTGGTTCTCCTTGACAAAAAATCATCAGCATGTTAAACACAAACGTATGTTTTAATACGAAAAGCTATAACAAGGAAGAAGACTCAAAATAAGATTAAAAAATAGATTTCAGAAATATCATCCCTATCATCTGGCTTTTCATTATGTCTGCAAAGTACCTAAGCTTCGTTTCGTTTATTGCAGTAGAGAACCTGATACCTCGTTGGGCCGAAAATTCTTAAGCTGGTGATGGCTTTCCAGGCACAGGTAGCTATGGAGTGGGGTCTGTGGAGAACCTCCAGAGCAGTGGAAGGTTGGCTTATCTCGATTGCGATATTTCTGACGGAGAGTATGTAATGGAGGAATCTCCATTACATTACATTAGTGATGCAATACTGGGCTCTCAACGTCATTTTAACGGATTCGAAGGACATATTGTTAGAAAATACTTTATCTAAGAACCCTTGGAAAGCCCTATCTTTAGTATTCATTTTCCTATAGAGGTTGATAGGGAATCGGATGGAAAAATAAATTAAAATCGCATCTAAATTAAAATAGCAGTCCTGTACATTTAAATTTCTCCAGCATTTACGCCCAAAGCAAAATTACATCCAGCATTTACACCTAAAACAAAATTACACATGAGCGGCGGATCGGAGTGATATGTTTTCTTTTTGCGGCAGATGAATTTTTCTTTGGCGGGGTAACTTTTACAACTTTGTTGTTTTTGGTCAGATATGATATATTTTTGTATACTTTAATAGCCACCTAATATTTTTGTTTTATGATCCTAATGTCCCAGTGTTCCAATTTCCTAATGTCCTTTTGTCCCAATGTCCGATTGTGCAAATATCACAGTGTCCCAATGGCCTAATGTCCGAATGTCCCACTACTCTAGTGTCCCAATGTTCCAGTATCGCAATATCCCAATGTGCCAGTCTCCCTGCCTCCCTGTGTCCCAGTCTCCCAGCTAATGTCCTAATATCCCAATGTCCAATTGTCCTACTGTCCCAAGGTCCTAATGTCCCAATTTCCTAATATCCCAGTTCCCAATGCTACAAATGTCCCAGTATAGGATACTGTGATGTGATAATATCCCAATGGACAAATGGCCTAATGTACCAGTGTCCCAATGTACAAATGTCCCAATATTTCGTGTCCTATATAAGACGATCATACACCTTTGCCTGGTTGAGTCCGGTAATGCCTCTCCTGGTATTACATGACGCGCTGCATACGTAGAGGCATCTGATGAGAATTGCAGCGCGCCATGTAATACTAGTTCGAAACCGGCTCGAAATGCACTCTGTGTGCCGCAACTCGCTGGAGTATGCATCCCAATATCCCAATGTCCCAATATCCCAATGTCCCAGTGGTCAGTGTCCCAATGTCGCAATATACCAAGTGTCCCAAGGTCCCAATAGCCAAATATCCGAATGTACCACTCTGTCCCAATGTCCCCATGTCCCAATTTACCCAGTGTACCTATTGTCGTAGTATTCAAATGTCCCAGCGTAACAATGTCCAAATGTCCCAATGTCTGAATATCCTAATGTCCCAATTTGCCAATGTCCCTATGTCCCTATATTCCAATATTCCAATGTTCCAACGTCCTAATATCGCAGTGCCCCAATGTCCAAATGACCCAATATCCCGATGTCCCAATATCCCAATAGCCCGATATCTCAGTGGCCCAATGTCCCTATGTACCAGTGTCCCAATGTCCGATTGTCCTATTGTCCCAAGGTCCAATGTCCTAGTATCCCAATGCCCCTACGTCACAGTCTCCCAGTGTCCTAATGTCCCAATATCCAAATGTTCCCATGTCCCAATATCCCAATGTTCCAATGTCATAATACCTGATATCCCAATGTCACAATATCCCGATGTCCCAGTGGCCCAATGTTCCCACGTCCCAGTTTCCCCAGTGTACCTAATGCTCCAATATCCGAAAGTCCTAATGTGCTAATGTCCCAATGTCCTAACGACCCTAATGTCCTAATATCCCAGTGCCCCAATGTCCCAATATCATGATGTCCCAATGTTACAATATCCCAGTGTCTCAGTGGCCCAATGTTCCTATGTACCAGTTTCCCAATGTCCCAATGTCCGATTGTCCTATTGTCTCAAAGTCATAATAATGTCCCAGTATCCTAATATCCCAGTGCCCCAATGTCCCAGTCTCTCAGTGTCCTAATGTCCCAATGTCCCAATGTTCTAATGTCCCATTGTCCCAATATCCCGATGTCCTAATGCCCCAATATCCCGATGTCCCAATTCCCCAATATCCCGATGTCCCCACGTCCCAGTTTCCCCAGTGTGCCTAATGCCACAATGTCTTAATGTCCTAATGTCCCAATTTCCTAATATCCCACTGCCCCAAGATCCTAATCTCCCAGTGTCCCAATATCCTAATGTTCCAATGTCCCAGTGTCCCAATGTCAGTTTGTTTTAAAAAATTGTCAATGCGATGAGCCAAAAGACGCAATTGTTGGAAATCTGTTGTTAACTTTACCTATTAATTTACCTTTATTCCTTTATTTCACTTATCTAAATGGAAGACATTGATTCTTTAGAAGGACCACCAGAGGATCATTCGTTCAAAATTTCATAAAAATCCTATTACGGGGAGAGACAGTAGAAGCAAGTCTTTCTGCAACTGTAGACTCCAGTCTGAAATTGGGTTACTCGCTTAAATCTGTGAGGGTGAAAATTCCACCGTTTATTGCATATATTTTACCCGTTATTGTGCCGATCGAAGATTTTTTTGGGAAAGGCACTAGAACAGGATATGTGGAATATTTTGGTAAAAAAAAATTTTGGGGGATGTTGCCTGGAAGGCTGTAGCCCTGTCAAACAAAAAAGCAAGTTGTCTCCGGTAATCATAGACTTGTTCGCTTTCGTTTTTTTTCCTTTGGCGGGCGATACGCTCTCGCGTCTCTTGATATTTTCTTTTGACAGTTCAAATGTAATTAAGTATTTTAGCCGTGTGTCACTAGACGACTTTAAACATGCTTGAATGCAAATATCATTAACTCAAGTATGTTTAACTACAATCGTCTGTCTAGGGTGTTAGATTCCATTGAGTGGCATGGGGAATGCTGTACGACAGGTCAAAATGCTGTACTGTATAGCAAAATGCTGTACTTCTGGTCAGCTTACGGTATTACCTATAAATCATTAGAAAGTGAATTTTGTGTAGTTTAAATTGTTCTCAGAACATTTTGCTGTAAATATTACAGTTAACAAAATATTTTTCGAAAAATCTTAATTTCACCCCTTTACCAACCCCCCAAATGGGACGCACAAGGAAGTGTAACTTTTTACTGCGTAATGCGATCAGGCCATGGAACAAATAAAAAATTATCGAATTTTCCTGGTGCGTATGGGCGATACACGTGTCGCATTCGCACGACAACGGCACAATTGATTGAAAGTAATCCGATCCAACCACTGAAAACAATAAACTGCTAAGACTTTTCTCTTTATATTTACAAAATATCCTGTTCGTTGTTTCTCAAAAGGAAACAATAATCCGACAGCAGAAACTAAAATTATATGATACTACTAATACACATTTGCTCTTTTGACCTTCAGCACAAAAAAATCACAAAAATATTTGTCTTTTTTTCGCAGCGTATCACGTAACGTCCAATTTGTGTTTTTTTATCCATTTAGAAATAAGATTTCATAGGAATTTCTCATTACATTTTCACAACACTGTAAATACCACACGAAATTTACGAAGGACACAATAACAATAAGAGCATCAAAGTTAAATACTCTTAAGAAGAATGTCCCACGAGAAAATTGTTTTGATAAAGAAAAAAAAAATACGAGATCCGTCGTCGATATTAGCTTTAATTTTATCCGTCTTGAAAATTGTACAGTATTCAATTTTGTGGAGGCATTCCTTTCGAATTTAGACCGGTTCTATATCTGTTTTGTTTTTGATCCGCACACTTGGAATGTCTAAAGTGAAATGTAACAATTCAATAGTCCAGACGTTTTACATTGTTATGTGAATTCGAAAAATGTCGAAACGAGTCATCCGAATTCCAAGCAATTGACTTATTCCATTTTGGAGGTAGGTACAAGTATAATTCTCAAAGAATTTGAACATGGCAATACCAATCCATTTGTCGGTCTTCGAGCTTTTCGGTGATTGGTTGGTCTATGGACAAGCTGCCTCGGATGTAGCTACTCTTGATGTGGTCCCTTTTCGTTACACCAGCTGACATGCGTAACATTTTCATTTTAGTCGCTGTCATTTGTTTCGCGTAACCTTCATACATGGTCCAGCATTCTGATCCATACATGAGTGCGGGACGTACAACCGTTTTGTACAACTTGCCCTTTAGTATCTTATCTTTTATAGAGCTGTAATTTCCATTTAGCTTTGTGGGGAACTCCTCTTAACAAATCCTGTCTTTTGAAACCAATATTGACTATTTATCACTTTCAGGCGGGCAAAAAAAGATATTTAGTTCTTAATTTAACCCTTTCATGCCCAAATTATGGATTTTAAGCGGAGAATTTTTCTAACAACATTTTGTCGCTCAATAGGCATCTTTTATGATATTTTCTTGAAAAAAATTTTAAGCGCTATAATTAACAAATTAGAGCATGATGCCATATGGCATCATTGGGACTGAACGGGCACTTAGCAAATTCCGTGTGAAAAATGAGATATTTGGTCGGCGAAAATCCTACATCGGATTTTTTTTTGCAGAATGGTTAGTGACGACCCCCAGATTATGGGAAAAAAAGTCCCAATCGATTGGGGGTCCGCAACCTTAAAAAAGGGTGAAAGGGGGAAATGGGGGTCATTTTTCGGTTTCTTGCGAGTATTTCAAAAATGACAAAAGATATAGAAAAATAGTCTCAGAACGAAAAAAACTACATAAAATTATCTTTGCAATGATATATAACACATTCAAGATTTGTTCAATGATTCGGCGCTAGCTTAAAAATAAATTAGAACTTTTTCATTTTATACATTTCTTAAAAGCCCCATAACTCTTGAAAGAATGTTAGTTTAGCTGTAAAATTTCGTACAAGTATTCACAATAAGTTCAGTATTATTCTGGCAGAAACATTTAGTCGCTCCGATCAACGACCCCCATTATCCCCCCATTTGAATTTGGCGAAAGGACATGTCCATAACTCCCCCCAAAATTAGAGCAGAGTGATAAATTTTAGTTTATTGCGATTGGAGCTCATAATCATTCCACCCACCAACAATTAGGTCATTCGGATAGAAACTAAGGGTGCCTTCCATACAGCAAGGAACTAGCATTTATACGAATAGGGGACTTGCTGATTTGCCTTTCACGCCCAATGATGCCATATGGCATCATGCTCATGCAAAACCACTTAATTGGGTTTTCCTAAAAAAAAATCGAAAAATCTTTTGATTTTCTCTTACAACAACCTCTTTACAAAATAAAACCATTAAAATGATTTGTATAAAATGATTATTATCAGGAAATATGGGGAAATGGATAAATCAGTTTTTCGGCTTTACGACAATCGTCAAAGCTTCTCTAAAATTTCATTAAAAATAACATCCCAAAACCAAAAATTTCACGCTGGAAAAAATCAAATAGGTATAACACTATTGGGAGAGTCTAATATCACACAAAAAGTTAAAATTTATTTCTTACATTTTCTATGAAAAATCATTAAATTTCATGATGCCATATGGCATCATTGGGAGCGAAAGGGTTAATAAATAAAAGAACTCGGCTGTATCTGGCTTCGCTTGTCGTACCTAATCTTACAAAAATTTTACTCTAAATTTAGAAAAAAATTGATTTCATGCAAAGGCTGCCGATGATGCTAAGAAGTTAAATTGTCAAAGTACCAAAATAGAATTAATAGTTATGCTGCGACTTTCGAAAGACCAAATCAGCGTTGGACACACATCTTTGCGAAAAAATGTCCCTTTTGGACCTATCTCTGGTTCCTGTTAACCCCTTGTGGGGCATAGGGCATCAACTACGCCTACTTTCCACCTCGTTCTGTTCTGTGCCATCGTCTTTAGGTCTGACCACTGTTTGTTTAATGAAGCAGCCTCGCTATTAACTGATCTTCTCCACGTGTTTCTTGGCCGTCCAACACGGCGTCTAGCATTGGCTCCCTGAGGGTTCCAATCTAGGGCCTGCTTTGCAATATTTGTGGGCCCTCTTCGGAGAGTATGACGTATCCATTGCCACTTTCGCCTTTTGACAGAAGTGCCTATCCAATCCAGGCCTGTGATACTCAGGAGATCATCATTGGAAATAATCTCCGGCCAGCGGATTTGTAGGATGCGCCGTAGGCACTGGTTTACGAAAGTTTGCAGCTTAGTTGTTATCTCGTTGGTCACCTTCCAAGTTGAACAGCCATAAAGAAGCACAGATATTACAATAGAATTGAAGATTCGGATTTTGGTGCGCCTGGAAATGTTGTTATTTTGCCAGAAAGGAGTCAAAGTGAAGAAGGCTGCCCTAGCCTTATTGATACGCGATTGTACATCAGCGTCCGCGCCGCCATCTGCTGTGACTATGCTTCCGAGGTAGCAGAATTCGTCAACTTTTTCGACTGCCTGGCCCGAAACACAAATTCCGCTTTGTCCACCAGGATGGGAGCTCAAGTACTTGGTCTTGGCAGCGTTTATCTTGATCCCGGCATTACGGCTTTCGCAATGCAGAGCATCGGCCATTTGAGCTACATCCTCCTTTTTATTTGAAAGCAGACAAATATCGTCAGCATAGTCCAGGTGTTGCAGGTAATCAAACATTTTCCATCTGATACCTTTCCTCTGGTTTTGAAGCGCGCTCACTAGTACATCGTTAATGGCTATGAGGAAAAGAATAGGTGATAAAATGCAACCTTGTCTCACTCCACTGTGCACCTCAAAAGGATCTGAAAGCTTACCCTTGTGCAAAACGTGACATTGGGCTCCCTGATAAGATTCCTTGATGATGGAAATTATTTTATCTGGTATGCCCCTCCTACGAAGAGCTCTCCAAATATACTCCCGATCAACACTATCGAACGCCTTCTCGAAAAATCAATGAACATGAGGTGTAATGGGGATCTCCATTCGGCGGATTGCTCAATAATAATTCGGAGAGTGTTTATATGGTCGCTACATGAAAAACCCTCACGAAATCCAGCCTGTTCATTGCTTACGCCTGCCGTCCATTACCTGCTTCGAGCGGCGCGGCGCTCCCGCGTTTAAAGCTTTTCCGAATTTTAATGGCGTAACCAAGCAAAATATGGCGTAACTATGCAAAATAAACAAAAATTCCATTCAATACAATGGAAAAGCTTTCTGAATATTGTGTGTGCTTATACCTTTTACTAGTAAAAGCTTTTTTTCGCACATTTTGTGAAAGCTTTGCCGCTGGAGCGCCGCGCCGCTCAAGTTTACGCTTGCAGTGGAAGAGAGCCCTTAAAGTGCGATCAACTTCATCCTTGATCCGGTTCAAAATAATTTTAGCCATCAGCTTGGATACAGCTGGAAGTAGGCTAATACCGCGCCAATTATTACAATCCTTAAGGTTACCCTTCTAGGGAATTTTAATAATTACGCCCTTTTTCCATTCTACTGGAAGAGTTTCGGTTTCCCAACACTCTCTGATGAGGGGAAGCAGAATATCCGCTGTAGCATTCGAATCCGCTTTAAATAGTTCGACCGGAATTCCATCTATCCCCGGGGCCTTACCGGCGTCCATAGATTCGATAACCCGCTTTAATTCCGTCTTAGATGGTGGTCTGGAATTAATACTGGCTACTGGAGGGACGTCTTCTTCTGCCGATGAAGATGCATTTGCAGGCCCGAAACGGTTGTTAAGGACCTCAAAAAAGTGCTCTTTCCATCTCTGAAGCTGCTGTTCTTCAGTAACAAGCAGTAACCCTTCTTTATCTTTCACAGGATGGTCCGTTGTGAACGACTTGCCAATTAGTGGTTTAATTAGCTTAAATAGAGTACCGCTTTCACCACGGTAAGCCGCATAATTTGCCTCCTTCGCTAAAGCGTTGATGTAAGTACGCTTATCACGCCTCACACTACTCTGCACGCCTTTTTGTAGTGAACGGTATTCAGCACGAAGTTGATTTTTAGCTGAATCATCAGCAGCAGAGTTAATCTGTTCCTTAACTCTTTTGCGTGCTGAGATAAGAGACCAAGTAGCATCACTGATAAATGGTCTCCTACCACGATCCAATCTTCCCACAGTCGCTTCGCCACATGAAATAAAAGAATCCTTTGCAAAATTCCATCTATCTTCAATTGTAGGATTCTGAAGAGATGTTGCTGCACAAGCTTTTTCGTGCAAGGCGGTCGAATATGCACGTCTAGTTGAGGAATTTTTTAGCTTTTGCACATTAAATCGTGGCAAGATTCGCGTGTTGTGAGATCGTTGAATCGCTGCCGTTCGTAAGCGACCACAAGGTCGTGGTCGCTGCCAACATCAGCCCCACGCTTCGACCTGACGTCTAAGAGGCAGTTTCTCCATGTGTTAGAAACAGCAATATGGTCAATTTGGTTCTCTGTTCTGCCATCAGGAGAAATCCAAGTTGTTAGGTGGCAGGGTTTATGCTTGAACAACGTTCCGCCAATGACTAGTTGCCGAGAGTTACAAAACTCCACGAACATTTCGCCATTGTTGTTCCTGTCGCCAAGCCCGTGATTGCCCATAAGATGTTCCAAGCCTAAATTATCAGTACCGACTTTGGCGTTGAGATCCCCCATTATAATTTTGATGTCACCCCTGGGAGTCATATCAAAGGTGTCGCCTAGTCGCTGATAAAAAACGTCCTTTGCGGATTGGTCTGCAGGTTCAGTCGGTGCGTAGCACTGAGTAATTGTGATGTTTCGTACTCTGGATTTGAATCTGGCTGTGACGATACGGTCGGAGATAGGTTTCCAGTCGATAAGGGATCGGCGTGCATTCCTAGTCAACAGGATTCCGACGCCCGCTTGCCGAGGTGAATTATCGTCTTCACTTCCAGAGTAGAGCAATACAGTGCGAGAGCTTGGTGATAAAGTCGCCCCCGATCCGAGCCATCTTGTTTCGCTCAGTCCTAGTATAGCGATGTTGTATGCGGTCATTTCCTGTTCGACTTCTGTGAGCCTTGTGTTATTACACTCACCCCACATCGTCCGAACGTTCCAAAAACCGATCGTAGTCCGTTGTTTATAGCCAAAAGTCGTTGCCGTTGAATCAGTCCGAGGTATCCGAGGCTCGTTTGATGTTTCGAGTGTAAAGTAAATTTCAGGTACGCAGGATACAAGCCTACATACCCTATCCCTCAAGTCGCCTTTTACGACAAGCCGGGATCGCTGTGGTATAATTCTAACCCCAAAACCACAGGGGTCAATTTTTTGTTAAGTTTCGTACATATCTAAACCCTTGAGCACAAAACAGATTTGCTGCGCGCACAATTGTGGAGATATGTTCGAAACTCAGGAGAGTTTTATTCTCTCCTGTCCCTTAAGTCGCCTCTTACGACACGTCGGGAAAGACGGTAGCACTATTCTTAACCCGTGCCACAGGGCAGGGCTTTTGGACCTATGGATTCCCCGAAATGGATTCAAAATACTGCGATTAGTACTGTGGGGAACTCCTATAAGAAAATCCTGAAATTTGATACCCATTTTGTATGTTCCAGGACGAAAAAGAGAATTTCATCCTGGTTGATTTGATTGTTAAGCAACAGTTTCTACCGTCAAGCTGTTACTCCAGAAGATCGAAATCCTTTAAAACTGGTCACATATCATCTTTTAAACATTCCCTTTCGTACGGCACCCATCATGCCCATACTCTGCTTCCTGTGGAAAGATGTCCTTTGTGGTAATAATATAATTTTTATAAAATTCAAAATGGGTTCATTCACATTCTAGTTGACTCGTCTCAAGAAATCCTGTATTTTGATGTCCATATGGTGTACAGAATGCATCTCCCACAGAAAAAACGACCTTTTGAGCCCAAGGACATCTTTCACATAAGTGCCGATACTAAATTATTAACGACTTCAGCACTTAACCACAAACCACAATCCATATTTCATCGAAATCAAAGGATCCCGCCGCGCCACCGCGAACTATCAGTTGTTATCCCAACTCTACACTGACTTCAATTTGGCCGTCCAGTTTTGATATTCAACATGGCAACTGAATCTCATCTGTTCGCTGACACTTTGACAACCGCTTGTCGAATTCAAAGTGACAATTTTGCAACTTTTGCTCGATTTCTGTGTGAAATTTTAATAGTTAAATTTAATAAAAAACGAGACCGAGGCTAATTTCGGGCGCGGTCAAAATTTGGGAGTACCTACGACTTGTATTTAATTTCCCTTAGCCCCATTATTTCCCTTCCGTCTTCACAAAAGTTCCGTTGCGTCGACAAAACAATATTTGTGTGGGGTTTGGTTGGAATGAGTGGGTAAATAAAAATATTTACTGCATGGAATGGCCCCATAGTACGATTCGATTTGTTTTCACATTTTTTGTTGCTGTGATAAAGACACATTGACCCCATGGTCCAATTCTATCCATTCTTACATATGTTTTGTGTCATCAATAGAAAAACAATAGTTTTTCTTAAAAGAACCTGCATAATTTGGGGGTTGGGTTTGTAAGGCAGCCCCATGACCCCATTGTCCGATTTTACCGATTCAAACATACAAACTGCCTGCAGCAATAAGAAGCATTTGTGCAAAACTTCAGCTTTTAAATTGGCCGAGTAAAACGCTTCGCAACAGACGGACATCGCCCAATCGACTCCAAGTCAAGCTGATCATATATATATACTTTTTATATGGTCGGAGATGCTTCCTTCAATGCGCTACAAACTTCATGACAAAGTTAATATACCTACCCTTTCACTCTATGAGCGAAGGGTATAAAAAATCAAAAATAAATGATTATTCCATTTTCAGGCTCCATTTGGGAGCGATACCAGTTTAACTTCGGCCAAAAAGGCCGTCATCCAGACCAAGGACACGCTTGGCACGCCGATTAGAAGTTGTAAAAACGAAAAATTCATTTCTCCTGAAATGGGGGCCGATAAGTAAGTAAAATTTAGTTGAGCGTCAAGGTAGAGTCCCGTGACACCCTCCGCCAAAAATAAATTCAATCGGATCAAAACCAAATATTGTATACCTGTTGAAAAAAGCAGAAGTGAAACCAGTTGACTGAAGCCGTTAGTTTTCTTCATTTGCGGATACTACATAATTATAAAACGGAATCACGCTTAATTTTAATTATTTGCATTTGGAATCTCTAACCCGCTTTCTGCTCATGTTCATTAGACTAAGGGTACGTTTAGGTGAGTTGTAGGCAACGAAAAGTTTTGCCTGCCGAAGCCCCGGGAGAGTTTCCCAGTGTAAGATGTCTTTGGCCTTTTCTCACTCACTTATTTCATTTCTGCATGTACAGAGTGGTATCCCACAGTAAGGTTCTGGGCCAAAAAGGTGGGTGGCGGACGCTCTTCTTACTAGCTCGTCCGCTTGCTCGTTGCCTGCGACATTCGAATGCCCAGGTACCCAAAAAGACTAAGGCCGGGTTTCTGATAGCTCTTATTCAGTACCTGTCGGCTGATTAGTCTTATCACGTAGAGAAGACACAAACCATATTTAGAAAGCTTTTCCATTTTATTGAATGGAATTTTTGTTTAGTTTGCATAGCTACGCCATATTTTGCTTGGTTAAGCCATCATCTTAGATTCAGAAAATCATTGCGCACTTTCATCCAACAGCGTAAATAAGCAAAAGATAACATAACTATGCAAAATTAACAAAAAATCAATTCAATATAATGGAGAAGCTTTTTGAATATTGTGTGTGTCTTCTCTAGGCGATAAGACTAACCATTCTATAAGATCTACGAGAGAATGGGCCTTTGACTGTTAAGGGAGCCTACCTGTTGCAGTATTTCCTGACAAATCCACACGGGCTTCGATTTGACAGTGCAGCTCGTCAGCGCCTTCATAGCCGCTTGGCTGTCAGTAAATATTCCTATTTGCTTCCTTGTGTAGCCTTTTCAAGGCATTTTCTTGCGCACACCTCAATTGAGTGTACTTCTGCCTGAAACACGGTCGGTCGTAATCCCATTATAATTGAGAGAAGAGACTAATACCTGGGCCGCTAATTCCTGCGCCAGAACTTGTATCGGTCTTTGAGCCATCCGTGTAAAATATAATGGTACTAGGGAGGAGTGCGTCACTGCGTCAATTGAAGTGCCACATATGTAGTCTGATGGCATACTATGTAGGTTGTTATTACTTATCCATCCCAGCTGCACTGAGTTCAGTGGGCATGCCGTATCATATGACTTAAGCCTGATGACGGCTAATCTTGCCACTGCCTCAATGTTTATGTGTAGTGGTGAGAGGTTCAGCCGATCCTCCAAGGCGGCGGTGGGGCTAGAGATGAAGGCTCCAAGGACAGCTAGACAGGCCATCCTCTGAACTTTGTCTAGGTTCAGCCTACCGTTTGTAGTGGATAGTGCCATTTCTTTATTAGCCGTGGCTTCCTCGATCTCTTCCAATAAACTTTGTAGTGCCGTTTCCGTCGATTTGCCTAGTTGATAGGCATATTGTTTTGGTAGCAGCGGCCACATCTTCAGAAGTGTACTCCTAATATGAGCGTCTAGTAACTTTTCCATAGTTTTCATAAGGAAAGATGTAAGGCTGATGAGGCGATACGACTTGGAGCCGGTCTTTTATCCACTTTGGGGATAAAGAGATCTCCAGGCTGTTGGGATATATCCCAAAGCAAAACTACTTTTATAGATGCTAACCATGAAGTGCCGGAAAAGTTGCATCCATGCTAGGCGATTTAAAGGGAAGAAAGGTCCCGGTTGCCCACTTTTTCAAAATAAATATATGAAAATTTCCCATCAAGAAGGAATGTTGAAAATGAGCACACAAACGACGAAAGGACCAAGCCGAACTGCGCAGCGTATCTTTTAGTCTGTGAAACTATTCTCGCAAGTCTTTTATCGGTGATTGTCAAGAAATTTCATTCCAATCCACTTGTGATTTGCAAAATCAAATATTTTCCTTCTTGCTACCGGAACAGATTTTGGTTTTGCTATTGTCTATTTGACATCCACACCAGTCGGGATGCGGACTTTTTTTACCAGTCCATAGGCATAGTAAACTCAAGTTTATCGCGGGGTTTCATTTCCTTTTTTTTAAGAAATACTTCCATTTTGGAAATTAATCTGATGTTTGATTCTAGTTTTCATCACAAGGAGGAAAAAAGACTTGTGTGCCTGTTTAATCTGATTATTAAATGGTAAAACGTAAAGATATAGTGTTTAGACATGGTCGCCTATAGTGCGTGTCTTTTCAAATTTATCACTTCTTCGATTGACAAACAGTATATGTAAGTTTTACACTTTTCCCAATCCCTCCTTAATTTGATAACGTCAAAGAAAAAATAATATCCCTTCAGCTTTCGCGTAATATCCATCAACTTCGCCATCGACAAGTTCTAATCATATCATCATTCGACGATTAACGCAATACGTATTCAAAATAATTCCAAAGGAAATTTTCGCCGTTCGACACCTTTAGGGCACGATTTTATGCAAATATTTACTGTGCACAAAATTTTCCAAGACTGTATATTTAGTGTTAATCCTGGAATTTAGGTCTTTAGCGTTATTTCGAGGAGTCCTTTGATAAAATTTGCGTCTAATCCGATTTCTTGTTATTATGCGCGCTGCTTTCGTAGTACCTACTATAAGGTATTTAGGCGATAACTGCGAGTATAACGTGATTAACCCTCAGCTACACTCGCTATTTCCAGCCTACACATATACACTCGTGGGGGACCTAGGTCCCCCATTACCAAATGTGATTTTTAGTACATTTAATTTTGGAAATGCTGCCAACTCCTAATCTAAAACAAATCATAGACGTGTAATAAATGCAAAAATATAATTTTGTAAAGATTTGAAAGCTGCATGTAAAGTTTGCAGCTTTAATTATAGAAAGTGGCCATTTCGCATGGTACACTTTCAGCATTTACTTCAAACGTCGAGTCTAAAATTCAAATGTAATTCCACAAAAAGCTAAACTGTTTTTTACGTTGTTTACATAATAAAGAATGAAAAATATAACTATAATTTTAAATATAGTTAACAATCTTGAAAATCACAAGCGGAAAAAAAGGGGCTTTTTTCATGAATTTTTTCCTTAGAAATTGGTAGTCGTTTTGCGAGAACAGCTGCCATCTGTTATTCTTACAAGTTATCTGCAATTCTTTAAATAATTAAGAAACTGTTCTAAACTCAAAATATCGAAAAATAGGGATTGCATTTGATTCTGATGATCCGAAGCCATACATGGTTCGACCTCCGGTCCCTGTCCATCAAATTGAATAATTTTGTAAAAGTTGTCATGATTTAACTTCCATTGCAATAATAAAATATATTCTCTATTTATTATAATCTCAAATTCTATTCAAAACTGCAAAATACAGGAAGAAAAATGCAAATATATCGGAAGTTCAAAAAAAAATTTACCTACGTAAGTACATTCGTGGGGGACCTAGGTCCCCCAAGGGCTTACAGCTTCTAACCTATAAGCTGCAGTCCAGCGCTTTTTCTCTGTTTGCAAGCTCTTAGGCAGTGCTACGAATACGCGAAAGTTCAACCGCATCAAATTTAAAACATTTGAGATAAGTCTAAAAATGTTCATCTTGGGGGACCCTAGTCCCCCACGAATGTAGTTAAGGGTTAAGATTAGTTTTTTTTTTTTTTTTTCGCAAGATTCTCTATCGGACTGCTCCGCACCTGATGGGGCAACTAAATGCTCGCAAATTTAACAAGGTGGTAAAAATAAATAGACAATCGACGCAATTAGGGAAGAACAGAGAAGAGCTATAATTGTGTGAGTGCGCACCAGCCGTGATGATTCCGATAATTAGCGTCAATTAAATAAATATCAATTTGAAAAGCTTAAAATAAACAGGTCCATGTGATTCGTTTAGTGGAGTGCATTTGGATATAGAATTGTAAGTCAGTCTGAGTACATATTATTCTGATTGGAGTAATGAGGGGTTGGTGCAAATAGTGAAAATATCGGAAAAATGTATTTTTTTTTAAATCAAATCAGTTCCACCTCAATTAAAGCTGCCTCGATATGTTATTGAAGAAGCTTTACTGAAATTAGCCGTCCAAATGGGTAACACACGTGCCAACACCAACAATTATATTCACTTTAGCGACAACCGACACACCTTTAGCGACACCCGGGTCACCTAACATTTTAAAGGATATAATGGTTACATGTTACACGGCTTAGAATTAAGGCTAAACACAGCTGGAATGGAATTGTCGTCTCCTGCAAAAAAGTTGCAATAAAATGAATGATAAATGTTAGGCCGATTTCTCGTACATCTTATCTAGTGGTTAGTCTTATCGTATAGACAAGACGCAAACCATTTTCTGCATGGGCGTAGCCAGGGGGCCGATGATTTATGGTACAACAAAAAAACTCCACATTACAATGCTTAAAGGTGTAAAAATGCGAGTTTGAATCCAGGCACCTCGTAAAATTTTCTGTTGCTAAGACTAGTCTGGAAAACTAACCAGATGCCTTTTTTGCCGCTCCATATACTGCCGCGGAATGCATGCCCGTGATAGTTTCCAGCCAGGTGGCACAGAAAAATGGACGGCAGCAAGTGGCCACTCGCAACTGACGGAGGTGCAGAGGCTGCGCCTCAATACATACGTTTCACCCGTAGAAAACTAAAATATTTGTAGCTTTTAGGCGCTTGATATCCATAACAGGGATACCTACGTGTGAATATCATGAATCGATATCATAAGTAGATCAGAAATGTTTCCCTTTAGGGAGACTCTTTTTCCTTTTGCGAGAGTATCATATTTTCAAGCGTTTCATTGCATGGCTTCTGAGCTGTAGAATACAATTTTAACTGTCACATAAGGTCACTCCGGGATGGTAATAGAATTTATCAACATTCCATCTGAAAGGGATTTTAGTGAGAAATGGTATACAGCTTTGCCCAGTTAGGGACCTTGTAAAGAACGAATCTCACATTTCCTTGGCTTCTTTTAAGTTATTTAATCAAGATTCATTTTGTAGGTAAATCATACCAGCAATGAAATCTAGACCTCGCAAGTGTAATATGCAGTCCGAGAGACAAAACTAGCACGGAATATAGACTAAAGTCTAAAATGCAGAAATTGGAGGCCATTTGAATGTAATCAGAATCACCAGTGAATGTCTAAACACATGCAGGTTCATTTTTCGGTAAATGGTGTAGAAAGCAGGGATATGGACTGACACTTTTTTTCGCTCCGACCAATTCGAAACCGCTCCGCTCCAGCGGTCCGACTACAAATTTTTCGCTCCGCTCCATACAACAAAACTTCATTGTTCCTAGTAAATATTTATTATTTTCCGCGAATTCATCATTTCAACTTATATCTACTCACGTATTTTAGAATATGACTTAATAGGTGCGTTTCAATTGATCAAGTACAGAACAGGATAGCACCAAATTGGTACAAATTTGAACATAAAATTGAGTTGTTCTAGATAGGGTGTCCGGAAACTAAACTATTGCAGAAGCGCACCGAAATATGACTATACTAATGTCATTTTCAGCAAAATAGACGTACCGGGAATATCTCCTTAGCTACTAAAAGATTTTACAAAAATGCTACAACTAAGAAAAAAATGTATACCTATATGAAGTAAGATCACAAAATTTTGTCTTTGAAGCTTTTTTACAAAGCTTAACCCTCGGACTGACACTGGGGTCTGGCCAGACCTTTTTCGTATTTTATACTAATTTTAACATGTTTCTGATTTAGCTATTAAGTTTAAATTCCCGGTAGCTTCCTAAAATATTGTTAGCTACAGATCTGCGCAACAACTAGATCGCGGTGAGTTCCACAAGGATAGTTATAAGGATATTTTGATGTACATGTCACATTCGTAACACATGGGTCTGGCCAGACCCACTCGTAATATGTGTGAAATATGTACCAACTAATTTCTTATCGTATGTTGACATACAATACAATTTGTGTAGTATATTATAGAAACAATAGCAAATTTTGGTACCTACACATGAATGTCCTGGTAAAAAGGATATGACGAGTGACTACATGACGTCATATGAGATATAAATACTGAATTTTTAAAAACTAAAGTGCATGGGAAAACGAAAACCATTTTTTTTTGATGTTGTAACGCTGCAGAGGAAGACGATAACATTCCACTATTTTCGCACGGTAAAACATACACCGGACGAGAAGAAGGGTGTCAAACAGAAGTCAATCAAGGGGAACATGTAATGCTCCAACTTGCAAAACCATACAGTAACACAGGCCGCGGAGTATCGCCGATAATTTTTTTACCACTTTAGATGGGGTAATTTTATCTAAAATGATCAAATCCTGTTTGTCAGTAACATTCGAAAGTGAACTGTGATTGTTTCGATTGTATTCATGGAAAAAAATAAAATATTATGATAACCGAAAGAAAGAAATTGTATTAAATTTCAGAATTTGTTCATAATATTACGCTTTTCAGACATTTTCCACACATATATACACAAAAATTACTCAAATATATAAATATTATATGCCAACATAACACAAGTGTTCAATTAGGTGACAAGAGTTTCAAAAAATATTGCCTACAAGAGTATTAGGTACAGTGGGTCTGGCCAGACCCCAGTGTTACGAATGTGACTATCTTAACATGTGTCTGACGGAGGGTTAAACTGCTTATCCGATTTTTTGCTGGAAATATCACGAGGAATTATATTTGGGTGCCTTTATGCGATAGTTTCCGGACATCCTGTATAGAACGAGATCGGTAAAATTGTTATGGCAGGGGCGCTGTCCTGTACGCCATTCAATAAAACGCACATAATAACTATTATTTGAATTAAAAAGGGCGTTTCATTCATCGAGTACAGGACAGGACTTTTCTATAATGGATGATCATAGTCCGTCACATGGGTCGTGACCCTGTGCACCGACTACTCTAGAATTTGCCTAACAATATTTTCGTGACCGACAATTTAAACTTCTAAGAAAATCATGATGTTCAAATAATTTCGGGCTTGCCCCCCCCCCCCCCACCGAAATCCTGGCTACGCCCATGATTTTCTGATAACTTTTACATTATATTGAATTTTTCTTTACTTTGCATAGTTGTGCCATTGCTTGGTTACGCCATCACCTGAAATTGAAAAAAAACCCTTACGCAATTTCATACAATGGCGTAATCAACCAAAATATTACATAGTTATGCAATGTAAACAAAAATTAAATTCAATATAAAAGCTTTCAGAAAATGGTTTGCGTCTTTTCTATACGATAAGACTAATCACTAGATAAAGGGCCCCATAAACTCAGCGATTTATCGGCCGATCAAAGCTCATTTCTGTGGAGAAAGCACATTTTTAGGTTCCACTACCGAATTCGCACGAGGTAATGAGCTTTTTCCACAGAAAATGTGCTTTCGCCACAGAAAGAGCTTTGATCGGCCGATAAATCGCTGAGTCTATAGGGCTCCTAAGATATCCGCGAAATCGGCCCCTAATCTCATTTTCACAAAATATCATGAAAATTTGATTCTATTCTATTTTCGTTGCAACCCTCCAACCTCAAAAATATTAATAGCAAAATTTGTATTAACCTCACGCACACATTACACATTATTGGCTGTCAACGTGCAAACGTGCCAGCGCCAGGTAAATATGAAGGTGTGATATGAAATCAGAATTCACGCTGGAGCATATGATGCCCCTGGTGAGAATGATAAATAAATTTTCACCACCCAATTATTTCCAGCTGTACAACTGGACCGCTAATTAGATTTTTGATACATATTTTGGAAACAGCCAACGCTGAGGTGGTTTGTGGAATATGTATGTACCATGGAAAATTCAAATAATTTTGAATCGCGGCTATCAAGTATTTAGGGGTGGGCAGATAAAATAATTTTTAATGGGCTGTTTGGATGGTAACTGAATTGCAATTAGAACGGATAGTGGTCTATTTAGAGAATGATACAAATCAATGAGGATGCATGCACGTGATTTTGTATTTATAGTCATAGGGGGATTTTTTTTAAATACAGTGAAACACGAATATGTACAAAACTCGGATAAGTGCACATAATTTTCATTTCGATTTTCTATACAATTCAAAACGGATAAGTGCAAAAAATTTAAGTTCGCTTGCCACAATTGTGGGAAAATCGGACATAAAGCGCGACAATGTAGATGAAATCCGAAAAATAGAACGAAAAGTGACGAAAATAGTGTTCCTAAAAGCAACACAGCGATTGCAATGCAAGTGAGCGGTGAAAAGGGACAGTGGTGCCTTGACTCTGGAGCAACGTCACACATGTGTTCCGAAAAACAAAAATTCGCGGAATTTAAAAATGACAGTCAAGTGTTGAAACTTGCAAACGATGAATCGGCAAAAATTTTCGGTAGTGGAAAAGTACTCCTGAAAACCAATAACGCGACTGCGAGCCTAGGTGAAACACTTTACGTTCCAGACCTGCCATCAAATTTAATGTCAGTATCGAAAATAACAGACCATGGATTCGAAGTTATCTTCAGGCAAAATGGTGCCGTAATATTAGATCCTAAAACGGGCGAGAAATCGGCGACAGCGTGTCGAAAGTCGAATCTCTACTACATAAATAAACCGAAAAGGTACAACAACGTTGCAAAGTGCGCGGAAATGAAAAGCGGCGATTTGAAAGACTGGCATGAAGCATTTGGTCATCTAAACGAAACTGATCTGAAAACGTTAATCCGAAGTGAATCTGTTGTTGGAATAAAAGCTGATGCAAATAGCAGTTTACCGCAATGTGAAGTCTGCATACAAGGAAAGCATTGCCAGAAACCTTTTCCGAAATCAGAATCGAAGTCAGCTGATGTTTTAGAACTCGTACACTCCGATGTCTGTGGGCCTATGCGCATCCAATCTCATGGCCATTCAAAATATTTCGTCACATTCATAGACGACAAAACAAAATGGTGCGAGATATATTTTTTGAAACATGAAAATGAAGTCATTGAAACATTTAAAGAGTATAAAAGTATGGTCGAGAATTACACTGGCAAGAAAATTAAAACACTACGCACAGACAACGGGAAGGAGTATGTCAACAACGAGTTTTCCAGCCTTCTGAAACGTGAGGGAATACACCACGAATTAACAGTTGAGTACACTCCTAAACAAAATGGAGCCGCTGAACGCAAAAACAGAACGTTGGTGGAAATGGCGCGCTGCATGATACTCCAAAGTGGGTTAGCTGCAAATCATATAAGAAATCGATGTCCCTCACGAAGTCTTAATGGTGAAATACCCAGTGCCGGATTAACCACGTGGCAGAAGGTGGCAAATGCCACAGGCCCCGCGCTTTAGGGGGCCCCGCGCTTGCCACAAAAAAAAATTAATAAATAAACAAGAAAAAAAAATTGAACTAAAGTATCTTTCAAATTCTAAGTTCTGTGCTTGGCAACACCGCAATACTTATAAGGGGATTCCCACAATATTGTCGAGATTATTTATATACAATGTACATACATGGCCGCTCACACACGGAATCCATGGGACTCCCCGAATCTAACGAAACTGCATAAAAAGACAGCTGGTGAAGTTGTCTCTTTTTTATGAAGTGAAGTTTATGAATTTTTGAAGGATTCGGGGAATCCACAGATTCCGTGTGTGTACGGCCCAATGTTTTGCTGTTCTGGTTTCATAAGGAGGACTTTTATTGTCAGTTGGCTCGGTAGCTTTGATTGATTTAATTCATTTTCTTTCGATTAAGTTGGACAACTTACGCTATAAATACTGTTTTAAAGCTTTACGTTTCTACGTACGTAAGTATATTAAACAGTGGCAAGATTAACGTTGAAGTACATAAGTAAGGTAATTACGAAATTATTTTGTTCATATTTGTGCAACGCAAAATCGTCGCGCAGTACGCACGCCTTCGAACTCGCTGCCGTATTTGCTGGCATAAATTTAGCGTAGTTTATCTACGACAAACTATTTTGTGTTATAATTTACTAGTTCAAAAATATCAGCGCTATGAACAGTAGATCAAGGGGAAGGGATACAGGCCGACACTATGCGTCTGGTAATACAAAACGCAAGGCAAAAAATGAAAAAGAAAAAAAGAACCAAGCTGTCATAGCAAAATCACGGAAGTTGTCCGAGTTCTTTTCTGCTGAATCCGAAAATAAAGAAGAAATTTCATTGGGATGTGCAGTTATTTCGGGTATATCCACTTTAGCTGCAATTGATACTACCCTTGAAAATACTGAAGGTCATCTAGACCAAGAAGCGGCATCATCAAGTCAAATAGAGGTTGCAAGCGATCTTGCTACTTCATCTACGAGCGAAAGTAATATGTACTCTACTGATATTGGTGAGTGGCCGAGTCACTTCGATCGAGAATATTGGATTGCGAAAGGAAGTAGCGAAGTACATCATATGGACAGTAATTTTTTGTCTTCAGAGAAAAGTTTTGCCAATGAAAATAAACCGCGTTTCTGTCAGAGGTCATTTTTCACTTATAGACATAAACTAACCGATAAAACTCACATGCGGTTGTGGTTGTGTTATTCAGAAACTAAAGGGAAACTATATTGTTTTGTCTGTAAAGTTACGGATTCGGATGGTTCGCAACGATTTACGACAGACGGTTTAGATGATTGGAAACATGCGCATATTTTATTGGCAAGACATGAAGAAAGCATTTCGCACAGACAAGCAATAATTTCGCTTTTGGTTCGCAGAAACAAAGATGCTCTACGTGTCGATTCCCAACTTGTGAGCCAAGTAGAGACCGAACAAAAATATTGGCGGACACTCTTGGAACGAATTACTGCAGTTATAATTTTTTTGGCAGAACGCGGCTTAGCATTTCGGGGTAGCAATGAAGTTATTGGTTCTCCTTACAATGGAAATTATTTAGGTTTGTTAGAATTAATCGCTAAATTTGATACTTTTCTGGCCGAACATATACATATTTACGCAAATAAAGGAAAGGGACATACATCATACCTCTCAAAAACGACATGCGAGGAATTCATCCATCTTATTGCATCAAGTATTCGGGAGCATATCATTTGTGAAATTAAGACATGTAAATACTATTCAGTTTCATTGGATTCCACCCCAGATATATCCCATGTAGATCAACTGACTTTGATAATACGCTATGTGTTGCCATCTGGACCCGTAGAAAGGTTTGTGAGGTTCTTAGATATGGAAGGCCATACTGCTGAACAAATCGCTCAGAGTTTACTAGATTATTTAAACACAAATGGTATCAATATCAATGACTGTAGAGGCCAAAGTTACGATAATGCCAGCAACATGAGCGGAAAATACAGCGGCGTACAAGCACGTATTAAAGAAATAAACAAATACGCAGAGTTCATACCTTGTTTTTCACATTCATTAAATTTGGTTGCCAAATGCGCTGCAGAATGTTGCACAGAAGCATCAATTTTCTTTGATTTCGTCGAAAATTTATATTCATTTTTTTCTGCTTCAACATATCGGTGGGGTATTTTGACGAAAGCCATACATGATACTGGTTCGAAAATACCAATCTTGAAAAGATTATCCGACACTCGATGGTCTGCACGAGCTGATGCGACGAAGGCACTTTTATGTGGTTTTCCTATTATAAAACGAGTTTTGGATGACTTATCCAATAACCAGGATCAAAAAGCAGATTGTCGTAATCAAGCTTATGGACTAGCTTCCAAAATGAATAGGCTAGAAATAGGAATATTGACGGTAGCATGGAATGACATTTTAGAACGCTTGCAAGCGACTAATGCTTCATTACAGTCGGCTAATCAAGACCTTAATACTGGATACGCTCTGTATAAGTCATTACATTGCTACGTACAAGCAATGCGGTCCGCATATAAAGACATTGAATCAAAAGCCATAGCTCTAGTGGGTTGTGAGGAATACCAATCGATCATAAGATCTCGAAAGCGGAACACAAAATATGACCATTTCAGTGGTTCCTCAATCCCCGATGAAATCGTTGAGAGTCAAGGACCTGCCAAAACCTTTGAAGTCAATGTCTTTATTGTTATAATTGATAGTATACTTTCTGCACTAAACAAACGCATGGAAGCTTATAATCAGCTAAATGGTGTATTTGGTATACTTCGGGAATTGATGATTTCCTCTACAGAAAATATCTTAGAACGAGCTGGAATAATCGTCAGTTCATATCCGGACGATATAGAGGATAGCCTGGGAAACGAACTGGTGCAGTTTGCTGAGCTGCTTAAAACAGATGTAGCTGCCGATATTAACAACAAAAAACCCGAAGCACTTGAACTTCAATTTTACAAATTTATATCGAAAAATTCCCTGGAGTCCTGCTTTCCGAATGTGGAAATAGCGTTACGGATTTACCTGAGCCTGATGGTAACCAACTGCAGCGGAGAACGTTCTTTCTCAACGTTGAAGCGAGTTAAGAATGTGTTGAGAAACTCCATGGGACAAGAACGCTTAAATGACTTGACGACAATGCAAATTGAAACCGATCTACTTAGGGATATTGATTTAACTAGTCTTATCTCTAAGTTTGCCCATGACAAAACACGAAGAGTATTTTTGTAATTTGTTTTTTATTTTATATCTTTTGTTGAAGATTACTTTAATCAAACGAGTTCTTAATTATACAGATTGGCTTCCTTGTGAGATGTACGAGAATGATTTGTTTTAGTTTATAATTTGTTTTAGTTAATAAAATTCGAAAATGAATTATTTTAAGTACACAACGAATTTTGCAGCTTTGCATCGTCTAAAATCATCAAACCATTCGACAAAATGCAAAACTTAGAATTTTTTGATTTTTTTTTTAATTGTCCGAGTTTTCCACTAAGAATTTTATATTTTTTCATTCGAAAAGCTATTGTGGAAAAATTACTCACAAAACTGCAAGCAAACAAATTAACTTTCGATTTTTCCAATTTTCCGACTTTTCCGGAGTGGTTTCCCCAAATTTTCTATCGTAAAAACCTTCTCCTTGCAATTGCAAAAAACTGAAAAAAAATTTGAACCAAATCGACCCAGCCGTTCTCAATTGATGAATTACTATACATTTTTTCTTTCCATTTTTATTTCAAACATTAACACATACTTCATGCAAGTCAAGGGGCCCCGCACTTGGTTTTTGCCACGGGCCCCGCGCTGGCTTAATCCGTCACTGGAAATACCTTATTTCATGTGGACCAACCAGAAGTTAAATGCCAGCTATCTGCAAAAATTCGGAGTTGTGGCGTATATGTTGGACAAAACACCATACAGACTTTGGTGTACAGATGAGAAGAAGATATATAAAAGTCGAGACGTGAAGTTCACTGACAAGTTCCTACAAGATCAGCAAACCGAAAATTTCATCTATGTTCGATAAGTCTCTTCATGAAATAGAGATTGAGCTTCTAAATAAGTCAACGAATGAATTCCACTAAATCGGAAGACGAAATGAAAGTAATGGCCACACACAATCAGATGACCCCGAAGGGGAAGTGTTTAAGACCGCGCAAAACACGCCCAATCTACCGGGAGAAAAAACGTGGAAAGCCACGCAAAACCCGCCGAATTAGCCAGAAAACTGCCAGTTCAGAAGACGAAAATGTAGCGAGCCTAGTTGACCACCATGATCCACTGTGTAGTGAAGTTGCACTAAACAGTCCGGAACGAGAAGAATGGAAGGCCGCAATGTTACAAGAATACGAAGCACTACGAAAAAATAACACATGGATCGTCGTGGATCGATTACCGAACAAAGAAATCATCAAGACGAAATGGGTTCTACGCACAAAACAAAATGCATATGGATCAATCGAAAGGCGAAAGGCAAGACTTGTTGCTAAAGGCTTTGCCCAGAAGCCAGGAATAAGCTACACTGAAACGTTCGCACCAGTAGCACGCATGAACTCTATCCGTATGCTTATGGCTCTATCAGTTAAATTGGGGATGGAGATACATCAATTGGATTTCGTCACCGCATATTTGAATGGCGAAATAAACGAAGAAATTTACATTGAAATACCAAAAGAATTTCACGAAATTTTGAACGAAAATGAACGAAAACAGTATGCATCAAACAAAGTGTGCAAAATCCAAAAAGCACTCTATGGATTAAAACAATCCGGCAGACAATGGTATCGAAAACTGGACGAGAAACTACGTGAATTAGGCCTGCAACCACTTAGTGCTGACCCTTGCGTATACACAATGCGTCGAAATGAAATATTTGTAGCAGTATTGATATACGTAGATGACTTGATGGTCGCATCAAATGGCAAGCATTCACTCAACGCACTCAAAATCGAGCTCGCGAACATCTTCGACATGAAAGACATGGGTCGTTTAAAGTATTGTCTTGGTATTGAGTTCGAGTAGAATCCAGAAAAACATGAAATCAAGATGTATCAACATAAGTACACGAACGAAATCATCAAACGTTTTGGTATGCAAGATTCCAAAACAGTATCAACGCCGATGACACTGAACGAGAAGCTAACAAAGGAGATGTCGCCATCAAGTCCTGAGGAGATGTTAAACATGGAAAATGTTCCATATCAGAGTCTAATTGGTTCGCTAATGTATTTGGTAGTATGCACACGACCAGATATATCACATGCAGTAAGTTTGCTTAGCCAATTTAACACTAACTTTAATCAACAGCACTGAAAAGCGGCCAAAAGAGTTCTCAGATATTTGAAAGCCACTAGCGACAAGGGACTGATTTTTCGAAGGACTGGGAAGGATGTTATCGGCTACACTGACGCTGATTGGGGCTCAAACGTAGATGATGGAAAATCATATACAGGTTACGCATTTATCTATGGAAACGCAGCCATTAGTTGGGAGTCTCGTAAACAGCGAACAGTGGCTTTATAGACAACAGAACCCGAATATATGGCCATCTCTGTCGCAGTAAAAGAAGCCATTTACTTGAAGATCTTTATTAATGAAGTGCTGAATACACAGAGCACAATCGTAATCTTCAACGACAACAAAGGTGCTGGAGAATTGACCCGAAATCCTGTACATCACAGCAGAACGAAACATGTCGACATTCGCCACCACTTCGTTCCCGAGCTGGTACAACAAGGGGAAGTCACAATCGAATACATACCAACGGAGAAAATGTATGCTGACGTCCTGACAAAGGGTTTGTCCACACCAAAATATAACGAATGTATTTTAGGTTTAGGAATTCAAAACTGTAAATGAATTCATGAATTGAAAAAAAAAACTTTTAATTTGAATTTTTAAAAAGAAAAACATTATAATATTTGAAATGTAAAGTAACGTAACATAAAATTTGAGGGGAAGTGTTAAAATGTATCAAATTTTATATGTATCAGTGTACTCTAGACATCGGACGAATCTCAAAAACCAACACTTACTCATTACTAAAGGTCAATAAAACAAAAGTAGGTCCTGCAGTTATTGTTTTAATTCTTCTATTATTTGAGAGTACAATATCCCAAGTTCTTTCATGTAGTCTTGAAAATGACATCGGATAAATGGCGAACCCTATTGTGCACACACTGATTATGTTGGTATGTTGGCACTGCGAATATTCTTCTTGAGGTGAGCTATAGTCCGATCGACATAAACCAGGTGTTCCAAATAACCCCATTAAAAATCGCATGGAACCAAATCTGGGGAGCGTGCCATGCGCGGCTCTGAGAGAGATAAGGTGGTCGGGAAAATGTTGTCACAACAAATTCATTGAGCTTCGTGCTGTGGCTCCATCTTCCCTAACGTTTTTTTTCTTCGAGGCTTGGAAGCAGAAATTCCTTGATAATGTTCCAATTTAGCGACCGTTAGAAAAGAAGCTCTCGACGGCAAAGGCCCGCTGCTCCCTGGACTGCTAAAATTCTAAGTAAATCAATGAAAAGATTCGGTTAACCCGAAAACTGGTACTTTGAACCTGGTTAAACCCGAACGTTATAACTGGCTTTGCGTGAAACCGAAAAAAAAACGAAAACCGGGTTATGGGCCGGTTTTTGACATCCCTACCACACGCATTTCACTTGTGAGTGTGCTACTGTGGCTGCGTGGATCTCATATTTCCAGTTTCATTTCATGGCTTCTGAGCTGGAGTACACAATTTCAACTGTTAGGTCCCTTCGGGAAGGTAGTGGAATTCAACTTATTTTCATCTGAAATGGGACAAATGGTGTGCTTTGTTAGAATCCTTGTAAAAAACAGATCTCATATTTCAGTGTCTTGCATGTTATTTAATCCAAATTTATTTTCTAGCTGAATCATACCAGCAATAAAATGTATCCACTGTTACTACGGATACTTTGATAAATTTAGAAGAAATCTTATCCATATTTCAATCAATAAAGGATTTATAAATTTTCTGACGATGCTACTTTGATAAGATGAAAGTGACAGACGAAACAAACTGATTTCGCTAGTGGAATATGCAGTCCGAGATGCAAAAGTTGCACTGAAAATAGACAAACTACGCTTTAAAAGGCAGATATTGGAGACAAGTTGAATGTAATCAAAATTCATAAGAAAACCATTCTCAACACCTTTTTTAAAATTTGACTCTAAAATTACAAAAAAAAAAAGAAATAACATGAGTGACAGTCCACCTGTAAACTAGGGCCGCAGATGTATGGGTGACATCCAATTTCCAAGATCTAAACTGCTGTTTTGTTGAGATGTTGAAATCAATATTATTTATCCCCATAAATGGATACTTGTTGACAATCTGAGCGACATCATAGTCCGTCACATAAGTCGTGAGTTCGAAAAACACCATAAAATCAATTCGTTCACGGTGAGTCTGGAATCCATGACCCTGTGCACCAATCCAACTACAAGCCAGGCTATTCTAAAATTTTCCAACAATATTTCTGCGACCGGAACTCCTAAGAAAAACATGATGTTGAAAAAATTTTGGGATTGCCCCCCCCCCCCCCCCTGACCGAAATCCTAGCTACGCCCATGAATAATTATACCAAGAGTCAGACTATAACTTTGATGTAATGTTCGCCCGTCACCACATTATGAAATCTCAAATCACGTAATGACTACGATTTGAGATATAATAATGTGCTAAGCTCGAATCCGGATCTTCCTGCTAAAATTTCGTTGTGAAACAGTGCCAAATAACCCAAATTTTCTGTACATTTCTGCGAAAACATGTGCAACGCGACATAAATCTTCAAAATGCGTTAAGCGGTGTGGATACAATTGATATGTATTAGTATTAGTTTTTAATTTTAACTCAGTTTCGCAATAAAATTTTGCTGGGAAACTGCCGATTCGTACTTAGCACTAGAGATGTAACGGATGTCCGCATCCGCAATCGCGGATTATCCGCATAAAAATTAAACTCCGCATCCGCATTCTCATCCTCATCTTATAAATACATATTTACATCCGCATCCTCATCCGCAATCCTCATTTTTGTATGCAGTTAGCGGATATATGCGACCCACGTGCTACTTTGTAACTATGTATAAAGAAATGCATTGAGACAAATTGTTATAAAGAAATTCGTTATATGGAGAATAAATTCTTCAGAAAACTTTTGAAAAAGCAGAGTTTACAAAGTAAATTCGTTATATAGAGAAATTCGTTATACGGAAGTTCGTTATAGAGAAGTTTGACTGTATAAAGAAATGCATTGAGACAAATTGTATTCTGTATCGTATACATACACAACTGAGCTTCAGTTTGTCGGTCAGCACAGCAGAAGCGCGTTCCATTTATATGATCTGAGTAGTCAGCGATGACTACAGCTAGACTACGAGTGAATTAAGGAACGCAATCCGGTTCGCATTTTTGTGACTAGTGTTTGAGTGGTTTTGTTTTAAATGAATTGTACTGAGGAGGGTGAAGTGCGTTTTTTAAGGTGAAGCAAAGTAAGGAAGTATGCAACTTTTTAATTTTTAACCACACTAATCAGAGGAATTTCAACTTTTTTTCATCTTCAAAGTGTGAAACCTAAATTTTTGTCTACATATTCGATCATATCCTCATCCGCACCCTCATCCGTATCCTCAAAAATTTCTCCATTAATATCCGCATCCGCAACCGCATCCTCAATGTTATACTATTTTGCATCCGCATTCGCATCCTCATCCGCTAAACAAGATCCGTTACATCTCTACTTAGCACCCCATAAGAAACCACAATAAAAAATTCTCCACCCCATTTTGCAATCTGATTTACTAGGTGTTTCACCTAGTTATTACACTATTAGCCGATTCACTCAACGCCTTCCAGTTCTTAAATCCTTTCGAAAAAAAACCCATTTAGTCCCTGCAAGCCATATATAGCGATAAAAAGAAAATCAACAAACACGAATAAATATAAAAAAAAATATTTTATTTGCCTCATATACATTCTATGTTGTAAATTCGCCTCATTGGCCTTCTTATTGAACCTTTACTTTCACGGTGGCCTTGCCCCTGCGTGGCATAGGATTACGTCTCAATCTCGCTGCAATTTCAGCCTCCGTCAGGATAGGATCAACAGAACGTTTGCCACGCTCATCACTCTCCGAGTTACTGTTTGAATTTTGAGCCGTGATGAGCGTTACAAGGACCAAAAGTCCGAGGAAGAAATAAATGAATTTCATGATGATTCCAGAAGTATATGGATTTCCCAATGAATGCGTTATACTCGGCGCTCTTCGTCTTGATGATGCCCTTGAATTCAACAACTGGCAACTGATATTTTTGATAGGTCAACAACTTGCTTTTATATGGTGACATTGTATGATCAAGAGCAAATATAAATTCCAAACAATAACTGGTCATGGATTTTTTTATCTATATTTTTTTTTAGTTTGTCATGGTGGCATATGAGCCTATAAAAATATTAAAAAGAAATTCTAATGGGCTTTAAAATTTACACGAAAAAGTTTTCTTTTAAAATTCTCACAATTATCTTGCTTGCTATATGGTATCGAGCGTCATAGAGTAACACCGCTTAATGCTCAAGTTGTTAGCTAATATTTGTACTGAGTTTAAATGGGCTTTTTGATCATCAAAACAAAAGGTTTCGTTTACAAGCTTGCTTGTGTACAAACTCATAAAAAATTTTTAGAAAATGTTTTTCTTTTGACAGTGGTTAATATTTATATTTTTTAGATTTGATTTATTTCAAATGTGTAGGATATTTCGAGTAAATAAAGAAATGTTGAATGTAAGCAATGCAATATCCATATTCACATTCCGTTAACAAAAAATTGAGATTAGGCAATTTAAGCAATTCCTTCTTCTTGGGTTATTCAACAATCGATTACCGAATACTGCTTAATATCCAGGGATTATGTACGTTAATCTGTACAAGGTTAGGCTTTTAAATAAGAAAATAATTGAATTTGCACATCATTGGCTATATCTACACACCATTAAGTCATATTATTTTGTAACGCCAGCAGGATTCTTCCGGACATAATAAATTCATTTCAATAATAAATCTTCAATAAACCATAAATCAAATTCATTCAGTTTTCCATTTAATTTCGCGTAATTTAATGATGAAACACAAATAATATAAATTCACCCCTGGAAATTTCAAGGAATTTCTGTTCCCCCAAAAATGATTCTTTGTGTATACATTTTTTGGGTAATAATACACTTAAATCATTTGCTGAGGCAAAGCTTGTCTAAACATTCTGAATTAAAGGAAACCAATTATAAAATTGCCTCATTGAATTTCTTTGTGCAGTGGCTATCATTTAAAAAATATTTATGATTGTATCAGAAGAACGATGTAAGGCTATTGGCAGAAGAAAATTGGAAAAGGAAGTGTTGCAATGTGGAGAGGAGAGAGTAAAAACTGAAATTCGTTTAGTAATAAAAGAATCGTATGCTCTAGCTCTAGGCTATCTAGACTTTCATTTTTGACATTTTCAAACATGAAATATGGGCTACGATTTTCATACATGGAATAGAGGCTCGATCCTAGCCAACGAAAAATAATTCTGTTTATTTTCTAGAATCGCCTCAATCTTGGCTCTTCTTCACAGATTTCAATTATGATTCTTGTAGGACGTCATTTGAAAAAAATTAAAACATCTTCCGTTCTATGCCACTTTGTAGAGCTCATGCACAGTCTAGGGCGGCAAATTTGGGCAATTTTTTTTAGGTTAAATAGACAATAAAAACAAGGAAGCTTGTTAATTCAAGGAATCTTCCTTTTTATACCCGTCACTATGTGAAAGGGTATATCAACTTTGTCATGAAATTTGCAAAGCACAGAAGGAAGCACCTCCGACTATACATATAAAGTTTATATATTATTATTGATCAGTGTGACGAGAGAAATCGATTGAGCCATTTCCGTATGTTGCTACGCAAACTATTCCCTCACTTTTGAAGCTATCGGGCTAAAATTTGGTATACAAGTTTCTTTTTAGTGTACGCTGTATACGAGGGTAAGTACCCAGCCTCCCCGCCTGGTGGTGTCAGTATCGCAAGTGAAATTTACTATCGTGTAGCACATTCTTCTAGACGGCAACTGTCCAAAATTCAGCCGGATCAGACTCGTAGTTTTGCTTTGGCCACGTGTGAAAGCTGGAGTGTCCGCCGATTTTAGAAAAATGGAAAAAGAGCAATATCGGCCGGTGATTCGATTCTTGTTTTTGGAAGGGAAATCGCGCAGCGAAATCAAAGAGCGTTTGGATGCTGTGTACGGTGACTCTTCTCCTTCGATGGCGACCGTCAAAAATTGCGGTTTAACAAGTTTCAACGTGGTCGCACGTCGGTTTTTGATGAGCCACGTCCAGGTGCCCCGAAAACAGTTAGCACGCAGGATAACGTGACAAAAATCCACGATCTCGTATTGACAGACCGCCGATTGAAATTGCGAGAGATAGCTGAGATAGTAGGCATTTTTTGGGCATGAGAAAGCTGTCGGCGCGATGTGTGCCGCGTTTGCTTACTCCGGACAACAAGCGCAACGGTGAGACCGCTTCAAAGCAGTATTTTACGCTGTTTAAGCGCAATCCGAAGGAGTTTCTGCGTCGTTTCGTGACAGTCGACGAAACTTGGAGACACTGGTACATACCAGAGATCAAGGAACAGTCGAAACAGTGGACTTCAGCCGGCGAACGTGCTCCGAAGAAGGCGAAAACTGCTTCATCGGCCGGAAAGGTGATGGCCAGCGGTTTCTGGGATTCACAAGGTGTGATCCAAATCGGCTACCTGCAGAAGGGCAACACGGTCTCAGGGCTGTACTATGCCGAATTATTGGGCCGATTCGACGCCGAATTAAAGAAAAAACGGCCCCACTTGGCAAAGAAAAAAATTCTCTTCCACCATGATAACGCACCGGATAACACCTCCGCCCGCCAACGCCAAACTGGTCGAATTGGGCTACGAACTGCTGTCCCATCCACCGTATTCTCCAGATTTCTCGTTTAAAATGGCCGAAACTTTGGTGAGTAACTGTTAAAAGATGCACAACTACATTCACTAGCTTTTATTGACGAGTGGCGCCATCTTTGAGTTGAGGTCGGAAACTTTTCAGACCACCCTTCTATATGTCGGAACGAATGAAATGGGACCATAGGGCTGCCCCTGAAAATTAGGTTATTCTAAGAAAAACTTGTTTCTTTTTGTACCAATCTTAACCAAACTTCACCCAAACGTGTTAATAGTAAAGCCTCAAAACATATCTAGGAACAGATGGAATCGGAACATTACATCATAGAGCCCCACCCAAAAGAACCACTGAAAATTAAGTTCTTCTAAGAAAAAATTTTTCCATTTTAATCCAACCTTAACTAAACTTCATCCAAATGTGTTCCTATTAAATCTTCACAAAATATCTAGGAGTGGATGAAATCGGAACACTACGTCATAGGGCTGTAATACAAACCAACTCCTAGAAATTAGTTTCTTATAAGGAAAACTTTTTTCTTTATGAACCAATCTTAACCAAACTTCACCCAAATGTGTTTTTAGTGAAGCCTCAAAACATATCTAGGAATGGATGGAATCGGAACATTACATCATAGGGCTGTCATACAAACCAACCAAATATTAGGTTCTTATAAGAAAAACTCTTTTTCTTTTTGAATCTTAACCGAAATTCATCTATAAGTGTTTTCCTGGATTAGCCTCAGCACTTCCAGGAACAGGAACACATCATCTCTCTACTCTCTAGTTCCTGTCAACCCCTTGTGGGGCATAGGGCATTAACTACGCCTACTCTCCACCTCGTTCTGTTTTGCGCCAACGGCGCTAGCTGGGAAGAGTTTCAGTTTCCCAACACTCTCGGATTAAGGGAAGAAGAATATCCGCTGTAGCGTTAATATCCGCTTTTAAAAATTCTGTCGGAATTCCATCAATCACCGGGGCTTTACCGGCGTCCATTGATTTGATAGCGTCTGTTAGTTCCTTTTTGGATGGTGGACCGGAACTAATGCCGTCTATTTGAGGGACGTCTTCTGCTGGCAACGAAGATACACTTGCAGGCCCGAAAGTGTTATACGGTCGGAAACTGGCTTCCAATCGATAAGGGATCGACGTGCATCCCTTGTCTAGAGGATTCCGACGCTTGCCTGCCGAGGAGCATTTTGGTCATCATTCATTTCCAGAGTACAATAAAACAGTATGAGAGCTTGGTGATAAAGTCGCTCCTGATCCGAGCCATCTTGTTTCGCTCAGTCCTAATATAGCGATGTTATACGCGGTCATTTCCCATTCGACTTCAGTGAGTCTCATGTTGTTGCACTCGCCCCACATCGTTCGAACGTTCCAAAACCCAATCGTGGTCCGTTGTTTATAGCCAAAAGTCGTTGCCGGTGAATCAGTCCGAGGTATCCGAGGCTCGTTTAATGTTTCGAGTGTAAAGAAAATTTCAAGTACGCGGGTTACAAGCCTACGTACCCTATCCCTCAAGTCGCCTTTTACGACAAGCCGGGAACGCTGTGGCACAATTCGAACCCCAAAACCCACAGGGGTCAATTATTGTTAAGTTTCGTACATATCTGAACCATTGAGCGCACAAAACAGAGTCGCTGCGCGCACAATTGTAGAGATATGTTCGAAACTCAGGAGAGTTTTATTTTTGATAATAACCAGGTATATCAGGTATTTATAATAATAACAAGGTAGCCGTGTTTGAAGATGTTAAGTTCCAATTATTGTTGATGGAGTTTATTCTACTTTAGAAGTTTGCTTGCCCCGTAAGGGGGAATTACGGGGATTAAGCGGGAATTGCATTTCCGCCTTATCCGAGTAACCCCTGTGATGTGGAGAAAGAATAAACGACAGCTTTCACGGCTTGTCGTAAAAGGCGACTAAAGGGAACTCTGGAAAATGTTGACTTCCACTTTCATAAATGTTTCCTCATACGGAGATATTCTAGTTTCCACGCCCTACGGCTAGGCGACCTGAATGTCTCCGTAAAAGGAAACTTAGACATGGAGAGACGAAAACTCTCCTGGCATCGTACACATTGAACCATGTATTCGCAAACGGATCTCCTTTCCCATCCTTCCCCCGTTCGTGTATACATGATCAAATCGGTACGAAGCTAATTAAAATGAAATCACTCTGGAAAGTGTCGATTTCCAGTTTCATTGTTTTTCCCTATGCGGAGATATTCTAGTCCCTGCGCCCAACGGCTTAGACGGAGAGTAAACTCAGCTCGGCGTGGTATACATTCGATTATACCTATGCGTGAAGGCATTTTCTATCTAATCCTTACCCCGTTCACGTATATATGATCGAATAGGTACGATGCTTCACAAACATCGTCCTAAATCCTCGAGGTATTATGCGACACTTGCCCATCGGGGGAAGATGTCCAGGGACGCAAATCAGATTACTAACGGAGCTGCCGGATATACCAGGCGACCTCCGGTTAAATCTAGTATTGCTGCACCATGCGGCGCTCTAGTCTAGTGAACCTTCATTTTAATAGCTACTCGTGGGAATCAATTTAGCAAGCCATTAAAAAAAAAACAACCACGAAGTCCTATCCGAAAGGAGCAGCCTCAAACCCGGATGTAGGTATAGATGAGGTGGTGGGTACTACAACAGGAGCAAAACCATTCAAGAAGAGCTCTAAACTCTCGAGGTCTCCACAACAACAACCTCTAGCCGTTGATAAAAAAAACCTCCCAACGGCAGGGACGTCAGTAGTCGAAAGAAACATGTTCGCATGTGCATGTGCGAACTGATTTATCGCGATAGAGTTTGTAGAGTCGAAACCCTACAGCCTACATACACGGCGTTATGAAAGATAAGCTCAGGAACGTACGCGTTTTGTATAACGGAGTGAAGGAACAGATATACGGTAAAAAGGCCAAAAAGCTCCAAAGATACAAAAAGTTCCAGACTTGAACGCGACTTCCAAAGGTGCCGGCGCCCTTACGGTTAAAGCCCAGGAGGGACATGGAGGAGAATATAGCTCTTCAAACCTCAAAGAGGAAGAAAGCGCAGTCTAAAAAAAAAGCGGACAGTGGATCAACAGGAGGGGGCGGCTCAAACTGAAAGGCTCCCACTGGAAGAAAACCCGAGACCAGGACTGGACCAGGATGGAAACTAAACGGGAGAAGAAGAAAAACATAAAATTGAATGACAGGACCAGACGCTATGATCATTTCTCATTTAGAAGAGGTGACCTATGCAGGCATGCTGAAGAGAGTGAATTCCAAACCACGGCTGAAAGAGATGGGTGAAAACGTCTCCCGAATTCGTCGAACAAGAAATGGGGAACTCTTGTTCCAAACAAAACCCCGCGGTAGAGATTCGGTAGATGGATACTAGGCAGTCGTTACGGGCCTGTTAGCACTGAATCCATCTAGTATAAAAGCTTTGCGGCAGTAGACGTTGAAAAAGGTCACAACGAGGGATGATGTCCGGGCACTATTCGTAGAGAAACTGGAAGTGGAGCTTCCTATTGACACCGTGAAGTGGAGGAAGGCATACGTTGGCACCCGAAGAGCAACCTTAAGCGTGCCTACAGACGTAGCTAACAAGTTGGTGGAAGTAGGCAAAGTCAAGGAGGGTTGGACGATCTGTCGGTTAAAATGGCAATTGTCTCCGAAGAGATGCTTTAAGTGCTTAGCATTTGGCCACTTTGCAGGGGAGACTATGCAATAGTCAGCAAGATAGGTCAAATATGTGCTTCAAGTGCTTCAAGCACCAAACTATGGATACGTCAAGTGCCCAATATATCAGGTGCAATAAAACGAATACCCAAATGAGATTACTGCTGTTGAACCTGAATCACTGCCAGATTGCACAAGATCTGCTATCACAGACGTTGAAAGAGAAAAAAATCGACGTTTCAATTATATCTGCAACCAATATAAAAATCTGTGTAACTCGATTTGGATCGCAGATAAGGACAACATGGTAGCAATTTGGACTTGCGTTCCAACAAGGTACATCGGGAGTGTTAAACGGAGTGATCACAGCGAAGATCAACGGCGTACTCGTGTATAGCTGCTACGCATCACCACAGTTGAATGACACAGACTTTAAGGGTTATCTGGAGGCACTTGTACACGACGCAAGTACCCACACTCCCGTGATAATTGCGGGAGAAACGCGTGGGCATGGGAATGGGACAGCCGCGAAACAATAAAGCATAGACTCAAGCTTCTAGATGCTTTCTCTCGGCTCTACATCGTTCTAATGAACTCGGGGAACGTTAACACCTTTAGAAGAGGAAATACGGAGTCCATCACCGGTCTTACATTCGTGAGCATAGTTTATACGCACGCGCACGGCCACCATCAGGACATTTTATTCTCGATAGCGGATAGATCGCATGTGTGTCAAACGACAGCTCCGATTGTGGGATGGCCTCTGAGACACTTCGACGAGGCGTCGTTCATAGAAACTCTATCTGATGTAGGTACAGTAAACGGATCAGTAGAGCAAAAGGCCGTGCAATTGACCGATCAAATATCAGTAGCATGCGACGCCTCCGTGCCAAGAAATAGTTCTATGTATATCTAATCGGAGGACTTGGTACTGATGGACCAAGGATATCGCGAGTGCTTCAAAGCTCAACGACAGTGTACAATGATTTGCTCGAGGCTTGTAAGGCAGCCCGTAGATACATAAAACTAGCAATGAAAAGGAGCAAACAAAATTGCTTCAAAAAGCTTTGTGAGGACGCGGACACAAATCCATGGGGAACGGCGTATAGGGTGGTCATGAAGAAAATTGGACAGAGAGATACTGAACTCAAATGCCCAGCATTGCTTAAAAATATTATCTCCACTTTGTTTCCTCAACATGAATTGGAACCTGCGAGATAAAGCCTCAGTGGCGTAGATAAGGGAGGGATCCAGGGGATCAATCCCCCCCCCCCCCCTTGGTCACACATTTTTTATTAATACTTTAGGTACGTAAAACGAAGCAACGTGTGTAGTCTTTCATTAAAACGTCAAACCATTTTCAGAACAGTAATAGAAAATTTAGCACTTCCTCAAATTTCAATAATTGCAGTATAATAGAATCGTATCGACAGAATAGAAACACTAATGAACAGGGCTTTACGTTCATTTACTTTTTCACATTGGAGTTTTGCACAGGCAAGCCCTACCGAAGCAATCTAGACAGCGGCCGCTCTAGCATTTACGTCTCTCCGGGCAAGGTAACAAATTTTGCCGCCCCTTAGGTACTGTACCAGGCAGATTGATGGTATGATACTATCGATGGACGTCTTTGTTGTATAATCAATTCAAAGCATTTTTTCCTCATAAATCGATTGAATGGTTCCTCATGGTCGTTGCTCCGAAACGATTTACATAGTGAAACCAGCTGATGTAAAGACAACACAAAAATTCATGCTCACAATGGGATTCAAACTAAGAAATCGGAAATTAATGCGTAAAATTCCCTAAAACACTCAATACATGCCCTAAAAAATGTTAAGTCAACAAATTGTGCTCACTTTCATTACTAACCTCGTGCAGTTGCTTTCATAAAAACCTTTTCTTAAAAGTTGCGCGCCGCCGCAAAATTTAAATTAGCGGGATTTCTGCAGGGTTTTCAACGTACATGGCTTATTTTTATAAATGCACAATCTCGACAGTTTTTATAGAGAATAAGGTCAGAGCTAGTTAAATCGGCGAAACCTACCCAAATTCCAATATTAGCATTTCCGAGGAAGGGAACTCTGGCAATGTGTTATTTGGTTCGATTCCTCATCTTGCTGAAATCCAAACCACCTTGTAGTTTGCCCTCCAATACTAGATGAATAAATACAATCGGAACCAACTGAAGAAATCCATCCATGCAAAGGTTTGGCTAATTGCAGTTCCATGGAAATTATGGAAAACGACTATAAAAAATAATGCCATTGGACATAACATTTCGCACAAAACGCCGGCCGTTATGCGTTCAGTGTTCATGCGACTCCCTATTTCTCATTTCATATGAATTTTTTCGGGAGCTCAATATTTATTTTTGGCACTCATCAGACCTAAAGAAAGAATTTAGATCTAATCTTCCGGAAATCAAAGTACGGCATATCGCATATAAATGAAACAAAAAAATTGCATGCTTCGTCCTCTATTTGAAAATTACGTAGCCCTCCCTTTGGCAAAAACTAGGGGTCATGCAATGTCCTTCTGGTGAAAAAGAGAGGCGGAGATTTAGTATCTTTTTTAAAGAATTACCTAATTAGCACATTTGCGGGTGCTAACATCACATGCGTAAAATTTACGCAGGGCCTCCAAATTTATAGCAAATACAGCTAGCTACTACGGTGTCCTACAAGTTTGGATATTTTAGAAATATATACTCACTCACAATTACCTTTTTGTGGACATATAACTGTATTGAGGTGTTCCGGCCAGAAAAGCGGCGATGCTAGGTGTTCCGTGACTCCGAAAAAGGAACCACTGATCTAAACCAATAGCCATCACCATGGCTGGAGAAATTTGGCCTGGTGCCAAATTAGAGGTCATATCGAAAGAGGATATCCCGTCTCGACCGAGGGCCCGTGTGTGGCTTCCTCCCTTGGTGTCCGATAAGGACCAAATCTTGCGCATCATACAAATGTGCAGCCCAAATATTCCTACAGCTAATTGGCGAATCGTCAAGCTGGAAGATCCTGTCAATAACCGAAGGGGTGCGGTTATGTTGATAAATACACCCTCTTTAGCTCCTCTCACCAAATCAGGTGGGGTCGTGAGCTTTGGTTTCTTGAATCTGAAACTAAGGGTTTATAAGGGCGATATAAAAAAGGCGAACAAGCCCGTTTCCGCACCCGTTGAGCGTGTGGAAGATGTCGCCTCAGAAACTATCTGTATGGATTCCGCGGCCTGTATGTCTGGGGATGAGGTTGTGGATGATGACGACTGCATCTCCCTCTGCTCAGACTTGGCTGCTTTGGACACTGCGTCTGTACCGTCTCCATTTATGGACTCTCACGAATCCGGAACGGATGAGGAGAATGTCACGGTGGTGGAGAGGACATAATGGTGAAGTTCCTACAGATCAACTTGCACCATTCAAGAGCAGCGTCAGTTGCTCTCATGCATCGTTTATCCCAGGGTAAAGACGATATCGTTTCTATTCAGGAACCCTTAGTGGCACGAGATCTGATCAAGGGTCTAAGGTGTTCCGAATTTACTATTTTTTACGTTTCAGGACAGGGTACACCGCGGTCCTGCGTTCTTGTTAGAAAAGCCATCAAGGCTTTTCTGTTGCCTAATTATAGTGATAAAGATTTTGCTTTAGTCTGCCTGGAGCTACAAAGTAAGGTGTACTGGGCTGCCTCGGTATATATGGCTTATGATGGTACTCTACCTTCTTCCAATTTAAAAGAAGCTATTGCGGCAGCAAAGGCTTCTGATATCAGTGTAATCCTCGGGTGTGACTCTAACGCACATCATATAGTCTGGGGTAGTACGGACACAAATTAGCGAGGTGAAGTGCTTCTCGAGTACCTTTTGGGTACCAATCTCCTCTCTCTTTCTCGGATCACCGGTATCTACAATTTAGCCTAGCAGAGCACCCGGACGCGATCCCGCGCACAGTGAATCGCAGAAGGACCGACTGGTCTGGGTTTCGAACTGCTCTCGTTGAAGAGTTGCCATCCCTACCTAACCTGCCAGATAATGAACAACAGCTGGATGAAATGGTAAATACTTTTACGGCAGCTGTGAGAGCAGCTGTATCTGAATCGTGTCCTGTCACTTCTTTTCCTGGCAAGCGAAAACCATCATGGTGGAGTAGCAAGATCTCCGAGCTAAGAGTCGTGAGCAGAAGAAGCTTAAACAAAGCTAAAGCTTCGAGGATGGAGTCAGATTGGACCTCCTATAAAAAACATCTCAATTCTTTCAAAAAAGAAGTAAGATCAGCCAAACGCAATGCATGGAAAAACTTCTGTCACAGTATCGAAGGGGCCTCCGAGACCTCTAGATTTAGGAAAATGATGGCATCAAATCCATCTATGCCCAGCTTCCTTCAAAAGGAAGACGGATCGTGGACGTCCTCGAGCCTTGAAACTATTGAGTGTCTGCTGGACGCTCATTTCCCGGGAAGTTCGATAACATCCCCACCTGAAGATCCCTCGAATATCACAATGCCGTGTGACAGTGAATCTATTCTATCTCGCGAGAAGATATTATGGGCCATTTCTAGTTTTGAGCCCTTTAAATCGGCTGGACCTGATGGAATCATTCCTGCGGACTTGCAGCAATGCTTAGAGATAACCTATCCATGGTTAGAAACATACTTACAGCCTGCCTTGGTTTAGTATATATTCTCCGCATATGGAGAGAGGTGCGAGTCACGTTTATTCCGAAGACAGGCAGAAGCTCGCACGCACGACCTAACGATCTTAGGCCAATTAGTCTCACTTCAACTATGCTTAAGTTACTGGAGCGACTCGTGGACATTCATGTACGAACTGTCGTCCCATCACATCTCCTTTCAATGGCTCAAGATGCTTACTGGAAGGGGAAATCAGTGGATACAGCTCTGCACTCGTTAGTCAGCTACAATGAAAAATCTCTTTATCGAAAGGAATACACAATGGCTGTATTCTTAGACATTGAAGGCGCCTTTAATAATATCAGACCCAGGGCGATTACCGAAGCACTTCGGCGTGTCCATGTCGATGGGTCCATTTGCACACTCGTAAATACTCTATTAACGTCTAGACGCGTGCATACCACACTGGGCTCGTCGTCTGCAAGTAGGTATGTGTGTAGGGGTACTCCACAAGGAGGTATTCTATCTCCCCTACTCTGGAATATAGCAATTAATCAGCTGCTTGTGGATCTTGAGAAGACTGGTTGCAAAGTCATTGCATACGCTGACGATGTCGTAATTGCTGTTACAGGTAAGTTCCCGGAAGTGCTCAGTGGGCTTTTGGAGAACGCCCTGTCTATTTTAACAAACTGGGCAAATCTCAGTGAGGTTGGAATTAATCCAGCTAAATCCGAGTTAGTGCTCTTTACTAGGAAACGCACTATTCCTTCTATTGACCCTCCCATGCTACGGGATAGGCAACTTACTTTTGCTGAAAAGGCTAAATTCCTTGGACTGTTGCTCGATAGGAAGCTTAGCTGGAAACCTAACATTCAAGAGAGGGATAAAGCAACTATAGCACTCTATTCGTGCAGGAAAGCAATAGGAAAAAGTTGGGGCCTGCAACCAAAAACATTGCATTGGATCTACATTGCTATCGTACGACCCATTCTACTGTACGGTGTATGCGTATGGTGGTCGGCACTCAGTAAAACAACTTATTATAACTTGCTGACGAAAGTACGAAGAATGGCTTCTATTGTCATAACTGGAGCGCTTCGAACTACTCCTTCCGCTGGCCTTGACGCTGTACTCAATCTGCTACCGCTAGATCTATTCGGCCAACAAATGGCTGCTAACACGGCACTACGCTTACGTGAAACAGGTCAGTGGCAAACCCTGGAGTACGGTCACTCAACGATTCTACAAAACTTTAACCTCCCGTCTGAGACTGACTACACTAGTCCCAAGTATGCTTTTGACAAAAACTATGTTTGTCTGATTCCGTCGAGGGATCACTGGATAACAATACACCCCTGGCTACGGGGTCGTTGGTTTTTTACACTGATGGTTCTAAGACGGATGAAAGAGTCGGTATTGGAGTCCACTCGGACGGACTGGACATTAACCCTTCAGTGGGCGCGCGGGCTACAATTGTAGCCCAGACTTTTTAAATGGCAACCATTTTCAGGATATGAGCCGAATTCATTCGAACTGCTCAGTAGCTGTAAAAAAGCTGCTTCTTAATCGAATAAGAATGTTTTTAATATTTTTTGAACCTAGAAACTAATATTCTTTTGCGAGCAAAGTCCACTGGGCTACAAGTGTAGCCCGAGCGCCCATTCATGTAACTTTTTTGGTACTCATAGGTATCCATTAAAATAAAAATATTATTATAAAACATTGTAGAAAATAGCAACAGTAAAATGTTTGACAAAAAAAAATCGGTTTCAAGATAAATGTACAAAAAATAGATTACTATTTTAACGAAAAACCTGCAGTCGAAGTCAAAATTTCTAACAGCGTGCATCTGTTACATGTTGCTAACTTAACTTAGTTTCTGGATGAAATGTTTACTAATTGTAGCGTAAATATTGTGAGAACAGTTAATCTGAATATTGTAAGTAAAAATTCAATCAGTTTAACTTGCAATATATTTAGCTTTCTGGCAAGAAACTGTACTTCCAGTGTAAAAAAGTGTGAATATTGGGTACCCAAAAATAGACTAAGTTTGAAATTCCACAAACTGGGCATTTTTAACTGGATTCTCTCCCTCAATGTTCCATTTCGAAGATATTTTATTGAATTCTGCGAATATAAACTTTTTTTGTACTTTTCATTTTAAAAAGTAACTATTTTGTCCACCTAAGTAAGTTAATATGAAAAAACACTAAAAATAAAACTAATTGGCACTTTGCCCTCTTTTATCATATATAATTTATTGGAAAATTAAGGATTTTATATTTTTTATTCTGTACAACAATCACCAGACCGCAGACCGAGCAGGAAAAAAAATTAAAATTGAACCATATTTTTTATATTATTTTTTATTTGGGCTACAATTGTAGCCCGCGCGCCTAACCACGTGACAAATGGGTGCGCGCCTAACGAAGGGTTAACCTGACACACAGTCTACCTGGCCACTGTAGTGTCCTTCAATCGGAAATTTCTGCAATTATGGAAGTCCTAACCTGGTTGGAAAATCATATAATCACGATGAGGGATGTTATCATATACACTGACAGTCAGGCGGCAATCCGATCACTCGAATCTGTCCTGACTACATCCAAAACTGTTGATAGTTGCCGCTCAGCTCTAAGAGTGATGGGTCAATTTTTCAACATCGTTCTCTGCTGGATACCCAGTCACAGTGGATTTGAAGGGAACTTTAATGCGGACCGTCTCGCTCGTAATGCGACTTCTATAACCTTAGACGCCGACCGAAACAAGCTGAAAGCCCCAATCGCTTTTTGTAAACTGGCAATACAAAAAACCGCGATGCGCAGAGCTAATGCAAGATGGTCTAGCGGTACTACATGTACTACAACAAGATTGATTTGGCCACGACTTGACGCAGCCAGGTCTATTATTCTTCTGTCAATAGACAGGAAACATATCGGCAAGGTTGTCGGGACCATAACGGGACACTGGCCTAACGGGGAGCACGCCAGAAGGCTCAAAATTCCCCATAACGACTTCTGTCGCAGTTGCGATGACGAAGAAGAGGAAGAAAGTGTACATCATTTTCTTTGTCATTGCCCGGCCCTGGCCGAGAAACGTAGACGTTTTCTTGGCTCAATGTATTTTTATGATACAGACGATCTGCGTGATGTGAGCCCACTATTGCTCAACAAATATATTGCCAGCACGGGCTGGTTTTCAGCTTAGGTGTCAACTATTACGGTCACTTCAATCGGTGGTATCACAATGGACCTATTTTTGGTCTAAGTGTGCTAAGTGTTTGATCACTTAGCGACCCCTTTACCTAACCTAACCCAATAAAAAACCCTGGTACTCCAATCACAGTATCGAAAATTGGAATACTGTGGATTCACTCACCGTAGTAAAAAAGCCAAAATTATTTCAGGACTCAGTTTTTCCGTATATGGCAAAATTGCTATCTATTTTGCACCAAATTGCTGAAATGCAACATTTGATACCCTTGAAAGTATAAGCAATCTTGCAAAATGATCTCCCCCTCTCCGAAAAGCTATCTACGCCACTGCAAAGCCTTACACCGATTAATGGCATCACACCCCCGATTACAGAGTCCAAACTTCTACTGGCAGCATCCAGGCTTGAGGACGGTAAAACACCAGTCCCTGATGGTGTCCCTAATATAACGTTGAAGGCAGCCATTCTGTTGATGCTCGGAAAGTTCATCGACGTCTTTGAAACCGGCCTAGAAGAACGGACTTTGCCGCAATCATGGAAAACGCAAAAATTGGGCCTTATTGCCAAACCAAATAAGTCTGCGAATTTTTACATGACCCAAATCTTAACGGACCACGGAGGGTACCGACAATATTTGTATCGGCTTAAGTTAGACGACTCGCCGGAATGCAAAGGAGTGGCGGAGGGTATAGGATAGGCTGCACTAGATTCCGATGTGCTGAATATTTTGGTAAAAACAAAATGTTTTTGTGAACGTTATCTGGAAGGCTGTAGCCCAGTCAATCGGTAAACCTTGTTTTGTCCGGTAATCTTACTTGTTGGCGTTTTCGCTTTTTTCCCTTTGGCTGGCGACAAAAAAAAATAGTCTTTTTCTTCATTCTTTTGTTAGTGTGAATAATAGTCCGAAATCCAAAAGGACTCTTTTTTACTAATTACATACCAGTTGATCTTAATCTTCATCATTTCGACATTCATCACGCTAATTGTAACGTCAAAGAAACTTGTCTACTTTTTTGATAAGCTCAAAGCTAACAAAAACATTCGTTTGACACTGAAATACCCTTTCGGCTTTTGCTAAGAGAATTTTTATTGTATTTCAACCGTATTTAACATGTGAGATAAAAGTATAACAATAGCGAGCGGCTTTTCTTTCAGAAACACTTTTTTTTTCAAGTTACTTTATAACGAGTATACTCGAAAGGAAAACCATGATTGACGTATGTGTGTTGTAACCTCGCATTCTCTATACCTTTATTCTATACAAAAATACAATGTTGCGTTATTTGTCTGCAGAGTTAGAGCTAAAGGATCAGAAAAAAAAGAGAAGTGTATAGTCTGCAAAGCATTTAACGACTGAGACAATAAGAAGAACTAGGTATGTACCGATTTACTGCTTGTCACATCTAGTTAGAGAAAGACGAGAAGCTTGGAACGTAATGGACTTAAATAGTTTATTTGTAGTGATTTAATTTAAGACCACTTTAGACGTAGAGTCGTAAATTTTTTTTAGGGTTTTTCTTTCTCATATTGAATGTTGTACACAAAGGGATTTTATTGATATTCAATTGCCCATATACAGGCACTATTGTATACAAGGAAAGTCAAGAAGACAAGACAATTGAAAATAAAGCTCAAATGCATTACTATGGTGTTCTAGGCGTTCCAAGTGATCAGTAGGGGGTTTCAAATATATAATTAATTTAAAGCCAGCTAGGCCTGTTCGGTACCGAGATTTCAGTACCGGGTTTCGGTTTTTTTCAATACCCGGTACCACAAGCGGTTTCCCTGACTCAGGTTTTTTTTTCAGTAGTTTTTTTTTATCCATAACCGGTATTTTGAGTACCGGGTTAAAAACCGACTCAGTTTTTTTTTCAGTACCGACGTTTTTTTTAACCATAAGCAGGTTTTTTGAGTACCGAGTTAAAAACCGGAACCAAACAACCTGAAAAAACCGGCTCATGGTTGAAATGATTCGTTCTTTTTAACTCGGTACCAAAAAACCGGGATATCGGTACTTTAGAATATCGGGTCCGGTACCAAGTGAACACCAGTTTTGTACCGGGATCCCGGTTTTTGGAACAGGCCTAAGCCAGCGTATAGGGTTGAATAAAATGATAGAACAAAAAAATAAATTTGAGAGGATAGAAAATAATAAAAAAAAACTCTTTGGAATTTTAAATGTTTAATTGTCAGAAAATACAGGATAACATAGATCCGAAAACCTGAAAATTGTTTCTAACAATACTTTCCGTTTCAATTAAAAAAAATGAGAAAAAACAACGACAAATCTACTTACTACTAAAATGTGAAAACGACTTTCAGAAATAGTCTTCGATGTATTGATATCCTTTTGGTTCCATATAAAACCCTTTTCAATTTTGTGTTATAGGAAATTCTACCGAACGAGTATCATAACAATACCCTTCAAAAACAATTGCTAAAAATTACGCAACTTTTACTTTGTAAACCAACTTTCTTTCATTTCCATCAACGGGATTTTTCCTCCATGACCATAACAGCAACAACTAGTCTTTCACTAACATTCTACTTTCACATTTGTTTCAGAAATGAAATGACAAAGTTGCAGCGAAGCGTAAAGGAATTTATCAATCGAGAAAATGACAATGTCTAATCGTACAGAAAGGGAGGAAATTTTATGATGTCCGGGAATGATAGTATCAGCAATCTGCCTCGCCGCTTGAATGAAAAAAATCCAAAAAAATTGCTGGGAGTCATTTAGAAGAATAAAGCTCAATACTTGCGTCTTCATGTTCCAGAGGCTCTAGAAATAAAATGAAATGGCACGAATTAATCACCAGTTCTAATGGACGTCTTTACTATGGCAGTATAATGAAAATCCGTGACTGACTGAACGACGCACACACACACACACATATACTTGCAAGGTCAAGGAAACACTTTGCAGGTGGATTTAACTAATTGCATCTAATCCTTGATTTACATAATAATATCAAATATCGGACGTTCCACGTCCGCATACTTGTACTTTGGACTGACGATATCGATTTCGTGATTCGGAGCTGTGTGTTATCACACTCGACTAGTTGAAAATCTTCCCAAATGGGTGCGTTAGAACAGACTGATTTCGACCAACTCGATGCCGTCGCACAGGATGTTGGCAATTCATCCCGCTATGATGCTACTAGCAGCAACATGTCATACGAAGGATATACGTACTATAGCGACTGGAACGAGACGTATGCCCAACGTTTCGGCGAGGACGAGTTCTGCATAAACAAATATCACAATGAATCGTATATGAATGTATCCTGTGATACAATCCTTGAGTATAGTATACCGTTGTATGGCTACTGTACGCCCATATTATTGCTAATAACGGTGACAGCTAACACGATGATAGTGCTTGTGTTAAGCAAGCGAAATATGGCGACCCCGACAAATTGTGTGCTCATGGGTGAGTATTATTACATTTGAAAGCATGTTTGGCCATTGAGTGTTGAGCTGTTGTTGTTGTAAGGACTCGTTTGAGTTGAGAGTAAAATTGATTTTTATTTTTAGCAATGGCAATTTGTGATATGTTGACGGTGATGTTCCCGGCACCGGGCATGATTTACATGTATACGTTTGGAAATCACTATAAGCCGTTGTCGCCAATATACGCCTGCTACGCCTACATTGCTTTCAACGAGGTAAGATATATTTAGATTATGCATATTATTAGGAAAAAAATATGTGAATTTTGATTGAATTTCTAAAGGATCCCTAAAAGGGAGCAAACTTTGTTTAGTAATCGACGGCAGCTCCCTCATAAGCTGAGCAAAGCATTATGGACGCTTTTCTGGGTATACTGACACTTTTTGATGCTGAAGGCTATCCTTAATTTTGGATGCTGTGAACAATCGCAAATGTAAACTTTAGGATCGTAAGATTTAAGACTCAGGCTGAAAATTGTATTCTGTAATGTCATGTTTTCGGTCTATATAATAGCATTTTAGCAACACGTCTCAAGGCAACATACGAGTAAAGAGTTTCTCCCACCGCTTTGACGTTCTCTTCCCACAGAAGAGGAACCCAGATAATTGACCTGATTCGTAGTCAGTTGCGCCAATTAACGAGTTGCGAGCGAAGGAGACGAGAACGAGACAGTAGGTGATGTCTCCTCGCAGCACGCATCACCAAATATAAGAACGCAGCTCAAATACTGGCTGTGGGGTCGGCGAAATAGACGAACTGAAAACGGTAACAACTGGCAATTTAGGAGAAGTGACATGGAGAGCAGATGAGGCCTGCCAGCAGAGCACCTATTCGCTTCATTCGGGAAGTTATTGATGTTTTGCCTAAGCTGACCAGACGTACAGCATTTTTACATGTATTGAAATGTACAGCATTGAAAAATGTATAGCATTCCCAATACCGCACAATGAAACCTAATTCACTACATCAGAGGTCGTCAAAGCGCGTCTCGAAAGCCGGACTCCTTTGGTGTGCTTTAATGACTCAAAGCATTTTAAAACTATCACGCACACATTATTCTTAAAAAATCAAGACCGAGGCTAACTTCGGGCGCGGCCGAAATTTGGATACCCTTCCCTCCCATCGTGCTAGAAGTTTTTTTCGGGTGTACGGCGTACCTATGACTTGTATGTAAATGTTTGTATGGCAGCCCCATGGTCCGACTTGATCCACTGATACTTATCTTATCTTATCAATAGAAACACATTTGTGTGAAATTTGGTTGAAATTGGTACAAAAATAAAAACGTTTTTCTTGGAAGAACCTAATTTGGGGAGTTGGGTTTGTATGGCAGCCCCATGATCCCATTGCCCGATTTTACCGATTCAAAAATAAAAACTGCCTGCAGCAAAAAGAAGCATTTGAGCGAAATTTCAGCTTCACAGCATTTAAATTGGCTGAGTAAAATGCGTCGCAACAGACAGACGGACAGACAGACATACGGACGTCGTCCAATCGACTCCCCAACTCATGCTGATCATATATGTATACATTTTATATGGTCGGAGATGCTCAATGCGTTACAAACTTCATGACAAAGTTTCACATACCTGCATCAAAGAGTGCGATTTCAAAACATAAATTTTAACAGCTGCTTTCTGTGTTGTTTTGTAAAATTAGATTTAAACGTGACCGAGGCTAATTTCGGTCGCTGTCGAAATTTGAATACCCGTTACATTTGAATGAAACTTAACCCATTTCTTCCCAAGTAGTAGAAATACACTGAAACTATGAGTTTTTTTTTTAAATTCTAATTAATTACACTTCAATTAAGAAAATAAATTTTAAAAAACATCGGTAAGTGTTACCAGTGGCTTCAAACGTAACGTTGCGTTGGCGCAATGTTGAAAGTTTCTTGGTAGAAAAATTTCCAAACGATAATTTGAATTTTATGCCCTTGTGTTGCAAAAAATTGTTGGTTTTTACGACGAATAAATTAATTTAGTGATAAAATCATGAAACACTCACATGGCATTTTTTGCAATTTTTTTTGCGGGTTTCCAGTGCACCTTATCTGTTTTGTAATCTTATTGTATAAATAAGACGCACAATATTTTCTGAAAGCTTTTACATTATATTGAATTGAATCTTTGTTTATTTTGCATAGATATGCGTTATTTCGCGTAAGGGCCCCATCGACTCAGCGATTTATCGGCCAGTGGAACCTAAAAAATGTGCTTTCTCCACAGAAATGAGCTTTGATTGGCCGATAAATCGCTGAGTCTATTGGGCCCTTTAGCTACGCCAACATCTGTAATTGAAAAAAAAAATATTGCGCTATTTCATACAATGACGTAACCAAGGAGAATATCGCGAAACAGTGGCGAAACTGTGCAAAATAAACAAAAATTCAATTGAATATAATGTGAAAGCTTTTTAAAATGTTGTGTGCCTTCTCCAGTAACTGGCCATTTCTATTATAATGGAGGTCGGTTCTCTACATTGCCGTTATCGTCTGATGGTAATTCATGCTAAGTTTATCCCGAAATTTAGATGTTTTATCTTTCAGCTTTGAACAGGCAAATTACAATTTAGGCACTTAAGTCAACAGATAAAATATATAAAGGAGGAGTGCCCAACCTGTAGCCAGCAGGCCACAATTATCCCCGAGAAGTCTGTCTTCCCGCCTTCTGAAGATTTCGGATTGATTCACAATTCTATGTGAAAAAGCAAGGATCGTCGTGAAAAATTTACTACAGAAATATTTAACAAACATTTATTTAGGAGGTCTGTTCTAACAAAACTCTCCTGAAATGGAAAAGGTTTCTGATCCCATACTTGTTGACTTTAGACCATACCGTGGAGTGAAGACTGTATCAAAAATTTGATATACTTTTCAGAGTAACTATCCAATCACTACAAAGGATTCCTTTATCCACTGTAGAAACCCTTGAAACATTTCTGGATATCTCGACGCCAACTATGAAATGTGTATTTTGAAAGTGGATATAGATCAACTGACAAGTATCTAGCTGTAATTGCCCGAAACGTCTTCCTTTTGGCGTTTTCTTTTCTTCAATGAGACACATGTGACTTACATATGAGTACTGGATATGAATACCACGAGTCACATGTGTCTCGTCGATAGTTTGAGCTAATTTTCAGATATTGTTGATAAAAACCTGAGTTACATAGGAAGAGAATGTATTGCCCTTTATACGTTTGGCCTATTGTAACTTTACCGGGAAACTCCCAACGTTGCGTGAACGCATCACCTATGTTTAACACAGACTCATGCAGTAAGTACCAGCCTGTTTCCAAATCCAAATTGAATTAAATAAATTAGCAGTTCTTTGGCGTGTAGAAAGTGCATTTAGATATTTATTATACCCTTCGCTTATTAAGCGTAAAGGGTATATTAACTTTGTCATGAAGTTTGTAACGCATTGAAGGAAGCATCTCCGACCATATAAAATATGTATATATATGATCATTGATCAGCGTGAGGAGCTGAGTCGATTGGACGGTGTCCGTCTGTCCGTCTGTCTGTCTGTGTGTCTGTTGCGACGCGTTTTGCTCGGCCAGTTTAAAAGCTATGGAGCTGAAATGCACACATGCTTCTTTTTGTTGCAGGCAGTTTGTATGTTTGAATCGCTAAAATCCGACAAGGGGGTCGTGGGGCTGCCATACAAACCTACCCCCCAAATTTAGGTTCTTCTTAGAAAAACTTTTTGATTTATGCACCAATTTCAATCAAATTTCACACAAATGTGTTTTAATTGGTAACACATAATATATGTAAAAATCGACCAAATCAGACAATGGGGTCGTGGGGCTGCCATACACACTTAGACCCCCAAAATTATGTTCTTCTAAGAAAAACTTTTTAATTTTCTCATCGATTTCAATCAAATTTCGCACAAATGTGTTTCTAGTAATACCACAAAACATATGTAAAAATGGACCAAATCGCGCTATGGGGTCATGGGGCTGTCATAGAAACCTAGCTCCCCAGATTAAGTTCTTCTAAGAATTTTTTTTATTTCAATTCAAACAAACTTCACACAAATGTGTTTCTATTGATGACACAAAACATATGTATAAATAAATGGAGTCGGACCATGTGGTCATGGGGCTACCATACAAACCTAGCCCCCCAAATCAAATTTTTCTAAGAAAAACGTTTTTATTTGCACACCAATTTCAATCAAACCTCAGAAAATTATATTTCTATTGATGCCACATAACAAACGTGAAATCGGACTATGGGGTCGTGGGGCTGCCATACAAACTCGACCCCCAAAATTAGGTTCTTCTAAAAAATACTTTTTTATTTAAATCTCATGGAAATGTATTTTTAGTGATGGTACAAAAATGAATTATATCGGACCATGGGGTCATGGGGATGGCATATAAACCCAACCCCCAAATTAGGTTCTTCGAAGAAAACCTTTTTGATTTGTCAAGAACCTGGCCCGGGCCAAATAAGACTCTCCTCAGAAGTGGGTGGGCCGCAGGGGGAAAATTTCAAAAATTTTTATCAAAAATTTATTACAGAATATTACTTTTAAAATATGGCAAAAAGTCTGGACCACTATAACGGCTTCGGGATTATCCATGAGAACTTCTACCTTTTGAAAATGAACGTCAAGAACAATAAAAAATTAAGACAAGATGCGAAAACGTGAAAATATGATTCTTGTGTAACCACAACAATTACATGATTTGCGCCAAATTTTGGACAGATGATAAAAAATGTATAGCACCGGTCATCCAGGTCGCCCAAAATAACATTGGGAGACAAAATAGTCAGATTAAATTAATTTCAGCAGAAAGGTGGCTAAAAGAGACAAAAACTTGTTTGTGATATGGTTGTAAAAACATGCAGCACTACAGCTCGATAAGTGTAGGTCTATACAAATCCAGCACTTGGGCTGTAATTATTATGTTTGAATTTCCCAGGTGATTTAGTCACCTATTCCAAGAATTCCGTAGTTTTTAAAACTTTGCCTTTTTTCCAAATAAATCTCAATTTATGTTCAGTTAAGCCAACCAATTTTTATTAACTGCATTTCGGGACACACCAGTTTCATGAAGAGGCTTAGTATTTTCCTGTACAAAAAAGATGAGGTGTCTTATAAAACCAAAAAAGCCAGCAGCAAATTGTTTGTAGTATTTAGAGAAAAATTCCTAAAATAATCTTGCCTTACCAATTTCATCATTTTTGTGTTTATACAAGGTGGGACAAAAGTAATAATCCGATGTTCTTTTGCTGTATTTTTCTTAATAAAAAAACTTCGGTTTTGCTTATTGCTTATGAAATACGTTTATTTAATCCCTTAGAACTTATTGTATCAAGTCGGAAAAATGATATCGGCCAAGTGGCCGCCGCCACAGTTGATTACCATACGGGCCCATTTTATGGCATTTTCCATCACTCTTCCCAGAATATCGGGCGACAGGTTTTCCTGGCGAATATTCTCCTTAAGGGCTTAAGAGTCTGAGGCTTGTTGACGTAAACCCGCGACTTCAAAAACCCCCATAAAAAGAAGTTTGGAACAGTTAAATCTGGCTGGCCAGTGCAAATCACAGTCCTAGTTCATCCAATTAGGAAGAAAAAATTCGTTAAGCATGGCTCTGTAGCGCACGCCATCCACAGTCGTCGTTTGACCCGCGGCGTTTTCAAAGAAAAACGGTCCGATGACTCCTTTAGCATGAACAGAACACCACGCAGTAAATTTGAGCGGGTGTAATGGCTCTTCGTAGGTGATACGTAAATTTTGGGTTCCCCAGAAACGAGTATTATGTTTGTTCACGAAGCCGCTCAGATGGAAATGAGCCTCATTGCTCATGATGATTTTTGATGAAAAATCGTTCTCTTCTTCGGAACAAATTTGCCAGCGTTCCTTAGGAGTAAACCGATTCATGGCTTGACAGTTCGTCTTCTACGTTTGTTTACTTCAGAAACTAGGAAAAATGAAAGAAAGAAAAAAGAAGAAAAAAAAGTTACAGCGATTTCGAATAGAGTGATTACTTTTGCCCCACCTTGTACAAATTGTGCTCCTTCGACATGACCGCGGGCCGCACAGAACTGCGAGGTGGGCCGCATGCGGCCCGCGGGCCGCGAGTTTGAGACGTCTGCGCCTATACCCATAAGAGGGTATAGGGTATATTGTTTTTGTTACGGCGATTTATGTCACACATCAAAGGAGCCACCGGAGGTATGGCAAAGTATATTTATGTAAATGATGGTCGGTCCCTGATTCTGTCTGTCTGTCCGTCTGTGTGTCTGTCAGTTCGCACGATAACTCCCGAAATAATGAAGGTAGCGTTTTGAAATTTTGGTCAGTTGATTGTTTTGATAAAAGCTTGGATGACATTGAAAATGGGCCAAATCGGACCAAGGGTTCCCTTGCCTCTCATACAAATTACCCCTCCGTTATAGTTTAATACGGCCATATTTTTCGACAGAATATCGCTAGCGACTTGAAATTTTCATCAATGCCTAATTGTGACATATGTTTGACGTTTTTGGAAAGTTGAGAAGATCTGACTACCCCCACCCCTACATCCCCTACAAAGCAATATTCCGCCATATCTTTTGATAAAATGTCGCGAAAAACTTCAAATTTATAGCACATGATAGCTGCTGGATGCCGTTATATGGTCTACCCCTTCCCCCCTAGAAAAATGAAATTGAATATTTTCGGTTTTACGCGTATTCTAGGTTTGTACATGGGTATAGGGTATACCTTCATCGTGCTATTCGCACGATTAGAACTCGGTCTCGTTTCTATAAATAAACAATAATAATACTAGACTACTAAATAAGTAAGAGCACTTAAGTTTAACTTTCGCAATTTTAATGAGAGTAGCAATCCTTATGATTATAAAATTTCAATGTATGAAAAAGGCCAGTGCCTACCCTTGAGAAAAAAAAATTTAAAATGAATTACTCTTCAGCACTAAACGCACTTATGCATAACAAATTTGACGAAAATCAGAAAAACACTTTAAAGAGCTACATAAACCTTCAGAATGGAAATGTTCTTTTGCAATGCCTTTTGGTTTTTCCCCACAACAATTTCCACTCGGCTGTTTAATTTGAATATAAAGACTCATACAGTCGGTATTCGTACACTTACCAGATGCAGAGCTTGTTCTCTCGTTGAATTGTGGCGAAATGCGCGGTTGAATTATTTATTGCTCAGTCAGCAAAATGTGATTTGGCCATCAGGCGTCCTTCCAGAAAACAGTTCATGCATGAAACATAATATTCTCGGATAACGGCTTTTGAGTGAAATGCAGCAATCCAGAAATATATGCGATACGCTGTAACAACAGATGGACAATTGTGTTAGTCGTTAAGTTAATTAATTCTCAAGTATATTTTGTGAGTTCGTTTTTAGGAATTTTCGTTGTTTTTAAGCTGAAACACATTTTTCTTTCCAATAAAAAATAATAAATACACGCGTATCGTTTATTATGATTAAATTAGAATGAAAATAAAATTGTTATTATTCGATTTGCATATTAAATTCTTTTTAAATCGAATAATATGGGCAATGAAACAAAGTAAATTGTAAGTGAAAACACGTTGATACAATGAGAGCCTGTTCCATTTGAACGAGCATACATTTTTCAATTTAGAAGGACAATAATGCAGGATTGCCTGTAAAACCCTAGAGTAACCTACGGGTACCCACTTCTTTTAGTTAAGACAAGAAGCGACGAACAATTAATTTTAATATTCCAGTCAACGACTATCGATGAGATCTTATTCCGCCCTTGTACAGAACCATTCAACATCACTTCAATGAAATCTTGATTTCACCCTTATTTTTTCACAACCCCTCTCACGTCAAAAACATCCTTTTCAGGTATATTTCAGGGAAAATGCAATTTTAAATTGCTTCCATACATATCCAGCCAACGCAGAGTTAAACGATTTGGTCGCTAGATGTGCGCTTCTCGACAAAATTAAGATGAATCCAATTTCTTTCCATTTTAATTTTCGTCATGGTTATTTTCCGGAGCTTATAGGATATCTCCTTTTTCTTCCTTCTTGACTATACAGTATAGTAAATGAATGCATGACATCCTTCGTCTGGGTTTAATTATTTCCGTCTAACGCTGAACGTCTACTCTCATTCGTGGTACTCCTCTTTTTTTTTGTTAATGGAAAGTCTTGGAATAATCCTTTTGTCTGAGACTGTCTCATTGTTCTACTTCGAACGTGATATGCTGCTGTATTCCTGTGTTTTAGCGTTTTGTTTGCTTTTTCTAGTATAAGTGACTGATTCAGGTCAGACGGTCTTAAAAAAACGTTCCCTTTTGCAATCGGTTTAATTGAAATTGAAGAAACATCTGAAAGGGTTCATACTTTCGATAAATTAGTGGAGGACCAATATCTTTTGAAATTATACGACGATAAATTCAATATATATACGTTTCACTTTTGGGGGAATTTGGGGAAAGTCAGTTGGATGAAATATTAAATTGAATTCAAAAAAACTAAATTGTGCTTTATGTTTTTTTTTATTTTTCCTTGAAAAAGGATTTAAAATTTAAATTACTCTGATTGAAAATGTACATACTGGATTGTATTGTTCTATTACAGATAGTGCCTACGATGTTCCATACGGCCTCAATATGGCTGACTCTGGCTTTAGCTGTTCAACGGTAAGTCGCCTTTTTTCTATAGCTATACAAAAAAAAACAATTAAGTCTTAATTAAGAGCAGTGGCGTAACGTTTCCCAATTTATTGTGTTCGAGATCGAAATGGGGGCCCCTCACGTTCGCCTTTTTTTGTCACCAGAAAAAATTTATAGAACATAACCCACATTCAAAGCAGTCTACATTATAAAAAAAAGCAACAAACATGATTTTCTAAAAAAAAAAATATTTTTTCATTTTTTGAGACATAATTGCATTTAGAATAATTTAATCATCTATTTATCACAAAAACCAACAGTCGACTGAAATAAAATTGATGGTAGAGATGCTCCAAAGGCAAATAATTTACGTGTCTTGACTCGCTAGGTTGTCGACAGACATCTGTTACTTGATTTCTTGAGTCTGAATTAAAAAAGTAAAGGTTTTCTCACTTAAACTATTTTGAATGTTCTTAGTAACTGTGGTTAGCCATTCCGATCAATAGGTCATCCTTTATCCTTTTTCCAACATTGTGAACATATTTTTCTTAGCTGAGCAATCAATCGATATTTTAATACTCTCCAATAACTGGATTATGAGCAGCGTTCCTATAGCACTTACGCCGCCCCGGCAAAACTGCCGCACCTAAGATTTTTTTTTGAAAATGTTCATGTGATGTGTCGACTTTATTCGACTTTATTTTACCAGGAAGGATGCTTTCCTGACACATTTTGAGTTATTTGAATCCCACCCAGAAATAAGTTTTCCATTCCTAAGATTCCATACGAAAACAGAAAAGAAACCGGAAAAGAAGAGTCGTTTCTATCCAACTCAACCTTTATGCTCATCGAGTGCTGAATATAGCCTTTTTTATCATTATGAACTTGAGAACGTCAATCTAGACTGCAATTTCCCGAGGAAGACGTATTGGTGATGTATTAGTCGTTAAGAAATACGCCTAAAAAGATTTAACGATGAAATACTATATTACTGACAAATCCAAAAGGTAATCTAAGGACAGCTTACTTCCCTAATGTTTCAGTAATGCCAATTTAATCCCATAGTGCCTCAATGTCGATAATCTCACGGAATACTACTGAGTGAAATGAACTGAGACGAGAAACCAGGGTATGTCAAGAAGCAGACTCTAAGTCAACCAATCTTGTTGATAAATCCTGGACAATTGCTCACTTCAGTTCAGACTCTAGCTTCTTGAAATTTTATCTGTTTCCTGAGGTTCTTAACGACTAGTTGAGGTTACGATACAATCACACAGTTACTTCCTTCGTGTGCTTTGTTTGCTTTACTAAATACGTTTGGTGCTGATTTTTGATTTTGGTAAATTTTTCGAAGGCCATTAAACACAACATTAAAAAAAACTGTGTACCTAATAATTTTATTGCGAAAGCAAAAACACCGATTAAAGAGCAATTTTATTATCATGGAATCTGAAATTAATTAGGTAATTAATTCTTGCAATTTATAGAGTTGCAGTCCTTTGTCAGTAACGCCCTCGAGCTAATTACCATTAATTTACTAGTGTTTTAGTTTTTTTTACCGGAAATAAGTTTCAGCTTTCATGTAGTTTTCCGTTTATGAAGTACTACCCAAAATACCGCCCCTCCCTAGAGCGGGCGCTGATTATTGGCCCAATTTTACGCAAGAACCTTCAAAGAGAGGCAATCCGCCTGAATTTGAACCTTTATTAATTTTCAATATTATTATGAGCCAAAACCTTAATAACTTATGGATTGTTCTGATGACTGTTGAGTTAAGTTGCGCCTCTCCGGTGCAAAGAGAGTATAATACTTAGAGATCCAAGCTTCACCATACCCAAAATTCTATAGCTCACTTACGCATTTTTCTGACATATTAGTAAAAATGCATGTCTTTTGAAAGAACAGTTATCCGAGGATCTATCAAACAAAATTTCGTTAAGATTTCGGATTTGGGGGCCCCTTTGACTTGGGGCCCGTGTTCCACTGCACACATGGAACACCGTACGTACGCCACTGATTAAGAGCATCATTAATATTATATCCTAATCTATAATGTGAACTGAATGATTTTTCATGTTGGAAAATTCATTTGCATACATCCATTGAATTTAGAAATAACAATTATACTCCTCATGTTCAGTGGCGTCCCTTTCAAAACATTATGAAAAGTAGGGGCAAAAGTACCCGTTTGGAAAATGATACTAAATTGTTTTACAAAAATTTTGTTTTTAATTGACACATTCAAGATTTTTTATTTTAATTATTAAAACCGAATATCTGCAGAAGGTATGAACCCGTGAACGTAAATTTGGCTTAAGAAATTTTCTGATATGCACTGCGTGAGTATCTTTCATATTGGACATTTTTTGTTGTAAGCTTTTATGAAACTGAATGCACCCGAAAGCTTTTAATAATAGGCAACACTTTTGAAATAAAATATTTTCCCGCATATAATCAGAAAATGTGGTCTTTCTGATTTTCATAGGTGGCCCAAAAGGAAGTTGGGCACAACAAAATCTTCAAATACGGTCGAATTATGCTTTGTTGGATCGCATGACACGTTTAAAAATTAGCAAAAAAAAAAGTTTTCAGCCGCCCTACGGTAATCGGAGCACCAATAACTATAAATTTCTTGATAATACGAAGTCATTTGCCTGTCTTTTTAATAAGGCGAAAGTCCATAGTCCAGTTCTTATTGTATGAAATTAAGTACATTCGATAAAACGAAGCATTTGATGTCAATTGAGTGATGAATAACATACTTTAAGTCGAAAATTTATGTTTTGCCCTTCTTTATTATTCAAATTGGCCTGAGGTGCGTCACAAATTTTATAGTTGTCTTCAAAACAAAATTTATTTTCCGATTTATCTTTTCATAAAATTAATAAATATGAAAGAGATAATTCTTGAATGAAATTTATCATTCGATTGATTTAAAATGTTTTGTTTTCCATACAAATAACACATTTTCCGACAAAAGTGATAAAATGTCGGACAATATTTTATTTCAAAAGTGTTGCCTATTATTAAGAGCTTTCGATTGAACTGCCCCTTTTCGGGTTCATAAAAGGTTACAGCCAAATATCTGGTCCAGGTCCCGAAATTCACATCTGCTGTGTATGCAACCGACGTATCTTCGGGAATGCCAGGTCCTTGAGGTGTACCTGCGGCAGAGAATGGTGTCATTTCTACTGCTCAGGCCTAAGAGAAATGATAAATTATGACGAGTTGTCCTTTGTTGCTCCAGGGTGTCTGCACGCCGGTCGGCCCCAGCCACTGCAGGCCCTAGCTCACAAGCTAATAGCCCACCACCGTCTCCGGCCATTCCTGGCCCCAGCTCTCCACCATCGCCACTCGCAGTAAACAATACAACAAGACATAATCGCTCAAGTCTAACACCTGCACCCCCTGCAGCAGTGTACACCCCACTCACCACATTGCAGTTTAACTGCAATGGCATCCGTCAGAAGATCGACGAGACAGTCCGTTTGATGAGTACGCGCAAAATTCTGATAGCGGCATTTCAGAAGACAAAGCTCCAACCTTCAACTACCGAATTCAACATCCGCGGCGATTACATACTTTTGAGGTGCAATAGAGTCGGCAGGCAGGGTCCTAATCCACGAGGAGGGCTCACATTCCTAATACACAGAACCGTGCAATACAGTGTATTAGATCTTCGTTTCAACGACGGCACGGCGGAAATGCAAGCTATTGCCGTTAAATCCGGCAATACCAATATCGAACTTATAAACATCTATGTTCCACCAGCATTCAGCTGTGGCTCTGGCTATAAGTTCGATATTGGTCCACTCCTCACAGGGCAGTATACGCTCCTACTTGGCGACTTTAACGCCCATCACGAACTCTGGCATTCTCTTCTCGCAAATGATGCCAGAGGTATAAATATCGCGTCCAAATTAGACCCATCAAACTTCAGCGCACTCAATGGAATTTCGTCTAAACGCGTCGCTGGCGCCTGCCATAGTTCTCTTGACATAACTATGGTGAGCGCCAGTTTCATAAGTGAAACCCGATGGGAGACAACCAGGTCTCTTCAATCCGATCACCTCCCCATATAGATAACTATTGATAAACCAGCCGAACTGACGACGTCAGAACGGTGTACGTTTATCAACCACAAAAGGGCAAATTGGGAGGGTTTCACTGCGTTCACTTCGACGAAGTTCGCTGCGCTACCTACTCCAACGAACGCTAGGGAAGCCGAAAAGATAAAAAAAAAATAGAAGGAACGTCATTGTCAAGGCGGCTGCTCGCTACATTCCGGCAGGGCGTATCCCCAAAGTTCGGCCATATTTCCCAACTGCTGCCGCAAGGTTAGCCGTCGAACGGGACGATTTAAGGCGCGCAAATCCGGCAGACCGCAGAATTCGGGAGCTAAAGTCCGAAATAAATTGACTAGTTAACACCTATAAAAAAGAGAAATGAAACGAGCATCTAGATAGCTGTAACCTCTCACAAGGTGTCAGCAAACTATGGGCTACGGTCCGCACCCTGTCTCATCCAACCAAAGACAAGGGCAGTGTAGCCATCAGATTCGGTAAGAAAACCACCGCAAATTCAAAACTCTGCGCGAGCTTGTTCAATTAGCAATTTATTGAACACCCGAAGACCAAGATGCTCAACTGCGAGATAAAAAGAAGGATTCGCAACCGAACGGTTGACATCATCCCCACCTATACAGCAAACCAAGTTTCAGCAGCAATCAAGAATGCGAAAATATCAAAGGCCAGATGCCAGATGACATTTCAATGGTCATGCTTAAACACCTAGATTTTTCGGCTATCGAATATCTAACGATGGCTTTCAACTTGTCGATATCCACGCTTGTCATCCCTGAATTCTGGAAAAAGGGACGAATCATCCCCCTTCCCAAACCCGTTAAAATCGCGAAACTCGCCGAATCCTACCGTCCAATCACAATTTTATCACCCGTTGCGAAGACGCTAGAAGCACTCATCCACCCCACCCTTGTATCGCATGCTGAGCTAGCTTCTCACCAGCATGGCTTCAGGAAGATGCATAGCACCACAACAGCCCTGGATATGATCACCCATCACATCCAAAATGGCCTCAACCAGAAACAGCCCTGTGACAGAACCGTCCTAGTGGCCCTTGACCTGTCGAGAGCCTTCGACACGGTCATTCACTCTGCGTTGTTGGCCGATCTCCTGAACATGCATATTCCTGCACAAGAGGTTAGGTGGATTGCCAACTATCTAGGTGGGAGGCAATCCTTCACAGAGTTTCGGGGCAGTTGTTCAAAGCATAGGCAAATTAAGCAGGGAGTTCCACAGGGTAGCGTACTCTCTCCTACATTGTTTAAGATCTACCTGTCGAGGGCAGCGCCCGCTCGAGGACTTTTGCCGCCCCGGGCAAGATGTAAATTTGCCGCCCCTAAGTTACTATATTGCACTATGTATGTATTATACAATATATATTGATTTTGTAGAAGCGAATCCAGATTTTTTTCCTCTGAATCAAGTGATGACTGATTTTGGCAACTCTTGGTCGCCTGTAACAGCGAGCAACTCCGAAATGATTTACACTTTGGGACCGGCAACTGTAGGCATGGTCACAGTGGGACTCGGTACTTCAGATAATAGAATCTCTACTCGCACTGAGCTAATGAAAACCGAGTAAGCATGCAGTAGAAACCACAATTCACTACAGTTAAGCTAAGCTCTGTGGAGAGTTTGTTAGGAATTCCAAAACTAAAGCTTAGTAGTAAATTCCCCGAGCAAAATATTCCACTAAAACACTCAACACATTTTAGAAAACTCCGTTCTGGGAAATCTTGTTCCAAAGATTGATACTCATTTGCATTACTAACCTTTTGGAGTAGTTTTCGATAACGTCCTTACATACAGCGGAGCCGGAAGGAAGGATTCTTCAATGGAAAGAATTTGCAACCCATTGAAGTTGGGTTTTCCATTGTCTTCCCTTTCAACATTTTTCTAATTTGCCTTTTCGGAAAATTGTTAAGTAAAATTTATCGGCGCTTATGTTTCTATAACGTGAGAAAAGCGTGTTTTAAATTCTGAGCGATTGAATAAGTTTTCTTGATTGAAAAATAAACGTTAATATTGCCTAGTCTTCATTGGGCCTGTCCACACTACTTCCGTTTTCTTTCGTTTTCGTTAGTTTGGCAATTGAAACTTAGGATTTCTGCGCTGAAGAAGGACATTCAGTCTTGAAAGCGATTACCAATGATGAATATGCGAAAATCGAAGAGGAATGGATGGAAAATTGCAACTCACTCAAGTCGAGTTTGCTATCGTTGTCCTTTTCAGCATTTTGATTATTAACTGTGTCAGTGGCGCAACCACGGGAGGGGCTAAGGGGGCTAAAGCCCCTCCCAGACCGAGAAATTATGAAAGAAGAAATTTCAGAATATGAAGCGATGAATTTGCTATAGACTAGCTAGAATAGCAAAATAAGATGATTATCATAGCCAACAAATTTACCTAAAAAATTAAACTAACGGCACTAAAATCGGATAAGAGGTTTGGTTTTTACAGAACTTCTTTCCATCTCAATTTTCTCCTACTTCTGCCAAGGTGAGGTGCTCGTACGATTCTTTGAAAAATTGGCGCATAGTCTAGTCTTAAGTGCAGAAAACTAGGGTTCATTTTGGATTGATTTTGATATAATTTGAATAAATTTTCCCAAATTCCAGATATTTAGGGGCAGTTTGAATTGAATTGAATATGTTAAAATCATGGTTGTATAGATATTTTATAGTGAAAGAATGTGCAGGACACAAGCGCTGGATCCATCGCAGCAATTCACGCATCCGAGCTGAATTGGTTCTTACGAAATGGATTCCTGTCATGCTCTCACATGAGACGATATGGTTCCATGGAGCCGAACGACATTATCTAAACCTTCCGGCGGGCGCAATGCATCTGACAGATTAAGTGCAGAAAAAAGGATGAAACTAAATCTCTGTATATTTAAGACTCTTATTTATTGTCTTTTTGAAACAGTTCTACGAAATTTTAGAAACAAAAACTGGCTCACAAAGTTTGATACCCTTCACATTCTCAATTTTCTAAGAATATTCCGCTTTCAATCGCTTCAATATTTAAAAAAACCTCCAACAACTCGACCGCTTAAAAAATGTGAGCTTATGTTACTAAAAACACACTATTGAATGATTTGGTGAGCCTAAAAGTCAAGACAACGTTATTTCGCAATGTGAAGAGTATAAAAAGTGGAAATTTGCATAGAAAAGGAAAAAATAACACAATCGGGCGCAATACATCTGAGAGATTATTTCACCCCCTCCCGCCCCTCAGACATATGGTTGATAGGAACTGAAAACTGTTTTCGGTACTTGATCGATAAAGATTAAGCTACTGTGAGTTTCAGATCTCTCCCTTTTCATATCGCTGATTGGCGCAACAAAAACTGGTCACTTAATCTGTCAGATGCATTGCGCCCGCCCGAAGGTTACAGTCGGTACATATTTAGCTGGTGCCTAAAATTATATTTTTCTCGTGTGGTACCGGGCATTCACAAGCTTGCTGCTCCAATTGCGGTGGACGTTAATGATTAATGATGTGCTGATTGCGCGAAAACTAGCAGTTGGGCGACGCGACGCTAAACTACTAAAAAGTTTACATCGAAAATAAGCATCGTAAATTCTAGAAAATAACGCCATCACTCAACTTGCGAAGGCGCACTCAAATGTCTAGTAATACGGATGGCCTTAGCCCCCTCCAGAGCGAATTCCTGGTTGCGCCACTGAACTGTGTGCGAGGATTATGAAGTAAAATTTATCGAGAGAATAGGGTGTTTTCGTTTCTTAACGATTGAAAAAAGTGCTGAAATCTGTTGACATTTCATATCAAAATTGAAAAACGGACACTTGTATTGCAGAATCTAATGCTGCTCTTACAAAACTCACCATCTATTCAAAATATTAATGAAACAAGCTATTTTTACGTGTCCTGACCCAAGTCGCGACAAATATTTAACGATAAATGATGAACAAATGTGGACAGAATGAGGCATTCATCTCTTGTCTTCACTTGTTGCAATCAATAACAAGTTCAATGGTGAAAGAGGAAACGGAACTTGAAGATGATAGGGAAAAGGAAAGACGCATATGTGTGGACAAAGCCATTTTCTTATACAAAATACTTTACCGACAGAAGTTATTATTTATGTTCTGACATACGTTGCGGCCAATATCTAACGTCAATTGAAAAATGTGGACAAAATTGATCTCTTCTGTTCATTTGATGCAATTGACAAGTTCAATGCTGAAAAAGTAAACGGTATTTAAAGACGATACGGAAGAAGAAAGACGCACAGGTGCAGACATAACAGACAGTGGTGAAGTGGTGCCATGGGCATAACATTTTTTTCAAAGGACAGTCTTTCAAGCGTGTTTTCGATTTCTTATTTTTTATGAATTTCTACTAGGGTTTCAGCAGACTAAACAACAGTTTTAAACTTCATCTTCCGGAGATCATATTTGGACATATCGCATAATTAAAATAGTAACGTGCTATAATTTTAAAAATGTGATGCTCCTTGATCCCTGTTAAAGGATGTCCTTCTCTTTAACAGGGATCAGGGATATGTTAAAGGGAAGTGCAACTTTTAAGAGGGATCAGGGATCATGCAGGTCGAATTAGAATCCTAAGAAGTAGAGGATCCAACTTTAATAGGAGGACCAAATTACCACATCATCCTGTAATGAAACAAAAATAAGAAGAGCTAAATTAGCATATAACTCAGCGAATTGCCCCATATAGCTTTTCAACAGCGATGTCGTTAAATTTAGGAAATTTTCAAAGCATTTAAGAATTTTATATGCAGTACCTCATACTAATTGGGACACAAGGACTTTGCAATTTGATGCAGTTGTTTCTAAAAACAAAAACAAAAAACAAAATTGGGTACAACACTTGTATAATGCTTCGGTTCCAGTTTCTTTCCTACCTTCCGGCTTTTTATTTCGCCTCATTTTATTTCATCTGAAGTTTCTATATTTTCCATTGTACTAAATCGATATTTTCCATTGTACGAAATCCATGTTGATATTAAATTTTTCCTTTCAGCTTTTTGTGATTTTATTCCAGTGCTAGCCAAAAAGCCGCCCCTAAAATTTGGCGCCCCGGGCGACCGCCCGGCTTGCCCCCCCTTAGAGCGGGCGCTGTGTCGAGCCTTCCAACACCACCGGAAGGTATCGAACTAGTTTCCTATGCAGACGATTGCACCGTACTCACCTCGGGGAATGATTTAAATGGCATGTGTACTCGACTGATTGACTATATTGAGAAACAAGTGGAGTTCTTCAATATCCGCAACCTAGTCATTTCGCCGTCTAAATGTACTGCAACTCTTCTCACCACCTGGACGCAGGAGTTTTCGGAGGTGCTTGGGATCCGTACTGGAAAGCATGCTGAAGACGTTGTTCCTACTGTTACCAACCCCAAGATCCTTGGTGTCTATCTAGATACCATGATGAAGTCGAAAGATCACGTCGAGGACGTAGTCGACAGAATGCACAGTAGAAACAACGTCCTAAAGGCACTAGCCGGGAGTTCCTGGGGCAAAGGTTGGTCACCTAAAAAGCGATAGATAGGGCAATCCCTAGCTATATTACTAGCATTGTCCTGTCAAACGACGTTTTTCGGTGAATTTGTCCTGCTTTTTGCGTTAAAAAATATACGAGCGTTAATTATATAAGTCACCTCTTATAAGGTGGATCCTGCTGTTTTTTGTGATATTATTTAATTGCTAGCCGCTTTCTGGCGCGAGAAAAAGTAAGGGTGCACAGTGAGAAAGAGGTTGAACTTTGTTATGAGCGTGTCACGTTGTTATTTATATTGTTTTTCAGGAGTTTCAACTAATGTCGTGTAAAGTCTGGCTTGTAACTCCATTTCCATTGATTTTAATAGGAAACTAATCCTTCTGATTAATTTCCTTTTGATAATTCACTTCGTATGTATCTTTTGCACTGCACTATCCATTTGCTTTAATTAAATTCCTACACGAAAGGAAGCTTTCTGAAAAGTGTCAATTTAATCATCCTTAGAAAAACAGGGTTTTTTCCTGCATCACAAATTCAAAATCAAGATCTTACTACGTTAACGACTCTTTGTTCCTGTAACCAGATGCCTGCATTTCAATCACTCCGTTGCAGGAACTCTGATTTAATCATGCATGACTACTTCCACCGTTCAGTGACCTATTAACGTGTCATCACCTCTCAAACGAGAGTCCCATTCAAAATCCTTCTCTATACTAACGTCTTTCTTTCTTCCTTTCTATATCCTTTCAGCTATATCTACGTATGTCACGCTCCAGTGGCCCGAACATGGTGTACAATGCCACGTGTCAAACGATGCATTTTCTACATAAGCCTGGCAGCGATTCTGCATCAAAGCACCCGCTTCTTCGACCGCTCCTTCAACTCCACGGCCATCGAATGGCACGGTCTACCGGCCGAAGTATGCAGCACCCGAACGGCTCCTTGGGTGGATCGTTATATTGGCGAGAACACTTACTACGTTGTCTACTTCCTATCGCGAGTACTTTTCGTCCATCTGATACCGTGCGCGTCGCTAGTCACACTTAACATCCTGCTCTTTCAGGCCATGAAGAAAGCACAGGAGAAACGCGAAAAGTTGTTTCGCGAAAATCGTAAAAAAGAATCGAAAAAATTGCGTGATGCAAATTGTACGACGCTCATGCTTATCGTTGTGGTAACGGTGTTTCTTATCGTGGAAATACCGCTTGCCGTCATAACAGCGCTACATATCATATCGTCCGCCATTATCGAATTTCTTGACTATCGTGTAGCCAACTTGTTCATACTGTTTGCAAACTTTTTCCTGGTCGTTAGCTATCCAATAAATTTCGCCATATATTGCGGTATGTCGCGACAATTTCGGGAAACGTTCAAGGAAATTTTCCTGAAACAGGCGGCGGCCAAGAAGGATGGTTCGTCCAAGTATTCGCTAGTCAATGGACCGCGAACGTGTACGAACGAAACGGTTCTCTAGGTGGAGTTGGATGTTTTTTGTTTTTAAGAAAATTTTCTGTTTGGTTCGTGTGTTTTCAGTGTTTGCTGGAAGCAAAAAAAGGATAACGTTGAGAGATATGGCATCGATTGAACATGTATGTAAATAGAAATATGTAAATACCAGTACTACGAAGGAGAAGTTATGTTTGTGTTAGCTCTAAAATACGATTGAAAAAATATATTAGTATGTGTTTTGTGCATTCATGTTTTGTAAGATATATACGAAATGTTAAAAATGTTGATGTCAAAATGGCCGTGCTACAGTTTAAATCCTAAGTAAAAACCTAATTTTCTGTTACACGAATAAGTTAAATTAAGCATTCAACAAGCTTCATTTAAATTGGTAAAAACGAGCCCTAATTGCCGATTTAAATGAGCACGCTTTACAGACTTAATAATGTTTTTAAGATGTTGTGTATTCATTCTATTTAAAAAATTATTTCTCAAAATAAGATCAACATACGCTTCAAATGTCTAAATTGTGGAAAATAAAACTATTTAAAAAAATACATAAAATTTAGTTAGCTATTAACATTAGTGTTGATATTGAGCTTTATTCATTTTTTTTTTAATTTTATCTATAAAAAAACTCATTGAAGATGAACTAACCTACGTAAAACTGGAAAGAAGTAAATTATACAAACGAATCCTTGAAAATGCGACATCCGGAATAAAACGAAAATTACAAAGAGAAATTACTTTCTTTATTTTAACTAAAACAGATAAAAAAAAATTTAATTTAATGAAACAATTTTGTAAAAATGATATCAAGTGAATACATGGAAAATAAAATGATTTTAAACACAATACATTTTGTTGCTCTTTTTGATATTTTGGAAGTTATAACCTCTTTTAGAATTTCAAATTTTGGAATTTTGACACTTTTTAATATATTTTTCATTTTTTTTAATTTTGACTTTCAAATTTTCAGGTAACTTTGACTACCAGAAGAGCTACTTTTAATCCAAATTACAGGTAATCCCGTAAGATGACTCGATCGAAAACGGATCCAGGTCAGAAGATTATTTAGATTAGATTTGATGTGGGCTGTGGCTGTTAGGTAGCCCTGGCACTGCGACCGTTGGTCTATTGTGCCATTGCACAAGCTATGGGTTAGATGAATTCATCTAACCGACTTCTTTCGATAAACCGATTAAGCTGGCCCCATTCTCCTCTAAAGGGAACATAATGCCGAAGCATTCCAAGCGGCGCATTGCTAGCCTCTCATATTCACAAAAAATGTGCGCAGCCGTTTCGTCGTCAGCCTCGCAAAAGCGACAGCTCGCGTCGGTAACAATGCGCATGGTCTTTAAATGTCCATTCAGACGGCAGTGCCCCGTGAGCAGGGCCGGATTTGGCCGGCAATTGGGGCTACTGCCCGGGGCGGCAAATTCTTAAAAAAATTTTATTGGTCTAAAATTATGGGAAAGATGGATTTTGAAAACTCAAACATAGTTGTAGAAAATAATTTGCTTTTTAAATTTATTCTAGTTATATGTACATATTCGTCTTAATCAAAGCACCTAATCGTTACCTCAACTCAAATTTTAATGTGATTCCGCCTTATAAAATTGGGACGACCCAAAATTTTGCCTGAAGCATACACTCATTCACTCTGAATGCCGTGGCGGCCTTTCGTTCAATTAGAGTAGGAGTATAAATCATATTTGGCTTCACTTTAAACATTATGCCTGGAGCCACATCAAATTATATAAATACACTCCTGTTTTCAAGCCTTTAAAATTGCCCCAGACTTGAAGAAAAAAAACACAAAATATTTTTGGTGATAGCGATCCTCTGGAAAGTTCAAAACTCCCCCAAGCAAGTAACTCATCTAACCACACATTTTCGTGTGTTCAATTACTTCTTAAATTTGTCCCCACAACAAATTCGCAAGGAAGCAAGGATTTGGTTTTGGGAGAGGTCCAAGTCTAGATATTACAAACGCGGCATTGACTATCAAATTTTTGAGTTTCTATCGGGTGACTTTATCACCAAGCTCTCATACTGTTTTATTGTACTCTGGAAATGATGACCAAAATGCTCCTCGGCAGGCAGGCGTCGGAATCCTCTTGACAAGAGATGCATGGCGATCCCTTATCGATTGGAAACCAGTTCCCGACCGTATTATCACCGCCCGATTCAAATCCAGAGTACGAAATATCACTATAATTCAGTGTTACGCACCAACCGAACCAGCTGATCAAGCTGATAAAGACGTCTTCTACCAACGACTTGGCGACACCTTTGATAGGACTCCCAGAGGTGACATTAAAATCATAATGGGGGATCTCAACGCTAAAGTCGGGTCAGATAACCATGGATTGGATCATCTTATGGGAAATCATGGGTTAGGCGACAGAAACCAGAATGGCGAGATGTTTATAAAGTTTTGTAACTCTCGTCAGCTCGTCATTGGTGGGACTCTGTTTAAACGCAAAGATTGCCACTTATCAACCTGGACTTCTCCAAATGGCAGAACTGAGAACCAGATAGACCATATTGCTGTTTCCAAAACGTGGAGAAACTGTGTCCTGGACGTTAGGGCGAAACGTGGTGCTGATATTGGCAGTGACCACCATCTTGTCATCGCAAAAATGCGCTTACGAACGGCAGCAATCCAGTGTCCTAACTGTGCAAATATTTGCCCTAGGTATAATGTGCAGAAGCTCAAAATTCCATCAACCAAGCGTGCGTTCTCCACCGCTTTGCACGAAAAAGCTAATGCACCACCACCAAATGAGAATCCGACAATTGAAGATAGATAGAAAGTCGCTAAGGAATCATTTATTTCATGTGGCGAAGAAATTTGAGGACGATTGGATCGCGGTAGGAAACCATTTATTAGCGACTCTACTTGGTCTCTTATCTCATCACGCAAGAGAGTTAAGGAGCAGATTAACTCAGCTGCTGACGATTCAGCTAAAGAACGATACAGAGCTGAATACCGTTCGCTCCAAAAAAGCGTTCAGAGGAGTGTAAGACGTGATAAGCGTAACAATATCAACGCACTTGCGAAGGAGGCAGAGGATGCGGCTCTCCGCGGTGACAGTGGAACACTCTTCAAACTTGTAAAGCCATTAACTGGCAGATCTTTATTAATGGAACATCCTGTGAAAGATAAGGAAGGTGTTCTGTTCGTTACCGAAGAACAACACCTACAAAGATGGAGAGAACACTTTTTAGAGGTCCTGAATAACACTTTCGGGCCTGCAAGCGCATCTTCGTTGCCAGCAGAAGACGTCCCTCAAATAGACGACATTAGTTCCGGTCCACCATCCAAAAAGGAACTAACAGACGCTATCAAATCAATGGACGCCGGTAAAGCCCCGGGGATTGATGGAATTCCGACAGAATTTTTAAAAGCGGATATTAAGGCTACAGCGGATATTCTTCTTCCCCTAATCCGAGAGTGTTGGGAAACTGAAACTCTTCCCAGTGTGTGGAAAAAGGCCCTAATTATTAAAATTCCGAAGAAAGGTGACCTGAAGAATTGTAATAATTGGCGTGGGATCTGTCTACTTCCTGCTATTTCCAAGTTGATGGCTAAGATTGTTTCAGGACGAATCAAGGAAAAAGTCGATAGCACATTGAACGATGAACAGGCTGGCTTTCGCGAAGGGTTCTCCTGTAGCGACCACATTAACACCCTCCGTATTATCATCGAGCAATCCGCGGAGTGGAGATCCCCATTACATCTGATGTTCATCGACTTTGAAAAAGCCTTCGATAGTGTTGATCGTCAGTACATCTGGGATGCCTTGCGAAGACGAAATATTCCAGATAAGATAGTCTCCATCATTAAGGAATCCTACAATGGAGCCCAATGTCACGTCTTGCATAAGGGCAAGCTTTCAGATCCTTTTGAAGTGCACAGTGGAGTGAGACAAGGCTGCATTTTGTCACCTATTCTCTTCCTTATTGTCATTAGTGATGTACTCGGCTCCGCCCTTCAATTACATCGTAACAAAGGTATCAGATGGAAATTGTTTGATCACCTTCAACATCTTGACTACGCTGACATTTGTCTTCTATCAACTAATACGGATGATGTCGCTCAAATGACAGAATGCGGGGCTGAAAATCAATGCTGCCAAGACTAAGTTCTTGAGCACATATCCAGGGGGACAAAGCGGAATTTGTATTTCGGGACAGGCAGTCGAAAAAGTTGATGAATTTTGCTATCTCGGGAGCGTAGTTACAGCAGATGGTGGAGCGGATGCTGATGTAAAATCACGGATAAACAAGGCTAGGGCGGCTTTCTTCAATTTGACTCCTTTCTGGCTAAACAACAATATTTCCAGACGCACCAAACTTCGAGTCTTCAATTCCAATGTGAAATCCGTGCTGCTATATGGCTGTTCAACTAAACTGACTAAAGAGATTACTGATAAGTTGCAAACTTTTGTAAATCAGTGTCTACGGCGCATCCTACATATTCGTTGGCCGGAGATAATTTCGAACGAGGATCTCCTCACTATAACTGGCCAAGAAAGGATAGGCACTTCGATCAAAAGACTTAAGTGGCAATGGATAGGTCACACCTTCCGAAGAGGGCCCAATAACATAGCAAAAAAGGCCCTGAACTGGAATCCACAGGATTCCGGAGCAAGACGCCGTGTTGGACGGCCAAGGAACACATGGAGAAGATCGGTAACAAGCGAGGCGAAAACGCTAAATCTTACATGGTCGCAGCTAGCGCCGTTGGCGCAAAACAGAACGAGGTGGAGAGTAGGCGTAGTTAATGCCCTATGCCCCACAAGGGGTTGACAGGAACTAGAGAGAGAGATCGGGTGAATAGGTTTAACTAAGAAGATTTTAGAATTTTTACGATTAAATTTTCGAATTTGCAATTTTCTGCTCAGAGAAAAACGGGAAATTCAACCGAAAATAAAAAATAATTTAAAATAGTTGAAATCAGGAAAATCTAGAACTTCTTAAGCACCGATTGATTTTTGCTGAATAACATCAGTAGTGCTTTCCCAATTCGTTTTCTTGATCTTTATCACCGAAAACAAATTAGGTCAAGGTGTGTTCAAAATTTACCGTAAGCTTTCTTAATTTTGGGTTTATTCGGTATGACGTTTTCTGGTTAAATATGATGCAAATATAGGAAATTTTATTTGTTGGGGTAATTCGCAAATTATTTCCAAAACGACAAAGAAAAAAATTTAGAAAACATGAAGGCATTTCTAAAGAAAGTGAAAAGCCGAATGTAATACGAATTGTACAGTTTTCTATGTTATCATTGGCGTTTCAGTCATTCCTAAAACAATTTTGGGAGGTGCACGGAACACCTGGATTCCTCCCCTAGGAAGCAACATAAATTTTCAAGCAAACAAAATACGCTTTTTAACTATTATAAACATGTTTCGGACGCAGCCACCGCACACCACGACACTCCCGTGGGGCCCTCTACGCTGCCGTCCGGTTTTCCCTTTTCAGTGTGGGTCGCACTCTCCATATGTTCCATTTTTACACTTACTAGTAAAAAATATGAAATTTTCAAATTTTCACATACGCCCGCTATCGTTTTGCCTACGTATTTAAGAACATTCCTTAACTCAAGGTCCCCTTGAGTCAAGGATGCCAAAATTCAATAAATTAAATGTCATTTTCCATACTTTTTCATAGAAATCACTTATATTCACGAGTCAATGCATCCTTGATTTAAGGAGAAACTCAAGGAGACCTTGAAATATTCTATAGTCAACCTCACTTGAAGTATCAAGCTACCCACCTTCCTTGAAATATGTACCTATAATATTTCAAGTCTATTGAAAACTTAAGGTCTCCTTGAGTTTCGCCTTAAATCAAGGATGCATTGACTCCTGAATATAAATGATTTCTATGAAAAAGTATGGGAAATGACATTTAATTTATTGAATTTCGGCATCCTTGACTCAAGGTCTCCTTGAGTTAAGGAATGTTCTTAAATACGGGCCTTAGTCTAATAAACATGAGTAGAAACAGGGTTAGGATAATTTGCGGGGTCCTCACGGGTAGGGCCGGATTTAGCCTCTATTGCGCCCCTGGGCAATAACGAATTTGCCGCCCTCCGCTAGTAGATATGCTTGAAGGTAGCAGTTGTCACCTCACAAAAGAAATGTAGGCAAAACGTTGCTCATAAATACGGGCCTTAGGGCACGTTTAGGTGAGTAGTTGGCAACGAAAAGTTTTGACTGCCGAACCCCTGAAAGAGTTTCCCAGTGTAAGGTGGCTTTGGCTTCTTCCCACTCACTTATTACATTTCTGTATGTACAGAGTGGTATCCCACAGTAGGGTTCTGGGCCAATAAGGGGAGTGGCGGATGGTCTCCTTGCAAGCTCATCGGCCTGCTCATTGCCTTCGAAACCCGAATGCCCAGGTACCCAGAAAAGGGTAAGACTGTTACAAGAGCCTACCTGTTGGAGGATTTCCTCACAACCCCACACGAGCTTCGATGTGGCAGTGCAGCTCGTCAGCGCTTTCATTGCCGCTTGGCTGTCAGTTAATATGGCTATTTTCTTGTTTATGTAGCCCTTTTCAATGCATTTTCTTGCGCACAGCTCGATTGCGTGTACTTCTGCCTGAAACACGGTCGGTCAGCATCCCATTGGAATAGAAAGACTAATACCTGCGCTGAACCTGTCAGTTCTGTCCTCCCTCGCCCACATCACTGAGTCGAATGTGCTGTTGAAACGTAACTTTTTAACCAGATAGTCTGATGGCATACTAAGAAGGTTGTCATTACTTATGTGTTGTATGTGTAGTGGTGGGAGGTTCAGCAGAACCAGGTCAGAAGATTATTTAACTCAGCCAAGGGCTGTGGTCAGTGGGAGACGTACAGGCGCACTCTATCGGAATATAATACACTGATAAGGCAAGACAATCTAAAAGGAACTGCTGGAGGAGGCAGTGCGAAGCAATTCAGTCATTGCCGGAGGCCGCTCGCCTTCACAGAGCCCTCTCTAGAAGTAACTCCAACGAAGTTGAGTTGCTCAGATACCCGGACTGTTTGTTTACAGCGGGTCCCAAGGAGATCGTCCAACTTCTCCTTAATACGCACTTCCCGAGATCTGTTTTTGCTGACAATAGCCTAGTGCTCATATTAGGTTATACTAGAGAGCCTGCCAGACGATTACTGAGTCTCTCCGGGGTAATTTTCGACAAGGACAAAGTGAAGTGGGCTAGTCAATCCTTTGGTCCATTTAAGGCAGCGGGGACTGTTGGAGTTTTCCTGTTCTGCTTCGAAACTGCCGTATATCCTTTCCTTGCTTGGAGAAAAGTTAATGTAACATAAATCTTCAAGCCAGGAAACAAACCTGAGGACTTACGAAAGTCCTACAGTCTGTCCTCCTTTCTCCTCCAAACGAGGTTGTTCATCATCAATGTGGCACGATAGCCCGACGTCGGGCCTTGGCCGCCTGAATCGTTGACCTCCAATTGTCGCGGTTACGTGACCTTGTCCTCCAGTTTCGGAAGCCCAGCAGCTGGTGGGCGTCTTCACCTACGGAGTTCTCCCAGCGAGCTCTAGGTCGTCCACGCAACCTCGCTCCGTCAATTCGTTGTGCGTTCATAACTTTCTTTGGCATGCGATTGTCGTCCATCCGTTGTACATGCCCCGCCCATTGCAGACGTTGAAGCTTCACGATTTTCGATACTTCCAGCTCATCGTACAATTGATACAACTCATGGTTGTATCGGATACGCCATTGGTCTCGCTCGCGAACAGCCCCGAAAATTCGCCGAAGGACCTTTCGTTCGAATCGGTCTAGCAAAATTTCGGAGGCTTGGGTAAGGGTCCATGTTTCGCAGCCATAACATAGCACGGGTCGGATGATCGTTTTGTACACGCGGAGCTTCGTGTTCCTGTGCGCAAGTTTCGAGTTAATTATAGGGAGGACCGAGAAATATGTCTTATTGGCTAGTTGTATCCGTCGCTTAATTTCGTCGGTTTCGTTGGCGTCCTTTGATAAGTTACAACCCAGATAGTTGAAGTTGTCTACATACTCGATATTAAGGTCCCCCACTGTGATGCTTGAATTTGCTGGCGTCCTTGTTTTCGATTGCATCATGGCCTTTGTTTTGCTTTCGTTGATATGTAGTCCAACTTCCTTTGCGGCGTTATTGAGGTTATGCAGGAGGCTTTCTGCATCACCCAACCTTCGAGACATGATGTTGATATCGTCGGCGTACGCTACTAATTGAGTCGACTTGATGAGTAGCGTTCCGCTGCTGTCCATATTCATGGCTCGAATTACATACTCCAAAGCCATGTTGAAGAGCGTCGGCGCCAGCCCGTCGCCCTGCTTGAGTCCAGTACGAGTTTCAAATAGGTCAGTGAGTCGGTTCTGCACTTTGACCTGCGAGACGGTATTAGTCATCGTCATCCTTGTGAGTCGCACTAACTTTGCCGGTATACCAAAATTCAGCATAATGTTGTACAGTACACTTCGGTCGATACTGTCGTATGCCTGCTTGAAGTCGACAAAGATTTGCTATACGTCGATGTTGTATTCCCAGCACTTTTGGAGTAGTAGCTTCACTGTATAAAGCTGATCGGTCGTTGAACGACCAGGTCTGAAGCCGCCTTGATACTCGCCAATGATTTGTTCTGCGTACGGATTGATTCTCTTTTCAAGAATTTTTGATAAAATCTTATAGGCCGTACAAACTAATGATATGCCCCTGTAATTCTCACACTTCAGCTTGTCACCCTTTTTGTGGATTGGGCAGATTATGCTTTTGCGCCAATCTTCGGGGATTACCTCGTCGTTCCATATTTTCAGCAGTAGCACATGTACAGCGTTGGTCAGGCACGTTCCACCATGCTTCAGCAGTTCTGCTGGGATCTCGTCAGCGCCGGGCGCTTTATTATTTTGGAGCGACTGTATGGCAAGACTCACCTCCTCTACTGTTGGGGGTAGAACGGGAGGGCCTGGTTCGGCTAACTGCTCAAGAGCTGGCTCCGCGGGGGATGTTGATGGTGCATTGAGGAGCTCTTCAAAATGCGAGGCCCATCGTTTGTTGACGCTTTCGATGTCGCTGATGATGTTACCATCCTTGTCCTTACATAGGCTTGTCCTGGGTTGATATCCGTTCTTGATATTATTTATAAGTTTGTACGCCTGTCTAGTGTTCTTACTGGCTAATCTTTGGTTTATTTGCTGTAACTGCTCGTCAAAATGTTTGCGTTTCTTACGTCTAATTAACTTATTAGATACTCGCCGAAGCTCGTTATATCTTTCTTTCTTGGCTCGGGATGCGCGTTGTGTGTATTGGCGATAGGCTTCGTTTTTCGCCTCAATCGAGGCCCTGCATTCGTCATCGAACCAGTCTGCTCGTCTGCGCCGGCCTTTATAGCCCACGACCTCTTCTGCGACCTCCTTGATGCTGTCTTTGAGCTCCTCCCAGAACTCATGGATGCCTAGATTATTGATGTTATCAAGCATGGGCGACAGTTTTTCCTCAAGGGCTGTAGTATACGCAGCCGCCGTGGTATCATCAATCAAATTGTCAACCTCGAAGATCTTGGCAGGGTTGATTCTCGTTAGGTGCACCGAAGAGATTCTGCACCTGTAGGTCGTCTTCACCAAATAGTGATCGGTGTCGCAGTTGGCTCCTCGATAGGATCGAACATCTAGGACATTAGAAGCCCATCTCTTGCTGATCAGTACGTGGTCGATCTGGTTCACGGTGTGTTCATCTGGAGACTTCCAGGTCTGCTTATGGATTCGTCGATGAGGGAAGCATGTAGAGCTTATGACCAAGTTTCTGCCGCTCGCGAAGTCGATAAGTCGCTGAGCGTTATTGTTGTTTTCGTCGTGGAGGCTATGACCACCAGTAGTTCCCCTATGCCAGCTTTCGTTTCTGACTTTAGCGTTAAAGTCTCCTAGCAGCAGCTTGACGTCGTTTGATGGAAGTGAGTCGAAGAGTGTTTCTAGGTCGTTGTAGAACTCGTCCTTAATCGCGTCTTCTTTTACTTCTGTAGGGGCATGCGCATTAATGAGCCAGAGATTAACGAAACGGGTCTTAATGCGGATCGCACATAGCCGCTCGTTGATGGGTTTGAAGCCGATAACGTGGTCCTTGAGCTGCTTATTCACGATGAAAGCTACTCCAAACTCCTTGTTGCCCTCCTCTTTACCACTCGTAAAAATAGTGTGCGAATTGAGGTCGTTAATCTCGCTTTTGAGCCATTTAGTTTCCTGGATTGCAACTATGCTCAGCTTGTATTGTTCTACCTGATCCAGGAGGGCCCTTAAGGCCCCCGGTCTATTCAGGGAGCGTACATTCCAGGATCCGAAAGAGTAATCAGTTGTTCGTTTGCGGGGTCGTCGTTGTTTTGTATCCGTCCAATCCGAGGCTTTTGTTTCAGGTTTCTTGACTTGAAGTTTTTCTTAGGATGAGTTGTCGGCACATCGCTAAACCATGATAGGGTTTAATCGTTTAGTAAAGGCCATCATGGGCATGCCTCGAGATGCTGCTTTAGTGGTTGAGTTAGACGTTTTCTGTCACCTATCACGTTAAGTAACCTGAGACGCTGCAGATGTAAATACAGCACTCAGGCGCAGCGGTGCTTCTTCCAAATGTCGCATCAGATGATTTGACTTAGCCGTTCACGTTACCAGGGGGCGCCCGCGCGGAGGACACATGGAGAAGTCTTTTGCCCCCCAACGAGGTTGTTGGCCTAGAAATAAACCTTTACATCACCGTCAATTTAACGGCGCTTCACAACCACAAGCTCGTCAACACTATTGAGCAATCCTTAGAGACCATGGAGACGTGCGCCTTCTTAGACATCGAGGGTGCCTTGGACAATACTGCCATTGCCAGTAATATGTGGAGGTACCTTTGTCTACCATTAGGTGGATCGACACCATGCTAAATGGCAGGGAGAGTCACTCTTCGCTAGGGGGTCACACTATCAAAATCAACGCCATTAAGGGTTGCCCTCAATGCGGTGTACTCTCACCTTTACTGTGGTCCCTGGTTGTAAATGAATTACACTGCAGGGTTTCTTCGCTATAGGCTACGCTGAAGATTGTGGATAGAGGAAAAATCGAGTTCGTTATTACTGATTTAATGAACTCGGTGGGATATTACGCAACTTGCACATTTTCATATGAGAAACTGCAGCCCTAAGCGCTTTATCGTCCGATACTCGTAGCTGTGATCGGGGACATATGCGTATCCTGCAACAGGTTCTTGGCCTACCAATCTGCTTCTGCTTCGTAGATTATAAGATCACGGAACTGCGCTTCGGTAGGAAGTTCGCCCTTCACATTCCGTATCGGGTGGAATGGGCTAATGGCAAACTGTATGCATTGATCCTAGAAACATCATTTGGTTCACGGATGGCTCTAGGACCGTGCTGGTGCTGGTGTCTTTGGACCTAATACCAGGATCTCTGTCGCAATGGGTATATGGCACAGCGTCTTCTAAGCCGAGATTCAAGCCGCTGGAATCTGTGCCACGAAGATCTTCGGCCGGGGTCTTCGTGGTGCACTGACTTCAAAGAACGATGTCAGCGCTCTGGAGATAGATGCCAGGTTCTTGTCCACTCAACCTATATTCGCGTATATTTCTACGTGTTTTTGGAAAAGTACGATAGTTATCCATAAAATTCGTATGTACATAATTTGAAAGATTGAAACCTTAACTACCTGTTGGTACTCTTTTTATCGATATTTGCTGCGCACTTTTTAAATGAATGCCACTTGTAACAAAAAACTCAGAAAAATTGAATGTTGAAGATATGGTGGCTAAAGGTTAGGTAAGTTACCCCTATAAAAGCTCTCGTAATCGGTTTCTCATTATCAGTGGCATCTGGAAAGTTAGCTTACTTACATCTAAGGTAATTTCATTCACTGTTTTGTCATCCATGGATATGGCGCCTGATCAAGCGGTTCAAGATGTAGCCCCATTGTCTTAGTCAGCGAACTTTCGCTCGCCGTCTTAGAATGAGTAAGTCTGCTGCCTCGAGAGTTAGCAGGAGCTTTAATTCGAGATCAAGAACGGGCCGCCCTCGATCCACTTCAGAAAGAGACGACCGTTTCATTGTTACAAGTACGTTACGAAATCGGTTCCTGACGGGTGTTGCTGCGCAGCAAAACCTGAGGCGTGTTCGCGGAGTAGCCGTCAGTGTCCAGACAGTGAGGAGACGATTAAGGGAAGCGAATATAACTCCAGACGGCCTGCCACGGGCCCCAAATTGACTGCACGACACCGACAAGCGCGCCTCTTATATGCTCCAGATCATCTGAATTACGAAATGGAGCTCAGTATTGTTCACTGACGAGTGGATAATGTGTGTGCATGGTAGTGACAGAAGCTGCAGTCTACAGGCGGGGCGCCTGTAGACTGCAGCAGGTGAGCGATTTGTGCAGTGCTGTTTCACTGAAACGGTTGCATACGCCGGCGGTTCCCGGCGGGTCTCGTGCCCGGAGGAGGCCGAGGAGGAAGGCTGATAACAGATCGATACGTTACCGATATTCTCCGTGTCCACGTTGTGCGCTATGCAGCATTTATTGGCGATAACTTAACTTTGATGCATGACAATGCTCGGTGCCACGCATTGCAACTCACTCGGCAGTTCCTGAATGACGCCAATATGTCGAAACTTAACTGGCCTGCACGCAGTCCAGACATCAATCCCATTGAACACTTATGGGACGAGCTCAAGAGAAGAGTCCGAGCCAGAAATCCAGTCCCTTCGTTCACTGAGGAATTGAAGGTAATATTAGAGGAGTAGAAAGGTATTCCTTAATATTCCATCAGCAAATTGATCAGATCAATGAAGAATCGACTGGAAGCTGTCATTAGAGCAAGAGGAGTCAATAACAAATACTAAAATAATAAATACTTAAGTTATTTTCCAACAGTTTTTGTTTTATTTTCAAAAAAACTAACCACAAACCATTTTCATACTTTCCCATACATTAAAAGTACTCACCAAATATTGGTTAAAATGGTACCATAATAAAGCTGAGGTCTCAACCTTTTGACTAACATACGATTTTCAAAAAAACACGTGCAAATACACGCGATTGTTGAGTCGATAACTGCAACACTCCGATAACTGCACTATTTTCATGCAACATTCTTTCGATGCGATTTTATATACATTTACAAACGGACGATAAAGTGCACATCACTCTAAAATGGACGCATTTTTTGGCTTCAATAGCGAATTTCGTTTTAGTAAAAATAGCAGTGCCTTTCTGTTTCAAGCGTTCATGTAATCAAATCGTCACTATAACATGTTTCCAAAACGGAGTGTCCTTTTGACGATAAAACGATGTTAATTTTTCCAAGAAAAAAACAAAACCAAACATTTCGCTATGGGTATCAAATTGTGGTCCGTTAACATCACCATCAGTGGCGTAGGCTACGGCGTTCCATGTGTTCAGTAGAACACGGGCCCCAACCGTTAAGGCCCCCTACGCCGCAACGCCCGTTTCCTCTTTCTTTCTAGAGTCATTGAAATAAACAAGCCTAGCAATGGCAACTGCTACATAACGGTTCTTCCCTGTCTCGTTGATCGTAAGTATGAGGGGTCGTACTGATTTTGGAATATTTGGCAAGTTGCGGACCACTACTGGTCAGGACCTCCTGAATTCGTTGACGGTTAGACTCTAACCCACGACTTTGTGTACCGAGGGTGATCACACTAACCACTACAGCAACCAGACTAGTATACATACTACTACTACTATTTAAAAAATGCATAGCATACAGCTCGGTTTACAACTGAAAAATTAAAAGGATTGGGGTTAGACATACCCGAACAACCTCCATAAAGTTCAGACTCATGGGATTTTATTAATTATTCGTCCGTTTTCTTAAATTTGTACTATAATTTGATTTTACTCTATAGAATAGTGCACCGTAGTATCCAGCAGCTGCATCTTCAGGCTCTAATACCTCCTAAATGTACACAACGCAATTCCAGGTTTTGGCTTTTGTACCAATTACATATTCAATTTCCTAGTATTAGGTATGTTTTTTTTGGTTATCCCGTGCAGGTTTGGGTAGCGAAACTCAATATATAGCATTTTCAGGTCAAGTAAATAACTTTCCGAGTCAAATAGATAAATGTCCGAAACAAATAGGTAAATTTCCGAATCAACAAAACACGTTTGCAGATCAAATAGATAAATGTCCGAAACAAAAAAATGAATTCCTAAATGAAAAAAAATATTAAACAAATCATAAAAATAAATTTCCAAATCAAAAAAATAAATGTCCAGATCAGAAAAATAAATGTACAATTCAAATAAAAAATTGTCCAAAACATAAAAATAAATTCACAAATCAAAAAAATGTTTTTTTCCATCAAAAAACATATTTCACAAATCAAGTAAACAATGCTTCGTATGAAGGAAACGATTTAAAAAGATAGTACTTTAATATAGTAAATAATGTGCTTTTATATGAATTTCGTTGAGCATTGAAAAAATAATTAATTAATTATTTCAATCTGAATGAGATTTTGTTTATTCAAAATGACGTATATAATTGTTAATTGTACTACACACGTTTGGAATAGGACGATATAAATTGTTTTCTTAGACGTTATTTGCCATCTCTAAACTACCATAACTTCCTCATAACTAAAGTCACACCAGCTGAGCTTTCTAAAAATTTTATTTTACATTAAAATCGAATATAGAGGTGACCTCAGAATGATGGAGGTTCGGGAACATAACGGAATCTATACATTGACAGTGTCTTCAAGTCTGTAAGATCCAGTGTCGGTACTTAAAAGTTAAAATTATTAGGTCTCGATTGAATTTCAATAAAAGCTCCAAATTAGAAGTGTTTTTATTTTTTTTACAAGAAAACGTTTAGCTTTTTATTGTCATGATCAATTAGATTCCGTTTCTTAAAAAATATTTCTATCACAATAGGTGAAGAATACCAAGGGAGGGTGGTATTTCAGGGGAATAAAACCGAGCAAATAATCAGGGGAAAATGCGGGAGAGTCTGCACCCTAAGCAGACACATTGACACAGCTTTTCGTAACGGTGATCCGATTCAGACAGGAATCTGTTGAATTATACGAATTGTAGTGTTCAGCTGATGTCGTGTACCTTTACTAATAGAGAGTTTTAGCATGTCATACTATCGTACACATTTCAACTTTAATAGTCAGTCTCCGCTGTTTAATGTACGTAAAAAAAAACTTACGCCTACTTGGGACAAGCAAAATTGTGGTATACTTTTTTTTTTGCGCGCTACACAAGCAAATTTTTACTTTAAAATCTCGTAGACTTCCACTTCCAACCGCCCGCTAGGGTCTCATAAATTTAATATAATTTAATTTTTCATATTAGAAGAACATTATTAACAGTTGAAAAAATATTTATTTGATTTGGAAATGTATTTATTTGATTTACTTTTTTGGCGTGTAAATATATTTATTCGATTTGGAAATTTATTTATTTGATTTGTAAATTTATTTTCCTGATTTGGACATTTATTTTTTTGATTTGGAAATTTATTTTTTTGTTTCGGTTATTTATTTTTTTCATTTAGAAGTTCATTTATTTCGCCTGGAAATTTATTTATTTGATCTGGAATCGTGTTTTGTTGATTCGGAAATTTATTTTTTTGATCCGGAAATGTATTTTGTTGATTCGGAAATTTATCTATTTGTCTCGGAGAGTTATTTACTTGACCTGGAAATGCTATAAAAAAAAAATTTCAGCTGATCCACCAGTAATTTTTTTTTATATGAAGTTTCGTTACCCAAACCTACACGGGATAACCAAAAAACCACATCTATTATAATCCCTCTTAACTGTCAATTTGAACGTCACTTTGAAATCTGCCGGATAATACGCACAAACGGTTTACGGTTAATTGGCTACTCAAATGCATATGAATAAACCGGATCGATATGCACTCTCAAATGCAAATAGACACCATTTAATTCATGTCAATGTTTAGAATTCATTCAAAAACAGATTCAGGTCAACAATAGTTTCAATATGTAGACAAGAGAAACTTAACCAGAACGGCAGGATGGATAGATGCTGAAATGATTAATGTTTTGGTTTGGTTGGTCAATTTGAAAAGCCAAACATTGGAAATCTACAGAGTTAATGTCATTAGATTTGTGTTTGTATTTGTAGCTTAATCGAATATATACTTGAAATGTGACAATCACTTGAGAAGATATCAGTTAAATTTAATATTACGGTTACACTAGAAGGGTCAGAGCCGTCAATTTGACGGTTTTGTGATTTAAATCATCTATATCTTCTAAACTACGATGTTTTCAGCTTTCATGTTTATTGACTTTTCCTAAAATATGTATTTGATCATATATTTGAATAGAAATAAAAATAAAAAATTTTAGTTTGTGAGATATTTCTTGTTATACCTATTAGGGTCAGAACCGTCAAATTGACGGTTAAGGCTTATCAGCCCAAAAAATCCATAAATCCGTCGTTAAAATTTTTTTATTTTAGTTAAAGCGCTCGTAAGAGAACATAATCGTTAATACAGGTTTCCCACTTGAAGTTTTTGTGATATTGTGCGCTTTTGCAGCGTTTGAGTTCACTAGCCTAGGCTACGGTCTTAGTCATTTTCATGGTCCTTGGCGTGCTTGTTTGCCCAGTTTTGATCTGTTGTAATGCAATAAAGAGTACGTTGCGTCAGTACTGATACATTTTCCAAAATTAATGCACGCCAGGGATAAAGAGTAATGTCGAGATAGAACAGGAGTTTCTTGAAGCGTTGAAGACAACGATCTCACGGGCACCAGAAAAATTTATGGCGCTTATGCTGAAATAACTGGTAGCCAGTGAGTGACTAAAGTAAAGTAAAATACTAAGATACTCTAAAATACATTTAGAACTCCATGTCCAGAAATCCACTGCAAAGAAATAAGACCACTACATATGAAAGTAGTGCCACGGTCAGCCCTGCTATATGTATAAATCCACTTAGTTCTGACATTTTGCTGGGCATCGTAGACGCTTTTGGAAAGTATCACATCCTTCCATGGCATGTGTAGAGTTTCAATACTAAATCCATGACGCTTGAAATCCCTTTTGGTGATGAGACAGCTATATGACCATTGACCACAAATTGAACCTTTGTCAGTCCTACCGAACGAGTGGAATATATATATTTAGTTGACATCCTGCCGAGCAACCCTTGCCAGGTTTGCAAAGCAATCCTAATTTAGCTGTCCGAAGTTGTCTCCCTCTTCATGATCGAATCACAGTTCCGTAGTCCGTACTACAAAACGGTTCGTACTTCAGGCGTTGACTGCGATTACTTTACAATCATCGGGTATGTCGCTAGGAGTAACACTGGCTATTACCTTTCATACTTCAACCTACACAGTGGTCTGAAAAGTAGATGTCACATACTCAAATATAAATAGTTTTACCAAAAACAGAATAGGTTTCGGTCTGAGATGCACTCGGGGTAAACGCTCTTAGCTACTGAGCGGTTTGCTTTTATTACTAAAGACCTACACCCTGTATAACTGGATAGAGCTAAAGCAACAAGCGCAAAGGATCACCGGAGGATATCAGTGTAAATATGCATTTCAGGACGACTGGAAAAGAATTCAACTATGTATTACTTTTTTACCATCTGTAAAAGGCTGTTTGAGAAGAATGTGCTATTAGTCATACTTCAAAAAAATAAATATTTCTACAAATTTCGCTAAAAAAAATATTCAGAAATACGTTAATTTCTAATTAAAAGTAAGATAAGGTCTTATGTCTTTATTTGTATAAGCATTTTATATTTATATAAGTACCATTTCAGCTGTAAACACCTTGCCTTCAAATTGACGGCTATGACCCTTTTAGGTATATAAAATTCCTGACCCTTCTAGTGTTAATTGAATTTGAATTTAAAATGATAAATCAACATTAGGCCAAGCAATGAAAGCATAAAAAGGGGGTGTAGAGAACATCGAAGGGGGTGACGATTTTTTCTTCGGTATTTTGTTAGGAGTAGTTAGGAGGTAAAGGTACTAATTTTACTCGGAGCTGAGGGGTGCGCTAACGCGGGGAGAGGGGGTTAAAGGTCCAATTTTGTGCAATTTTTGGTGTTTTGGGCTATATCTCGAAAACGGTGAGTCCCACAGAAAAAAGTTCTGAGTAAGCATACAAAATCAGTTGTCAGACGTTGTGGGGTATAGACGTGCAAATCTGATCTCTATTTAATTTCTATAATTTCAATAAAATGTCTTGCGTTTGCCGCCTCAAAGTAGAAAGACATCAATCGAAAATTCAGTGCGCTTCGTGTAAAGTGTTGTTTCCCCGCAATTGTGTGAAATTGTTAAACAGTGATGTGGAATTCATGAAAATCAATAACATTTCATATCGGTGCGATCTATGTATGACGGTTCGAAGAAGGTCATTACACTCTCCACCACAACCATCAATCACACCGTCGTCGTTGCGAGAATCGGAAACATCCAGCGTAGCGAACCGATCTTTTCGGGCACGAATAATGACAGCATACGACCTGAAATCGATCTTAACAATTTGCACAGCAGCGTACAACACGAAATTACTCTTAGCGATTTACACAAAGAGATACGAGCTCTGCAGTTGTTGAACGAAAATGCAATTTCAATGCTTAACATAATGAAGCTAGAGAAGGATGAGTTGCAACGACAAGTAACTAATTTACAGCACAAGGTAAATTACCTAGAACAAAATGCTTTGTTGAACAGCATTGATATTGTTGGAGTACCAGACGCTTCGAACACGAATGCTGTGGATAGTGCTCTCTTGGTAATCTCTAACGCTCTCGGAGAAAAACTCGATCGCTCCGAATTTGCCGACTGTTACAGAAAGACCAACTCGAAAACGATTTGTGTAAAATTTCACTCAAACATTATGAAGCGGAGAACTATGGACTTAAAACGAAACGATTTAAAAAAAAATCTTACGTCAAAAATTTTATATAAAACTGAAGATACTTCTAAAATTTACATTAATGATAGCTAACTAAATATTCTATTTCCTTATTAAATTCTGCTAGAAATCTGATGAAGCAAAAAATGATAAAGTACGTCTGGACCAAGAACGGATCAATTTTGATTCGTGCGAAAGAAGGCGACAAAGTCGTTAAAATAAAATCTATTGAGGACCTGAATTTGTATTCTAGTTCAGATACATAATTTTATCTGCATATTCTCGCCATCTCTTTCACAAGGTAATATTGATAACTATAGTTGTTTTGATTATTCCGATTGTTTTGATACTTGTTTGGAAAATTTTAACTGCCTTTATATACTACATCTGAACATCAGAAGTTTACGGAAAAATTTTGATAATCTTGTATGTTTCTTGGACTCCTTAAGCAATAAGCCACGATTTATTTTTCTTTCAGAAATATGGATTTATAGTTACGAAGCAGAGCTTTTTGAATTGCCCGGTTATAAATTTTACACTTGTTGTAACGTCTCTTATGCCTCGGGCGGTGTCGCGGTTTTTGTTTTGGACGATTTAGTTTGTTCATTTGAGTGTCGTAATTTGTGTAGTTGCGATCTTTTAAAATTTGAATGCGACATTTCTTTCGTCAAATTTACTTTTGTATGCGTCTATCGATTCAATCATATTTCTAAGAATGTGTTTTGCAAGAACTTGATGACTTTCTATCGTATGTAAATAGTAGAAACTGTGTTATTCTTGGTGACATGAATATAGATTTATTAACTAAATCATGATGTTGCCAGGTATAAATTGCTTATAGCTTCAACTGGCTTCGAATCTTGCATAAATGTGCCTATTCGTATGACAGCGTCTAGCCAAACCTGCATTGACCATATTTTCTGTCGTTTATGTATTAATAGCAGTTTCGTATTAACCAGCTCTACTGCCAATATCGATATTTCTGATCACTTTATGACAAGCCTTTCTTTCCGGAATATAAACGTTAGTAATGGGAATTCATCCGAAGAGGTAATCCCATTTAGGAAATATGATGTAGTAAAATTAAACAATTTATTAAGAATGGAAAATTGGAATGTTGTCTATAACACCGTATACCCCTCCGAAGCGTTTGAACTTTTTCTGCAAATTTTGCTTAATCACGCAAACAGTTGTGAAATATCTTCTCCTTATAGGAACTCTGTTAAAAAGCTTAAGCCGTGGATAAGTGATTCATTAGCTTCCAAAATCAAGAAAAGGAACAAATTAAGGTCAAAATGCAGTAAACATCCATTGGTGTTGAGTTTACAAGATGAATATAAGAATTTGTGTGTGGAACTAAAAAGAGAAATTCGCATTACCAAAGAAAATTATTATGTTTCTGAATTTAATAAACATCATCGTAATCCGAAAGGCCAATGGAACACCATTAATAATATATTGAATCGAAAACCTTTGAAGGGTGGGGTTAAAAACTTAAAGATTGGAAATTCAATTATTTCTGAACCATCTCAACTCGCGGATGTTTTTGTCGATTTCTTCTCTGATATTCCTCACACTAGATTATATTCCCGTAACACCCTCAGTTCAATACCCTTAATTGATGACGTTCAACAATCTAATAGTTTTTTCTTTGAACGGATTACCTCTTTGGAGTTATATCGTTCTATACTGTCATTAAAAAATACTAAATCTAATGTTGAAAATTGTCTGTCAAATTGGGTACTTAAAAATGTAGCACTTAATATCGTTGATATATTAGCTGATATTTTCAACAAAAGTATTTTAATGGGAGTTTTTCCTTCAATACTTAAAATAGCGGAAGTTCTGCCATTGTTTAAAAAAGGCAATGGAGCTGATCCTAATAAATTATCGTCCAATTTCTATTTTGTCTCCTTTTTCTAAAATATTTGAAAGGCCGTCAAAACACGCATGTTAACATTTTTAGATAGAACTAAGTTCTTCAGTGACAGTCAATTTGGTTTCAGGAAAGGGAAATCAACTGAAGATGCTTTATTGTCTTTTTGTAATAACATCTTTGATGGAATAAACGACGGTAAAATTTCTGGAGCTTTATTTGTGGACATCAAGAAAGCATTCGACACTGTCGACCACGAGTTATTGCTGAATAAGCTGCATATTGCTGGCTTCAGAGGGTGTAGTATCTGGGACTGGTTTTCTTCGTTTTTATCAGATAGAATACAACGTGTAAGAATTGGTAGTATTTACAGCAAGTCAAGAGAAATCAATTTAGGGGTACCCCAGGGATCTGTATTAGGGCCGCTATTGTTTCTGATTTTTATAAATTCTCTATTCATACAGCATTTTTGTAGCAAGCTCACAGCGTTCGCTGATGATGTTGCATGCTCTTTCAGTAATAAATCCATGCTTGATTTTATTTGCAATATCAACTATGATTTAGAATTACTCAGGATTTGGTTCAGTTCTCACAGGCTTTCTATAAGTGAAAAAACGAAATTGTTGTTATTTAATTCACCTAATATCTTACCTGATTCTTATACGTTTTGGTTCCATCACCAAAATTGCAAACGGTTTTTAATTACTAATGAGTCACTAGACGGATCAGATATCACTTTCTGTTCTGACGGTTTATGTTCATGCTGCTTTCCAATCGAAATTGTTCCCAATTTTAGATATCTGGGTGTATTTTTAGATAAGAATCTCGATTGGTCTTGCCATATTTCCAATTTAAATAATTCCTTGTCTTTTGTCATTAGGCAAATTTACCATCTACGCCAATACTGCTCACTTAATCTTTTAAAAATTATTTATTATAGCATTTTTCACTCTAAACTGGATTATGGTTTATCGTGTTGGGGTGGTACTCATAAAACAAGATTAAATCCATTATTAATTGCGCAAAAGCACGTTGTCAGAGTTATATGCAATAAAAATCGGCGACACAGTAGCTACCCTTTATTTAAGGACTTAAATATTCTTCCTTTAATACATCTATATTCTTTTAAAATTCTAAAACTGTTTTTCATGCGTTGCGGTTACCTCAACTCACGTGATTCGAATCTATATATGTAATTTAACCCTGTCGCCCCCAATGTTGCTTAAAAGCAACTTTCATTTTTGGCATCGATTATAAAAACATAAACGAGTTTTTTTTATTAAACTTGAAATAGATCAGATTAGTTGAAGTCTACAGAAGGGAAAAACCTCAAAATACCTGGCAGTTTGTTTGCTTAATCCAAGTTAGGATACTTTCTTTAAGGTGAGGTCAAGTAAATGGGAAATCAGTGATTTTTTGCTTAAAAAGAAAAAAATATTCAAAATACTTTCGTGAACAAATTTTAACAATTAGGTACACAGATTGATACGTAACAAGTGGAGGAATATTAACATTTTCAAATTTTGGTAAAACTTATTTCTGTAACGAAGCTGTAATTTTTTAATTAGTGGAGTTTCTTATAAGCAACTTTGGGCAACCGAGGCATGGTTATGTTTTCCATATATTACAGTATAACTACATAGAAATTCTTAAAAAGTTTAATTAAATTCTGTGAATTAGCACGTGTTCATGGTTTATGAGTCACATGTGCAAAAGCGTTCCGCGCCGTTCACGTATGAGTCATACGTGACTCATAAAACAATAGGAAACAAAGGATTTTTGGAAGCCATAGATGTGGTGGTAACACTAACGAAAAAGGGCCATCAGACAGTCAACGTGCTCTACTTTGATTGGAGCGATTCTTGTGATGAAAAAACAAAATAAAAATAGAGTTAAAGTGAGACTTTAACACAAAATGAGAGATTCAGATGGCCCTGGCTAAGGCGATAGGTGATTTTCTTACTTTTTCCGGGGAACTTTCCTTTGGGATATTATTTGTATACCTATTTGGATTATTTAGCTGCATTCATCCAAGCCATAGTCGATTGTAGTAATGCATATATAGCTCAGTATATATTATAGCATATATATATACTCGCCCATAAACATATAGGCATGTAAATAGTGTTCCGGAACTTATAAGATATGCAAATATGTAGTGTTCAGGGCTCGTAAGAAAACAATAATAATCGGTTATCGCGTGAGCGACTCCGAATAACAGTAACCTTAAGTATTAACCTGCTAAGAGAATCTTCGTAAAATAGTGTGTAGTTTGTAGTCCGTAGTTTGATTGATACGGTTGATTTTATGCCTTCCATAGCTGTTTGGATTTCGAAACGATTATCGCCTGTTGTCTGTCTCTTAAGCCGATTCTGACAAGGATTTCGCATCCTTTAGCTCATTCAGGTGACTCCCCCGCTTAAACGCTGTAAGAAATTTGCCCAAACACCAACCTTGAAAGAGTAGAATGAAAAATGGCATATCATTGGGTATGCTCTAATAAAGCCATATAAATCTCCGAATGGCTGGAACTCCCGAACATAAAAAAAATTAAACACGAATTTATGTAGTACTATGAAAACTGTTTTTTGTCTATCATACCTAATTAACTGCAAATTCCACTAAAAATAAATATTTTCAGGCCTAAAGCATAAAAGTTAATAATTTTCTCTTAGTCTCACAATACGTCCTCAATTGCCCGAAGTTGCTTATAAGCAACTTCCTGTTCCCGGTCACCAGGAGGACGTGGCACGATGACATTTTGGAAAATAGTTTTTTGTAATGCTATAAGTACATGTATGACGAAAAAAAATTTTTCCGATCACCGGTTAAGGAGTGGGGTCGAAAGGGTTAAGACTCAATAACGCATTCTTGGTAAATATTCCCCGTAGCAGAAGATATTGTTGCTCCAAATTCTTTATGTGGTCTGCTCCTAGGCTGTTCAACAAGTTACCGCTCTCTATTAGAAAATTGCGTATTCTTCCTAAATTTCTTAGGGAAGTAAAATCGTGGTTGATGAATCATGATAACGCTGAAATATGCTCATTGCTATATAATATGATTGTTTAGTGTAGTCCTATGGAGGTTTTTATTTTTATTGTCTACTAATTTACGAATAATCATTGTTTCAATAGTTCTTTCCAACTTCTTTTCTTATTTTTTGCTTCACATTTTTCTTGTTCTATTTACTTTAATATTTATATTTTCTTGTTTTCCTTGTTATTAACTATGTATGTATATTTAGTTTTTTTCCGTTTAATTTTTCTTTATTATATTTATATATATTTTTGTTATACTATTATTTATTTTCTTTTGTTAATTATTCTCTATCTAAATTATTAATTATTGTTATTTACCCCACAATTTCCGTTCAATAGCATTTAATAATCTTTTGACATTCGAAACTAATTTTTCAAATTAAAGAATGTATTTTTGTAGAAAATTAATAAATATATCTATCTATCTATCTATCTATCTTTCTGAATATCCTATTTATTTGCCCATACTTGCATATGCAACACTCCTAACGGTTCTTCCGATATTGGTTAATGAAACTAAAAAAAATTTTTTTTTGCATTCCATTGACTCTAGTGTCTCATCGAATTGTTTTTCCAAGAACTTTTGTAGGGAAAAGTAAGTAAGCGTTAAATTTGCTTTAATTTGATACACTTCTTCTTGGCTTGTCTCCTGTCATTCGAGAGTTAAAGAGACGGCTTTTTATTTCATGCATCCATAATGGTTGGTTTGGAGTAAAACATACTAAAAGCTCGCGGTCATGAGGTGTGCGCTAACGTGGGGAGGGGGGGCTAAAGAATTCGTTTTTGCCTGTTTTCGACTTAATTTCGGAAATATCTCGGAAGGGGTGAGTCCTCCTGAGAGTATTTGTATGGCAGTATTAAAGCTCATTAAATTTCCAAAAACTTAATTGAACATACATATGTCGGATTCCTAACGGTTTCCCCGATATAGCCTATTCAAAACCGAAAATTATCAAAAAAGTCGTTTTTTCCACATTTGTTTGGTTCTGGTGTCTTCCGGGATCGTTTTACAGTAAAACGTTGCAACACAATTTTGTGCATTGTGCAATTTGATTTCATTTGATATACTTCCTGTTGCCTGGTCTGGAATCAGTCAAAAGTTCAAGAGCACAAACCAAACTTCCAAATTTAATTTTTCCCATTTATAAGTATAAAGACCAACATTGTGGAAAATCGGGAGGGGTTGACGGTTTTTTTATTTCATGAATCTATATGGGGTGGTTACGAGGAAAACATACTAAAAGCACGCGGTCATGGGGAGTGCGCTAACGTTGGGAGAGCGGGTTCAAATATCCGATTCTTGTGCTTATCAGCTCTATCCCCGCTATATCTCCGAAACCGCAATTTCTACAAAAAAAAATGTCTGAGCAAGAATGAAAGCTTACACAATTTCCTATAAATTTCATCTGACATGCACAGGTCGAATTCCTAACAGTAATCCAGATATAGCTAATTTAAAAATCAGAAATTTCACATAGAAAACATCCACACACCATAATTGGTATACGTGTATCTATAGATTGGCTATATGCATGTACGCTGCATGTACCCTGTAATTTTTTAAATGTTTCTTCCCACGCCGATTGGACGAGTATTTCCCCGGAAAAAAACAGGTACCATTTTGGGATGGGCAACTCCAAAATTTTTTTTCATAATTTTGACCTCAAATTCGGAATCAGCGGCCCTTAATTTTTTTTAGTGTTTCTTCCCACGCCAATTATACCAATAAAAAATGGCTAAGTGGATTTTTATTTTTTAACAAGTAAAAATTTATCTTACGTTAATTAAAAATCCACGACACCAATATTACCCCGAGAAAACAAAGGGTACCATTCTGGGCGGCAACCCCAAACATTTTTTTTTTTATTTTAAATTTGGAATCAGCGCCTCAAATTTACCTTAGTGTTTCTGGCACGCCGATCGGACGCATATTCCCCCGAGAAAACAGGGTGCTATTTTGGGGCCGGCAGCCTCAAAAGGGTGCGCGTACGCTGCAAACTGGATGTCATTGCACTGCATGTTTTCATACATTACTTACATACTTCACCCATTGATATATATGTGAACAACAATAACAACAAATAAACACCAAATCAAAATGCCGCCCGAATATTGTTTTGAAACGCGTAAGCTAACACTGCAAATTTCCAGAAAGGTAACATACCTCATTCAGTCGTTCCATTACCTACGACAATCCATTCATTAATACCCAAAATATCTACAACACTACATAAATATACCAACACGTTTGTTTGTAAATTAAAAATATCAATAGTAGAACACTCGAAGCGCCATGTCACGAAGTCGATCTGAAATCATACCTAAATATATCAGCAGCACATCGCACGAGGTAGCGCCGGTATAAAATCCCATTTGAAAATCAGGTTTTCTTGTCGTGGAAACAAATCGCATCGTCTCGCAACAAATGTCATCGCATCGGTCCGCCCGACACCGCAAGGAGTGTGCACACAGCGCATCGCATCGCTCGGCCCGGAAAAGCTCGGTGTCGCACTGTATGTGTACGCGTTCTTAGAGATGAGATGAGAGCCCAACACAGCTCAATAAATTTATTACCACCATCACCAATATTTCTACAATGTTGGACTCCTCCCGAAACAAAATCCTGGCTACGTCCCTGATCTCAATCCCATTGTCGTCTCGGTTGGACTTCGGCAAAATCTCTGGTAAGTGAATGGGTCTCTACCAAAGAAATAACTGTGGAATGAAACTAAGGAACCTTTCGGATTATCATCAAACAAACTAGGACACTCCACAGAGACACTTTAGTGTTCGCCAATAATAAATTGTCGTTACCTCGGCTCTCCGTGAGTCGACTTTACTGAAACTCAAGACACTGCAATCATAATCATATATCTGCTCGAATTAGTTCTCTCGAAAAAATCGTTTTCTGTAAAGATCTGATTTGTTTCCATCCCACAAGAGTCACGTTCTTAATTCTGTGGAATTCATCTATTCAATTCGAATCCCTTGTCCTTCATATATCAAATAGCTTCGTATCTAAGATATTCTGTCAATGATATAGTGAAGTGATTGAAAATGGATCGCATGCCTTGAATGGCCGACTTTTAGTCTACCTCCCTGGCCCCCAACATATCTGTCTGGCTAAATATGCGGTCGAACCCAAAGAAAACGTGCCCGGCATCCAATCTCCTTATTGTGTGCGTATAAGACAAAAAAACCGTAGTTCAATTAAATGTCTTTCCCTCTCTAAAAAACAAGAAGATTGAGGGTGTACCACAAATGTCTCCTACACCTCAATTGGTGTACACATACATACAAACAAAATGGTTCCATATCAACCACCTGAATTTAGGATGATACATACATTATATCCTCAGGTGAAAGTATACAGGGTGTCCGGAAACTGCCGCATAAACGCACCGGATTGTGATTCCTCAGTCGATTTCCAGCAAAAAAGTTGTACCGAACATACCCCCTCAGCTTAACCCTTTAGCTGCCACAGGCATTTAAAGATTTTTGAAAAAATCATTTTCTGGCACGACTTAAAGCCTGATATCTCCAAAGCTAGACCAGCTAGAATAGTGAAATAAAATTTTTACAGCCAACAAATTTACCTATAAAACCAAACTAACCACACTACAATTAGATAAGAGGTTTGGTTTTTACAGAGCTTCAAAGTCAAATTTGCGTGATTTGATTCAAAAGCAATCTTTTTTTCCATCTCAATTTTCTCCAACTTCTGCCAAGGTGAGGTGCTTGTACGATTCTTTTAAAAATTGGCGCATAGTCTTACGATCATATCTTTCTTACATCATTTTGATCTAGCTCTATTACTTCTAACAGTTTTTATACGTTAAGTGTAGAAAACTAGGGTTAATTTTAGCTCGAATTCAATACAATTCAATTCACACTGCCCCTAAAGATCTGCAATTGGTAAAATCTATTCAAAGTATGTCGAAATTGAGCCAATATTAACCCTAGTTTTCTGCACTTAAGGTAATAAAACTGTTAGAAATAATGGAACTAGAATCAAATTATGTAAGAAAAATATGATCGTAAGACTATGCGCCAATTTTTAAAAGAATCGTACAAGCACCTCACTCACCTTGGCAGATGTTGGAGAAAATTGAGATGGGAAAAAAGATTGTTTTTGGCTCAAATCACGCAAATTTGATTTTGAAGCTCTGTAAAAACCAAACCTTTTATCTGATTTTAGAGTGGGTAGCTTTATTTTATAGGTAAATTTGTTGGCTGTAAAAATCATTTCATTTGACTATTCTAGCTAGTCTAACTTTGGAGATATTAGGCTTTAAGTCGTGCAAGAAAATGATTTTTCCAAAAATCTTTAAATGCCTGTGGCAGCTAAAGGGTTAAGCTGAGGGGGTATGTTCGTACAAATTTTTGGCTGGAAATCAACTGAGGAATCATAATCCGGTGCGTTTATGCGGCAGTTTCCGGACACCCTGTAGAGTTTATAATATGCTGCCGAGATATTTTCTTTTATTTGTTGGTTCCACAGAACCGATAGCGAAACTTGAGCTGAGCATCAAGCGAGAAGATTGGACAAATGTTGAACATTCTTCCAATTCTCAACATTCATCATAATAGGTATATAGGTATGTAGGGACCATCGATAAAAATGCGATCAGCATGTTCTGATTCAATTCTTCATATATAAATTTCATTCAATTGAATTATTGTGTCCGGACAACGGAAAACGAGAAAATGATAAAAGCTTTTCCGCTTCAGGTAGGATACGACGAACATCTTTATATTGAAAGGAATTGCAAAAAGGAAAATGCGAGAATTGATTTTCAAACTATATTTTATGGCTTTCAGACAATTGGAACGGAAGTTGAGGAACTGAACGTGCGGTAATAAAATCTTTTTAGAGCTTTAAATACATCAGAACTTTAAAACAAAATTAGTAGTTGCAGTATGATTGGAATTGGACTCATTCGCAAAGAAAGACACATCTAGAATACCCTTTTCAATACGAAATTTCGAAAAAGCTTATATGTTGGTAAAAAAAATTAAAGATTTAAAATTTCCTCCGTTATTTAATATCTTCAACGAGTGACGCAATTAAACCTTTGTTGACACACAAATTTCTTTATGAAAGTACCTATTTACCACGCAGATTAAGTGCTTTAAAGTGTAATTAAGTACGTTCGTACCGGTTCATCAGCCTCGTGAACGCATAAAATGTCCATTAATTGTCCCGCACAGAAGTAGTCCTATAGCACCTATAGCAATACATATTGGCCTTCTCCATAGTCAAACAACACAATTAACAGCGAACCAACATTTTCACGGAAGAAGAATTTTCCCCGATAAATTGTGTTGGTGATTTACTTTCCCTCTCGGCCTGTTTTTATGATAGGCCATTCAAAATGACGAAGCACCTGTTCTCTATCTGGAAATGGCGATTTTTATGTGTCGGCCGTTATACGACTAGAGTAGTACACATCACAGGCGATATAAAACTAAAGGTAAAATGTTGCTATGTTGCTAGTCGGAGGAGTTTGGAAGGAGGCTTTTCACCTGTGACAAAACAATTCCATCATTCAGAAAACTGATACGAATTTGGGAAATTCTTGAGAAATGGAGAACAACAGTGCTGCCAACTTCAAGTGGAAGCTTCAAACATTAATTGTTGGTTGACGTTCAACTTGTAAGCTCATACAACATTTTATGCAACGGTTGTTTCTATTGTCCAAATGGGACTTTGGAACTGTGAATTCATAATTTACACTAACAGCGACACGAAATATGTAGTGGATTTTGTCGCTGTGTAATTAAAACTGCAGGGAGCGTTTAAAGCCTGAATAAATAATGCTTGAAATAGAATAGCCGCGTCAGCAGAGGCATCGGCAGAGGCATCGGCATCAGCAGAAAAATTTCAATTTAGAACACACGCATTTGCCTTTGATGACCCACAATGACAGCAGCGGCAGAAGCAGAATTCTGCTTCTGCCGATGCCTCTGCCGCTGCTGTCATTGTGGGTCATCAAAGGCAAATGCGTGTGTTCTAAATTGAATTTTTCTGCCTCTGCCGATGCCTCTGCCGATGCCTCTGCTGACGCGGCTATTCTATATCAAGCATTAGTTCATTAGCAATGATGCCGTGCTCTATGAGCGTGATCGTTCGGTCGCCACTCTGTGAGAAACGGGTTTTCGATACTCGGCATGGGTCGTCGCACGTTTATTATTCATAAGAAGATAAGAAATTTTCTTATCGTAGAATAATAAATTATAATGCAACCATGTATGCTCCTCGCGGGTGAAACAAGGACGCTCAAGTCTGCCCTGCAAGCCTTTCCAAATGTTATTAACGCTCGCTCACTGTAAATCAATATATAGACCTGACTGGCTTAACTGCGTTAAGCTCACGGCGAACGACATTAAGGACCGCATCATTGCATCGTTTAAAATCTCTATATCTCCTCAACACGAAAACTTACTTAAAAATGATTTCTGGCCCACAGGGGCACTTATTTCAACATGTACAACGGAAGCCCTTTCAAAACAGTTCCCGGCGTTTGCGCCGTAACCAACAACAATCATAAAATGTCTGTCTACTATCAAAATGTACGTGGGCTTAGGACGAAGTTGTATGAACTTAAACTTTGTTGCATCTTACATAATGATGACATTGTCTGTCTGTTTGAAACGAGGTTGAATGAAAGTATTCTAAGTGGCGAAATCTTTCCGAACTATAACGTTTATCGTAGTGATCGTAACCTTAGTCTATTTGACAAAAAAAGACGGCGGTGGTGTCCTAATTGCTGTTAAAAGTACTTTCTCCAGTTCGCTCTGCGCTAACTTCTCACCGTCTCATCCTGTAGAGTGCGTACTTTCCTTAATTAACCCGTCCCCTTCAACTACTTTGCTTGTGACATGAGTATATACTCCGTAGCTCTCCACTCAGTGTTTATGAAACCTTCTTTGCCGAATTTTCCTCTTTTGTTACAACATTCTTTCCTCTGTCTAGCATCCTTGTTTGTGGCGATTTTAACCTGCCCTCTGTCCTTTGGACTGAAACTCTGATATTGGCTTGGACATTATGCCTTCAAATTCCTTTTCTCTTGCCCTTTCATCCCTTTTGTCTATCTGTAACTTAACTCAAATTAACTTTGTCAGAAATCCGAGTGGTCGTCTTATGGATCTGACCATGCATAATCTTTCGCCATCATGTTCATGCCTGTCGCCATCCCCTTATAATTACGCGAATCCTGACCCTCACCACCATCCCCTATGCATTGAGCTTGATCTTCGTAGACCCATTTCTAAGAACGTCTCTAATGTTCGCATATTTAATTTTCGTAGAGCGGATTATAATTCAATTCCCACTGAGTTAGATTCAGTTGACTGGCTTTCCTTTCTTGCTAATCTTAGCTGTGGATAAGTTTTATAGTTATCTCAACTCTTTGATTGCTCGCATCACTCTTCTTTTCTCGCCGAAAAAAAAAAATAAAATTTCCCCATGGTTTACTGAAGCGGTTGCTATGGCATTGCGCAAGAAAGATGTAGACCGGAGCAAATGGAAACGCTCTCCTTCTCCTGCTAATCTCTCAATCTTTAAACGTTCAAGAGCTGAGGCTATCCCGCAATTTCTACGCTTTTTGCTGAGCAGCAACACGGCTTTGTAAAAGGTCGTTCCACTTGCACCAATCTTTTAACTTTTACTAACATGGTGGCCCGAACCATAGACAATCACTCTCAAGTCGATGTTGTATACACCGACTTTTCGACGGCATTTGACACTGTTAGCCACAGCATCTTACTTGCTAAGATTCAAAAGTTTGGTGTTAGTGGAAATCTTCTCGCTTGGTTCTCCTCATATTTAACTAAACGTGAGTGTCGGGTTACTTATAACGGCTCCTATTCTTTTCCCTTCTGCCCTACATCTGGTGTTCCCCAAGAGTCAATCTTAGGACCACTTTTATTTAATATTTTTATTAACGATTTACCGTTGCATTTATCGTCCTCCTGCCTTTTATATGCCGATGATCTCAAAGTTTATAGAGCTATACAGTCAATTGACTGCTAATCCCTTCAGGACGACCTATATGCGTTAGAAAATTGGTGTGAAACCAACCAACTTAACCCGGGAACGCTAATGTGAGTCATTTTGACGCATATTCCACATATTTCCATTTTTCGTAGAAAGGGCGGTTGGCCCATTGGATTCCGCTAGCCATGTATTCTTTAAGAAATATGTTTTCTAATGAATGTCCGAGTAAGAAAACGTTTCCGATTTTATGTTAAGCAGCTATTTGTGTTTTCCTGTCACGGGGTTAGTACTAAACGAACGTTTCTTGTGAGTCAAAATGACTCACGTTAGTAACAACCGTCTACATTTTTTAGTTGGCATATTTGGTTACTTGGTTGTCTCTACAGTTTATTCGGATATAATGCACAAACTTTTAATATAGCTTGTATAAATTAAGAATTCCGAAGAATTCTGGCACAAGTTTTCATACTCTTCCACTTTAAATACAGCAATTTCCATAGTGAGTCAAAATGACTCATGATTAGTAACAAGCGCCTGGAATTAAGGTTAGTGTTCCCGGGTTAATTTAAACGTTAAAAAGTGTCACGCGATGACCTTTTCATTAAAGAAAAATTCATTGATATTTAGTTTTACCTCAGAGCTACTCCTTTAAGTAAAGTCGACTCTTTCAAGGATCTGGGTGTCTTATTTGACAGCAAGCTCAAATTTGATCTACATAAATTTGATATATGTACTAGCGCATCCAGAACGGCTGGCTTCGTCCTTCGAACTTCTCATGTTTTCAACAATACATCTACTCGTCTTCTCCTTTTTAATTCCTTTGTCCGTAGTATGCTGGTGTATTAGGGAATCACGTTCTTAGTTTTTTTTGTTATTTTTTTCTTTAATCCCAATTTTTTAATTGTTGGTTTTCCTTTTACTTTTCTTTTTTTTCTTCTAATTCCAATTTTTCAATCTTTAATTGTTAATTTCTTAATATCTTTTCGAATGTTGTTCCATAATTGGGGCCTATAAGCTCTGTTGAACATTTTTCAAATAAACAAACACTGAAAAGAACATACATACTCGTACATATATAAAATATTCTGTCAATGAACAAAAAACTAATTTAATAATAAATTCATTTAATTTTGCATTCAACTTTTGAATTCACATATTTTAGTTAGTTTGACAACACCGGAGGGCCAAAAGCACTAAACCTACACACACCACTTTGAAAGCCTCTATAAAAGAACAAAAACAATTGAACGAGTCATAGTGAAAGTTTTATATCTTGAGCAAATCGAAAAGTTTTACCTGAGAAATCCCATTAATTTTTATTTTTTAAATAATGCCATTTAAGTCAAATCGTGGTAAAGCTCAACGGGTTCCGTTCGCTCAGAGCGAACTTTTATGTTTCCAATATTATACGGCAGTGGCGCCGGAACGAATTTTTTATTGGGGGGGGGGCAAGATTTTTTTTTCTCAAATACATATGAAATTAAACGGTCACCATATACCGGACATCTAGCTTTAGCACTTTAATATCCTGTATCCTGTAAATATTAGAGAACAACACGGATCAGAAACCACCTAGATAGTCTTCAATATGAAAATAACCTTTAAGTTTCTTTTTGTTACCTATTTTGATCTCATTGTAATTCCGAAGTGTGTGTGAAGATTATAAACATATTCTTTATTTTATAGAGTTTTATAAAATTAAAGATCAAACGATTTTCCCAAAGGTTGTGTTCCAGTTTCCTCGGGAAACGAATTCTTAAATGATTTTTGAAGGATCTAAATTCCCTGTTCGAACCCTGTGAACATGGAGAAGGATTAAATGTGTCAGACGTTTTTGTGTCATCGTTGAACCATGTTCAAAGATGTCGTAAAGCACTGAACGACCTTTCTGATGATGCTGCTGATGCTGGAACCGTCAAAAGTAATGTTACTAGCCGTATTAACTTGCTGTGCTCGATTCTCTCGTGATCAGCAATTTCGGCGCAAAATGTTGGTGAAGCTCCCGACATATTCAACAATATCGAAATCGAGCATAGCAGCTCAATCTTACTGTGAGATTCTCTACCATCGGCACGGTTTTCTGACAAGGAGAATGGAAAACTTCCTCGTTTTCGTTGATCAACGGTCAATAGTTTCACTATCGTTGGCTTTGTCGTTAATTTGAGGTACTCTTGTTAGCGAAGAAGAAATGAAAATGAAATGATCATGTACATACTCGTAGTATACATGCACTAGATGCACATATGCAACTTTCTGCGAACCAGATATTCCATGATGGAAGAAAACTATCCACTTGGGGTGTCAAACTCAAAACTTGGCCGGTCCAAATATCAGTTTCTTCCGGATTGAGCTGGCCGCATAAAAATTTCGAAAACCACGATAGAACATTATTTCAAAATTGCATCACAGAATATTACGTTTTAAAAATGAATATAAATTTCAGTCACTAACAACCTCGGGACATGGAAAAATGGGGGTACCTTAAATAGAGAAACTGGAAATCTTTTCAAAATGCTTTTTAAACAATTTTACAATTTTTAGAAAATGTTAAAACCTCAAGATTTTGTATATTAATCAGTAACCACTCTCTGAGAATTTATTTCGGACAGCTGATCAAAACACTTTAGCACAGTAAATATCTGTAGGTAGTCCAAAACACCCTTGATAGCCTGAATTGATCGCTAACATAAACAAATTTCGGCTAAAAACAGACAAACATTTATTGTTATGTGGTGCAACAAATGTTTCCTATGGTAAAGCTGAATAAGCTGCACCAATTCACCTCAAATAACCGTCAGCGAATTGTTTGTAGAATAGAGATTTCAAGTTCAAGCCACCGGCTTTTTCACGAGTTATAGTAAATTTCGTAGACTTTAGTTCAACACTAATGTTTAATTTTAGCGCTTTTTGTGATACATTGTCTCTTCGGCCTGGTCGCGGGCCGCACAAAACTATCTGATGCGCCGCATGTGGCCCGCGAGTTTGACATGTCTGACAAGAATAATATTTTAATATAGTGCAATGTATGTAGTACTAATTGCCCCTTTAGCCAAAATATTGAGGGGGCAGTTGCCCCCGCTGCCCCCCCTGTTCCGGCGCCATTGTTATACGGTATATGTCCGCTTTACAGTACATTACACAGTAAGTGTCGTTCGTGTCGATACGAAGACAAATAAATTTCCCCCTATGAGAACGGAACCCGTAATGTTCCGTAATCAACATGCTGACCGGCGAACAATTTCAAGATGCACGTTGCCGCTCAAAAGCGTCCCGACTTTCAAGCTGCCTCCGTTTCGGGGGGCTCATCCAGCAATGTGGTTCGCACGTGTTACGGTGCAAATCAGGATTGACCGAATTATCCTTTTCCAGGTTTTTAAAGAAGCCCAGCTGCGAGAATTGTTAAGTGGCTTAGAGTTAGGCGACCAGCGCCCGTCGCAACTCCTGCGTGTCATGCGTCAAGTCAAAATATTGACATCAAACCGGCGAGGTAACCATACACCAAAGGATAATTATCACACGCACATAATTTCTTCCAGGCTAAAACAATAAAGACGCGCATCCTTCAAATCGGACCACTTGAGGAGGACAATGTAATAAAACCCCTTGAAGAAGTCACATTTAGGTGCAAGCATAGACATGAACATTCCGAAAGGAAGGTCCGATTAGGTAAACTAGCGCTAATGAAAGGCCGTATCCTTGGGGTCTTCCATCTTGATTAGGTGCACGCTAGCGGAGCACCCTGCAATTATCTCGATGGTAAGTGCGCCAGAATGTAGAATAGTCTGGCTGGTCTAGCGGTTAGTGCGCGCACCTTCGGTGCACAGGGTCATGAGTTCGAATCTCACCGTGGATCATGGTGTTTTTCGAATTCACGAGTTTTCGACAGACTATGATCTCACTCAGATGTTAGCCAGAATCCATTTATAGGAATAAATGATGCTGAGCGTGATGCTGATCTCATTACCTCAACAAAAAGCAGATAAGATCTTGGAAATAGGATGTCACTTACACATCCTGCGGCCTTATTCCAATGCTGGATTTTCTCGCCTGTTATTTATTTATTTAAGTGCGCCAGAAAAGCTCTCAAGCTCTTTACTTTTTGATTGAGCAACCGAACTGGTCCCGAGCCCTGCAGGAGTTTTGCTGGTCCATATTAACAAACGTTTCTTAATTCCAGGCGAAATCGAATAGTTACCCTACTTCAATACACGCTTTGGCTTCAACAGCTGCCAGCGAATGCGAAGGCAATTCTGAGCGTATCGGAAGTCAAGGACCTCACACGCCTCCCTGAAATCGCCGAACACCATTTTGAATGAATAGTCAACTTGTGAAGTAATGTAGACCAGCTTACGTGGCGAGTGTGTTTCAACTGTTGGCGGATTTGCGCGATGCAGCCGAATTTTGAAACAATTTCCAAACCCAAGCTGACAAAAAACCAAAGCATCGTGTGCAACATCACATCGTAACCTCTGGTGGACCAGTCGCGCAACGGCCACGAAGGCTGACACCCGAAAAGTTGGCTGCGGCTAAAGATGAGTTTTTGTCGGCCATCTGACAGACCGTGGGCGAGAACCTTGCAGTAGTTCCCTAAAAAACAACGGATCGTAGCGACCATCTGGGGACTCCCTTATGAAATAACCGATACCTCATGAGTCGAGGACATCGAGGACGTTTTCGCTATAGACTCCCGCGTTTTCAGCGAAATCAACTTATTGAGGAACTTACACCAGGACCTCAGCATTCAATGCGATACGTCTCACACTACGACGAGGCTTCTAGTTCCTGAAAGACTGCGAAATCAAATTTTCACCATGTTACATCGAAGTTGGCATCCCGAAGCCCGTGCTACTTTGCGGGTTATTTCAAAAAACCTCGTCTGGCCATTGAACATACGTAGTGAGATCCGCCAATGGCCACGTGGGATACCCATGGAGTAAGGAACCAAGGGAGAACCGTCAGAAGTGACTAATGGTGCAATTTTTCATATAAGACTAGATCTCACAAAAAGCCCCTTGATGTTTCTACTTTTGTTTCGCACTGAAACTGCGATATGACTATTGTATTATAGAACACTTCCTAGCGATGCCTTAGCTACAATTATCCCCCAATTTACTTCGTAATAACTTTACAATAACGCTTGACTCCTGCTTGTTCAAACCAGACCATTCTGTTTTCATGGGTTATTTGGTATTGCCATTTCATTTACACTTGCGGACAAAAGTATCGACTCAACCTATAATCACGTATAATTGTTCGTGTTTTTTGAAAAGTACGGTAGTCCTCCATAAAAATCGTATGTCATTCAAAAGCTTGAGACCTCAGCTTTAGGTTGGTACCATTTCAACCAATATTTATTGAGTACTTTTAAAATTAATGCTCTTTGAAATACCAAACATTAACTAACGTCTAGGGACTAAACAGAAATGATATATTGTGGCTTGGAAATTGATGATTTTCCATGCCACACACAATATGATCGGGAAGGTCCCAAAAAAGGACAAAAAATGGCACTCTTTAATCCTTGACCAGAGGTCGGCACGCGGGGTATCATATCAAAGGAGACGTCGAGTATATTACATATCCGGTGTTTTTTCCTGTTTCAAGGACCCTAAAAGGAATAAATCGAGCTTAAATGGAAAATTTTCGAGTTTCCCGTGTATTTTTCCCAAGCCATAACTACGTAAATAATTCAAGTTGTCCTTACTTTTATCACTTTGCAGAATCTATAATAACTGGAGATTCTACCATTAAATTTGCTAAGAAAAAAATTGATCGGAAAGCTCTGAAAATGGACATAAAAGGACACTAATTTCACTTCTTGATCGAACGTGGGCATGTGGGGTGTCATATCAAAGAGGACGTCCAGTGCATTGCATATCCGGTGCTTGTTTCCTGTCTCAAGGACACTAAATGGAATAAGTCGGGCTTAATTGGAAAATTACGGCTTTAGAAAGATACAGATACGGGAAACACAACATTTTTTAAGTTGAGCCCAATTTTCTCCTTTGAGGGTTCTTGGAACAAGTAACAAATGGCGGATATGTAATGTACTTGTACGGATATGAAATGTACTCCTCTTTGATATGACACATGCCCACGTTCGACTAAGGTGTGCAATTAGTGTCCCTTTATGTCCTTTTTCAGAGCTTTCCGATCAACTTTTTTCTTTGCAAATTTAATGGTAGAATCTTCAGCTATTATAGATTCTGGAAAGTGATAAACTTGAACTATTCTCGTTGTTATGGCTTTGGAAAGATACACGGGAAACAGGAAAATTTTCCATTTAAGCTCGATTTATTCCGTTGATGGTCCTTAAAACAGGAAACAAACACCGGATATGTAATGTACTCGACGTCCCCTTTGATATGATACCACGCATGCTGACCTCCGGTCAAGGATTAAAGAGTGTTCTGTTTTGTCCTTTTTGGAACCTTTCCGATCAAAATTTTTTTAGCAAAATCAGTTGTAGATTGCTGGGAGCCCATTGATTCAAAAACAACAAAAATTAGCCTTACTCTATTTTTTATATTTTAAATGCTAATATGACTGCACTATAAATGCCTAAATTTGGTAAAAAAAATAATATCAATTTTAAGTTTTTTTTATGATTTATGAATACAGGTGGTTTGTTTACTTATTTTATTGGTTTTTGTTACATGAATTCCGAGAATAAATTTTTTTTAACTTCTATTTTTATTATTTAAGGCATAAGGTTTTATTCTATAAGATAAATTAATTGCGAATTTTAAAAATGCGGTAGAACCCTCAAGATATAATTTTATTTATTTATTATTTTTTGCATTTTCGTAATATGTGCTAAATTACGCAAATTTTGATACATCCGGCGAGAATATAGCTTCAATTTTTTAGTGGTCATTAAAAATAAATTATTTATCTCGTATTGCAATCACCAATCCATATGTAAATACATATTTGTACATAGTATTAGTATGTAAGATATAGTTAGTCTAGAATAAACACTTGAAGTGCACAGGAATTCCAAATTCTACTAAATCAAAAAGATAAATATTATAATGACTACGGAAAACCATCTAATAGAGCCCCTTTCTGAAAATAATTATGATTCGTGGTGTGTTCGAGTTAAAAGTGCGCTAATATTCAAAAATTTGATGGAAGTGTATATCTGACCCCGAACACAAAGATTGCGATCATCAAAAAGCCCTAGCTTTTATAACATTAACTATTCATAATAGCCAGTTAATTAATATTAAAAGTGCTAAATCGGCCAAAGAAGCGTGGGATCTGTTACAAAAAGTTCATAAACGAGTTACACCTAGCCGTAAAGTTAGCCTGTAACTAACACAATTAACTTTATTGGTTTCAAATAGTTGTGTATTACATTTAATCCTTAAGAGCTATAGACTGGAAGAGTCTTTTCAACTTTGTTTAAATGGTAAGCTTAAGCTGGTTAAATATTCCAAATTTTTGTTGTTTGTTAATTCACAAGGAAAATTTTCAAAAAACCTTGACTAGGCGAACTAAAGCTAAAATTAAAAACTACCTTAAATCTAAATTACGAGTAAGTTAATATTAAGCGGTAAAATGAAAGAAGTTTGCTTAAGCAGAAGATGAGTGTGAGTGCGTCCAGGAAATATTGATTGCTAATCGGTCGTGAAAATTTGAATGCATTTGGTCTATGCTATCCTTCATAAAAGAAACTCCGGTAATAAGATGTAATCGATTGGTAGAGAACCACCATCGTTTATTCAAAATGATTTTCAGACATGTGTTTTGCGCTACTTGTAATCGGTCCTTATGACAATTTGCACATTTACCCCATACAGGGGCTCCGTAAGTCATGATTGGCCGCATGGCGGTTTTATATAACAGAATTTTGTTAAATAGGTTCATTTTGGAGTTTCTGTTAATAAAAGGGTATAGGGAACGTATGCGTTTGTCAATTTTCGAGACTTTATCCTCTATGTGATGTTTGTAGGTGAGTGTTTTGTCTAAAGTTAAACCCAGATATTTAACAGTAGAGCTCCAAGGGATATCCTTACCCAAGAAATTAATACATCTATCCGGCAAGTTAGCTATTTTCCTTTTCTTGGAAAAGAAGATGGATTTCGTTTTTGAAATGTTTAATTTTATTCTCCATCTGTGATAATATTGATAGAGTTGCTCAAGCTTTGACTCAAGGGTATCTATTATTACGGTGGGATCGGTTGACTTCGTATAGATGCACAGGTCATCTGCGAACAAAGCGAGCTCACAACGATTGTCACAAGGGATATCCGAAATAAAAATATTGAACAAGGTCTATAGCTCTTAAGGATTAATTGTAATACACAACTATTTGAAATCAATAAAGTTATATATCTAAATCTAAATATCTAACACAATTAAAGTGCGAAGGAAACCATGACGTCATCAACTATATCACAGAATTCGCAAAAATTGCTGATAAGATGGCGGAGCTAAATACCGACTTGAATGGTGAAATGAAGTCAATTATATTGCTTAATGGTTTGCCGATTGATTTTGAAAATTTCGTGGTAGCAATTGAGAGTCGGCATAGTTTACCTGAAATGGAATGCCTGAAAAATAAAATCATCGAAGAACATCATAGAAAAAAACAATGATAAGCATCCAAATGACAGATCAAGCATTTAGTGCTCGGAGAAATTACCATCATCATCAGAACAGTATGAAACCTAACAACTCTAACACAAAATCAAAAGGTATTCGTTGTTATAATTGCGGCAAGATAGGCCATATTGCTAGTATGTGTAAATCTAGGAGAGAGAGGCACAGTAATGCTATGTTTGGAATCAATTGTCTTAGTATGCAATCCGAATTCTCAACATGGATACTAGACTCAGGCGCATCAAATCACATGACTGGAGAGATGAGCAAATTAAAAAATGTTAGAAGAAAGTCGACAGTGATTCAATTGGCAAATGGTGAAACAGTGACTTCAACCTATTGTGGATCATGTGATATAGAGTGTAAGGGACCTGTATTTTTGAAATATGTTCTCTTTATTCCGAATTTGAAGTGGAACTTTATATCAGTAAGCAAAGCTACGGAAAATGGTTTTACTATAAAATTTAGCAAGGAGCATGCGACTGTTTTTAAGGAAAATTTGATATTTTTAAGTGCAACAAAAAGGGACGGTGTCTATATAGTGAACACGAATGATAAAAGACAAACAGTTTTTAGTGCTAATTCTATACTGATAGTAAATACATTTTGTGACACTATCGGTTGGGACATCTGAATCGTAATTCCCTTGCTAAAATGTGCAGTAACAATATAGTAAACGGGCTTGAGAGTGCGGACTATGGCCACTTAAATTGCAAAATATGTGCACACACTAAAATTTGTGAAAACAAATACGTAACTTCGAGTGAATCGAAATCGAAATTCCCTTTAGAAATAGTGCATTCGGATATTTGTGGCCCAATGCGATCAACTTCATATGGAGGTGGAAAATATTTCGTGACATTCGTGGATGATTATTCCAGATTTACGCAAGTGTACATATTGAAGTCACGAGATGAAATATTTGACGTATTCGTTACGTATCAAAAATTCTATGAAAATCAAGCCAAACAAAAGATAAGGATTCTGCGAACAGATAACGCAAAAGAATATTTAAGTGGACGTTTCGAAGAATATTTAAGGAACAATGGGATCCTTCATCAAACGAGCATACCATATTGTCCTCAACAAAACGGAACAGCAGAGAGAATGAATAGGACGTTAGCTGAATTGGCGAGATCAATGATTGCAACATCGAAACTCTCGGAAAAGGCGTGGGCAGAGGCCATTAATACATCATGCTATATAAGGAACCGATGCGAAACTTCAACTTTATCGAATATGACACCATTTGAAGCATTTTACGGTACTAAGCCTTCAGTGGTGCATTTTAGAATTTTCGGATGTCCAGCGGTGATATTGATAAAAGGTCAAAATCGTTCGAAGTTTATGCCTAAAGGAAAGGAAATGATTTTTGTCGGCTATAGTGATCGTCAAAAGGGATATCGTCTAATGGACAAACAGAATCACACGGTTATAACATCGCGGAATGTACGGTTTTTCGAAAATGAGCTGCTGAACAAAAAAACGTCACGTTATATCCTTTTGAAGAAAACGAAAACATTATTATTACGAAAAATTCAATCAGCCATAAAGAAGAAAGTGAAGAATCACAGGAGAAATCAGGTGAAGAGTCAGAATTAAATAAATTAGATATTAATATACAAACTCCAAGAAGAAACCCACCACGTAAAGCGAAGCAAAGTTATGCGGATAACATTTCGAATCAGAAAAGTAAGCCGGAAGATATACAAAGTGCTCCAGAAACTATGGAAGAAGCTCTAGCATCAGGTGAGAAGGCGTGTTGGTGACAATCAATGCAAGATAAGATTCGTGCACTTGAAAAGTGTAATACGTGGACAATAGAGCCAATGCCGAAAAATACACCAAGAGTGGATTGTAAATGGATATTTAAAATCAAAAGAGACACTAGTGGCGCAATCATTAAATACAAATCGCGGTTAGTTGCTCGCGGTTTTTCACAAAAATACGGTGTTACCTATTTTGATACATACGCTCCAGTCGTTCGAAATTCAACAATTAGGTTATTGTTAGCTGTTGCAGTGGAAATAAATTATTATATTGGACAAATATTGATGTAAGAAATGCGTATGTAAATAGTGAGTTACATGAACTACATAGTATTATGAAACAAACACCTGTTTTTGAAAAAGGAAATGGATTAGTGTGTAAATTGATGACCGACGATCCTACACAGGGTACGTTTTTATTTTGTCTAATGCTCCAATTCCATGGGAGAGCAAAAAGCAACCAACAGTCGCCTTGAGCAGCACAGAGGCGGAATATATGGCGGTAACACAGGCTGCCAAAGAAGCTCGATATCTTGGTAATATCCTTACGGAATTTAAATGCAGCGAGTTCTTCGAATCACCTTTAATATTGCAAAGCGATAACATGGGAGCTATAAAATTATCCGAAAATAATGGTTACCACCCTCGAACCAAACATATAGATATTAAACACCATTACATAAGACAATTAATTGAAGAGAATTATATAAAATTAAATCATGTTTGCACAGATGAAATGATAGCTGACATTTAAACTAAAATATTAGGATTTACTCAACATAATTCAAATATGTTAAAACTTGTTTCTAAATTGAAAATGAATTAATACTTTCTGTTTATTTTTGATTTATAATTAGATTGTTGATTGAAGGGGTGTGTTGTATTGCAATCACCAATACATATGTAAATACAATAGTTGTACATAGTATTAGTATGTAAGATATAGTTAGTCTACACTCTAAAAAAAAATCATGTAAATTTACCCTGATTATAAATGGCACATGAAAACCATCTATCTACAGGGTAAAATTACAACGAAGTGTATTTTAAACATTTACATAGCTTATGTTGTAATATACTACATCTAAAGTGGTGTAATTTTGCGTATTTGTGGAAGTATTTATATATTAAATCTGACTCAGAATCGCGCTGTTTTGTGTAATTATTACAAACAAGAAATGTAAAATCACGCTTTTTGGGGGGCTTTTTTACATCATTATGTAGTAATTTTCCCCCCTGAAGAATAATTCTGATTGGAAATACTGTTTTTTTTTTGTGTATTTTTGCACAGAATAAAGCGAAATTAAAATATTTTCGGTACCCCATTTAGTTGATCGATTGCACACAATCGAACTCACGCCCGTACAGCCAACACATTATGCAATTTCTCGCGCAATCTGCAATGAGTCTCACGGTCCACACAACACAACACGACACAGCGAAAATTATCACAACCATACAGCATGAAGAATGGCCACCGGATTATGTTAAAAAATCTGCAATTGAAAACACTCATGATTGTCATGACAGATTGCACGAGAAATTGCATCACACTACGTTCCACACGTCCGATCAAAAAATTGAATTGGATGGTCACATACACCTTCCAGTTCATCTCGCAATCCAAAAATCTCTTCAATCGATCAGAGGATTTGTGGTGCCCATAAAATATGTCTGCACCACTAGACAGCGAAACAGCAACTGTGATATGAACACTATACGGAAAACTTATTCTTGTTTTCCAATTATTTTGGTGTAAAATTCAAAAGAACATCATAATTGGTGAAAAATTTGAAAATCATCATAATCTGTGTCTTTTTCAACAGAATGTTGTGTAAGTTTTACACAAATTTTAGTGCAGCGGCTGAATGTGAATATCTTGTCGTAAATTTTACACAGAATTTGATGGAAAAGTATATAAACACTCATATTTGTGTAAGTTTACTTTAAAACATGTAATAATGCTCGAAAATATTGCGATACACAAAGATTGTGTAATTTTTGCACTGTTGTTTAATTTTACAATGCTTTTACACACATTTAACACAGAATCTGCTAGAAATTTACAATCTTTTTTTAGAGTGTAGAATAAACGCTTGAAGTGCACAGACCCGGTCTGTCTAATACCCAAATAGTCCCGATATATAGCCCAATAGGCCATCCATATCCCACATATCCCAACAATAAAAGCTAGTTCTTGTTCTTCTGAACTCTCTTTGTTCAAGAAGATAAAAGCTCTCCAATGAAAATGCTAATACAATGGAAAATCTTACGAGAAATATTCTCATCACTATATTTCAACTGTAATCCCTTTTTGACATTCTGTATATCTTAACTTCCACAAAGCCCAGTGCAAAGCTTCTCACACTTGCCAATCCAATCGTTACTTATGTAGGTACTTACAAGTCTGTCCATCACATTTGAAATTGGAATCCATGCAATTACATACTTCTCTATCGAACAATAGAGTGATGTAGTTTTTATCCTGATGGATATTCTTACCTGCTGTCGTCAGAGGTTATAAACTTTCAGCAGGAAGCTGCTCGTATTAATGCAGGAACTATTCTGGCGAAAGTATGGTTGAACTTTAGCAATAAAGACTTTTTAAATGGCCAATTCCATTGAACCGAGTTGAAATGAGATATAATTCGAAACTTGCGGACTAAGGTAAAACTAAAGGATTTATTCGACTGAAAAAGTTCATTACCTGATATGGCAGAATGAGTATGCATGGAAATAATATCATCTAACTACAATATGGACTATTATTTTGATTTTCGACGAACATGAAGTCCATTAAAATCGAGTGAATTGTATTTTATGGTTTTCGTAGAATGCATAAAGGATATGTTGTAGGTTGCTACGAAACAGTGAAATTTTGCCATAATCAAATTACAATTTAATGAAGTTTTGGAAGTAGATTTTTGTAGAAAACATTTACGAAATTCAAATTAATTCATAACAAAAAAATATCTTTTCTAATAATAAATGATGAAAATACTAAACAAACTTGATCTAAGGTTTTAATTTTTCCTCTGTTTTATAATGAGAACTTTTTAGTTTATTAGATACATTTAAGAGAACTACAATTTGTCACAGCTCAAGTAGAGTACCTATTCGTATTTCAATTACCATTACCACAATAATGTTTCAAACAAAGTAAATTACATGCCAACTTTCTCCGAAGGTTTCATTTTCAATATGGTAAAAGTTTCCAAGCATTTATATTTACTCTTGCGCTAGGAATAAATTGAAATGTATATATCATTCGTTCGTAGAAAACTCTTCAGAACTGATGATGATGCCACCCATAGTAAAAACTGAATACCTTTTATAAAACCACATTAGAAACTTTTCAGTGTACATGTTTGTGATGTAAATTACTCGTGTGTCGTCCTCGAGCGGAAGTAATTTAAACTTTAACTACAACTATACGAGTTCACTATGTTACACTATTACAAATTAGTTGGTATTTGCATGGTAGGAATCCTTTATTTGAAGTTAGAACATTTCACTTAATATTTTGGTCAAACGCTAAAAAGGAAATTCCAGCTGGTTTCATAATAAAATTTAGAGAAAGCAAATATATTTTGAAATTTTATATAAAATAGTTTTTTTTTTTGAAACTCTATGAGATGATGAGGAAAAATGGATGATTGGCTTTTTTTCTAGATGTCAGCTTAGCCCACCTCAAATTATAACTTTACCCTAATTTTACTGGTACTTAACAATAAAGTGATGTAACACAAATGAGATATGTCAGCAGGTCCATACGTTCGTAAGGTCTACTTTTGGTGAGTAGATTATAATGTTAAGGGCCATGAATCACAATATTTGGAGTTCCCATAACTGAAGCAAACTTTTGTGTTGCCTCCTTTTTTTGAACCCGTTTATTGGGAAAACAAATAAAATATTTATTTATTTTTATTTATTTATTATTTATAATTTTACCACAAATATATTGGATCAATAAAAAAATTTAATCGTTTTCCCAATAAGCGGGTTGAAAAAAGGAGGCAACACAAAAATAACACTATCATTTATAACCCGGCAATACAAAAGTAAATAATTGGAAATCGATCAGCTTCTCTAGTGTCAAAACAGCCAAAAACTCTTATCTATTTCGTCTATTCAAAGATTTCGAGTACATTTTTGTGTGTAAATCAGCTGTAAAAGTTTCCTCACCTCTACTACTTGTGTCGAAATCGATCAACTTTTCTAGTGGCCAGGTAGTTAAAAGTACACAGCAAATTTTATTTCCAGTAAAAATCCAACTAGACTAAATCCAGTGATTTTTTCTACTGATAAATCAGCAAAAAATTAAATTTTCACTTAGATTCTACTAAAAAAAAACTAGATTTCTAGTTTACACCTGAAATCTAGAGAAAAAAACACTAGAAAATCGACTAAATTTGCTTCGCCACTGCTTTTCCAGTCCGACCCTGGTCTGGGATTCTAGTGAAAAGCTAAGATAACTAGAAATCCAGTAAAACTGTTTACAAATGCAGTGAACTAAAAGTATAATCTAGCGAAATCCGAAAAAAAACTTGACTTTCAGTTATTTTCACTAGACTTTCAATTCAACATCTTAGAGTAATGAAAAAAAAAACGTTAGGAAATATATTTATGGAGGCTTTGCTACTCCCTTTCTAGTTCCCAACATCCTCAAAATCTAGTGAGAACAATTCATTTCAGTCTAAAAAACGAAATATAACTAAATTTCTAGTGATTTTCACTAGATTATCAATTCTTAAAATGTATCGTTGGTTTGTTCAACTTCGTGCAGGGTCTTGTATCGCAGTTTAGCCGTCACCGTGCATTTGTGTACAGTGCTTATCGTCTACGTATGTGTTTCGCAACCGAAACTACCGGCACTCTGGTTCGATCCAAAAGGATCAAGGGATGGGAAAAAAGCGGCGGGGAGAATTTAGTATCGGCTCAAACATATACGCTTAAAGATTTCGCCATCAAAAAAGAAAAATGGCCCTTCGATAAAAAAGAATCCTCCTGCTCAATTTGAAGCAAGCGAGTGCGAATCGAAGGTAAAAAATTAATGAAGTGTAATTTTACTGTTCTTATTTAATTTCTTAATGTAGATCTACAGAGCCTTTTGCCCAACGAAGGCAATTTTGAAGAGATCAAAAGTATAATGGACAAAACATTTCCTAGGCGACGTGCAGAAATTTTGCGCAATAGCAACTATTCTGTCGCAATATCATCATCTTTTGGAATATGAAGGACAATTGGTAACTTATCTTTTATCTTTGATTATGATTATGGTGCATAATTATCGAATTATTACCCTCAGATTTTGAACGATTTTTCGCTTTTGGGAAATAGCTCCGGATCTATCGAGGAGTTGCTGAATTCTTTAATGCAAACACTTCGTTCGTGTATTATGAATCAGTACGAATAATACTAACAATTTTACGATGGCTGCCATCAAAAGGGCTTAAAAGACCGCATGCCGCCAGTTCAAAAACGACTCCTTATTTTCTATTTTCTAAGACCTGCTGTTTATTCCGTTCACTTTACTAGATTTCGCTTTACAATAAATCTTCTATTCTAGCAAACTCAACTAGAATCTCTATAAAATTTTACTAGAAAACCGTGAAAAAACAACACAGAATTCTAGCAAATTCAACCAGAATCTCGTGAAAAAACAACACAGAATTCCAGCAAACTCAACTAGAATCTCAATATAATTTCACTAGAAAACCGTGAAAAAACAACACAGAATTCTAGCGAATTTAACTAGAATCTCGTGAAAACCCAACACAGAATTCTAGCAAACTCAACTAGAATCTCAATACAATTTTACTAGAAAATCGTGAAAAAACAACACTGTATTTCTAGTTGAACGTTTTTCACTAGAAATTCTAGCGGTCATTTTCTAGTGACCTTTTACTAGAATCTAGTTGAAAAAAATTTAGTGTGTACTTGTTTGTTTCGTCCCCTAAAATATGATATAATTCCGCTTTAGTTAATGACGAAAAATTGAAATGGACTTCCCTGGTAGCGAAATCTTGCGAAAACTGCTAAATTATAAATTGCATTTCAGTTTAAGAGACGAACAATAACTCTAAACCCTTTAAATTTGTTTCAGCAAAAGGAACTTGTGAGTTTTAGCAGACATTTTTTGTTAAAAACAACACCGTTAGGAAGCCAAATTAAAACTAATCGGTGCCGCTAGGCAAACTCGTTTCTTTCAGTTAATAATAAAAACCGTTTTCTATTTCCGGGCAGTGCCGGATTAACCACGTGGCAGAAGGTGGCAAATGCCACGGGCCCCGCGCTTTTAGGGGCCCCGCGTTTTTCTCAAACAAAAATTATGCCAACGAAATTCTACAAGCCAGTTCCTTCTAAATCGATATAACACGTTATAGTAGAACAATTTACGTCAGGGTGTTCCAAAATTATAGCAAGGTTAAAATGAAAATACAGAAATATTTCTTTCTGTATAATTCATGATGGCATTCCCGTAAGTTTACGTCGGCAGTGTATTGCACACATCCATAGAACTTAGAAATTACAATTATATCTCTCATCCACAGTGGCGTACCGCTTTAAACGTTATGAAAAGTGGGGACAAAATTACCTGCTTAAGAAATGACTCAGAATTGTTTCACAAAAATTTTGTTTTTCATTTAAGCGTGTAAGATTTCCAAGATTTTTTATTTAAATTAGTGAAACCGTTAACGTAAATTTGCCCTTCTGGTATGCGCTACGTTAGTATATTTATTATGAGCCTTTTTTAGCTAGATGTTTGGTTGTGACCTTTTATGAACCAGAGTAACCCTGAAAAGGGACAATTCAACCGAAAGCTATATTAATAAGCAACACTTTTAAAATGAAATATTTTCCTATATTTTATCGCTTTTCGGAAAATGTCGAATTTGTAAATTTTCAGAGGTCGTCCAAAAAGGGACTTCTAAAATAAATTCTTCTTTGTCAAATAAATATAATTTATCTACAAAAATTTACTGTTTTACTAATTAAAATAAAAAAAATCTTGGCAAACTTACACAAGTCAAGTGAAAAACATTTTTGTGAAACAATTTTCAAAACAAATTATTTTTGCCCCTATTTTTCATAATGCTTTGAGAGGTACGCCACTGTGCATGAGGGATATAATTGTTATTTTATATTCTATTGATATCAGTAATCACATACTCACTCTTTTGATTTTTGTCCCGCTAGAATGTGAATCTGAACCACTGTGAGTGGAAGATAATAATCTTCTTCATCTTAGATTGATTTTTTAAAGGGTTTCCCATTAATCGGGATAAATTTCTAAATTGTAAATGCAGAGTGCTGAGAGTCCACAGAATCACGAGCACAATGGTTTACCAAACACCATAATTTTAAATATCATAATAGCATTTCTTTTATTGCACATTCGTCGCATAATGCAAGGCTGTAATTCCGATATTTGCTAGCAGCTAGCCGTTTTCCTAAACCCCTTGAGAAATGACTAATAACACCGAAATATTAATTTTAGAACTAACACACTAATAAGGTTAATCGAAGTTCCACAGGCCCCGCGCTCAACATTTGCCACGGGCCCCGCGCTTGCTTAATCCGGCACTGTTTCCGGGTAAAGACCATGAACACCTTAAAATGAAAGAATGACTCTAAAATCGCAACAATCGTTACAAATTTAGAGTCTACAATGGGAAATATTTTCTTTGCAAATATATCGACTCTAAAATTGTAATTAGCGTTGCATATTTAGAGTCTTCAATAAGAATAACTTTATAGTTGCAAATATCGAGTATTGCGATTATCGAAGGTTGTAATTATGGGGGTTACACTGTATATGCAACGACTATGTAAAACTCTCTAATATGAAAGGAACATTTTTCACGGCAAATTCAAAGTTTCTCGCTCGGTGAACACTAAACATAATTATAACTGTAAAATGCTAAAAATTTTGTATATAACGGCAGAAAATAATTTTTAAAAATACTTTCGATTAACGGTTATTTTGATAGATGTTTCAAATATTAGAGAGTTTTAGCATGTCGGTTAAAATATAACGTTAGTTCGAATAGGCTTAGACATTTTCTATGAAAATTTCGCTTGCCTGCCGTACGCCAAACACTATACCACAATTTTGCATGTTGTCGGATGATCGTTTTGTACACGCGGAGCTTCGTGTTCGTGTTAATAATATAGGGAGGGCCAAGAAATAGGTCTTATTGGCTAGTTGTATCCGTCGCTTAATTCCGTCGATTTCGTTGGCGTCCTTTGATAAGGTACAACCCAGATAGTTGATATTGTCTACATCATGCATTCTCAAAGTGGTCCCTACGGACCCCTTGGGGTCTGCGAAACTGTGCTGGGGGCCCGCAGGAGGTGTGAAAAAATTTGGGGGTCCGTGAAGCCGATTAGGGGGTCCGCGAAAGATTTCGATAAAATAAAATATTAATTAACCATTTGTATTTCATTTCAATTCAATTTTTACGAGAGACTAAGTATTTGATGATAATTAAAATGCGAAAATATGCTATCAAGGGTAACATCAGAAATCCCTTAGAGAAAGCATGCGTTAGTCCAGAGTGGGCATCAGAAAATAAAAATGGCACCGTTCTCACACTATTGCAGTTCATAGTATGCGTGTGGTATGCGTGAAAATATTATTCAAACGTCAATTTTTTGTTTACAATTGAGAATATAAAATCCGCCTAATATTCATTACTCTCTTAAAATGCCGACGTGATATTTAACCCTTCTGTTGGCGTATAGATCCAGACAGACCATTGGTACTATATCTTGATGAAAAATATCGTTCAATAATATTTTCCACCCCTTTCCATATAAATTTCAAAGGAACCGACGGCCACAAATGCGATCAAACGTTCGGCGAAATGTAAACTATGTCTAAAGAATGGAAAAAACGGCGCATCATCGTAAGACACAGTATGTAAACTGTTTCTAGAACCAAAATTAGACCTCTTCAAAAAATAAGATTGATTTCACAGAAGATTCATTTACACCTTAGGCATAATAGCTCGTAGGCGGCGTCAGAAGGGTTAATAATTGCATCGACAATATTTTGACATTTGAATTATTTCGTGGAGTGTAGTGTAATAAATTTGGAGTCAAACACATATGGGTTGTGTGATCACATAGCCACTCTGGACTAACGCATGGCATGAGTTGCTATGTTTTCTCTAAGAGAAATCCATAACTGGGAGAAAAAAAAACAAATTTCGTTCAAAATATGCCAACGGCAGATTCAAATTTATTGAAATTATAAAATTTCACAAATCATTAAACTGTCAAAGCTTTCTGTACTATGTTACCCGGTCAGATTATAAGCTCCATCACACGTTCGCATTTTGAAAAGTATAAAGTTGCAACAAGACGTTGAGGCGATATCAGAATCAATCGTTATTGTATCGTATGTTTTAGTGGTGCAGTGTCGTACAATGACAGCACCTAGTAGCCAAAAACCTGAGTCAGCGGCTACTCGACTCTTTGACATACGTAATCAAAGCAGTTGAAAATCAAAAGAAGTGCGTTAAGACAGTGCGTGCGTGAGAAATTGTTTTCTCGGCTCTGTTTTAAAAATGACGAAGAATATAATAAATTGCTACTTCACACTGAAGTCCGATGGTTTTCTAAAAGCGCATGTTTGGATCAGTTTTATTTACTATATGATTCGGTATTAGAATTTTTAGAAGGAGTCGATAATAACTAAAAACTCAAATTAATAAGTATTAAACTAGATATAGCTAACATGACCGAAATATTCGATAAATTTAATGAAATCAATTTACAACTGATAAGTTAAATTTAATTCAAATTAAAATTATTATATTCACGTTTGTGACGAAGCTTGTATTGTTCAAACAGAACATAGGGCGAGGACGAGTGCTCTCAGTTTCCAAATCTTGCAAATTTGCCTAAATAAAATGAAGATCTTTTGGTTTATTGCGAGCACCTTGAGGAACTTCATTCGGATTTTAAAAGAAAGATATTCCTAGACTCAATATTCCTGATTGGATTTCGAATCCGTTGTCATATAGTCGAGAAGGAGAGATTCTCAAGCAGGAGCAACTTATTGAGTTGTCAACGAATAAGGAGTTGAAAGCTAAATTCGAGGAATGGTATCATTAATTTTGGCTTCAAAAAAAACCATCCCTGAATTGTTTGCCACGGTTGAGGCCCTTTTAATCGCTTTTCCCTCGTCGTATTTAGTTGAACGCGGTTTTAGCGCCGTTATGAGGCTTTGAACTAAAAAAGAAACCGATTAAACATAAGTGATCGTGGGGACTTCGGGCTTACAGTGACACACATGGTAACCGACATCAACAAACTCATATCGTACCATCAAGTTGCACCCAACCCACTGAACATTATGCTGAAACTTTTTTTTATATTTTTAGATATGATAAGTGTATGATTGTTACATTAGTACTCGTATGTACTGCTAATAATATTATGCACAATAAACAATTTGTTAAAACATCAAAACTATTTTTATTTTGTATCTATTTTTAAATACATATTTAAAAAATTTAAATATTCAAGGTTTGAAATTCAGTTGGGGGTCCCTGAACAGGGTTCTCATGTGTGAAGGGGTCCGCGGTCAAAATAAGTTTGAGAATGACTGGTCTACATACTCGATATTGAGGTCCCCGACTGTGATGCTTGGATTTGCTGGGGTCCTTGTTTTAGATTGCTGACCTTTGTTTTGCTTTCGTTGATATGTAGTCCAACTACCTTTGCGGCGTTATTGAGGTTATGCAGAAGGCTTTCTGCATCACCCAATCTTCGAGACATGATGTTGATGTCGTCGGCGTACGCTACCAATTGAGTCGACTTGATGAGTAGCGTTCCGCTGCTGTCCATATTCATGGCTAGAATTACATACTCCAAGGCAAGGTTGAAGAGCGTCGGCGCCAGCCCGTCACCCTGCTTGAGTCCAGTACACGTGAATTTGCGTGTGTCGAATGCATTGAAGGATATTCGATAACATTCGATAGTTCGCTACTTCCTAATTAAAAATGAGGCTCATTTCGGACGCGGCCGAAATTTTGATACCCACTCCTTCACCTCCTTGTGTTTAACCCCCTTCTCTTCCGTGACGACGATATAACAATATTTGCGTGAGATTTGGTTGGAATATGTGCACAAATAAAAAAAAATCTTAGAAAACCATATTGGCGGGAAGGTGTATGACACCACCCCCTTGGCCTCATAGTTAGATTTCATTTACATATTTTTTTGTGGTTTCGATAAAGACACATTAATATAAGGTTTTAGTTGGAATTGGTGCAAAAAAACTGATGGGTTTGGTTTGTGCGACAGCCCCTTGACCCCATGGGGCGATCATGTGCAATTTTCCATACTGGGAATTTAGCTGAAACCCTGAAACACATTTGTGTCACGTCTGTTCAAGATGGCTCTATAAATAAAAAAGTTTTTCTTAAAAATACTTTTTTTTAGTTAGAGTTTTTGATGTTAGACTCACGACCTCATTGTCGATTCAATCATGCAAACAGCCTGGCACAAAAATAAACGCGTGTGTACAAAATGTTAGCTTATAGCTCGTAGAGCCGACCCGTGGGATGATCGCTGAGCGTAGCTCTACATACAATTTCGAGCCATATTTGCCATATTTGCATATTATTTGAATGGTGCCTACTTTCCTTGTATCGACTATGACCTAAAGAACCATGCCTGTATAGAAAATATACGCATATAGTGCTCAAAGCCGGTGGTTTAACTTCGACCGCTGAGCGATCATCACATGAGTCGTCTCTACGAATACAAACCTTGCAACGCGCCGAAACAGACTGACTGATAGACAGACATGCGGACATGGCCCAATCGTCTCTCGTCGAAATACTGATCAATTATGTTTACTTTTTATATGTATAGTTGAAAATGCTTCTTTCAATGCGTTCCAGACTTTACTTATAAAGTGAAGGGTATACAAATTTATTTTTAAACAAAATTGAATTCGTTTTGCGCCACCCTGTAGGCTTAGGCATTTGGGACCTGGTACAAACTCTCCAGTAGGAGCCCTGGTTTCAGCGTCTTGTTTGAAAAGTTGTGAATATTTGCTTCTGCCAAATCTTGATAAAGGAATATGCATTGCCGTTTTTAGGGTATGGCGAATTAAGATCGAGAGTGAATTTTTTCGCTCAGGGATTTTATCAATGCAAATGGACACTTACTGTCGTGCAATATGTCACAATCGGTGGGGAATTCCATAAGCTACAATCCGAGACTGGTTCCATAATTCTCCTCGGCCATTTTACGCATTTATTTTTCGATTCCCCAGTGATTTGACATTTCACGATGAAATAACCTGGGAATCGGAAAAAAATACATAAAATGGCCGAGAAAAATTATGGAACTGTTTTCGGATTGTAGCTTATGGAGTTCCCCAGCATTCCCCACATATTTCACGACAGTAAGAATGCATTTTCATTGCAAAAATCGCAGCGGCGAAAAATCTCGAGGTCAGTACTTGGCTTAAAGTCTGGAAACTAAAGCTCTCTATTATTATGATTTTCTTCAAGTCTTCAGAAAATTGTTCTACCTTAAAGAACTCCAGCAACTCAATCGGAGAATCCCTCTTTGATGATAGTCAGTCTGATCGAGGTAGATTGTAGATTGAAGAGGGGCGTGAACCCGAAGGGTTTCGCAGCACTGAAGCCAGTGGGCCTATTGTGCTATCGCCCTAGTCGCAGATGGGCAGGACTACGCCTGACGATCAAGGTTGATCGTGCTGAGAAACGAGTTGAGGTCGTTAATAGATGTCGAAGCTATGTCTTCCGTATCTGGAAAGGCCATTCCGAGGGGTGACCAGCGACGCTGGGCCAGTGCATCGCACTCGCATAAGACGTGGAAAGAGGTTCCGTCATCTTGTTCACAGAATCGACAGCTCGCATCTTGCACAATTCTTATTGTGCGTAAATATGATCTCAGACAGGAGTGACCTGTGAGAATGCCACAGATGATGCGTACTTTAGCTCTGCTTAACTGCAGCAGCTCAGCCGTTCTTCTGTGGGAATACCCTGCTATAAACATTTCCGATTGTCTGAGCCCTGGTAAGTTTATCCCAGTGCTCAGTGGCCTTGTGTCGTTCCTGGTCTCTGAAAGCTCTCTTTACTAAACATGAAGAGATGTTGCAGAAGGGTTCAGGTCCGCAGAAAGAGGATGATGCAGCTGTGCGTGCGAACTCATCAGCCTTTTCGTTCCCTGTGATGCCCATATGACCTGGAACCCAGAAAAGTGTTAGGCTGTTGTTTTCGCCTAGTTTGTTAAACGCCATTAAAGGCCATTGAACAAGTCTTGACGTGACGGTGTACTTAGTAAGGGATTTAATAGCCGCTTGGCTGTCTGAGAAGATGGCTATACATTTATTTACGTAGTTCTCTCGTAGGCAGAGATGAGCGCAGGTTTCTATTGCGTGTATATCTGCCTGAAAAACATAGGTACAGATATCCTATGTGCTTGGCCAACCACACCCGCTTCTGAGCCTTCAGTTGTCTTGGAGCCGTCAGTAAACCATTTGATGGTCTGTGGATACAGCCTAGCGAAATTAGGGTACCCCTCCTCCCTGCTCCATGTTACAGCCCGGAAGAAGCGTCCGAATGAGAGCTCTTTTGCAAGGTGGTCGGAGGGCATATTCGCGATAGTATTGTTTTTGAGGCATCTGAGCTGCTTCTTAGTGAGCTCCAGACTGGCATCATTAGCAATGAGTCGTGTCATTGCTAGTTTTGCCTGGGTCTCGAGGTGGATTTCAATTGGGTGTAGATCTAGTAGAACTTCTAGAGCACTGCTGGGGCAAGATCGGAGAGCACCGGTGGTAATCAGACACGCTAGTCTCTGTACCTTACCTAGAACGGACTTACCCTCCGTAATCAGGGCTCTCTTCCACCAGACCACAGCACCATAGTTTAAAGTTGGTCGAACTATTGCTTTGTATATCCAGATCATAATGGATGGTTTCAAACCCCAGGTTTTCCCTACGTATTTTTTGCATATCCAAAGGGCTCTGGTGGCTTTTTCCGCCACCGCCTCGACATGCTTATTCCAGTAGAGTTTGCTGTCAAGGATAACTCCAAGATACATATTTGACTTGACTCCCAATTGGTAGAGAGGTGCTGTACATAATCGGGCTTCTGAGCTCAGCTGGATTTCTGTTTCTGGAGAAGGGTATGATCGAGGTAATCAGCCAAATCATTCTGCTCAGCTTCACTAAAAACACCAAATATGCGCGCTATGGCTATCAATATGGTAAATCCTTGGTGAAAATATTACTTTTAACCCGAAATATATTGAAATTGCGCACTACAAACAGGGATTTGGAGCGACACATTTTTTCGCTCCGCTCCGCTCCCGCTCCGACCAATTTGAAACCGCTCCGCTCCAGAGCTCCGCTCCGACTAAAATTTTTTCGCTCCGCTCCGCTCCACGCTCCGCTCCGCTCCATTACAAAAATACAACAAAACTTTATTGTTCTTAGTAAATATTTATTATTTTCCGCGAATTATTCAATTTAACGTATATTCACTCACGTATTATAGAATATGACTTAACAGGTGCGTTTTATTCGATCAAGTACAGAACAGGATAGCACCAATGTCGTAGTCCGGATCAATTATTGCAACGGGTAATCCGGATCATTGGATCATCCGGATTAGCGCAATCACTTTTTTCTAGGAAAAACAATCCAAACAAATAAAAAATGTTGTATTTGTTAGAAATTAGCCAGCATCCTGTAAATTGCTAAACAGTCCCGTAAAAAAGTACGAGACCAAATCTACCATTTCTCACTGAAAATCTCAAATATCCGGATTTTAGAGTCAACATTGCTGCCTAAATCCGGACTATAGAAGATAGTGGAAATATGTAGTCGTCCGGATTAGCGTGATATCCGGATTAAAGGAGATCCGGATTACCGAGTCAAGACTGATTATTAATTTCATTTCCAGCAAAATAGGTGCTGAATTCTTAACTCCTTAGCATTTAAAGATTTTCCAAAAATGCTACCACCAACACCTCCGTGGGAAAAAAATGTATATGCAGTAAGATCACAAAATTTTGTCTTTGAAGCTGTGTAGATCTGTAAAAACTAAACTGCCTATCCAATTTTTATGGGGTTTATTTTTAGGAAAAATTGTTGGGCCCAACCGAAAGAAAATATGTATAAATGTAAAATGTTAAATTTTTGAAAAATCTTTAAATGTCTGTGGAAGCTGAAGATATAATAATTTTTTTATACTCCTTTTTGCTGTAAATATCACGAGGAATCATATTTGGGTGCTTTTATGCGATAGTTTCCGGACATCCCGTATAGAACGAGATCTCTGAAATGGTTATGGAAGCTGCGCTGTCGTGTACTCCATCCAATAAAACGCACCCAATAACTAATTTAAATTAAAAAGGGCGTTTCATTTATCGAGTACAGGACAGGACTTTTCTGTCCTAGATGATCTTGAATTTCTTAATAATGAAGAGTGATGATTATGACTAAACGCAAAACCTCTTTTATCACAATGAATTTCACAATACAGTAGAGCCCCGATATTCCGGATTGGTTGGGACCGAACCCCATCCGGATTATCGAATTGTCCGAATTTTCGATATGTACTAATTTACACCTTCGTGGTCAGTGTTTATACTCAAATCATAAAAAAGATGACCATTCTAACGATAATTAATAATTTCGCATTCGAAATTTGCCTATCTTAAGTTTATATAGCATTTTCAGGTCAAGTAAATAACTTTCCAAGTCAAATAGATAAATGTCCGAAACAAATAGGTAAATTTCCGAATCAACAAAACACTTTTGCAGATCAAATAGATAAATGTCCGAAACAAAAAAATGAATTCCCAAATGAAAAAAATTAATAAACAAATCATAAAAATAAATTTCCAATTCAAAAAAATAAATGTCCAAATCAGAAAAAAATGTACAATTCAAATAAAAAATTGTCCAAAACAGAAAAATAAATTCACAAATCAAAAAAATGATTTTTTCCATCAAAAAACATATTTCACAAATCAAATAAACTATTTAAAAAGATAGTACTTTAATATAGTAAATAATGTGTAGTAGAGTTTTTCCTTCTACGAGATATTTTATTGCTTCTGAATACAATTGTTTCGGGAGTCACAAGCTCCCTTCCTCAGTTCATGACTCAGAATAGAAAAAACTTAAATAATGTGCTTTTATATGAATTTCGTTGAGCATTAGACGTTATTTGCCATCTCTAAACAACCATAACTTCCTCAAAACTCAAGTCACACCAGCTGAGCTTTCTAAAATTTTTATTTTACATTAGAATCGAAGATAGAGGTGACCTCAGAATGATGGAGGTTCGGGAACATAACGGAATCTATACATTGACAGTATCTTCGAGTCTGTAAGACCCAGTGTCGGTACTTAAAAGTTAAAATTATTAGGTCTCCATTGAATTTGAATAAAAGCTCCAAATTAGAAGTGTTTTTATTTTTTTTTACAAGAGAACGTTTAGCTTTTTATTGTCATGATCAATTAGATTCCGTTTCTTAAAAAATATTTCTATCGCAATAGGTGAAGAATACCAAGGAGGAGGGAGGGTGGTATTCCAGGGGAATAAACCCAAGCAAATAATCAGGGGAAAATGCGGGAGAGTCTGCACCTTAAGCAGACACATTGACACAGCTTTTAGTAACGGTGACTCGATTCAGACAGTATTCTGTTGAATTATACGAATTGTAGTGTTCAGCTGATGTCGTGTACCTTTACTAATACTCGTAGAGAGTTTTAGCATGTCGTACTATCGTACACATTTCAACTTTAATCGACAGTCTCCGCTGTTTAACGTACGACAAAAAAAACTTACGCCTACTTGGGACAAGCAAAATTGTGGTATACTGTCTTTTTTGCGCGCTACACAAGCGAATTTTTCCTTTAAAATCTCATAGACTTCCACTTCCAACCGTTAATATATATCTTGGGGTGTCATACATTTAATATAATTTAATTTTTTCTTATTAAGAGAATATTATATTAACCTTTGAAAATTTATTTATTTGATTTGGAAATGTATTTATTTGATTTACTTTTTTGGCATGTAAATATATTTATTCGATTTGTAAATTTATTTATTTGATTTGTAAATTTATTTTTCTGATTTGGACATTCATTTTTTTGATTTGGAAATTAATTTTTTTGTTTTGGTTATTTATTTTTTTCATTTAGAAGTTCATTTATTTCGTCCGGAAATTTATTTATTTGATCCGGAATCGTGTTTTGTTGATTCGGAAATTTATTTTTTTGATCCGGAAATGTATTTTGTTGCTTCGGAAATTTATCTATTTGTTACGGAGAGTTATTTACTTGACCTGGAAATGCTATATAGCAGTAAGCTTAAACAAACCTTATAAAATTGTTGAATTTTATGAACATTTTAACAAAGATTGGCACAAACGCGACTCCGGATTATCGAACTTCCGGATTATCGGGGTCCTACTGTAATACGAAATTTTGCAAGTCTCTCAGCGAATTCTTCGCCTTCAAATAGCCCATAATCATCAATTCGTTCCATAAAATGAAAAATTTCGTCGAAAAAAATCCTTTTTTTTTCGGAATTTTTTGATTTTTTACATCGGAGCGGAGCGATCTTCAAAGCAAAATTCGCTCCGCTCCAGCCTGCAAAAAATCGCTCCACGCTCCGCTCTTTCGCTCCGAAATTTAAGGTCGCTCCGCTCCGCTCCATCGCTCCGCTCCGCTCCAAATCCCTGACTACAAAATTGCTTAATTTTTTCGATTCAATATGCATTCCCCGCCAATCACACGAAAGTTATGGCCGCCCCTCGCACAATTACCTTCCAAAGATTCGTGACATTTTAAATAACAACGATCTTAGTTGAATTAATCTACAATTGACTTACAGTGTCCCATTCCTATACAACATGCAGATCCTATTTGGGGTACCTACATAAGGTAAGACGGTTTAGCCCTTTTTGGGACCTTTTGCAGTTTTATATTTTTGTTTTAGTTTTTACTGGGATCCTACTAATTTTAAAATAACAAAAATGTTTCAACATACACTCCCAATCAATAGGATAGGTTTAAGTACACTCAAGATCTTGTGATAACGTTTAGAGGAGCTTTGGACGAAATCAGCTTAATTTGCCGTTAAAACCTATACAATTCTATCCAAGATTTTTGAGCTTAAATTACTTAAATAAAGTTCTGCTTATTACCAGCTACATTTTTTAAAGTAAAATTATCTTTTGGTACCGTTATTTGATGCCATTTTACAAGTGGAACTATCCTATTGATTGGGAGTGTATTTAGAGCCTTGAAACAGTATATTTTGATTGGATTACATCACATATTCTACATATAAAAAATAGACGTACATATGCTCGACTTCATTCGGAAGTGGACCAAAAAAAATGTCCTTCATCAACTGTTGATGAAAACATGTCACCACAAGTGAAAGTTTGACAAATTGCTTTCGTGCGAAATCTATTCAACACGAGAAACCGACAAATTAAAATGTCAGTCCGTCAATAAAGCCCATCAAGAAAGCCGTAATTTATTACATTTCCGCTTCACTCCAACAAAAGTAGCCTATCCAATGACTTTTGGTCAAAGTTGAACTACCCTAGGAAGTAGGTGTCAATTAGTCTGTCCGTCATTCGTTGATGTGTCGATATTGATTGTAAATGAATTGCTCTGTATACGGGCATATTTCTTTCTTGATTCACTGAAATTAATTGCCGATGAGGGATTAATTCCTAAAAAGCTATCTCTTGTTAACATTAATCTTAAAACGAACCATTTTAGCCATCCTATAAGGATAACCTAACAAACATTGTTTCCATGTAGCTAATTTGTCTTTACCTTATTACTTTAATTACTGGTGTAATTAAATGGATTTGACCTGTTGGAAATATCACGACCGCGTGACAACAAGAGGATACGACCCACAAGATTATACATGGCATGGCAAAGCTCAAGCCGAAGACAAGATGAAATGCATTACTCACATTAAATCACCGCACCGTGCCGTTAAATACGGCAAAGAGTTTATTTCCCTTGGAGGATAGCGAGCCGAGCAGCATTAGTGGCAGTGGCTGTGGTAATAATTTATCACCTGGGTGGTTGATTTCACCAACCATGTAACAAGCAAAAAGTCTTCTCCGGCAGCAAGTGGTAGTGGCGGTATGGCATGGTGGTTGATGATGGCATGTCTGACAACACAGTCTCTCCCTCTCTCTGTCGGCAGAAGCACTTGCTGCTGACCGACAAATGTTTAAACAGCGGTTGGTCGGAAGTAGTGAGCCTTCAAATGCTATCCAGGTCCTTGCTGTACTACAATAAATTAATGTGTATAGTATAACGGCCGGAAATGTAGGGAAATGTTGTTCAAAGTCATTAATTTACTTTAAAACGAGTGATGTTGCCGGCGCTTTCACTAGACGTTGTAATAAAATTGGTTCCAATTTTAATAGGTCAGTTAGAGTGAGTTATATTGGTCTGAGAGGGTGATTTTATAAGCTGTATAGGTACTTTAATTTTTGTAATAAAGTAGTAGTACAGAGCAAAATTGAACGTCGTCGTCGGTATACATAGTATAGCAAGAGGATAATTTAAAGCGGTTTCACGCGGAGCAGTTTGGTAGCGCTACCAATTATGTCTCCTAGAAAGCATTTCGAATTTTTAGAATTATTTATTCCCATCAATTTGAATGCTAAGATATGCCGAGATATTACCGCCAAAACGGGCGATGTGCCTACACCGCAGATCGAGCAACGCGAAACCATGGAGCGGTATAAAGAACGAGGCAAGAAAGAAGAAGATTTATACTAATCAAGGCAAGGTATTTTGAATTTTGAATTTTGAATTTTGAATTTTGACTTTTGAATTTTGAATTTTGAATTTTGAATTTTGAATTATGAATTTTGAATTATGAATTTTGAATTTTGAATTTTGAATTTTGAATTTTGAATTTTGAATTTTGAATTTTGAATTTTGAATTTTGAATTTTGAATTTTGAATTTTGAATTTTGAATTTTGAATTTTGAATTTTGAATTTTGAATTTTGAATTTTGAATTTTGAATTTTGAATTTTGAATTTTGAATTTTGAATTTTGAATTTTGAATTTTGAATTTTGAATTTTGAATTTTGAATTTTGAATTTTGAATTTTGAATTTTGAATTTTGAATTTTGAATTTTGAATTTTGAATTTTGAATTTTGAATTTTGAATTTTGAATTTTGAATTTTGAATTTTGAATTTTGAATTTTGAATTTTGAATTTTGAATTTTGAATTTTGAGTTTCGAATTTTTCTTTTTTCACCGTGCTGAAACGATAATACGTACGTCGAATTAGTATCAATAATTCAGTATAATCGCATTTATATCTTTTTATATTCTCACAATCGAATGAATTTCTCATTTAAAAGAGAATATGTTGATTTATCTGTATAATCCACATGCATATTCATTTTATTTCATTGCAAAAAGTTAAATTGAATCACAAATCATTGTAGGTAGAAGAAGAATAAAAAGAAAGTGCTTTATCCGGTTTGTGCGTTTATTCAAGGTTCTGTTCACTGAAGAATGTATTTTCCAAATGACGGCATGAAATAAGATTTTCCGCTTTTTCCTCGGTTTCTGAGCCATGAACGTCATTTAACTGCCGTCAAATGTCACAAATTTCCATAAAAATGGCATGCAATCGCATTATGAACTTGAATTGAATACAAAAGCGCGTACTGATAACATATATTTTCCGTACAGTTGGATGAAATCTGTAATTTAATATTTCAGCCGCGTAGTATGGGGTCGTAAAAAATATGTATGGGAAATTGGTACATGGCAAATAAAGAGCTTATTAAATTTTTAAAGGATGTCATAAATAACTGTTCTGTTAGGGGAGAGAAAAAAAGACTTCAATCGTTTGATGTACATAATACATGCACGAGTATGTCAAAACGAACGGAACCCTAGATATCTTGATTGTTTGTCTTTATTCTTAATATCCTGTTTTATTTCTGAAAGTTGCTTCCAAAAAATTATGAGTTGTCCTGATAATGGAAGATGCCAGGTGCAATATGGGCACCTGAAGAGATGCACAAAATCGCGAAATCAGTCGAAACCGTTTAATAACTCACACCACCATGATGCAGTGATTCTGTGAAGTTTTCAGTAAAACACTTTCTAATAATATAATGTCCTTTGCCTAATGCCTCATTTGTTTCTATAAGTAATTTCAAAGCATCAAGCTTCTAATAACAAAGTAAAACTTAATAAGCCTCTTAAAATGACACGAAAGAGGATTTACTGATACGAAAGTTTCATCTGATTTAAATTCGCGTCAACATTATTGGCTGTAATTATTGTATGGAGACAGTTTGTTATTCAGCGTTAGCTAAGGCCAAACCCTTTTCAAAACAACCCTGAACTTACTTTCGGCTGACATATTCGATTAACATTGATGACAAAGAGCGAGTTTGGCAGGGACACAAAACTGTCACTATATGTATATTTACGAGTACGCGTCTCTGTATGCTTCGAAATAATGATGATTAATCCTGGTGCGGTTGTAAAATCAAAATTGATGGATATACAAAGTCCATCTGAACACACATATTTCAATCTATGGTGCTCTAGTAAATTTCGGACAATGATGTACAAGTTCAATGAAATAAGGACAAATACAGGTCAGTGGACATTTATGGACATGTTTAGAAGAGTTATGCTCGTAAAGCATAGTGTAGCGAGATCATATTGTAACAGAGACAGTGGTTCTTGAACTTTTTCATAATCCTGTTGTAGTATATTGCAAGAAGATTTCTCTATTATAGGTATTTGCAGGATACGGTTATTACTTCTTACTACATAGATACTTCGAGAGCTGGAAAATTGAAAGGCATAAAGCTTCGGCATCCGATGTTCTACATAAGTTTCTGTTGAAGAAACCTGCGCAATCTCAAACAGTGCACAAACAGCAGCAGTTACTTAAAAGACCTTTACACCCGAATATAAATTATGAGCACAATGCTCTTATCAACAGTGAGGTATGTATATGATACGTTGAAATTTTTTCGAAGAAATCGTTTAACAGGTGTATTTCAGACATTGAAAAAAATTTTGGTGGAATATGACGCAATTTACCTAGGAACAGAACATGACACTCAAGGATGCCTTAAAGTAAAGTGACCAGACTCCTGAATGCCCAATGCTGTACACATACTTGCGGAATTAAGTTTTCAAGCAAATCCGCAACCATACCCCTCCCCCTTGTGGCCCAAGAATGAGATAGTTTTTAATAATAGAAACTTTGGCAAATTTTGTAAGGCTTCATATACTGGCTTCACGGAAAAAATACATTGGACCTGTGACCACTTTTTCTATTTCACATATCCCATAAATATAGGCGAAATCAGGATTGCAATAAAATATAGAAGAATTTACCATACACATAGGAGTCTAAATGAGTAGCAAATATCATTATACATATATGCACCACTGCTATACTTTGTAGCTTATAGTACAATTTCTTATGGGTTTTCTTCCACATTGATTTTGTAAAATTTCCTAGTTAATATGCATTGAAATGCTATCCTATTTTGCGCACAGCGCCAAAAAAAGTCGTACCATCTCATAAATATATTGCATTTATTCCTATTTTAAAATGTAAACCTATCAAATTATAAAGTATGTATTCCCATATTTTAAGGTGGTTGTATCGATATTTATAGTAGAGTCCTACGTTCCTGTGTTGAAAAACTTGTAATTGCGTGGCTCGCCTTGTCCCTTGTTCACCGAAAACTGAAATAAAAATTTGGGTATTAGTTTGTCACTTTGTTGAATGCACTCAAAATAGTAAACGCGGGGAACATTTCAGGAAGCCTTGTCCCGTTTTTTGTATTTTCCACCGTGGAGCTGAACGTGATTTATATTGCAAAACTACATTGAAGTATTCTTTTTTTTATCGTCGCGATTTTTTTAGAAGACCTAGCCTGGACCTAGTCACACAAACCATTTACTAATCACACTTCCGCCATTTGGCACGATACTACAATGCAGTTTTGCAAAATATATGTAACTTGTAACTTGTAACTACACTAACACGATCGAGTCACTAAACGGGCGTCTCGGTTTCTTTGAAGGCTCGCGCACTATTTTTATGATAATTTTTAACAAAACTTACTCTTTTTTCACCCTTTTTTTCGTTGAAAAAAAAAAAAAACAAAAACACTGAAAAACTTGCACTTGCATTAGCATACCGCGGTATTATGCCTTGCTTTGTCGCGATTGCGGGCGCTTTTGAAAATAACATTGTCTTTTTGTTTCTAGTGCACATTTTTTAGCATTCGGTACTATATTTTTTAGACGGCAATGTAATATTGTCACACATGAAAAACAATATTGGAATAAATACGATAAATTTAAGATATCCGACAATAAAGTGATCGAATATGAGTTTATGGAATATATAGACTTAAGAGTTATATTTTATAGGTATTGCTTCCACAAATATAGGATATTTTTCCAATAAATGTTAGCATTTGGCCTATATGGTGAATGCTATATATTTTGCGTCGAGGACTACATGTATTTTTTTCCGTGTTCAAAATATGAAATAAATTATTTTCCTGTAACAATAAAGTCGCTTTTCTCAGAGCCGTGCAAAGGGAAGGGAAAAGCGACAGGAACGTGGGCACCGAATACGCGAGCCCAAGCATACTTTGCAAACTTCTTCACTCAAACAACAGTCAGTAATGCTTTAATTTTATATGTAAGGTAAATTCATAAATAAATAACAGGCGCCACAATCCAACATTGGACTAAGGCCGCAGGATGTGTAAGTGTGTAAGTGACATCCTATTTCCAAGATCTTATCTGCTTTTTGATGAGGTAATGAGATCAGCATCACGCTTAGCAGTGTTATTTATTCCCATAAATGGGTACTCGTTTAACATCTGAGTGAGATCATAGTCTGTCAGGTAAATTCATACCTATGCGCAAAATAGTTTATAAATTCTAATTTTCAAAAATGTAAACATTTTTTAAACTGAGCATCGGGCCCCTCCCGAAACCAAATCCTGGCTACGTCCCTGCAAAATATTATCCCACCTTCATTTCTGTAAACAGAATTGAGTCGTAGCCGATATTCTGGGAAATGTATGGTGAACCTTAAGAAGGCACATAAGGGAGCCCTAAGTCACCCCCCTTGAAATTTCCACCAAATATGGGCAGTACGGTACTCTGGAAGTCTGCGCTCACAAATTTCCCAGTTATGGACAATTTTCAATTAGAAAACACAAAACTGCGATTTAGGCCGCTGTAACTTATGGACGCTGATACGAGGACCTTGAAATTATAAGAAAATTTGAGCGCCAAGTAGATCTACAAGCGTGCCAAATTTTAGAAAAATCGGTGGAAGGGTTCCCGAGTTATCGAAAGTGAGCGATTGTCAAACATAAAAGTGCTATTATCTAGCCAAATATCGATCGGACGGAGGGGGGTCAAACCTTACAGGCTAAAAGCAAACAAGACTGATTATAGTCTTCACCAGCTTATTATGATGTAGTGCTGTGGTTGACAAACTTTTTAGCCAGAAGAGCAAGATTTGAGAAAGAGCGATTTATTTTTTTCATAACGGCACGTATTATCTGGGGAAGGTTATAGGAATAGGACTTTGTAGAGATTCAAGGTGAACTTTTCGAAATACAACAGTGCAGAGGAGACACAATTCCCTTATGTAAAATGTATGATTCAATATAACGATAAGTTCTAGTATGATAATTTGAAGGGTCGAAACTCTGAAGCACCATTAATCTTTATCTTTGACCAGCATCCGATTCCATGTAATTAAATAGTAATTTCCTGGAGCCCAAAGGTAGACAATTAGGACATTCTTCGCGCTGGATAATTTGAAATCGGTTAGAGGAGTGATTAGAATTTTTGAGTTTGTGTTGTATCTTAAACTACTACCCTCACTGACCAACATTCCACCAAGTATCACAAATTACAACGCCTAACCTGCATGGGTGGGCAGAGTAAATTTGTGTTACAAGACGTATTCGCGGGTCAAATCCCATAAATATGCTGCTAAAATATACCTAACCTAGCATACCGGTCTCCACAGCTGGAAACATTACATGATGCTTCACAGGTCCTCAACCCTGGTCGTACGGAAAATGGCAACTTATTCCTAGTGGTACTTGAATGATGAATATGAAGCGGAGCATGAAAGAGGAGCTGGAGTTTTATAACCCAGTACCGGGATCTCGATCGCTAGCTCCAGGCTTTTCGAAAGTTACAGCCGTTCAAAGATGCTACCCAAGACCAATAAAATTCCATGGTGTGTACCCCGTATGGGGAAGGGCAATGGGGGTATATTTTTCAATTTTTTACAGAGCGGGGATGTACCGGGCGATTTAGAGGATGTTGGGGCGCACATTTTGCAGAAAATGGCCGTCTCGGTTCAAAAGTTACAGCCGTTCAAAGATGCGACCCAAAACCAATAAAATTCCATAGGGATACCAAGGGCACTAGGGGTCTATTTTTCGATTTTTTTATAGAGCGGTGATGAAACGGCCGATATAGGGGACGTTGGGGCGGGATGACATGTTCCAGAATTTTAAAATGCTTTGATTCATTAAACCACCCTGAATGAGTCAAAGAGCCGCTTCCGGGACGCCCTTTGCCAACCGCTGATGTAAGGAATTAGGTTTAATTGTGTGGTATTGCGAATGCTGTACATTTCCCAATGCTGTACGACAGGTCAAAACCGTCGCTCACTTGGAACAAGATCGAGAATTTTTTCTTCCAAGCCTCGAAGAAATGAACGTTCGGGACGTGTGGTTTCAGCAAGATAGAGTCGCAGCACACACGAGGCTCAATGAATTTGTTGCGACAACATTTCACCAACCGCCCCATATCTCGCAGAGGCGATCTCTAATGGCCAGCACGCTCTCCAGATTTGGCGGATTTGGGGTTATTTGAAATCCCTGGCTTATGTCGATTGACCACGGAGCATAGGCCACCTCAAGAACAACATTCGCGACGGCATTGCCAACATACTGATTGATATGCTGCACAAAGTGGAGACGAACTTAAAAAATTAATCATTCAGTTAGAAATGATCAATCATAGAATTAATAGTTTTAAATTTTAGGCCAGTCATTTTATGATTTTAGGTCGCAAAAAATAGCTCGGCTCTGGTTTTTTGGGATGTTCTTAGGGTATCTAACCAGAAGTGTACCACCAAGTTTGCAACTTCGAAAAACCTGTGCTAACCCCGTGACCCTCCAAAAACCTCAAAATGTTCGGACTTTTTTTCATATTTTGGTTTGTAATTTCCAAAAGAAAGTCGTCTAATAGATTTTTAAAGCTAACAATACCTTCTTTAATTTGAGTCTTCCAGCTTTGTAGGTACAAAGGCTCCCAAGATACAGCACTTTAAACATTGTTTTTTGTAAAAAAAAAATCGAAATTGTAATTTTAGTCATCTTCCGAACTAAATATGGGCTTAACCCTAAATTACTAACAATACGTAAAATTGACGTGTTCGCTCACATTATAATGTGTATAAGCTGTTCCACGAGTCTGGTTGACTACTCACTGCAGCAGTGCTTTCCTCAGTTAGTTGTTGTATGTCCATGTGAGTGGCAGCATCCTATTTGGCACGTCTATGGCGGTAAGCTTAGCAATGTTCTAGATGCTACTACCTATTTGACGTGTAAATAGTAATACCAATAGAAAATAGCATGTAATTTATACGTCTTGTAAGTAATATAAGTGCAATTTCCGAGGGCATATTTTGGTCAAATAATTTTTGTCTGTGGCACTGAAAAATGATAAGCTCGGTAAAATATGTAAACTGGGAAAGCGACTGTAGGAAAATATGAACACGTCAAAATTACGTGTTGTTAGTAATAACGCCCTAACCGGTCATGTTAGTATTCCAGGGTTAAATGCGCATTCTACGGAGAAAGTCATGTGACACGAAGCTATAAACCAGTTACTTCGCGGTATATTTGTCGGAACGAATGGAATCGGACCATGGGGTCATAGCGCTGCCCCTGAAAATTAGGTTCTTCTAAGAATTTTTTTTCTTTATGTACCAATATTAACCAAACTTCATCCAAGTGTGTTCCTGGTTAAGCCACAAAAAATATCTAGGAACGGATGAAATCGGAACACTACGTCATAGGGCTGTCATACAAATCAACCCCTGGAAATTGTGTTGTTCTAAGAAAAACTTTTTTCTTTCAAAGTGAAGAAAGCTGCCCTAGCCTTATTGATACGCGATTGTACATCAGCGTCCGCGCCGCCATCTGCTGTGACTATGCTTCCGGGGTAGCAGAATTCGTCAACTTTTTCGACTGCCTGGCCCGAAACACAAATTCCGCTTTGTCCCCCAGGATGGGAGCTCAAGTACTTGGTCTTGGCAGCGTTTATCTTGAGCCCAGCATTACGACTTTCGCAATGCAGAGCATCGGCCATTTGAGCTACATCCTCCTTTTTATTTGAAAGCAGACAAATATCGTCAGCATAGTGCAGGTGTTGAAGGTAATCAAACATTTTCCATCTGATACCTTTCCTCTGGGTTTGAAGCGCGCTCACTAGTACATAGTTAATGGCTATGAGGAAGAGAATAGGTGATCAAATGCAACCTTGTCTCACTCCACTGTGCACCTCAAAAGGATCTGAAAGCTTACCCTTGTGCAAAACGTGACAGTGGGCTCCCTGATAAGATTCCTTGATGATGGAAATTATTTAATCTGGTATGCCCCTCCCACGAAGAGCTCTCCAAATATACGCCTTCTCGAAATCAATGAACATGAGGTGTAATGGGGATCTCCATTCGGCGGATTGCTTAATAATAATTCGGAGGGTGTTTATATGGTCGCTACATGAAAAACCCTCACGAAAGCCAGCCTGTTCATTGCTTATAGTGCGATCAACTTCATCCTTGATCCGGTTCAAAATAATTTTAGCCATCAGCTTGGATGCAGCTGGAAGTAGGCAAATACCGCGCCAATTATTACAATCCTTAATGTTACCCTTCTTGGGAATTTTAATAATTACGCCCTTTTTCCATTCTACTGGAAGAGTTTCGGTTTCCCAACACTCTCTGATGAGGGGAAGTATAATATCCGCTGTAGCATTCGAATCCGCTTTAAATAGTTCGACCGGAATTCCATCTATCCCCGGGGCCTTACCGGCGTCCATAGATTCGATAACCCGCTTTAATTCCGTCTTAGATGGTGGTCTGGAATTAATACTGGCTACTAGAGGGACGTCTTCTTCTGCCGATGAAGATGCACTTGCAGGCCCAAAACTGTTGTTAAGAACCTCAAAAAAGTGCTCTTTCCATCTCTGAAGTTGCTGTTCTTCGGTAACAAGCAGTAACCCTTCTCTATCTTTCACAGGATGGTCGGTTGTGAACGATTTACCCATTAGTGGTTTAATTAGCTTAAATAGGGTACCGCTTTCACCACGGTAAGCCACATCATTTGCCTCCTTCGCTAAAGCGTTGATGTAAGTACGCTTATCACGCCTCACACTTCTCTGCACGCCTTTTTGCATAGTGAACGGTATTCAGCGCGAAGTTGATTTTTAGCTGAATCATCAGCAGCAGAGTTAATCTGTTCCTTAACTCTTTTGCGTGCTGAGATAAGAGACCAAGTAGCATCACTGATAAATGGTCTCCTACCTCGATCCAATCTTCCCACAGTCGTTTCGCCACATGAAATAAAAGAATCCTTTGCAAAATTCCATCTATCTTCAATTGTAGGATTCTGAAGAGATGTTGCTGCACAAGCTTTTTCGTGCAAGGCGGTCGAATATGCACGTATAGTTGAGGATTTTTTTTAGCTTTTGCACATTAAATCGTGGCAATATTCGCGTGTTGTGAGATCGTTGAATCGCTGCCGTTCGTAAGCGAAATTTCGCGATAAGAAGATGGTAGTCGCAGCCCCACGCTTCGACCTGACGTTTAAGAGGCAGTTTCTCCATGTCTTAGAAACAGCAATATGGTCAATTTGGTTCTCTGTTCTGCCATCAGGAGAAATCCAAGTTGTTAGGTGGCAGGGTTTATGCTTGAACAACGTTCCACCAATGTTGCCGAGAGTTACAGAACTCCACAAACATTTCGCCATTGTTGTTCCTGTCGCCAAGCCCGTGATTGCCCATAAGGTGTTCCAAGCCTAAATTATCAGTACCGACTTTGGCGTTGAGATCCCCTATTATAATTTTGATGTCACCCCTGGGAGCCATATCAAAGGTGTCGCCTAGTCGCTGATAAAAAACGTCCTTTGTGGATTGGTCTGCAGGTTCAGTCGGTGCGTAGCACTGAATAATTGTGATGTTTCGTACTCTGGATTTGAATCTGGCTGTGATGATACGGTCGGAGATAGGTTTCCAGTCGATAAGGGATCGGCGTGCATTCCTAGTCAACAGGATTCCGACGCCCGCTTGCCGAGGTGAATTATCGTCTTCACTTCCAGAGTAGAGCAGTACAGTGCGAAAGCTTGGTGATAAAGTTGCCCCCGATCCGAGCCATCTTGCAACCTAACGCCTTATATATCGCTTTATTGACGGGCCTAGCTCCATTTCAATTCATTTCAATTCAAACTGCCACTAAAGATCTGCAATTTGGTAAAATTTATTCAAATTATATCAAAATCGATCCAAAAGTAACCCTATAGTTTTATGCACATAAGGCATTAAAACTGCTAGAAATAACGAAGCTAGAATAAAATGATGTAAAAAAGAAATTGGTTAGACTATGCGCCAATTTTTGAAAGAATCGTACGAGCACCTTACTTTGGCAAAAGTTAGAGAAAATTGAGATCGAAAAACATATTGTTTTTGGGTCAAATCACAAAAATCTGACTTTGAAGTTCTGTAAAAATCAAACCTCTTATCCGATTTTAGTGCCGTTAGTTTTATTTTGTAGGTAAATTTTTTGACTGTAATAATCATCTTAGTTTGCTATTCTAGCTAGTCTAGCTTTTGAAATATTTAAGTTTTAGTCGTACAAGAAAACGTTTTTTTTTCAAAAATTCTCAAATGCCTGTGGCAGCTAAAGGGTTAAGCTAAGGGGATGTTCAGTACAACTTTTTTGCTGGAAATCACATGAGTAATCATAGTCCGGTGCGTTTATGCGGCATTTACCGGACACCCTGTATAGCAAAAGGAGTTTAACACTTAAACTCCCGAAGGTTTGTATTGAAAACGCTTATACAATAAATATCAACCTAATTTGGGTTTCATTAAAAAGAAAAGTTTAATATCCACACAATTTTTTCCTACAGTTTAATCAGGATGCGTTTTAAATCTAAACAAAAAAAATAGAGTTTAAGCTTGGGGAGAATTTTGGGTTATCCAACGTGTTCTTAGATCTTCTTCTTGTTTGAAACGTTTACGGTTAAAGAAAAAACAGCCTAAACCACCCAAAATCGCCTACAGCGCCTGGAATTCGCCTCAAGATTCATGAACTGGACATCGCAATGAAGGCAGATAATATTTACGGATGAAAAACGGTTTTGTGTCGACGGTCCACATGGGTTCTTCTATAATATTATCATGATATTAGGGAGGAACCTATGTACCTGTCACGCCATCACTCCCGAATAGGTTCCGTTATGGTATGGGGAGCCATATCATATCATGGAACTATCGACTTGGTCATCATCCTCGCCAAACGGGTTCATCTTATAAACAGCTCTTAGAAGAGGAATTCCCTAAGATAAATGTCATTGACGAAGGCGATCCTCGGATATTGCAACATGATCTTGCCCCAATTCATAGAGCGAGGGTGGTTAAATCGTTCATTGAGGAGGAAAGTGTGACTTTGTTAGACTGGGTGCCCAACTCCCCTGACATCAACATAATAGAATCATTTGGGGTGGCTGGTTCGGGAGGTTTACAGTAGTGGTAAACAGTACAACTCTTAAGAAGAGTTAATGCCTGGAATTAAGACAGCTTAGTCTAATATGCCGATATCCGTGCTGCATTAATTAAACGATTCCCTGCCTTAAAGGCTTTATGAAATTATAAATAAATTTGGCGCAAATACACACTATTAAATAACAAAAAATGTTCTTGTTTTTTTGTACATATTTATTTTTTTTATATAATTTTCTCAAATATTTTCCACCGAAACATTATGTAAAACGGTAAAATCGTCCCTGAACCTAAGCAATTGTCGCACTGGACATTGACTCTTTGAATGAAATAAATTACTGTAATTTAAGGAAAATGTCCTGTGGGCATTCAGACCATCCATTTTTTTTTTTTATTTATTAGTTTCGAAAACAACATTTCTTGAACCGGTAAGCTTTTATTTTACTGTTTCCTGGAAGAAAATATGGGTGAACCTAAGCATTTGTCGCCCAGTGTAGTGTGTAGGGTTTTCACCCTACCAACCCGTTAAACCAATATAAAATAGATCGCTACGTCCAACCAAAAACCTAATTTAAAAAAAAATGCTTTTTAATGTAAGGACAATGAAATTTAGTTAGATCCTGTTACTACGTTATTTGAAAGAATTATCCTACATGGATAAATGTGATAAAAAAATATAATTAACTCTAATCCTGCCAGCTGCCAACTTACATATTTTCAGTTGAAATTTTCGCTTCTTACAAAAACACATCTGAAGCTTAAATGCAAATTGTATTCTGCTAGATGCCATATCCTCATTAGAGCACCACTGATCCACGGGAAAAAGGACACCTTATAACAACAAGCTACGTTCTGGACTATCAAGTTCTCTGACCTACACCACTATAATCTGTCATGGAGCCAAGTTTGGGTGACTATGTTGAAAGTTATCCTCTTTAAGGATTTATGACATAGCGCGTCACACGAACAATATGATATAGAATCACCTTCTCTATTTCGTTGTTTCGGGCTAACGGAAGATGTATAGGTACTTACTATCCTCCACGGGCGAATATTGTTAACGAGAAACACGGTCGGTGAACATGAAATATTTCCATAAATGATGATGAAGTTGATGGGGAGTTGACGACAAGCATTCAAATTGTTGCCGTATTGTATGGGAATGCAAAACTCAGATCGACACTGTTTCCGAATACGTCGCTGAGTGCTTTAGAAAATTAGTCAAGTGTGCTCTTAATAGCGCGTCATCTTAGACAACATCTATAGTCTTCTGAAATTGTCCTGCGGGGATGCTTCCGCGACGAGACGTGCAAGTTGCTGAGCAGCAGGCTATTTTCAATTTTTTGAATGACGACGGCATACGACTCACGGTATTTCCTTTTCATGGATCCTATAGGATGTTTTATGACATGCTTCGGCATGTCTAGATGTATAGGGGGATTTTCCCTTTTTTTGCACAAGGTTTTGCTGGCAGAACGTGATACAGCATATTTTTGGCTTAATAGTGAATTTATGTTTGGGTTATATGAATTTTAAAACTGTGTTTCATACCATAATATATAACGGAAGAAACTTCCGCGATGAGACACACATATTTGCTGAAGATGAATGTTTTTCGGATATACGAGTGTTTTAGATTGAACGGGTTATGTGTCGTCCTTGATAATGGAATGTGTGTAAGGGTATACGTATGGCACATGTAACTTAATCGAATAGCCTCGAGGAAATGCTTGCTCATGAGGAAAAAATAGTTCATAAAAATTTTTACTAACCTTTGATATCTTTACGCAGACATAAATTAATCTGCAACCTTTTTCTTTGTAGTCTATATCCCATCAAATATTTAGCACCCGGTGCTGGCTTCTGAAACTCCAGCTCCTCTTTGATGCTCCGTTTCGAATTTATCATTCAAGTAACACTAGGAATAAGTTGCCATTTTCCGTACAGCCAAGGTTGAGGAGGACCTGTGAAGCGCCATGTAATTAAACCCTTGTTGTTGTTGTTGTTTTAGCGGCGCAAGTAAGGGGGGGGGGGGAACTAGTGTCATTCGTAAATGGTTGGCATTCTCTCCTCAAGTTCGAGGCTTAAGAAGGTTGCCACCTCAATGGGTTTTTCCCAAAGCGCAATGGGTGTTAGATGCGTTGGTGCGGCATTACAATTGAAAAGGTGGTCCACGTTGTGCGGGCGGCTCCACATGCTGGACAAGTGTCTGCAATGGTGCTGTCGATACTTGTTCAATATTAATTTAGTCTGGAGCACCATCCAGATCGAAGATGAGCCAAGGTGGCACGTGTGGCTCTAGGTAGCTGTAGTTCGTCATTGGAGATATCTCTTGGTCGAGCTCGAAGGACACGGTTTAATGACAGATCATTCGTGGCTATTGTTACCTCGCTAGTATGCAGCGCCCGCTCTAAGGGGGGGGGGGGCAAGCTGGGCGGTCGCCCGGGGCGCCAAATTTTTGGGGCGGCTTTTTAGCTAGCTAGAAAATATGTGAAAAACCGGAAGGAAAGATTTAATATCAATTTTCATTCTGTAGTAAACCGTAGACAGGCGAAAAAAATGCCGCAAGTTAGGAAACAAATTGACACCCACAACAAGAATTTCACAACCGCTGAGGCCAATTTTTTTTAAAGAGTCTTTTATTTGGGTAAGGAAAACGCGTTAAAGCTTACTTAATTTATGAACTGGATCATTTTTTCACTTCCGTAAATTGTGTTTTAAAGAGGCAAAGTCCTTGCTTTGCTTTGAAGAACCCACGATTGATACAAGGCGCTGAATTTTGGAATCGTTAAATGCTAAAAAAAAGTAGAAGTAATTTTGTTACCTCCCAGTCTTCTTCCAAAAAGAAAACTGGGACAATTCGCTCAGTTATCCAATAATAATTTACTAAAATTGTTGTTTATTCTGTTGAATACCAGAGAAATTCATGAATCGCACTAACTGAATCTTCAATTCGCCCGATATCTTCGCAAATGCATAGAATTCAGAGGACAAATTTTGAGCTACATAAGTGGTGGGCTTCAACAAGATGAAAGTCGCCGGACACAGTAACAGAGCCGCAATACAAGAACAGTTCTTCTTCTTACTATCGGGATTTGGGTATATTGCTCGATTTAGCTCTGACTTTATTCTCCGAGAATTCTCAAGTTGACGCGTTTATGAAAAACACACACAAATCCGTCCGTGAAAAGATTCGGCTAATTAAAGTTTATCTATACCAAAAATGACCGAGCACTACTCCAAACGAGCACCATTCTTTGACACGCATTTTTCCAGACCAGAGTTTTTCAAAATTTATTTTTGTATTTTACTGGAAAAAAATCTGCTCGCTGTTACAACAATCAAGCAGTGGCGTAGATAGGAGGGTAGGGGGGATCTGGGTTTGGGACTATTTTCCCCGGTAGATGGAAAATCAAGCGCTTTCTAAAAATGTTTTTTTTTAATCACTTTTTCGTAATAATAGCAAATGATACAGTTTAAAGCACACTGTTTTTCAACAGGTGGTCAGTGAAAGACCCGTAAATGGTCCGCGAGATACTATGGGGACTACTTCTGAAAAAGAAGTATTTTTGGGACTAATTATAATAATAGGCATGTGCTTTGAAAAATATTGTAATATAGATAAAGTACTGAATAGTTTCATTGCTAGGTCGATCTGAAAATGCGAAGTTGCAGACCTTAAGTTAAGTTGCATAAAGCTCAGTGGCCTCAGTCTACATTGTTCCGATGTTTTCCGTCAAGCCGTGCATGTTTCTCACATAATGTGACACTATTGTCTGTACCTAATTATTTTTACTTCTTGCGTTAATTAGCACAGTGGCAGCACAGTGTCCAAATATTCCGACAGTATCATATGAAGACAAACCATATTAGTAATCAACCATCTCAATTCTTCGTTAAAACATTTAAAATTAATCCGGTGAAACCGCATCCATTGAATTATTATCTGAAAAAGTTTAGCGCCTTAACTCTCTCGTTGATCTTTTGAGCGTGGTTCAACGAACTGTTGCGCGTGGTTCAGCCGAACTTGTTTTTGTGCGTGTTTCGACAAAGCCTATGTAGAGTCTGCTTAAAATTATTTCAATGCTCGGCACAGAGAAGGAATGTCTTGTTTTCTTCTGATATTTCCAACCATTTTTTTTCATAAGTTGTCCATTTTGTTTTCATTAAAAAAATAATAAAAAAGTCTAAAACATTGAAAAATAAAAATTGCTAAATTCCCTTCATTGAAAAATGTGGTGGTCCGTAGTGATTCATGGTGAAGCAAAGTGGTCCGCAGTCATTTGCGAGTTGAGAACCACTGGTTCGAAGGAATGGTTAAAATTGTGAATGCGGTGAATGAATGACATATTCCTCCGATATTCATATTTTATTTAGGAAAAGTCCCATATACTCGTAACTTCGTCGGCAGGCCGCAGCCTTTGACGATAAATGAAAATTGTTCATCTCATTTAGTCACAGTAATTCTGTTATCTCCGGAAAAAAGGAGCAAATCTGGAGACAATCAATGGCAGCCAATAACGTATTGTTTTGTAAAATGTAAAGTCACCCTAATTTCCCTGGATATTTTATGACGGATTCTTGATTCAAGAGAGTTAGTCGAGATATGTTGAACTATTTGCAATGGCTTGATTTCCCTCAACGTTGGTTTTAGCTATAATGTAAAATTAACTAATTTTTTCAACTGGCCAACATTTGTTTCAAGAAATTTTTTGAAAGTGTTAAGACCAGTATACGCTAGCAGTTGTCCAAATTCTAGCCAAGATAGTAACATAGCACAAGCTTTGGTATTTTTTTACGAAATGTGTTTAATTAAATAGTAAAGAACTAAATTTATATTATGAAAATACAAAATAGAAAAAAATATGTGTGACTATAAAAGAGGGGGAGGGGGTAATCCCATTTATGCCCTCTTATATATGCCACTGCGAACAAGAGCTGCCAAAATCACTCGATTCTATCTAATCTACTATAAATCTGTTTAGTATAGTACTGAAGGGGCGGCAAATTGTCCTCTTGCCCGGGGCGGCGTAAACGCTAGAGCGGGCGCTGCTAGTATGCAACTGCTTTAGAGCCGCCTTGTAGTTGTTGGTGTTATCGAGGGGAACTGTTTTGAATCTCTGGACTTCCCTTTCCTTGTCCCTTAATGTACGTCTAACATGACGTGGAGGTGGGGTTTTGTCCATAAGATCGAAATTCGGGTGTTGACTACGATAGCAACCAACAAGATATTGCTTTGCGAGAAGCTCATTATGAGTTTTTAGATTAAGCAGCTTAGTTTCTTGGTGGAGGTGATCTTGTGATGTCATGCGTACACATCCAGTGATTGTACGCATAGCTGCATTCTGGCACGTTTGAATCCGTTTCCATCGAGTGTTTCAGAGATTGTTTGTCCTTTGTCCATATGGATGCGGCGTAGTTTACCACTGAACGACCGATGGCTTTGTAAGTGGTGAGTAATGTCTCTTTATCAGTTCCCCATTTGCTGCCAGCGATTTTAGGATTTTTGTTCCTACTCTTCAATCTGTCACATATATTGTCGGCGTGGCTATTGAAAATGCCGTGATTGTCAGTTGTGACGCCGAGGATTTTGGGGTGACGGACAGTGGGGACTTCGGTGTCGTTTACACTAATGTCTAGCCGTAGGTAGTATTCCTTGTTGTACGTGGTAAAGAGGGTGGCCGAGGATTTGGGTGTTGATAGCTTCAGGTTCTTGCTGATGAAGAAGGTGTTGAGCTCTTCTAAGTAGTCGTTGATACGGTCGCACATGTCTGAAATATCGTTGCCGGATGTCAGGATGGTACAATCATCAGCATAGGATATTATGTCGATTCCTTCAGGTGGGGTGGGAAGCCCTGACATGTAGAGATTAAACAAAGTGGGGGAAAGAACTCCGCCCTGTGGTACTCCCTGTTTGATCCTTCTTAGTTTAGATTTCCCATTTCTAAACTCAGCGCTGGATTGACGTCCGGCAAGGTAGTTTGCGATCCATTTAACTAGATACGACGGTGTGGATGAGTTTTGGAGGTCTGTCAGTAGGAGCGAGTGATTCACCATATCGAACGCTTTCGACAGATCCAAAGCCACTAGGATGGTGCGCTTAAACGGCTTTGGTTGGTTCATTCCATTTAAGACCTTAGACATGATTCGGTCTAATGCAGTGGTGGTGCTGTGCATTTTCCTAAAGCCGTGTTGATGATTGGCAAGTTGTATGTGCGTCGTAAGAGTTTTGTATATCAACGCTTCAAGTATTTTTGCCACAGGAGATAAAAGCGTGATCGGGCGGTAGGATTCTCCTAAGGAGTGTTGTTTGCCAGGTTTGGGTATAGGAATAATGCAGTCTCTCTTCCAAATCTCTGGTATGATGAATGTTCTAAGTGAAAGGTTCATCGTGGCAGTGATATACTCTAGGGCCGGTGTGTCGAGGTGTTTGAGCATTATCATTGCTATACCGTCCGGTCCAAGCGCCTTTGAGTTTTTGGCGTTTTTTATGGCATTGGCTACTTCAGTGGTGGTGGTTTGAAGATATTCGTCTACTTTGGTGTTACGGATGGCTCGTGTAATTTTGCGCTTGAGTCTATCCTTGGGTGGGTGTTCGACGAACTGTTTGTTAAACAGATTGGCGCATTTTTTGTCGTCGCTCACGGTAGAATTTCCAAACTTGATAGCGACCCTCCCTTGAGTATTGGTGGGATTAGATAAGTTTCTTACGGTGCTCCATAGTTTGCTCACACCTGTGGTGGTATTAAGTTTTCGAAGGTGTGAGTGCCATATATTTCTCCTGTGGTCATTGACCTGTTTGACGATGATATCGTTAATGTCACCAATGCGTGGATCACTGGGGTCTGCACTTCTTAGCTGACACCTCGTTTTAGCTAATTTAGCCGCGGATGTTGGAAAATTAGGTTTTAGGCTGGGAATGCAGCCGGCTGGAATGAATCTCTTAGCTGCAGTGAGAATTATCCGTTTGAGTTATTTTTCGGCCATACGTACATTACTTGGGGGGTAAGACTAGCAAAAGCTTCGCTTGTGTACCTTTTAAAGCCCAGTTAGCTTTTTTAAAGTTTGTGTACGTTTTCTTGTCGGGGTGGACGAGTTTCGACGGCATATCCAGCGTTAGTATGATTGGAAGATCAGAGTACATCGTGAGAATTGGCTCCCATGTGATGTCATTGATAAGTCCAGGGCTAGCGATGGAAATATCTGGTGAGCTTGTGCAGGATCCAGCGATACGAGTCGGTTTGTCGTCGTTTATTGGACAGAAATCTGATGCGTCCAGCTGATCGGCGATGATGTTACCTCTGGTGTCGTTGTGGAGGTTAGAGTGCCAAAGACTATGATGTGCGTTGAAATCACCAAGGAGAAGACGATACTGGCCGTTTAGTAGAGGGTTAATATTGGCTTTTTAATTGGCGGGACAGCTGGAGACGGGTGGAATGTAAATGTTGAAGATTTCAAAATCCATATTGCCCGCTTTGACGGTTATCGCTTGTTGTTCCATTGTGTTGTCGGCGGAAGTGATGTCAACGATGCTGTACGGTAGATTGTTGTGAATGAGGAAAGCCAAACCTCCTCCAGCATTGCTTTCTCGGTCGTGTCTGATGACGTTATAGTTCCCGTAAGAGCTGAGCGAATGGTTGGAGTTTAGTTTGGTTCCTTGTACCGCAGCAATCTGTATATGGTGTCTGTCCATGAAATCAGTAAGTTCGACGATTTTATGTTGGAGTCCATTACAGTTTAGTTGGACGATTTTAGTGTTGGCGTAGTTAACATCGATGGTACGTGGAGCTGGGGTCAAATTAGGCATAGGTTGAACTGTGCGTACAGGGTTTGCCGGTGTGGAAGGTGTTGATAGTTGAGAACCTTGGTAGGGCGGCTGCTGGTTGGATGAAGAGCGTCGCCCACGATTTCTGTCGACTCCATCGACACGAAGTTTCCATCCCCTTCTTGCGTCGAAGGGGGTCGTTGCGACTCGTGGCCATGCTGAAGCATGGGTCGTTCCGGTTCGTAGACCCGGTCGCAGTAGGAACGTAGCCAAGGTTGAGGACCTGTGAAGCGCCATGTAATTAAACCCTTCGTTGGGCGCGCGGGCTACGATTGTAGCCCACACTTTCTTAAATGGCGATCATTTTCAGGATATGAACCGAATTCATTCATTCAGCTGTTAAAATGTTGCTTCTTAATGGAATAAGAATATTTTTAATATTTGAGCCTAGAAAATAATATTTTTTTGCAATAGGAGTTTTTCAAAAAAAAGTCGTGTTTTTTGACAAGAATCACAAAAAAAGGCAGTTACTTCTTAACGGTAAAAGCTAGAGAAATAATTTTGGCGACATTTTTCCTAAAACATCCTGTAGAGTCTACCATTGGTCTATGGCTAACCAGTTGCGGGACACCCTGTATAATGCCCGCATGAGTGGTGAACGTGGTGCAATCGCTTGTTTGTTGGCTTCGGGCGACGTTTGCTTGGGGTAGGGTAGTCGTTTTCGGCCAATATACGAATCAGTATGTACATATATACAGGATGGCCCATTAAAAGTGAACTAGGGTAAATCATGCATAGCTTTTTTATTTTTTAATATTTTTTTCTGAAATTTGGTAAGAATAAACTAAACACATGGGAGATATGTTTACACTACTTTCCAAGTAAATACACGTTGAGGAAGGGTCGATTTAGGTAGGTTTTATAATAGATTTTTTTTTGAACTATTTCATTCACAGCGCGAGTATCGACGAACGCTCCATGTAAGATTTGCTCCCTCGAGATCAACGATTCGCAGAGGTGTTCGCCGTTTTCGAGAACAAGAAACCGTTAGTAACCCTTGACGAGCCTGGAGACGAAGTGCGAGAACGGGCGAAATCATTGAGCGGGTGGAATCCAGCGTCGAATCAGATGCAACAACATCAACCCGAAGAAGGTCGTTTCAATTGGGGATATCACGAACAACATTACAGCGTATTTTACGTCCTTTTGTCGAAAATCGACCAGATAAGTATGTGGTTTCAGCCAGATGGAGCGCTTTCCCATACCGCTGCAGCCACAATGAAGATTTTAACGGACGTTTTTGGCGAAAGAGTCATTTCCAGAGCATCTGCAATCCGGCTAGATCTCCGGACTTAACTCCACTAGATTTTTTTCTGTGGGGATACCTTAAGGAGAGAGTTTACAATGATTAACCAAGGACAATTCAGGAATTGAAGCAAAATATTATATCGGAGATCCGAGGTTTGCAGCCAGAAATATTGCGAAAGGTAATGGAACATACCGTAGAACCATCCCGTCTTTGCAAAGCCGCCCGGGCGGTCATCTAAAGGCTATAATTTTTCGAACATAGTGTAAACATATCTCCCAAGTGTCTATTTTTATGTGAAAATTACAAATAAAAAAGTTATTTATGGTTTACACTAGTTCACTTTTAATGGGCCACTCTGTAGAAGCAGTCGCGCGGCTCTTGTTGTAGATAATGCATGCACGAATGGTTAACGTGGCGCACTTGCTTGTTTGTAGGCTTCGGGCGTAGGCTGCTTGGGGTAGGGGTAGGGTAGTTATTTCGCACAATAGTCGTACGGATTCGGCTGATACACGAATCGGTCTGTATATAGAAAGCAGTCGCAGGACTCTCGTTGTACATAATGCATGCACGCACGAATGGTGAACGTGGTGCACTTGCTTATTTGTTGGCTTCGGGCGACGGCTGCTTGGGGTAGGGAACTTGCTCTAGAGCCGCTGGAGTCGCTAGAGTCGCTGCGGCCGCGTCGAGGACAACGTACCTTTGTGAAGCTTCCGCGATTTGACTTAGCCACATTCCTTGCCCATGGAGTGGCCCTAAATTTCTCGAGAAAAATCATCGTCTGCCTATCCCTGAAAAAAAGTTGTTATTTCTCTGGGAGGAATTTTCCTCAGCATTTTTTTTTATATTCGGCAATTTTTTTGTTTTCGTGAAAAGGTTAAATACCACTGCTGTAAAGCAATCTTCGTCAATGCACCCGGGAGAACTCTTCCGTAGTCCATCTAAATCACAGAGGAAAACTTTTTATTAGTAGTAGCTGTATCTAAGTGATTCAGCCTTTAGGTGTGTCTATACGATTTTGCCCTCAATTCAAGATGAATCCCTTTATCATTTCATTTCATTTGGTAAGCTCTCCTCTGGGCCATAAAAATCTTCTTGTTCTGCTCTTCCAAAACATGTACAAAAAGGATCATATCATCTAATGGTAAACTTGGGTACCGTCTTAATGGCAGAAACCACCCGCTCATTTGTTCCTAATTTATCCAACTGTTAGCAAGACTCAGTCAGCAAAACTTCTCTTTATTCCCAAGACGTCAAGATAATCTCCACATCTCACACCTTCTTTTAAAATGATTCTTTTACCGTCAATCGCGTTAACGAGATGAAACTTTCTTTTTAGCGGGCAAAGCTCATCTCTCTTCGCCTTTGTGTGCAGTGCAGTGCACCACTAAAACTCTGAGGATTTCTTCTAAATTGCAGTGCAAACTATCTTTCCATTATGCACTCTCCGTTTCGTGTTTTAATTTCTTCAACTCGAATCCCGTCTGGTTCATTAAGGCTCCTTTTACATTTGCAAAAGTCATGTCGTCGTCGAGATGGAGAGCATGTACATAGTTGGAGCAATTATTTCAGATAAAGTTGAGTCAGTCTGGTCTCTGCGGAGAAACAAGCGATGAAGTGGAAATTTTGAAAAACAGATATTGCAAGGACATCTCTGGGTATTAGTGCTGTCTGTCGCGGGTTTCGTCTAGTTGCAATATCAATAGACCACCAATTGCTGGTCTCTATTGATGGTTAAGTGCTTGAAGGGTTTTTGAAGCTTTTAACGAGCTGATGATTATAATGCTGATCGTTGTGTAACTTGCGCTTTGAAAATACTACACAAAAGTGTGATAAATGGAAAATTTTGCCTATATGTAGTGCAATTAGAAGAAGTGCAGGTTTCGATTGAACCATTGAGGAGGTATACGTCCAGCGGGAACTCTTTGAATAAATGAAATTAGGAAAACTGACCAGCAGAGTCAAGTGTTCGTTGTAAAGTGGAAAAATACCAAATGGCAGTTGTCACATAGAATAATTGCGATGTGGTCAAGGGTCAGATCCTGAATATTCCTGTTTTAATTTCTTCTGATAATTTTTATGTTGCTATGGAATCTAATTGGCCGTTGTCATCGCACCTACACTAGCTGCCATTCGGTTGGCCGTCAAGTTTTGATATTCATTATGGCAACTGAATCAACTGTCAGCTGACACTTTTACAACCGCTTATCAAATTCATAGAGTGACAATTTTACAACTTTTGTTCATTTTTTGTGTGAAATTGTATAATTCTTGAATGCTCTAATAATTTTTTAAACACGCAGAATCCGATTTTGATAATTCAATTTAAGAAAACCTCCTAAATGAAAATTTGATTGTCATTTTCCGGCTTGGCAGCAAACTATTTCGTAGCAAGTTTGGATGCTAAGTAGCTTCCAAATGGCAGCTTGCGATGCCAATCTCCAATAAGCAGCCAGTTTGGATACAGCTTAAAACTTAAGATATTCAAAATTGCACCTAACAACCAGTTACTCTAACTTAATTGACCTTCTTCCCTTCCTCTTGACAAATGCGGAATTCGTTTTAAATCTCATACTTCCACATCACACCACTGTCAATACATTTCCCAACAATTTTGATCGATTGGTCCTTTTTCATTGCTCTTATACAGCAATAAAAATGTTTCCTTGAATTTTGTACACTCCATTTAGGATTTCCATTGTACCCACGCGCCGGCCGATCCTTTTGTCATAAAGTCCACAAGTTTCGTCCTTATACAGCAGAGAAAAACAGCACTCAAATAAGAAGAAACAAAGAAAAAATAAAATCAAAAAAAAATCACAAGATGAAGAAGACTTTATCCTGGACCCAACCTTAATAATAATCATCCGTCGTAAATGTTTTAATGAGTTATGTGAAAAATTGCACAAGAACCGAGAGAGATGTACGGACGTCGATAAGGAAACCAACTTTTTTGCTGGATGAAATATTGCGTCCGATATTTTTATGGCGTCTCTTGGACAAGAAGCAGTGTAAGTATGCGTGTACTACATACATATATGTGTGAGATGATGATGGACCAAAAGTTTTTGCAATGGATGATCGCCGTGTATGGAGTGGGAAATGTATGGTGTCTTATCAAGTGAACTAGAAGATTAGAGAAACATTTTTCTTTTGCTTTTTTTTCCGGTTTGTTGGATCAGATATTGAAGTTTTCAGACAGTTGGACTATTGTTGCGTGTTGGTTATATTGTGCACATTTGTTTTATTAGGAGAAATTATTATTTGAAGAGAAGTTTTCGGTGAACTTTTGGACATAAGTGGCAATTGGTGGCCAATTATGTTTGTTTTATGATTAATTCATAATGATAACATTTTGGAAGACATATCTAATACCTTATGTCCTTATGTATGTATGTATAGACCAAGTCTGTTTGCTTTTCAATTACAAAGAAGTGAAAACTTATCAATTACCTGACCGGTCTTTTCCATCAGCGTGGTTTAATATTTGGGCTCTGCTCTGATGATTGCTGATCCAGACTTTTAGAAAGGCGTCGCTGATGGTTGGTTAGATTATAGCCTTATCAATGACGGATGCATTTCGTTGCGATTAAGGTACCTAACTACTATAATAACGTCAGTTCACGTGAAATCCATAACATCGTCATTTCACATGGAAATCATGCAGATACATACATACTGTCAACATATTTTTATGAACGTGAAATCGAATTCCCTTGGTGGTGGTTACTCACTTCGCGCACGAACGTCTCCGGTTTTAGGCATTTCGCCAGTGACAACAATCTTCTTCTCAGTACCGTATAGCCCCATGTGGAGCCATGGTGCGTTAACTCAGCCGTTTAAGGGCAATTTCGAGTCAACGTTACATTACATATCATTTCGGAGTGTATATAATGTTGCAGGCACTATATATTTCCTATCCGCACATGTACGGAAATTTTGGACCACGCCGAGATTCGATCTCCGGACCTCTAGATTACTAGCATCGTAGAGTGTGACTCAACCAAGTGAGCCACAGAGGGTGTTGACAACAATCTAGTTTACTTAATCTCACAGGGAAAAAGTGTCATCGACGCCGAATACTAAATGTGTTCAGTGTAAGTTAGTTATCAGAACATATGTTTAAGGCATTTATATTTAAAGAAGATTTTCGTGCCCTCCTTCCATTAAAAACTACCCCTGTCAGGTTGGCCCTCTCACCCCAGTAGCTGCGAATTGAAAAATTTCCTTAAAACAAAAAGTATCCAATTAATTGTCGCAGGGGTTTAAAAGAATATTTGCACTTTCAAAAAATTTGTCGCGACCCTCCTTCCCTTAAAAACTACCCTTAAGTGAAATTAACCCTGATATCACACCTCAAAAAATAGAAAAAAACGAGACCGAGGCTAATTCCGGGCGCATCCGAAATTTGAATACCCGTCACATTTGAATGAAACTTAAGCTTGTTTTGTGTTAATAATTTCTACCGCAGTCCTATTACGTGTTCCGATTCCATATGTTACTGAATGTGTTGAGGCTAAGCCAGGAGCACTCTTGGATGAATTTAGGTTAAGATTCAAAAAGGAAATAGTTTTTCTTACAAGAACCTAATATTTGGGAGTTGGTTTATTCGACAGCCCTATGATGTAATATTCCAATTCCATCCGCTCCTAGGTATGTTTTGAAGCTTTACTTTGAACACACTTGGAGGATGTTTCATTAAGATTGTTTGATGAAAAAAAAATTCTTAGTAGAACCTAATTTTCAGAGGTTGATTTGTATGGCAGCCCTATGAAGTAGTGTTCCGATTATATCCGTTCCTAGATATGCATGTTTTGAGACTTTATCAGAAACACATTTGGGAGCAGTTTGGTTAAGATTGGTACATAAGGAAAAAAGTTTTTCTTAGAAGAACCTAATTGTCAGGGGTTGGTTCGTATGGCAGCCCCATGACCCCATGGTTCGATTCCATTCGTTCCGAAATATACAGGGTGTCCGGAAACTGCCGCATAAACGCACCGGATTGTGATTCCCCTAATTTCCAGCAAAAAAGTTGTGTGGAACATACCCCGTCAGCTTAACCCTTTAGCTGCCACAGGCATTTAAAGATTTTTGAAAAAATAATTTTCTTGCACGACTTAAAACCTAATATCTCTAAAGCTAGACTAGCTAGAATAGTGAAATAAAATGATTATTACAGCGAACAAATTTACCTATAAAATAAAACTAACCAGACTAAAATCGGATAAGAGGTTTGGTTTTTACAGAGCTTCAAAGTCAAATTTGCGTGATTTGACCCAAAAACAATCTTTTTTCCATCTCAATTTTTTTCCAACTTCTGCCAAGGTGAGGGGCTTGTACGATTCTTTTAAAAATTGGCGCATAGTCTTACAATCATATCCTTCTTACATCATTTTGATCTAGCTCCATTACTTCTAAACGTTTTTATACGTTAAGTGTAGAAAACTAGGGTTAATTTTAGCTCGAATTCAATACAATTCAATTCACACTGCCCCTAAAGATCTGCAATTGGTAAAATCTATTCAAAGTACAATCGAAATCGAGTCAAAATTAACCCTAGTTTTCTGCACTTAAGGTACTAAAACTGTTAGGAATAATGGAACTAGAATAAAATGATGTAAGAAGGATATGATCATAAGACTATGCGCCAATTTTTAAAAGAATCGTACAAGCACCTCACCTTGGCTGAAGTTGGAGAAAATTGAGATAAAAAAAATATTGTTTTTTGGTCAAATCACGCAAATTTGACTTTGAAGCTCTGTAAAAACCAAACCTCTTATTCGATTTTAGTCTGGTTAGTTTTACTTTATAGGTGAATTTGTTCGCTGTAATAATCATTTTATTTCATTATTCTAGCTGATCTAGCTTTGGAGATATTAGACTTTAAGTCGTGCAAGAAAATGATTTTTTCAAAAATCTTTAAATGCCTTTGGCAGCTAAAGGGTTAAGCTGACGGGGTATGTTCAGTACAACTTTTTTGCTGGAAATCAACTGAGGAATCATAATCCGGTGCGTTTATGCGGCAGTTTCCGGACACCATGTATACAGCGTACACTAAAAAGAATCTTGTGTACAAAATTTCAACTCGATACCTTCAAAACTGAGGGACTAGTTTGCGTTGCAACAGACGGACATCGCTCAATCGACTTCTCTCGTCACACTGATGAATAATATATACATACTTATATATATATATGCTTCCTTCTGTGCGTTGCAAACTTCATGACAAAGTGTATATACCCTTTCACATAGTGACGGGTATAAAAACATTGCAAAACCGAGAGCATGGTTTTTGGAATCCGCAGGGAACTGATGCAAGCCGTCGTGTCGACAACCCAGAAATATATGGACGTCTGCTAAGGAGGAGAGGAGAAAATCTATAGGCTATCGTGGTGCCAGATGAAGGCGATCGTTGCTAATAGGGAGCATGTCCTGCAAATAACGAAATCAAACGTAAGGCTACAAGACATAGACCATAATCCATAACCTTTTGAGTATCATATCGCAGCTGTTCTGAAAACTAACTAGGTAAATTTAGTATTTGGGCGATTCTAGAAACTCGAGTTTGCTGATATGATGATTAATTTCACTTAAGGGTAGTTTTTAAGGGGGGAGGGGTGCGACAAACTTTTTGATATTGATAGTGGAAATAGTCTTCTTATCCCCTGCGATTCATTTGCTCCTTTTTGTTTTAAGAAAAGTCTTGAATTCGCCTCTACTGGGGTGGTTGTGCTAACTTGACAGGGGTAGTTTTTAAGGGAAGGATTTTTTTTCAGGGTAGAAATCTATTAAGTAGCCCTCGTCATAACTTACTGGACACTTTTAGTGCTCGGGTGATTCTTGGAATTCGAGTTTAGTGATATGCACTCAAAAAAAGATTGTTGTAAAATTAACAAAAACTAAACAAGATTGACAATTTTTTCCTGTTGATTCTCAGCTAATTAGTTCACTGTTTGAAATGACATGGAAAAAATTGTTGAAACGAAAAGCAAATATCGTGGTTGAAAATAAAATGCCTTTTTATATAAATTGAAAGTATTCATGCTATTACAACAGTTGTTTTAGGATTGAATAGACATGAACATATTATTAAAATAACAATTAAAGTTGTCCAAATAAAAGCGGTTTCTAATTGAAATAATAGTGCTTTTTTGGTAATATTAACAAGGAGAATTCGTGAATTTGATGGTAGCATGTTGTTTTTACATCATAACCATCGCTCACAAAAAGCTTTGTATGGAATCGAAAGCAGTGTATATTTTAACAAAACATATTTATTTATTTTAAAGATTAACAGTAAGAAAACAAGCTTAAAAATAATACATTTCATATTTGATTTTTTATAAAACATTAACATTTTTTTTCTTATTACACTTTTCTGGTTTTGGAAGATTGTAAACATGAATGACATATTTTAAAGCAATGAAATAGTAATTATTTAATGGAAGTCCAATTACATATGACTGTATATGCTTATCAAAATATTTAATTTCTATTTCCCTTCCAATAATATGAATAATAATAATAATAATGCCACCAGAGAATATAATTTTATTTGTTTGTCGTTAAGTATAAAAGAGATGTGTAATTAAGGACTTCCCAATAAAGAATTTCTGTTAGGAGATTTGATTAAATTATCCACCAAGGTCTTAGATGCACCATGAATTTTTGTATCAATTTCCAAAAAAAAATATTTGGATAAAAATACTCAAATTCCGCTACTTAATGCTGGATACTCCACGTTAAGGACGTGATAGCAAATGCTTTTATAATATTGTTAAACTTAAAGCGTTGACCGTCGAGATCTAGGTAAATATCTTCGATGTTCATAGAAAGTCGGTACCCACAATTATAATAAACGGCTGTAAATTGAGCTTAGCAGACAAATACAATTGTCGTTGCTGTTCTACGCGACGTTGTACTTCACCATTTGTGTGAACCAGCAACACACAGCTGCTCTGGGAATCCAATATTGTCGGCTTCTACTGCGATCATCAACTTTACATAATCGTATATTCTGCTTAATAAGTCTTTGTATACAAGGACTTATTAAGCACTGTTTTCTAACTGCTATAGCAGTAAGAAAACAGTGCTACATTCATACTACACAGTAAAAAAAGACGGTGTAAAAATTCACCATGATTGGATAAGTAACATTTTAACATTAGTTGGTGTTTTTTCATTGAAAAATATTGTCCTCTATATGGGGTTTAAAAAAGTCAATCGCCAAGTGGTGTATTTGGAATATATAATTTCCAACTGGTGAATAATATAGAAATTCTAATTAATTTCCCAAATCAGCATTACCAAAAACACCAAAAATGCAATAGACGAGCATGTTTGATCAAATATCAATAAATTATCCGATTGGGGGGTTTTAAACACCAATTGAGAATGTTCGCATTTCCATATTGACATTTTAGGATGAAATTCTATCATATCAGTGCAAGTTCGCTCTGTGGCGCACTTGGTTGAGGCGCACTCTACGATGCTAGTAATCTAGAGGTCCGGAGATCGAATCTCGGCATGGTCCAAAATTTTCGTACATGTGCGCATAGGAAATAAATAGTGCTTGCAACATTATATACACTCCGAAATGATATGCAATGCAACTTTGACTCGAAATTGCCTATAAACGGCTGAGTCAACGTTAAGTTAATTTTAAATAAAAAATTTAATTTTACACATCGATATGGGACTTGTTTCCCTCTAAGAATTTAAAATTTAATATTTGTTGGAAATGGGTTAAATATATTTATGTAATTTTAAATGCTTTATTTAACGTAAATTTCGTGCTGTAAATTTACAACTCTGAAAGTTGGCAACCAATTGCCTACTCTGAAAGCTGTAAAAATTTAAAACCGTGAGGTTATAAGATTAAAAAAATGTACATGCAAAGAAAATAGAAAACTTCTTAAATTTTAGTGCGAAATAATTATAAATTCATTTCGAAATGATTATTATTGTTTTAGCTTATAATTTAGAAAAATTGAACTACTTGATGTAAAGCAGTTCAATTTTAATATCCTGTCGGTCCTCTATTGTTTCTACTTACCTGGAAAACTCGTCTTGGGACTGAATTTACTAGGTTTTCCAGGATATTTTGGCCAATTTCTTCCCAAGCTTGGCGGATCACTCCTTTGAGTCCCGATACGGTCTGATATTATTGTCCATGGGAATGGGAGCAAACCTTCCTAACCAGTATTCCCCATAAATTTTCAATGGGTTTGAGGTCGGGGCTACGGGCTGGCCAATCTAAATCTGTAATGTTTATACCCTATACCCATAAGATGGTATAAGGTATATTGTTTTTGTTACGCTGATATTATGTAACATCTCAAAGGAGCCCCCGGAGGTATGGCAACGTATACAGGGTGTCCGGAAACTGCCGCATAAACGCACCGGATTATGATTCCTCAGTTGATTTCCAGCAAAAAAGTTGTACCGAACATACCCCCTCAGCTTAACCCTTTAGCTGCCACAGACATTTACGATTCTTTTAAAAATTGGCGCATAGTCTTACGTTCATATCTTTCTTTCATCATTTTGATCTAGCTTTATTACTTCTAACAGTTTTTATACGTTAAGTGTAGAAAACTAGGGTTAATTTTAGCTCGAATTCAACACAATTCAATTCACACTGGCCCTAAAGATCTGCAATTGGTACAATGTATTCAAAGTATGTCGAAATCGAGCCAAAATTAACCCTAGTTTTCTGCACTTAAGGTACTAAAACGGTTAGAAATAATGGAGCTAGAATAAAATTATGTAGGAAAGATATAATCGTAAGACTTTGCGCCAATTTTTTAAAAGAATCGTACAAGCACCTCACCTTGGTAGAAGTTGGAGCAAATTGCGATGGAAAAAAATATTGTTTTTGGGTCAAATCACGCAAATTTGACTTTGAAGCTCTGTAAAAACCCAACCTCTTATCCGATTTTAGTATGGTTAGTTTCATTTCATCAAATTTGTTGGCTGTAATAATCATTTTATTTCACTATTCTAGCTGCTCTAACTTTGGAGATATTAGGCTTTAAGTCGTGCAAGAAAATGATTTTTTTAAAAATCTTTAAATGCCTGTGGCAGCTAAAGGGTTAAGCTGAGGAGGTATGTTGTGTAAATTTTTTTGCTGGAAATCTACTGAGGAATCGTAATCCGGTGCGTTTATGCGGCAGTTTCCGGACACCCTGTATATATAAATGATCAGGGTCGGTCCCTGAATCGAATAATCCATGTCTGTCTGTCTGTCTGTCCGTGTGTCTGTCTGTTAGCACGATAACTCCCGAAATAATGAAGCTAGCGGTTTGAAATTTTGGTAAAATGTTTGCTTTGCTAAAATCTTGGACGGTATTGAAAATGGGCCAAATCGGACAACGGGTTCCCCTACCTCCCATACAATCTACCTCTCCCGAGTGGATATATTTCGAAAGATTTGGCGGATTGTACGAGTATCGTCCTTCGAATAAAAAAAAAAAAACAGAAGTCAAAATTAATTCTATTCCTAATGAGCATTTTGACAGTATTTCTCTCAGCATGTAATAAAAATCAGCGAACGATTCCAAATCGAAACGCCAATTACAAGGAAAACCCACTGAACATGTCACAATTCACCTATCAAACGGTCAAATACGAGTATGCAGTGGCAGCGGACTATTTAAAATGAATCAATCAAAGCTTTCATAGTCAATTAAATTTGCGATACTTTTTTTTTGCGCCTGGATAATGCGGTGTTTAATTCTCTGGAGGACACTCATGATCCGGAGACAGCCTATGAACCCTGGAGAAATATGTTGCCAATCGTAGTACGATGCTATGTAAATCTAAAGCTTTCCTATTTTCTAAATCAAATATTTCACTTATTGAACCTTATTTGCGTTACCAATACCCCATAGGGACTTCTCCCACTGGAATGACCTCTTCCATTACCCTCCTACCTCAATTGGCCCATTTGAAATCTTTTTCCATTATGATAGCCACAAATCTCATAAATCGATTCTAACTCATATTTTCATCATTTGTCAATTCAAAACAGGTCGATTTTTCAAAAATTCCAAAATACTCTTAACAAACTTATCAACTTTTGACAAATGAGCATCATTTGTATTGAGTTCAAGAGAGCATAAACTTCAAGAAAACCTTTTGTGTCCTCTTTGAACCGTTCGTGATCTAAATTCTAAACTTTCAACGAAAATACACCAGACACAGAGGCGTGGGTGGGCATTGAGAAACACACTCCCACACACAGAACTATAGCAGCTTCCACGGCCGGCACAAGGAATATGGTTTTGGTACGGTGTTCATTTGCAATATAGTGAAGGAGTTAAGTGACATTGACAACACCTTTGCGTATACTATATATCCTGAAGACGATGGAAGACATTGAATTCTGTAGAAACCCTTCCGAATCAAATGGTCGTTTTGTTTTGTGGCAGCACCATATCAACATTGTTGGCCCTAGTCACGTTCAGTTGTTGGCTTGTTTTTCCCGAAAATGTTGTTTTGCAGTTTGATTCGGTCCTATGTATATGTTGATAGCGTGGCTGGAGTCTGGCTTAAATCCAGGACATTTTCCACTAAATCTTCCTCGTTCCAATTTAGCACTTCAGCTCAATGGTGTCATACGTTACCGACCACTTGAATTTTACCCCGGACGACTTTAGTAAACACAACATAAGTCGTCAGCCAACATATGTGTGCTGGGGGTCGCAACGGAGCATGTATTGTGAATGTAAGATATGTAATAAGATTTCTCTTGGTTTGATAATGTTAAGTGTGAAGCGATGCAGAAAGGACATGCAGTTGAAGATGAGAACCAAATTGCATGATGCATTTTGATATTGTTCAATTGCAGAATGTCGGAACGAAACGGTTGACTAATATGAAAGCAGGATATCGTGGAGAATTCAATAGCTATGCAGGGAGCATTTAGTTTGGTTGAAGTGTCGTCGTTAGTGATAGCAGGGAAGGAAAAGATGTAACGATTTCGTCCTCGGTTAGGAGCATATACTCGTATAATTTGTGGTATTGTTAGCAGTAGACGAATATTAAATTATAGTAGCCACATCATTTCCTATGAATAGATTGGAAGGTAAACAAGAGTCGCAATAAGTACCTACTTCAATGTTTTACTACAATGTTATATACTCGTTCGTAAGTATTACTATTCCAAAATCGTAGCGACAGTCAACAACTTTGTATGTTTAGCACATTACCTGGACTATGGCACAATCGGAACAACAATGTCGTTATAGTCACTTCAGAGATGGTGACCACTTTCATTCTGCATGTGACATTTAATTAAAACTTTATGGCTAACAGCACAACTCAGTCGACAGTATCATTTCTCTTCATCTTCTCATCTTCAACCAGCACTTACATCTACTATACGGCAAGTAACTACTTCATCTCAACATGTCACGTAATCGCTTTGACATCCATAGTTCAGTTACTGATCCAATAAATTCCATGCCGTGGTCCATAGTCTGTAAGGGCGTGGGAAAAGCCCCAGACAGGACAGGACATCGTCCTTATCACCCTATTTAACGAAAACGTTGTACTAACATGTTCCAGCTTTCATAGGCACTCGAAAGATAACAGAATATTTATTTGACCCTTCATACGTTGCATTAAAATTATTCTAAAATTTCTACAGGAATTCTCAGCTTTATCTAACGACTCTAGTCTAGACTTTCATGCAATAATATTCCGTTGTGGACACTTTATTTTTAAATTTTTCCAACTTTTGTCCAGTGCTATAAAAATGTTCAAAGATTTATGATCAAACAATATAGAGATTCACGCAGTTATTATTAAGAGGATCTTTAAAATTCCAGTTGAAGTTTTTATAACTTATTCAGCATAATCTCTTGAATTGAAGAGTGTGCTTTAACTTTTGCGAAATATCACAGGGTAAGGATATTTCCCTTTTTTGCGTGTGTATGACTTTTACGAAACTGTTGACCATTTCAGATGAGGAACCTGCTGGTTAATATTCTAGTGAGGGGTGCAATAAATCTTTTGGTTACGTGAAATATATTTAGGATGCTTTTTTCTCTCGGTTTATGACAGACAAGCATAAAATTGTTGCGAAGTTGCTGGAGATTTTCCAATAATTCTTCTAGCGTGTTATATAGTATAGGTATACAGGGTTATTGGTTAAGTCGACCTATTCCCTGCAACACGTTATAATAGGGTCAAAATGCAACAAAATGAAGCCATAAATGTTAGGCCGATTTTTAACGATCACTGAGATATTTGAATTTTTAGTTTTTTTTAAATAACCTTGACTTTTACCATTTAAAGTTAGAATTAAAGGAAACTACTAAGGTAATGGGTTAAAACTTATTTTTGGATTTTAGTCAACACTATAGCAGACATTTCTTAATCATTTAATCATTTAATCATTAAAAACCCATCACAATTCGAAATTTTTAATTTTTTAATAAACAAAATTTTCCTTACATTTTTTTAAAGTTTATTTTTATTGTAGAATTACCAAAAAAAATTTATGACACGGAGTCTGCAGACCACTGGAAAAACATACTCGTGTTGTCAGCTTTCCAAAAAGGTGTCAATGTCGATATAAATATTTGAAATAATTGAAACAGCTAGCTGCAACTTGTTCGGGGACCATAATTTCGCTTGATAAAAAATTAAATAAAAGCTATGGTGTAGGGATAAGTCTGTCAAGTTAGCACTACCACTTTAAAATTTCGACAAACGCTATAGCGCATTAAATGTCGCGATTTTGTCGTAATTCAATGGAAAAAGAAAAAAAATTGTCGCGTCCCTTCTTCCCCTTAAAAACTACCCTTAAGTGCATTTGAGCCTCAGTTAACCAAATTCGAGTTCCAAGAAGCTCCCCAATGCTAAAAGTGTCCAGTAAGATATAACAGGTGCTGCTTAAGAGATTACCACCCTGAAAAAATTTGTCGCGCCCCACCTTCCCTTAAAAACTACCCCCGTCAAGTTAGCACTACCACCCCGGTACCGGTCAATTCAAGCATGTCCATAAAACACAAAGTATCCAATTAATTGTCGCAGGAACCGAAAGGCATATTCCACCATTCAAAAATTTTTCGCGCCCCTTCTACCCCTTAAAAACTACCCCTAAGTGCATTTGAGCCTCAGTTCGCCAAACTCGAGTTCTAAGAATCGCCCACCCTGAAAAAAATTGTCGCGCCCCTCCTTCCCTTAAAAACTACCCCCGTGAAGTTAGCACTACCCCGGTAGCGGCCACTTCAAGCATTTCCGTAAAACAAAAAGTATCCAATTGTCGCAGGAACCGAAAGGGGTGGTACGGCTAACTTGAAGGGGTAGTTTTTAAGGGAAGGAGGGGTGCGACAAATTTTTTCAGGGTGGTAATCTCTTAAGCAGCCCCTATTATATCTTACTGGACACTTTTAGCATTGGGTAGCTTCTTGGAACTCGAATTTGGTTAACTGAGGCTCAAATGCACTTAAGGGTAGTTTTTAAGGGGGAGAAGGGACGCGACAAATTTTTTTCTTTTTCCATTGCATTACGACATAATCGCGACATTTAATGCGCTATAGCGTTTGTCGATATTTTAAAGTGGTAGTGCTAACTTGACAGACTTATTCCTACACCATAGCTTTTATTTCATTTTTTATCAAGCGAAATTATTAGCTGTTTCAATTATTTCAAATATTTATATTGACATTGACACCTTTTTGGAAAGCTGACAGCACGAGTATGTTTTTCCAGTGGTCTGCAGACTCCGTGTCATATAATTTTTTTAGTAATACTAGAATAAAAATCAACTTTAAAAAAAATGTAAGGAAAATTTTGTTTATTAAAAATTAAAAATTTCGAATTGTGATCGGTTTTTGAAATTTTAAATGATTAAGAAATGTTTGCTATAGTCTTGACTAAAATCCAAAAATAAGTTTTAACCCATTACCTTAGTAGTTTTGTTTAATTCTCACTTTAAATGGTAAAATTCAAGGTTATTACATTTATGGCCTCATTTTGTTGCATTTTGACCCTATTATAACGTGTTGCAGGGAATAGGTCGACTTAACCAATAACCCTGTATACAGGGTGTCCCGCATTGGGTGGTCAATACTGTAAGGGTTGATAGCGCAACAGGATTCAGCAAGAGAATTACCAATACAATCGGAATTTTTTTTACCGTTACTTTGTTATCGCTCTTTTTGTGAAAGTCATCAAAAATCGTGACTTGTCACGCAAAATCGTAATTTGCAGCACTCCTGGTGACTTAATCCAAGATTTGATTCCAGTTTCAGAAACTACATAAAATTTCACAAAAACTGAAGTTTTTCCTGTTGCCAACATTATCGGCACTTTCAAGATACAGTTACTCAAACTTAATAGAAATTTTAAAATAGATTTTTCATCAAAAATTCAAACAGTAATTTCATAACGGTGCTTTATACATACAACTCTGCAAAGTTGACAAAAGTTGCTTCAACATGTTGGCTTTCCAACGGTATATCACTTTTCATATTTACATTGCAGAATTTTAGAGAAACACGCATTGAATGGCAAAAATCAAGGTAATTATTTTCTTATCGGATTATTCAAACTGAAATTTTATTCATTTATTTTTAATATTTTAGTATCGCAGTTTTGAAAATTTGTTAAATAAAAATGGAAATAAAGTTTTGAAAATAAGAAAGAACCAATAAACTAAAAATATTAACTAATGATTAAATGGGTATGTTTGATGAATTGGAATAATGCTGCTGGAATTGGCCTCCTCCATTTTGTATGCAGACTCGACACCTTCGGCCCATGGAAGAAACGTCCCGAAGGATTTCAGGAGGGGTTTCCTTAATGTTGTCACAAGCATCATTAATTTGCTGCAGCAGCTGTTCCCGGGAGGTAATCGGCTCGGAATAGACATTGCTTTTTAAGGTACCCCATAAATAAAAATCTGGGGGAGTAAGGTCGGGACTTCTCGCAGGCCGCGCAACTGTCCCAAAACTGCCAATCCACTTTCCGGGAAATTCGTTTTCAAAATATTCTTTGATAGGTCTCGCATTATGAGCGGGCAACCGTCTATCTGCCATAAATAGCAAATATTACATTTTAACTGTTATAAGTACCGTTGCATTTGCCAAACAATGTACCAAATTTCAAATATCTTTCAGTTCTGGTCAAAATAATGTAGCGAGATTCTATCCCGAATCATAATTGCCTTTGTATGTCTTTTTTCGAGTCAAGGGAAAATTGTTAACGATTCCACTGAAGCCATGATTTTTACCATTCAGTGCGTGTTTACCTAAAATTCTGCAATGTAAATAAGAAAAGTGATATACCGTTGGAAAGCCAACATGTTGAAGCAACTTTTATCAACTTTGCAGAATTGTACGTATAAAGCACCGTTATGCAATTACTGTTTGAATTTTCGATGAAAAATCGATTTTAAAATTTCTGTTCAGTTTTGAGTAACTGTATCTTGAAAGTGCCGATAATGTTGGCAACAGGAAAAACTTAAGTTTTTGTGAAATTTTATGTAGTTTCTGAAACTGAAATCAAATCTTAGATTTAAGGGCTCTCGTCCACTGCAAGCGTAAACTTGAGCGGCGCGGCGCTCCAGCGGCAAAGCTTTCACAAAATGTGCGAAAAAAAGTTTTACTAGTAAAAGGTATAAGCACACACAATATTCAGAAAGCTTTTCCATTGTATTGAATGGAATTTTTGTTTATTTTGCATAGTTACGCCATATTTTGCTTGGTTACGCCATTAAAATTCGGAAAAGCTTTAAACGCGGGAGCGCCGCGCCGCTCGAAGCAGGTAATGGACGGCAGGCGTAACAATCGTGCGATTTCCTACGCCATAGTTGCTGCTGCTCTGCGGCTTCGAACGCGCCCATAATGATGGTTCCGAATGTCAAGTGACAGCCTGACCGGAAACGTCATTCCGACACGACAACGCGACAAAGAGGCACGTGGAGCAGAGCAGCAGCAGCATTTAAGCGAGGATAAAAATCGGGGTAAGCTTCCATTTTATGGCATTAAAACCAAAAAAAATGAAAAACATGTTTTTGTGTTAACAGCGGAGCAGCCGCAGCATCTTTGAACGAGGATAGAAAAACGGTGCGGGTAGCGAATCGAGACACCGACATCGCTGGTGGCTCGTGACCATTACCATCGCTGGGGGCTCGTGACGACGAGGCAGGCGCTCCGGACTGCAACGAGGAAAACACACAAAAAAATAAAGATATTTAGTACTAAATCAGCGGGATAATCGGTGCCTCGTAGTGGAACGCTACGACCGATTACTCCCCAGTAACGGAGCGGATGTCTCGTCGTCACGAGCATCCAGCACCTAACCCAAAAATAAAACGAAGCGAAAAAAAAACTAATATGTTCGATCAGCGTGAGACCAAGGGGCCCCGTCGCCGAGCCCAATGAGTTGCCCGCGCGCGGTTTAAAGTTGAATTGGCGCCGTCGCGAACTTCGAAAAATAACATCCATTTGAAAACCATTTTTATCTTCGCATGGGCGCGAGAATGATGCAGACATATAGATATACATAGTATAAAGTACGATTGATTCGTTCGTTTTTTTTTCTGTTCCTGGTTTTGATAAAATTTAAAACGAAGGTTCATGCGTGATAAGATTCCTGTAAATAAAATGTACAGTTTTTGCTCTTTCGGCATACAATACATATAAAAAAAAAATAAAACGGATATGTTTGAGAACGGGGAAGTTTCAAGTCAATCGACGTTAATTATATATACATTTTAGTGTTAAAATTTCTTATGAAGCAGATATTGAAGAGTTCTTTTCTAGAAATGAAAACAAAACATGTGTTGTAAAATTTAAGTTTATTATTACATAAGCCTTATGGAAATTATGTAAAGGAAGTATTAATAAGTCTGCAGAACGCGTTTATGAAGAACAGCATAGTTCAGGAATTACACAAAACCAGATGATGTAATAAAAATCTGCAAACATAAAAACAAAAGAAAAAAAAGAAATATGTATACAACTTGAAGGATATTCTTAAAAGAAAAAAAAAAAGATGAAAATAATGTTAGAATGAATTTTTACACGGAAAATAAATAAATAAATACTATACTTTTGATATAAAGAAAAAAAAAACAATAACACTGTTCGGAAAGTAAAAACAAATAAAAAAAAATATAATGAGTGAGTAAACCGCGTTTGCTTCCGGCTTCCTTACCGGTATCTGCTCCAAGAAAAGTTGCGATTTTTTTATAGGGGACCAATAAAATATGGCCCGTTGGTCCGCGGTTCGGGGAGGGAGCCAGAGTCCGCACACCTGAGACTCCCTTGTCGGATGAAAAGATGGCGTCGTGTTTGAGGGTTTTTGTGCTAGACATGAGGGACTGCTCGTTTGTCCAAGGCATTCGGGCCGACGCGCGAAATTTCTTTTGTATACGATTAGAGGCAGCAGTGACGTACCTCCTACCCACTCCTCACTACCGGTAGCTGAGCTAGATACCAGGCGCGCGTCAATTTGTCACTGACTGAGGAGGCTTCGACACTTGTGTCACTAATCGGTCTTCACGACTGAGTCTTCGGCCTCCGTCCTCTTCTGGGCTTCGGTCCAAACACACAAATCGTTACATAAGTCATCAGGAGGGCTGCAAATCATGATTTTGCATGACAAGTCACGATTTTCGATGACTTTCACAAAAAGAGCGATAACAAGGTAACGGTAAAAAAAATTCCCATTGTATTGGTAATTTTCTTGCTGAAACAAGTTGCGCTATCAACCCTTACAGTATTGACCACCCAATGCGGGACACCCTGTATAGAAGTTGTTCAAATGCAGAATGAAGCGTAATGTCAGTAATGAAGAATATTCTTACAGTAGTAGACAGTTTAAAAGGGATACTGCTTATTTATTTATTTATTTATTTATTAGGGGATGCTCAACAGAGCCCATAGGCCCCAATTACAGAACAACAAAAGTTAAATATTAAGAAAAAAAAAAGAAAAACCAAAACATAACATTAATAGGAACAAATAAGGTAGCAATAATAACTAGGGGGCTTCGCTCGCCAACCCCCGGGGCCGAGGCTAATTTCGGGCGCGGCCGAAATTTGGATACCCTTCACTTGGGCTAAAAGTTTTTTCGGGCGTACCTATGACTTGTATTTAATCCCCCTCCTCATTCTTTTTCTTCCGTCTTGACAAAAGTTTTGGGCTTGGTTGAAATAAGTGGACAAATAAAAATATTTACTCGGAAAATTTTATTGGGGTTGCCGGAGCATGACCCCACAGTACGATTCCACTCGTTTTGAACTTTTTAGTTGCTTTGATAAAGACACATTAATTCAAGGTTTTGTGAAATTGGTGTAAAAAAAATGTTTCTTAAAAGAACCAATATGGGGGGTTTGGTTTGTATGGCAGCCCCATGACCCCATGGTCCGATTTGATTCAATCTTATATATGTTTTGTGTCATCAATAGAAACACATTTGTGTGAAATTTGGTTGAAATCGGTGCACAAATAAAAAAGTTTTTCTTAGAAGAACCTAATTTGGGGGGTTGGATTTGTATGGCAGCCCCATGACCTCATGGTCCGATTTCATCCATTCTTACATATGTTTTGTGTCAACAATAGAAAGAAATACATTTGTGTGAAATTTCGTTGAAATTGGTTCACAAATAAAAAAGTTTTTCTTAGAAGAACCTAATTTGGGGGGATTAAGTTTGTATGGCAGCCCCATGACCCCATAGTCCGATTTGATCCATTCTTGCATATATTTTGTGTTATCTATAGAAACACATTTGTGTGAAATTTGGTTGAATTTGGTACACAAATGAAAAAGTTTTTCTTAGAAGAACTCAAATTGGGGAGCTAGGTTTGTATGGCAGCCCCATGACCCAGTGATCCAATTTGGGTGAATCAAACATACACACAGCCTGCAAGATTAAGAAGCACGTGTGCAAAATTTCAACTTGCTAGCTTCAATACCCGCCGAGTAAAACGCGTCGCAACAGACAGACAGACAGACAGACGGACATGCTCCAATCGACTCCCCAAGTCACGCTGATCATATATGTATACTTTTTATGTGGTCGAATATGCTTCCTTCAATGCGTTACAAACTTCATGACAAAGTTAATATACCCTTTCACTCTATGAGCGAAGGGCATAAAAACAGCGGAAAAGTCAGTTTAGGTGATATTTGTGAAGTTTCAGAATCTGAAGGGAAATTTTTCATGAATTGATTAGGAGAGTGGGAGATTTTAATTCAACGCATAGTGCGTCGAATGTATGGAGAGGGTGGTCAAAAATCAATATCTTAAGAACGCGTTTACCGATTTTTATGAAATTTGGTGGATGTGTTTAGCCAACGCCATCTAGATACATCAAGGCCGCAACTCAGCTGTACAATGACGGCATGGATCCGTATTCAATTTATCGACGAATGCAAAAAAAAAACAGAAACAAATATAAGCACGTCATCAACAGCAAGAACAAGGCAGTGAGACTAAACATTACAAAGTGGCACACAGACGAGTGAGTGTACTTTTTTCGCGATTTTTGTTTAGAAAATGTGTTTGAACGGCAAACAATTAATTAAAAAGATAGTGGCAGGTTATGTGGGTTATTCACAGTGTACAGAAGTTATTATACTCAAAATGTAGTGCATGGAAAATGAGTGATAAGGTGAAGATTTCCCCATTTAGGGTTTATTTGTGATCGCGAAAAGATAGTACGGATATTGTAGGAAAAAACGAGTAAGTACGTAAAACGTTTCAACGGCGGTGCTGCCATCGTACAGCCGCACAGATAAATAACGAGACCGAGGCTAATTTCGGGCGCGGCCGAAATTTGGATACCCTTCGCTCCCCTCGGTCTAAAAGTTTTTTTCGGGCTTACCTATGACTAGTGTTCAGTCCTCCCCGCTTCCATGCTTCTGAATTTGCTCATAAGTGCCGTGTCGAAAATTTATTGGGCAAAGCGGGGCGTTGGTTTCTTATAAGAGCCAAAAAGAGGGGAAAGGGGGTTGTAGGGCAGCCCTATGGCCTTCCCATCAATTTTTACGTATGTTTGTGACATAAATTAAAACATATTTGGTTCAGATTGGTGGACAAATCAAAAAGGTTTTCTTCGAAGAACCTAATTTGGGGGTTGGGTTTATATGCCAGCCCCATGACCCCATGGTACGATATAATTAATTTTTGCATATGTCTTGTACTATCACTAAAAATACATTTCTATGAGGTTTAGTTGAAATTTGTGTCCAAATAAAAAAGTATTTTTTAGAAGAACCTAATTTTGGGAGTTTGTATGGCAGTCCCACGACCCCATAGTCCGATTTCACGTTTGTTATGTGGCATCAATGAAAATATAATTTTCTGAGGATTCATTGAAATTGGTGTGCAAATAAAAAAGTTTTTCTTAGAAAAATTTGATTTAGGGGGCCAGGTTTGTATGGTAGCCCCATGACCACATGGTTCGACTCCATCTATTTCTACATATGTTTTGTGTCAACAATAAAACACATTTGTGTGAAGTTTGGTTGAAATTGGTGTATAAATAAAAAAAAATTTCTTAGAAGAACTTAATTTGGGGAGCTAGGTTTCTATGACAGCCCCATGACCCCATTATCCGATTTGGTCCATTTTTACATATATTTGGTGGTATTACTAGAAACACATTTGTGCGAAATTTGATGGAAATCGATGAGAAAATAAAAAAGTTTTGCTAAGAAGAACATAATTTGGGGGACTAGGCGTGTATGGCAGCCCCACGACCCCATTGTCCGATTTGGTCGATTATTACATATATTGTGTGTTCCCAATCAAAACACATTTGTGTGAAATTTGATTGAAATTGGTGCATAACTAAAAAAGTTTTCCTAAGAAGAACCTAAATTTGGGGGGTAGGTTTGTATGGCAGCCCCACGACCCCCTTGTCGGATTGTAGCGATTCAAACATACAAACTGCCTGCAATAAAAGGAAGCATGTGTGCAAAATTTCAGCTCCATAGCTTTTAAACTGGCCGAGCAAAACGCGTCGCAACAGACAGACAGACAGACAGACGGACAGACGGACAGACGGACAGACGGACATCGTCCAATCGACTCAGCTCGTCACGCTGATCATATATATACATATTTTATATGGTCTGAGATGATTCCTTCAATGCGTTACAAACTTCATGACAAAGTTAATATACCCTTTACGCTTAATAAGCGAAGGGTATAAAAAGTATCAAGCCACTGGCTAAATGCCATATGGTCACCATGACGTCACTACTTGGGATGATGGCGACAATGTAATCTGCTAATTTGACATCTAAAATTCTACATTGCGGCCTTAATATCTAGACGGCGCGGTGGTTAAGCTGGTTAGGTTCTCAATTCTATGTAAAATTCAAGATGAATAAATGATGGATTATCGAGATATTGATAAAAATGTGGGGAAGATAAATGGTATAAAGATAGGCTATAATATAAAAAAATCATAAGTTGGTAAAGAATAAACATTAGTTGGCGAAAAAATTATTATCCGGGAACAACTGAGTTCTGAGATATTTAAGAGAGGAATCTTTGAATTTTACCCATTTTTGGGGGCTTTATCAAATGCTTAATATCTTTCAAGAACCCAAATTTAAGCTTAATATTTTTTCACTCTGACATTGCTCAAGTGTCACTATTTAAATATATAAATTTCCAAGAAACGGAGTTTTGCGATTTGTAGATATAGTGGTTCAAAAAATTAAATAATTCAATGATATACTCGTACATCCTCCCAAGTCGTATTTCGAAAAAACATATTTTTTTTTTTGTTTTTTTTTTTTATGTTATAGAATAACAAGAATATTAACAAAATACATGCCTATAATTTATTCTGACTGATCGTCGCTTTCCAAGTCCAGCAAACTTACATCAAAATTGGCAATGGGAAATGTTTCAGTAGAATCTAATTAGTTTATATATTAATTGATAAAAATTTGGCTGAATAAAAATTCAAATTACATTAAAAAAGCAAAAATAATTGTAGCTACTCTAAATCTTTCGATGCGTATGTTGGGAAGTTCCTAATTTAAATTATACAATTATACCGAACGCAGTCTTGTCTGCCATTGAACCCAATTTTAAAGAAGATTGCAGCCAACTTCTCATCCGTCTTTGACTTCCTTCTCTTCGATCCAACCCACCATCAGAGACGGACGTATCCAAAGCCACGAACTCTGAATAAACTTTAATTCATCTGAAAGTCGCAGTATTTCATTAATAAAGTCTTAACATTTTGGCGACGAGGAAAACTTACGGTGCGTATTTTTGAATTTATTAATAAATTTCTGATTTTTATTAAAGAATAAATAAAAATCGAGTCAACGCAAGTCAACGATGGGTTATATTGGATCAATCGAGCAGTTTCTCCCGGGCGACGATATTGGGGAATACTTAGAGCGCATGGAGGAATTTTACAAGTGCAATGATATCGAAGAGACCAAAAAATCATCACTTCTCATTACACTAATTGGGCCAGAAGCGTATAAAACGCTTAAATCAGTAGTGGCACCGTCAACATGTGCGTCCAAGACATACGCCGAAATCGTGTCCGTTTTAAAATCTTTATACGCTCCAAAAAAACTGATTATCGCCGAGCGTTTTAAGTTTTATGGTCGTAAGCAGCATCAGGGCGAATCAGTCACTGAATATATTGTCGGACTTAAACTGTTTGCAAAAGATTGTGCATTCGATGCATTTTTAGACCAAGCGCTTCGGGATAAATTTATTTTTGGCCTTGCGAATTCAAAGTGGCAGGAAAAGCTGTTGGAGGAGGACACTTCAACATTCGAACAAGTGTGCAACAAGGCGTTAAGCTTCGAAGCACTTCATGCTCAATCAACCAGCATGAAGCCATCCACAGCTCACATACACTATGTTTCCAACTCTTACAAAAAGTCATCTTCACGTCCGTCCAGTCAAGAGTCGAAGCCCGTCAGTCAAAGTCATAATCGTCAACAAAGTGCATCAACGCATAAAAAGTCATTTCTGTGTAGCAGGTGTGGTAATCATTTTCATCGCACTCAGTGTCCAGCGCTAAAAGTGACCTGCAATATTTGCAAAAAGAAAGGTCATTTCGCTAAAATGTGCCGCCAGAACAAAAATTCGGTAAATCGAATTGATAGTCAACCAGCAGAGAGTGATGGAATCGTGGGTATCATTCGAGAAACGGGCGATACACAAATCAACAATCTCAGCGATAGTCGGCGTCTTATCGTTCCAGTATCAGTAAACGATCAGGTCATTCGTATGGAAGTCGACACGGGAGCATGCCAATCTATACTAAGTTATGTGGATTATTCTAAATTCTTTAAAAATGTAAAAATTTATCCAAATTCTAATAGTTTGCAGGTGGTGACAGGTGATCAATTGAGGATACTCGGTAACATTCAAGTATACGTGAAAAAACTGGAGACGGAGGTTGGCGCATATCTAGAATTGGCAGTAATTGATTCATCCAACACTTTCACGCCGATTTTAGGACGGTCTTGGTTAGAAGTCTTAGCACCCCAGTGGAAAACTTTTCTGTCTGGTAATTTTTTGTCATATAATTCGGTGAACAAATTATTCTGTAGTGAAAGTGATAGAGTAGTTGGGGAATTGTCAAAAACAGAGATAGTGTCTAAGCTAAAATCCCGCTTGCCGAATGTGTTTTCTGATAATTTAGATACGCCTATTAGTCAGTTTAGTGCAGAAGTCAGTGTTAAAGAGTCTTTCGTGCCAATCTTTCATAAAAGTTATTCATTGCCGATCCATCTGAAAGTTAAAGTGGAGGCTGAATTAAATCGTCTGTGCAGTGTCGGGATTATTTCTCCTATAAAGCATGCGGAAAATGCAAGTCCTATAGTCGTAGTACCAAAGAAAGACGAATCATTACGGATATGCGTGGATTTTAAGAAGACAGTTAATAAGTTCATTAATCTAGAGCATTACCCATTGCCAAGAAGTGATGAACTTTTCGCAAGTTTAGCGAATTGCAACTATTTCTGTATTATAGATCTTACGGGCGCGTATCAGCAAGTCGCAGTTTCGGAAACTTCCAAAAAATATCTTGTTATTAACACTCACAAAGGACTTTTTGTGTACAATCGACTACCGTTCGGTATCGCGAGTGCACCAGCCGCTTTCCAAAGCATTATGGATCGCATTCTTTTGGGAATAGATAAAGTAGCATGTTATCTGGATGATATTATCATTGCTGGTGATTCAAGGTCAAGCTGTGAAGACAGATTGTTAGAAGTTCTTGGTCGGTTACAAAAGTACAATGTCAGAATCAATGTACAAAAATGTGTATTTTTCGCGACTGAAGTAGAGTACTTAGGTCATATTCTCTCGCACAATGAAATTCGGCCTAGTCCTAATAAAATTAAAGCAATTGTAGATGCTCCTTCTCCAAAGGATATTACCCAATTGCAAGCGTATTTGGGGCTTTTAAACTATTATAGTCGGTTCATACCGAGTTTATCGACGGAGTTGAACGACTTGTATGAGTTGTTACGGAAGGACGTTAAATTCGTGTGGACAGTGAAATGTGAAAATGCTTTTCAAAAAAGCAAACAATTGCTTTTGAAAAACTCCGTGCTAGAGCTGTATGATCCGGATAAGACCATCATTATTTCTACGGATGCTTCACCGTATGGTATTGGCGCAATTTTATCGCATCTTAGAGATGGTGTTGAAAAGCCCGTTTTGTTCGCTTCACGAACATTGTCAGCGGCGGAAAAAAATTATTCGCAACTCCATAGGGAGGCTCTTGCGATAATCTTTGCTATGGGTAAATTTCACAAATACATTTATGGAAAAGAAATAGTCATTCACAGTGATCATCAACCCCTGCGGGAAATTTTTAATCCCAATAAATCAACGCCTGCAGTCGCAGCAGCCAGATTACAACGATGGGCTATCATTCTTTCAATGTATAAATATAAAATTATATACAGGAAGAAGTCACAAATGTGTCATGCGGATGCCCTCTCACGTCTTCCATTAGATGACAATGAAATCGTTTCAGAAGACTTAATTATTAATTCTTTCAACCTGTCCACAGAACTTCCTCTAGATATAGAGAGCGTACGAAAGTTTTCTGAAAAACATCCGATAATTTCCAAAGTTATGGCATATGTAGAATCTGGTTGGCCATCCAAGAATACAATAAAAAACCCAGATATTCTCCTTTTTTATAACAAATGCAATTCGCTATCTACAGAGGATGGTTGTTTATTCTATGGCAATCGATTAGTGATTCCCGAAGAACTAGAAAACAAAGTTCTTTCTCTTATTCATTCCGATCACATAGGCGTCAATCGAATGAAATCAATTGCTAGGTCCTACATATATGTTAAAAATTTGGACAAAAAGATAGAGCAACTGGTAGGAAATTGTCTGACTTGTCAACAGACACAAAATCGTCCTAAGTCTATCACAGTCAATTGGCCAAAATGCAGTAATCCTTTTGATAGAATTCATATAGATTTGTTTTATTTTGGGAAGTCTGAATTCCTAATTATAGTCGATGGTTACAGTAAATGGTTAGATATCTATCAACTTAATAGGTCTACAGCCAGTTCAGTTATTAAAAAAATGAAAATATTTATTGCAAATTTTGGGCTACCGGGTCAAGTATGTAGTGATAATGGTCCACCATTTTCATCTTTTGAGTTTGTATCTTTTTGTAAACAAAATGGAGTAGATGTCATCAAATCGCCACCATATCACCCCCAAAGCAACGGGTTAGCTGAAAGATATGTGGCGGAAGCAAAAAAATCTTTTAAAAAATTTCTCATGGACAAAAAGTTTTCGACTTTGGATGTTGAAGAAAAAACAAGTCAGTTTTTATTTACGTATAGAAATGCGCCAACCACATCTACAAACAAGTCTCCTTCTGAATTAATTTTTAAAATTAAACCTAAAATACCAATTGATCTAATAAATCCACTTGCCAATAACAAACAATTTAAGAAATTACCTCAAACAAATGTCAATGTAAATTTAAATTTAGAAAGTAACACGAAAAAGGACTATGTCAAACATTTTAAAGAGGGAGAAAATGTATTATTTGCTATTCATAATTATAACCACATTAAATGGATACCAGCAGTAGTAACTAAAGTAATCAGTCCATGTGTCTATGAAATTTACGTTAATGGTTCTCGCAGGATTGTGCAGTTTTCACAGATTCGTTATTCTAAGCTAGAAGACAAATTCCATCCTTCGATTATGAAAACTTCTCAATCTATGGGGGAACCACGAACGCCAAAAGCTGGGAAGAGAAAGCGTAGAACCTATACAAAAAAAATTTATGTAAAAACACGCGCTTCGACAAGGTTGCGTCATACAAGAAAAAAAACATTGAAGTAATATGATAAAACAATAACTTTTCAGTAAATAACAATTTATTTAGTTTGATTATGATTGAATTAACATTATTATTGTTTGGATTACACTTTAAAAATTATAGATATGTAAAATATATTCTCAGTTTAAAGATAAAGTTAGATTATAAATATTGTACAGGGAATGAAGTCAAAAGAGGGAGAAGTGTTGGGAAGTTCCTAATTTAAATTATACAATTATACCGAACGCAGTCTTGTCTGCCATTGAACCCAATTTTAAAGAAGATTGCAGCCAACTTCTCATCCGTCTTTGACTTCCTTCTCTTCGATCCAACCCACCATCAGAGACTGACGTATCCAAAGCCACGAACTCTGAATAAACTTTAATTCATCTGAAAGTCGCAGTATTTCATTAATAAAGTCTTAACAGCGTATTTTTTAAATCTCACTTTGAAAGTTTTTTCGTATTTTATAGATTTTTAACGATTTTTGCAATTAAAAACAATTTATTATTATATTAATATAAATATTTTTTTCATGATATGGTTTACACTGGACTTCAGAAAACAAGTTCCATAAAAAAACATATGCATTATGTATTTATATTTATATTTTTTGTATTTTTGAATTAATCGATTTTTTAATAATAAAAATTAATTAAAACAATTTTTAATTTTTTTTTTATTCGTGCTTGAAATTAATTATCTCTTCTATCGGAAAAGTGTGTAAAAGCTTACAATTATGTTAAAATTATCACTTTTAATGACTTTAGAAATAGCCCAGTTGCCATTTTCCAAAGAACTAGTTCAGTAGAAATGCCAATTGCGTAAAAAAAGGCAAAAAAAGGCAAGCCAATACTAGTTAAAATTAAAGTAGACACTTGTATCTTTCAGAAAATATCAACCACCCAAAACGTTTTGTGACGTTTTTTTTATCTCAATTTAAAGTTTGTTTTTCATATTTTAATGATTTTTTTACATTAATTTTTCAATTAAAATATTTTCAGAAAAAAAAAAATTTATTTGTTTTAGTGGAACATACTTATTCTAAAAAGTATCATTATGGTTGCCAAAAACTTGCGAAAAGATCGGAAATCGAAGTTAAAGTACAACCTATTTTTTTGAATTTTTCAACTTTAGTCCATAAAATTACTAAAAAAAACGAAACAATAAATTTTTTTTACATATTCGGATACTCCAACATGTTCTCTTTGATATTGACTAACTTTGACTAGGCAAAAATAAAAAAAAAATTCTATTTTTCCCTATGGAACGACGCACTGTGCAAGGTGCCAAATCGGAATTTTAGTTTACTTCGACAAAAAAACCGATAGCAGGATAAAGGTATTTTTTTACTTGTTTTATTAATGGCGTTTTTGTTCAAACAAACTATCTTATTAATCTTTTCATTGTGAGACATGCTGTGTTTATTCAAATTTTATTTTAATAAATGTTGCATAATAAATTCCCATTCCTTAACGTGTTGCTGCGTTATTCATGCCTCGGCTTCAATTTCTTTAATAATTCCGTTAAATGTGTTGACAACTATATGCTGATGGTAATGCCGTCAGACGACGAAGAAGGATTTCAGGATAATACAAAGTTCATTCAAGTGATATGTAGCTGCTCTCCTACTTAGCATTTACATCAGACATTATTGCTATTCTAATGGACGGGCTGGAAAAGATATTTGTTTCTTATGCTAAAGATATCGTGCAGTTAAGAAACACTTTATACACATATCATAAGGTCCTATGTCTATGCATATGTATGTGTATCGTATAGAGCAGGGATATACATAGGTCTAAGTATATCGTTTTTGCTCTTTAGGATTCTGAAGAACTCATTAAAGATGTCGTTTTGATAGAAGGGAAGGGTGCTTGCATTTTTTTTCATTCTCACGATTTATATGAAATATGTGAATGTGTTAGTTTTTAGTGGTTTTTAGAGTTTAGTGGCAAAACCTATACAAATTGATGTTTTTTATCAGTTGGTAAGAGAAACGCAAAGCCATACATACGTACTATACAAATCTCTGCTCTCTTCTTCTTCCCAAAAACAGAGCTTGATCCACACCGAACCAACCCTTAACCCTATATTTATGTTACTACACGGCAGGGATACGTTGTGTGCGACCACAATATATTTCCTATACGAGGATCCGATAGGCTGAATTCAAATTGTAAGACGAAACCGGACGGGTAAACTTGCAAGACAAGAACCATCGTTCTTACAATCTGAAATGCATAATGCTTGTCTGCTGGCCACTACAAAAGCTCTCGCCGTCCGTCTTGGCTTAATTCAAATTGTAAGAAAACGACCGGACGGGTAAACTTGGACGACAAGAACCATCGTATGATCATTTCACACTATCCGATCAAAACACGGACCGGCGAACAATAATCACACAACAAGTATGTATAAATGTTGCCATGCACGCTCCAAAGTTAGTGTACAATGAAGTGACGAGTCGACAAGATTAAAATGCAAGTAAAACACGCGCTAATTGTCTTTGCAGAACGCAAAATCGTGACACGATTGTTTTTCTTTCGTAAGATCTTTCGTATGATTGATAAGACGATTGCACCTACCAATAGTTCAGGCGTTCTGCAAAGACAATTAGCGCGTGTTTTGCTTGCATTTTAATCTTGTCGACTCGTCACTTCATTGTACACTAACTTTGGAGCGTGCATGGCAACATTTATACATACTTGCTGTGTGATTATTGTTCGCCGGTCCGTGTTTTGATCGGATAGTGTGAAATGATCATACGATGGTTCTTGTCGTCCAAGTTTACCCGTCCGGTCGTTTTCTTACAATTTGAATTCAGCCATTAGTACAAACAAACGGACGGCGAGAGCTTTTGTAGTGGCCAGCAGACAAGCATTATGCATTTCAGATTGTAAGAACGATGGTTCTTGTCTTGCAAGTTTACCCGTCCGGTTTCGTCTTACAATTTGAATTCACCCATAGGCTCATGGCGCCATGGCGCTGCCTGTAATTAGCCAGTCCTACTGGACCACAAGGGATACCTTCCATTTCAGTGATACAAACGCAAACAAACGTACATGGAAATGCCTCACCATTGTTATCGAATACCTACAGCCGTATATGTCCATTATATGCTCGATTAAATGCGCTTGAAACTGTTTAACGTAACCATTAGGAAGTCCTGAAATTTAAATTGCCCAGGCCTCCAAACTTTAAATGCGACAATTAGACCGATGAAAACTGAATCTTCGCCGATATCTTATTCAACAGAAATAGTTGAATTTAATTATTGTTCTCCAAAGAAAACTTCCCTGACCTTGAAAACTTTAATTGTTGTTTTAGTTTCAAATGCGACGAGCGACGACAACGAACGATGCTAGTAGTACGTACATGTGTCTAGACGCGGATTTTCCTATTAAAGGGAAATCTTAACGACTAAGTTTTGAGCTGTTTTGAGTAAATCTGTTTTCTAAAATGGTGTATACTTTATTTATTACTGAGATGGGGTTGAAGTTGAAATTTCCCTGAGCTTTATTATAAAATTAGATAAAAGACACTGAAAGGAATATTCTTGGTTGAAAAGGCGTTTCTTTGATGTCTTTAGATGGGAATGGTATTGTTATACACATCTTTGCGTTTGACGTATATTAGAAATATTTTCTTTCAGGTTTTGTGGTTCAAGGCGTCGGTTGAACTATACAAGAACACTTATATAGTCATTTAGGCAACATCCTTTCGCATATAGCTTTTCTTGACATCAAACAGATAAGGAACTTTTCACGTTTTTCAGAATGTCTATACGGTCTTAATGGAAGTTTTTACCACGCTTTCTAAGAAGTTAATCGCTTTTTTGGTTATGATAAGATCATTTTTGTTTTGAGTAAAAAGTCAAGTCTTTTACGAGGCTAAGGACAAAGGATTTCCGTTGGTTGTTTTGACACGTCATTTGATCTTTTCAATGTTCCGCAAATTCCAAAAATAAATTAAAATTGAAAATTTTCCCAAAATGAACTCCGAAACATCTGGCTCTAAGCAATAGCTTTATATTTTATTTTCTATAGACTTTTGAAATTAAAAATAGAATTTGCTCAAACCACTTATAAAGAAATAGTTTTCTCCTGTCATTGGTAACTGTGGTTATGGTTTGGAAAAGTTACCCTGCGTGTCCCATTTGGTGAAGGAGACCTTTAGAACCTCTCAAAGTATATTTCGGGGCATTGCTTTTTACATTCCACTCCAATGCCTATGCTCGGACTTCATGCCTAAGTGATGGTAACTGCTCGACGCGACACGGTTGATTGACTGAGTTGTATCAGACCAGAGTTTTGACGTCCTGTTACTATGATGTGGCAGCGGTCACTACCACTACAATTAAATGCACCTGGGTGCATACTCGACGCTGTCGTTAATCCTCTACAGCAGGAATTCCAAAACTCCTTATAAAACAGGGGCAGAGTAAGTAAGAGGGAATTCACACTATGGACAGGATTAACTAAAACCACTAGATTAATCGAGTCGAAACCCGCTTACTAGATTAAATCGTATGTCATTAAATTCAAAATGTGTTGTGGAATGTACTGGCATTATTCAAATTGCAGTACAATAGGGTACAACTGTCAACTAAATCTAGGATTTAGTAAATCTTGTCGATAGTCTGAATCGCCCCTAAGGCAACATATTCCTGGAGCTAGATGGCAACGTTGAAGTCAAGTTTCACATATTTTTTTTTTATCAACCATAAATTTTGAGAACCATTTCAGAACCTACACCGCAGGTCGAGCAACGCGAAACCATGGAGCGGTATAAAGAACGAGGCAAGGAAGAAGAAGAAATTTTGAGAAACATTTAATATACTGGTACTAAAGCTATGCGCTGAAAAAATTATGCATTAAACTTTTCTGCAGTTGTATCATTCAAGTCAAGGATGGAGATCGTACGTCACTCAGACAACGTCGATCAGACAACCGATAGGACACATACTTTGAAATTAAATCTGGAGGAGTCTATCAAAAGCGGCCATTTTGGGCGACCTAGAAACACATAAAGTCTGTTGAAGTAGAAGGGAATACTAAATGATATTTGAAATTTCCAGAAAGGGAAAATTGCAAAATTGTTTTAGGCTTCATGCGCACGACGCGAAAACGGCTCCACACATCAAAATGCATTGCTTATATGGGAAGCTCTCGACGAGCGAGAGCCGTGCTGCTGTCAAAACTAGGGATGTCAAAAACCGGACGGTTAGTCCGAAAACCGGTCTTTTCAAAACGGTTAACCAGGTTATCTTCGGTTTTTTCCTTCTCCGGTTATAACCCGGACGGTTGTTTGTTCATCGGGTTAAAACCGGAAAAAAATTCTTTCAAATTCATACAATTTTTCATATTTTCTTGATTTTTCAGTCGGCAATTCTATTACTTGTCCCTATAAAAATTTGCGTTTTCAAATTTCAGCCCTTAAACATATTTTCGAACACTCTCCATATGACTATAGGGGGCGCCAGAGAAACTTACTTATTTGAAGGGTCAATAAAAACAAAAGTAGATACTTCATAGTTATTGTTTTAATTCTTTCTATTTAAGAATACATTATTCCAAGTTTTTTTTATATGCAATCATGAAAATTACATCGGTTAAATTGCCACCACTGATTAAGTCGATTATTGAAGTTCGTCTCTACTCTTTGCAGCATATCAATCGGTATGTTAGCAATGGCGTCGCGAATGAAAGGGTCTTAGCTAAGGTCCGTGGTCGATCGACATAAGCCATTTCAGAGAGATGAGGTGGTTGTTGGTGTTGGTCGCAACAAATTTATTCAGCCTAGTGCAGTGTTTGCTATGGCTCCATCTGTGACTGAAAGCACACGTCCCTAACGTTCGTTTAAAAAAAATCCGCGATCATGTCCCTAGTGAGCGACCGTTAGAAAAGAAGCTCTCGACGGCGAAGTCCCGCTGCTCTCTACACCAGAGAATGATGGCGACTGACTAGAATGGGAAACAAACTTGCGAACCTCCCCCTCCAGATGCGCCTCCTCTCTCGCATCTACCCGCCCAACTCACCGCTCAGAAGTTTTTTTTTTCAAATAAGTAAGTTTCTCTGGCGCACCCTGTGCATGCATTTTGATTTGATTTTGCAACACCACCATTACGAGCGTGTTTTTACTGCAATGAAAAGACTCGGTTAACCGAAAACCAGTACTTTGAGCCCGGTTAAAACCGGAAGGTCTAACCGGCTTTGCAAGAAACCGAGAAAAACCGGGTTATGGCCCGGTTTTTGACATCTCTAGTCAAAAGACTCTCGCGAGACGTGTCAAAATTTCGATGATCGTGAAATCGAATTCGCTTGGTGGTACTCACTTCACATGAAAGTCTCCACATCCGTTTTTGACATTTCGCCAGCGAAAATAATGCGGTTGCACTTTATTTCACAATGAAAAGATGTCATCGACAATCAATCAGAACGCGAGTGAACATTTATCTTACATTGAGTGAATAAAAAGCATGTCTCCACGGCACCGTTTTCACGGGAGACATATATGCAAGTTTTTCGCTCGGTGAACTCAGTACATACCTATATAAGCTAATCTGCACTCGCGAACTGATTGATTGCCGATGATACCTTTTCCTGTGAAATAAAGTGCAACTGCATTGTTTTCGCCTGCGAAATATCAAAAACAGATGTGGAGACATTCGTGTGAAGTGAGTACCACCAAGTGAATTCGATTTCACAAACATCAAAATTTTGAAAGTATTTGCATGAATTTCACATGAACCGACGATGTTAGTACCTGCTCTTACTCGTAAATCTACCGTTTCATAGTTCTTACGTAATGCTGGAAACAGATTAGACGCGTTGAGTGCTGCCGAAGAAAGCAGCACAATGCATTTTAAATGGCGGGCATGTTTTTTTGCTGTTGAATAGCAGCAGCAAACTTTTCAGCCATTTAAAATGCATTGTGCTGCTTTCTTCGGCAGCAATCAACGCCTCTAATCAATTTCAAGCTTGGCAGTCACTTTTGTGAAATAAGTCAGCCGCTTACACCAGATTAAGGTAGCAACGGAGGTCATAAGAAAATCCTTGATATTGTTCGTGATAATGTCAGGGAGACTCATATGCCGTTGGATGGTATGAGAAGATGTAGGGTAGTCTTAGTAGACCTCACATCACTCTTATAGACGATGGTAAGATACACGAGGAGTATCCACGTGATGTTGCTATTTTTACTGATGGGTTTCTCATGGACGGAAGAGCGGGGGCTGGAATATACTCCGAGGAGCTAAACCTTGCATGCTCACTTCGTCTAGGAGAGTATGTATCGGTATATCAGGCGGAGGTGCTTGGATTGCTGCACGCGCTGGATCATATTCTGGAAGGCAGGATACTGGGGAAGAAAATTCTGATAGCACTCGACAACCAATCGGTGATCAAGCGCATGCAGCAATCCAGCATCAATTCAAAATTGGTACTGGAGTGTGTCCAGAAGCTCAATGAGTGGGCTTCAATCAACGAAGTTACGCTAATGTTGGTTAAAGGACACGTAGGTACATTGGGGAACGAAACTGCCGATACCTTAGCAAAAGAGGGGTCAGCAGTTTCAAGGACTGGAAACCAAAATTGCTTTGGGAAACGGCATGATTGAAGGATACATCCATCGGCAACGATGGCGAAAGCTATCCACTTATAGACAGGCTCGTAACGCAATCACCAGTCCACTAGGGAGGAAAGCCAAACAAGTACTCAGTTACACACGGAGTAGCCTAAGTTGGATCACTGCCTTAGTAACAGGGCATGGTAATTTTAGAGCTCATCTATCTAAGATGAAAATCGTGGAGGATGATGTATGCAGACTAGGCGGTTTGATAAGTCAGTGACTTTTTGAATTTCCCGCGCAGTTACTCCAAATGCAACAGTGCTGCCGTCAACTGTAATCTATCAGTGGTCAACGTTGTAATTTTGAGCAAGCTACGTCGTGCAGTTGGTGTTTGATAACCGTTCAAAGCAGACAACCTCGTGAATTTTTACGAAAATGGAAAAAAGTGAATTTCATGTGCTGATTAAGCATTACTTTTTACGTAAAAAATCCATCACTGAAACTAAGGAAAGACTTGATAAATACTACGGGAACTCGGCACCATCAATTTCAATGGTTAAGAAGTGGCAAGTGGTTTACAGAGTTCCGTTGTGGTCGTACCAGCACTAGTGACGCCGAACGTTCAGGTCGCCCAAAAGAAGTCATCACGTCGGAAATCGTCGATAAAATCCATGAAATGATATTGGATGATCGGAGAATGAAAGTGCGTGAGTTGGCTAATGCTGTAGGTATCTCAACTGAACGGGTGCATCATATTTTACACGAATATTTGGACATGAAAAACTCTCCGCGAGATGGGTGCCGCGATTGCTCACACAAGCGCAATCGTGTGACAATTTCAAAAGAGTGCTTAGCGATGTTCAGCCGTAATCCGGACGAATTTTTGCGCCGTTTTGTTACTGTGGACGAAATATGGATCCATCACAGGACGCCAGAGACCAAGGAACAATCGAAACAGTGGGTTGCTCGGGGTGAACGTGGACCAATGAAGGCCTAACAGAGGCTGTCAGCCAACAAGGTCATGGCCACAGTTTTTTGGGATGCACGCGGTGTCATTCACATCGATTACCTCGAGAAAGGTAAAACGATCACCGGCGAATATTACTCAAAACTTTTGAACAGATTCGACGTTGATTTGAAGCAAAAACGGCCGCATTTGGCGAAGAAGAAAGTGCTGTTTCATCAAGACAATGCACCTGTACACCTGTCTAGTCACGATGGCCAAAATCCACGAATTGAGATACAAACTGCTACCCCATCCAGCATATTCTCCAGATTTAGCCCCCTGCGACTATTTAATGTTTCCGAACCTGAAGAAATGGCTGGGCGGTAAGAGATTTGAGTCGAATGAAGAAGTCATTACGGAAACAAACGCGTATTTTGAGAGCCTTGAGAAAACCTATTATTTGGAGGGAATGAAAAAATTAGAAAAACGCTGGACTAAATGTATCGAGCTAAAAGGTGATTATGTAGAAAAATAAAATGTATATTTGCCGAAAAAAATTTGTTTTATTCAAAAAGTCACTGACTTATCAAACCGCCCTGTCTGGAAGTGGCTGAGACGGCAGCACACATTGTATGTGAATGCCCAGCACTAGGTAGTAGGAGGCTAAGGATACTAGGTAAATCCACAATAAGTGTGGAATCCTTGAGGGAACTTAGCTTCAAAGATATGTTATGCATCACACCGGACTCAGTGATGTGATGAAGGAAGAAGTCGATAATCATCAGTCGACTTCTGGAAATCACTAAGGACTGTAAGGGGACGAAATTGGACCCAAATAGTAGTGGTCTGCTTCGGTAAATCCCCAAATCACTATACATATCAGATTAAAAAATAATGTATTTTGTGCACTAATTAAAGACTTCTGAAAAATAAATTGTGTAACCACTTCGAGCAAGTGTTTGACCATGTTCCAGTGAAATTCGTTCGCCGATTGGTTATCGTAAAAGAAGCATGGATCAACCACATCGCAGCAGACATAAAACAGCTGTCGAAACAGTGTCGGTTCAAGGTAAATCGGCTCAGAGACAAAAAAATACGATTCCATGGGCCGGAAGCTTCTTGGTGCAATTTTTAGGAATCGTATATCCTTATAGATGTTTTTTACAGGGAAATGCTGTAGTAATTTATTGTTCAGTTCGATGCCGCATTTACGGAAACCTCGGACTCGTTTATAGCGCAGAAAAATGCTACCCCATAACGACTACGCCTCGGCTTATTCATCCCTCTTCATCTCGGTCTTATTGGTATAATTGTCACACCGCATATTCGTAATTTGATAACCTGGTTCCGCCTGATTGTTTTTGCTCCCAAACATGAAGTCTTCAATCGGCGAAAGCAGTTTACCTTAAATGTTGAGGTCAACGTCTAAAAGCCGAAACCTCACCATCTCTGCGTCCAAATCTTCTGCGACTTATCTAACCACTTGGTGGGAGGACATCAGATGGGAGATGGATATACGTATTGGCAACAATTCTGTTCCTACTGTTAAAAACCCCAAAATTCTCGGGCTTCACCTAGAGAACATGATGACGTCTGCGAATCATGCAGCTTCAGTATGTGAAAAAATGCGCAGTAGGAACAACATCCTAAAAGCTCTAGCTGGTAGCACCTGGGGCAAAGATAAAGAAACCATGCTAGCTACTTATAAAGCGGTGGGTCGAGCGGCCGCTGATTATGCAGCCCCAGTTTGGACACATAGTCTATGTGACACAAACTGGTCCAAAGTTCAGGTCTGCCAAAATGCCGCTCTACGCATCGCGACAGGTTGCCTTCTGATGTCTGCCCAGGATCACTTACATCAGGAGCCAAAATTGATGCCAATACGTGATCACAATCTCCTACTCTCTAAACAGTATCTTGTTGGTTGCTACCGTGAGGATCATCCCAATAATCATCTCATGGACCGAATTCCTCCACCACGACATGTCAGGCGTGGTTTACGAGACCTTGAGAGAGAGGTTCAGGGATACAAACGGGACCCTTACGATGAAGTTACATACCGAGCTGCCATTGCAGCGATCCACACTGAAGAAGTGAATCGGTCTATCGCGAGTTTAGGTGCGAATAGAGTCCTCTCAGAGCGCCCACCACCAATTTCGCCTGAGGAGATTAGGCTCCCGAGAGCCACCAGAGTAACACTAGCTCAACTTCGGTCGGGCTTTTGTTCACGCCTTAATTCGTACCTTTCTCGCATAAACCCGGACATCCAAAACATCTGTCCAAACTGCAATGGCACTCCTCATGATGTGGGCCATTTGTTTCAATGCCCCGCTGCGCCCACTGATCTTACCCCTATATCACTGTGGGAAAACCCTATCGCAGCAGCCATGTTTTTGTCCTTAGACCTCACGGACACAAACATTGATGAACCATAAATCGTACCCACATAGATGCACAGAGGTTACACACCTTTCTGCACCGCTACAAGAAGAAGAAGAAGGTCAACGTCTATTGTTTAGCAGTGTTTCCAAAATCCTATAATTCCGAAATCATGAAAGACCTGGAGTAGGTACTATTGGACAAAGTGTATCTTATCAAAGAGCCCTCGTAAAGATCACAGTTGTACGCAAATATGTCCTTTTAGAGGGGTGTCGTGAAAAAGCTATAGTTTTAAAGGGGGTCTCAATACGGATAAGCTTGGAAACTCCTGCTCTACAGGATTATTTAATGGCATTAATCCTCTAGAGCAGTGATTCTCAAACTGTGGGGCACGTCCCTGTGGGGAGGAGTTACGATTTGGATTTATGGTCATACTAGCTAAGAGCCCCTGGCCACAAGACCGCTGAAAACATTTTAGGCCGAATCACTTGATATTGACGTCTAGGCTCGTGCTGAAATACTTTTCTTTTGTTTTCTTTTTATTTAGATTTTGGTAGCTCCAGTAATAGCACTTCTTTACTTATCGATCAATCGCTGAGCAAAAAATTAAGGAATTGTGTATACTCTATATAATCTTTACAAATATTCTACTTTCCACAAAAAATAAAAGAACATAAGATCAAAACACCGCCATCTTGATAGACAGGCCAGATTATCAGCTGATAAAATGAGCTACGGATGCGGAACCGCATTTACAACAATAGCAATAGCAACACCCAGAAGCGCTAAGGTACCAAATTTTCGAAATCGAATTTCGACAGTCCGGCCTGTCTATCAAGATGGCGGTGATCAAATCGAACTTGTTCGTTATTATTTTCGATACAATCATCCAGCGTCAATACAAACAATTGTGCTTTTCCATGCAGGACTAAGATATGATTGACAAATTTTCTGGGCATTGGACTTGCTCATAATTTATATTACAAGAAATAATCCAGACTTCTGTCCAAGATCAGTGTGTGATTGCTCAAATTTATGTCTTCGTATTTTGACAGCTTTCAGAAGTTATAAAAAAAATAAAGCAATTAACCGAAGAAAGCAAATACAATTAAAGTTCACAACCTAGCACGTAGCGAACTAAATTTTAATATCGGAAATTCGAAAATGTCCACACTTATTTTCGGTTTTTGGCTATAAAATTGGCCCGGGTGGCGCCACTGTCAGCAAACTTCGCAAAGAGGTGCGCGGACTTGAAAAGATTGGGAGCCACTGCTCTAGAGGCTAGGTAGACTAACCCATTCAGGCGATGAAAAGTACATGATGGAACCGAACCAATAACAAATTTTCAAAGTGCTTTTCGGCGAGCGCAACCAGTTTTTAGCCTGCAATGATCTGGCAATTGTTTAGTTTCTTTTGTTGCTATACCCACTCCATTTTTCTGCTTTTTGCTTTTTGCTTGCTACTGGATCCAGCTTGCTTTTGTTATTGTCGATTTGACATCAAAACAATAACCGGTTTTGTGAGCCCATGGGTCTAGTACACTCAAGTCTATCCTGGGCTTCCTTTCTTTTTGGAAAAAAACTCTCTTTCTGATATTTATCTGATCTGGTGTTTCGTTCCAGTTTTCACCACAATGATGAAAGAAGACGTGCACGGTTGTTAAAACTAAACATGTAAGCGGAAGGTATTGTATGATCAAATCAAGACAAGCCCCAATATTATCAAGTTTGCCTACGTCTTAGTCGCTTGTGATTTTGTCGATTTTGAGCTCAAGATTTTCGCCAAATGTCCGCCCCGTGGATTTAATTACCCGCGTCGTATCGCTTAAATCCAGCAGTCGGGTACAGATGGCCGTATAGCCGTAGAAGATACTTCGAGTGTAGTCTTTGGTGATAAATAGTAAAAAGGGTGACACATAAAAAATAAGGTAATATGCAGTAATGCGCTATACACAGACCCATTACCGTGTTGTGTTCGTCTTCCTCCGCATGCGTCATTTCCATGGATATGTGAAGGACGCGGCACGGCGCGGCGCTCTGGCACTAAGCTGCAGCAAGCACGTGCTGCACATCTAGCAGGGAATTTGACTTCCGTATTGTATCTTTGAGTGGCCTGTACGGCATAATAAGACTCGTTTCCCTTCGTCACTGGCGCAGCACTAAGCTTAATCGGGATCGTATCGTACAAATCAAAAAAACCATTGTAAGGACCGGTTTCTCCTACATTTTATCTAGTGGCTAGTCTTATCGTTGGCCATAGACAGTGTGATTAATTGAGCAATCAAAGCTAATTTCTGTGGAAAAGCATATTTTCTGTGGAGAAAGCTAATTTTCTCTAGCGAATTTTGTAGTAGAACTTAAAAATGAGCTTTCTCCACAGAAATGAAATTTTGATTTATCAATTCATCGCACTGTCTATGGCCTTAAGGTCGCCATAGACTCAGCGATTAATTTTTAGGTTCCACTAATGAATTCGCAAGAGAAAATGTGCTTTCTCCACAGAAAATGTGCTTTCTCCCAGAAATGAGCTTCAATTGTCCAATCGATTGGATACGAACTCTTAGAAAAAAAATTTTAAATACAAAAACAAAAGTACCTACGATGTGTTTTTTTATTGTTTTAAATTTCAAATGCTTCGAATGAAACCTACACAAACCAGTGGCGTACACTGAAAAAAATGGTTTAGACTTTTTATCTAAAGTGAAGTAGTTGACTTAAATTTAGATAGTTTTACCAAAGAAATAGCTGATTTATCTAATCTTCGTAGCTGAAAATACTATTAAATTCGTTCATTTAACCACGCAAGATTAGAAGATAAAGTTTAGTCAATTCTTCCACAAAAGTTGTTGATTGTACTATTCAAATATAAAATTTAACTACAAACAATCGTTCTTTTTTCTTCAACACAATTTAGCTATCCAACATTTAACAATTTATAGATAATGAATAGCTGTCTTTACAAATGAATTAATTGAATTTGCAAATATAGTAGATGTTTCAACTAATGATGAATAGAAATATTATCCATATCTTCGTAACTGTTTCAACTACATAGAATCATAAGCTGAAAATCAACGCGAACTTTAGATGAATTCGACTATTTCTTTAGATAACCATTCTATTTTTTTTTCTCTGTGTAACGTTTCTAAAATATCTTGTTTTCGAAAACGAAATGGGGGCCCCCACACATTATAATCAACTTAGCCAACATTGTTGGTCCGATGTATAATTTACCATTTACAGTCGCAACACAAATACTTTGATCCTGTTAAAGCTTAATTCCGAAAAACAAATGTTTTAGACAACCTTTGAAGCTAAACTTATTAATCAATTATTATTATTTTTATTGCAGCGATTCGTATCCTCTTTTTTGGTAGGAACAGTGGCGTAGATAGCTTTTCGGAGATGGAGAGAATCTTTGACCAGATTTTTTCTTAACAAGACAAATGCAAATTAAATGAGTATGGGGTGGATCGGAAATAACCTGAATGTCTATAGTTTTTGTACAAACATTGGGGTGGACATTTTTTCACAAAAATTTAGGCCCGCAATACATTGTGCAAACGCAAATGTTGTACAAAAATATAAATTCTAGGAAATTTTTGAGCGGCCTGAGTCTGCTAGTTTAATTTATTAATCGATCGTACTGGATTTTTGTAAAAATTTTGATGCAAAAATTCGAAGCTGATTTTTTGTATAAAATGCGAGTGCATTCAAATTTGTACGCTGCTCCTGGATCCATATTTCATTCAAATTAAATATCGCTATTAGACTCCTCCTTAATTATATTAAGTATTCATCATCATGCAAATTACACAGTAGAAATTTTGCTACTCGCATTGCTTTCGCCACATACAAGAGTTACCAACCATTTTACCATTGAAAATTTGAGAAATATTTTTTTTTTCGTTTTATAATTGAGTGCTGAAATTAAACCAACAGTTTTTTGTTAAACAGGTACACGATCTCACGATACCAAAGTACAAGATGTTTGGGTATATTACGCTTTCAGGTCCCCAAGGGAAATTTTTGATGTTTCCGATATTTTCCGCCATAAAGCGGACACATAGCTTTATGGCGGACGGTGTCGCTAGTGTCGATAAGAAGAACAAGAAAAATTTCCCTTGGGGACCTAAAAGCGTAATATACCGATGTTTGATCTGAGACGGAGTAAATGATTCTTTTGATTCTCCCCTTATCTACGCCACTGGATATGAGAGTACCGTTAATCTACCAACAACAATTATATCATTTTCAGAAAGTAATTTTTTTACGATAGGTATCACCAGTAGCTGCATGGTTAGAAATTTTGGTGTAAACCGGGAATCAATTTCAAAAAATAAAACAGTGTAACTACCTACTATGTATTCGAAAATGGAAATAAATTATTACCCTTGCGGGGCGCAATATGTGTGGTCTTACCGCTCGACGGACCACTCCTTGGTACAGGAGAATTGAATTCACAAAAACGCACTTTTTTGTTAAAACTCTATTTGAAGATATGAAGTACCATTTACAAGCTAAATACAATGCAAGAATTCAAATTCGTGAGTCTAGATCAAGGTCAGTAAAACAAAGCAAAAGGTCTAACTATAGGTATCAAAGGTAATCAAATTTCATCTTATCGCAACGGCTTCTTACTTGTGCTCGCGTACCGTAATGCACAGTATTGTGTACAAAGCCAAATTCAAGCTCAAGGTTAACTTATTTCGCTTATGTAGGTACTGAGCATTGGAATTGCAACAACGCATCTGAGTGCATTCATTGTAACATGTTGCGGGTTGGTATATACAACTGTACATAGATGCCATCAGCTGATCTTGCTGTCACTTGTGTTGTGTTGTTCCATGTTTGTTAACGTTTGGTGATGGTAAGTTTTACATTATGTTGATACATTTAACATTATTTCTTCCGTAATTTCAGGCAGCTTCCAAGAGATAGAGCGGGGTGGAAGGACGCAGTACGGGAGATGCAGAAGGATCGCGGATGGTAATCAGGATACTGAAGACAAGCAGTCAATGATAAGGTAAGTGACGTGTTTTCGTCGTTGCGAAATCATAACCGATTCGTTTCCTTTTTCAGTTGCACCTCGTTGCCGTTGGCTCCAACACCCCTTATAAATTAAAATTTTAGTTTATTCGAAAATAATATTTAATACGGATATATCCGCTACAGAGTGAAATTATTTAAATACCCTTTTCATGGTATACATTTTACTACCAAGAAAATACATTTCGAAGAACAATAAATTTTAGAAATACTTTACACTTTTCTGTGGTAGAACAACTATCACTATTATAACGTAAAAAGGTAAAATCTATCCTACTCTATTGTAAAATAGACGCAAGAAACCCTTTCAACTTAGAAATATATTATTTGTACGAGTAGTCTGTCTGGTGCAGTGGGTAGCGCGTTTGGCTACCAATCACAGGATTGTGTACTCGAAGCCTACTGCACCCATGTTACGATTTCTATAAAGCTGTTTATCAATTTAACTCTAATGAAGAGTAGACATTTTATCAAAAATACTTACACTTTTGATATACAGGAGAGACTCGCTAGTTTGAACTTTCTATAATTTGAACGTCCAATAATTTGAACGCTCATCTAGCAACATTACGTCTCTTATAATTTAAACTTTTCAACGAAATAACTCTATAATTTGAACAAGTTCTTATTTGTGTTTTTCCAGCATATAATTTGAGGAATCACTTGATTAGCAATAAATTATAACTATCCGAACAGATAATGATTCTGTAATGATATGAATGACATCTCGTTTAAACATACGAAACGGTTTACACGTTACTACATTTGCGCTGTTTAGTGGTGTCTTACATTTTTTATTCAAATTTTTAATAGCCGGTAGTGTTTATGTGTTAAAATGAATATTCATAGAAAGTGTCACAAATTTCTAACATTTAATTTCTAACATGGATTTCAAACAAACAAATAAATAAATTTTGCATAACTTTTTTCGAAAATGTGTAAAACCATTTAAGTAAATGTGAATTATTTATTAATTTTTGTTTCAATTGGAATCCTATTTTGTTTAATATGAATACTATACTAATAAATAAATACATGAAAACAAATTATGTATGCAAGTTCTTTCAATAACAAAGCTCCCCCACACATTTGAAACCCTCGATCATTTGAACTCACTTCAAACTATCGAGTCCCTCCTGTAGTTCAATTACACTTTTTACCATGTCAGTGAATATAGTTTTGATAAAAATGTTAGATGGAAATGTATATTGTTTTATAAAAATTACACGAAAACTTTCAGCCATATGTAAAACCACCCAATAACTGTTTTTAAGAAAAATAAGTAAGTCGTAAACCCCAGAGCTATTTTATTATTCGCAGCTGTATGTATTTTTCAATAGTCTGGCTGGTCTAGCGGTTAGTGCGCACACCATCGGTGCACAGGGTCATGAATTCGAATCTCACCGTGAGCCATTGTGTTTTTGGAACTCACGAGCTTGTGACGGGCTATGATCTCACTCAGATGTTAAACGAGTACCCATTTAAGGGGGTGAATAACACTGCTGAGCGTGATGCTGATCTCATTACCTAAAACAAAAAGCAGATAAGATCTGCGACCTTAGTCCAATGTTGGATTGTCGCGCCTCTTATTTTTTTTTATGTATTTTTCAAGCTTTTGGTCATCGGCTCATTTACCGATCAGCATGTCAGTGTGTACCAAGATATTGTGAATCGCGTTTTAAAATTGCTAGGGGTTCACATTATCAAAATCCACCTCTTCAACTACTAAAATTGATGGAAACATTCGGCGGTCTAGTATTTTTTACGCTGAGGGTTTAACTTTCAAACTATTTCAACATTTCCATTGCATTGTTTTCAATATTTGCCACGAGGCAGAAATTCCGAATCTAATCAGAGCGGACCAATTTAACAGGCAATAGCAGCTTTAGGGGGTGCAGAGCTGTGCAATAACCCAGGACCTCGCACTTGCCGAGGCCTCTCACCTTACCGAAGTCTGAAATATTACTCGCCCCAAAATTTGCTACTCTTCGTAACTACGCTGGGGCGCTGGGGGCCACTGATGGTTGGGGCCGGTGTTCCACCGAACACATGGAACACCGTACGTTACGCCACTGACACAAACTGACAACTTTATCAGCATTATGTGGATTATAATGTTATCAGTGTAGCTAAACAATAGAACGATGCGAATCCTATTGATCCTAAATTTAACTTTACTCTATTTTGTCTGTAATTGAAGATAATGGGATCGTAAAATCGCTACTAATAAAATTTGCGCTCACATCGATAAGTTCTGTATAAGCAACTCGCCAAGCGGAACTGTACAAGAAAAGGAATACCGAAAATATCCATTGAGAAGAGTTTCTATTTTCGCCATTATCTTTGCCATGAAATACATACATCTCCGCAAACATAAATCATTGTTAGACCAACAACTAAGCTTTTTGCACAAAAATAACGTGCAAACACAAGCAAGAGTTCGTTCAACCCTTCCCTGAAACTAACATACACTTCTATACGTGCAAAACCACCCGAAAAACATCTGCCACGTAAGCAATAAAAATTACATACCTGGTGGTAGGCTCTCTGCGGCTTAGAATAAAAGACAATACGATGCCATTAGGCTTATACGGCAGAGAGTTGTTTTATATCCCGAAACACTCAGTCTCAGTGAAACAGATATCCTTTATTTTATAGTCTTCTGAAAGCAGCGCGTTCTTCTCCGCCCCCATACAGCCGCAACATACAAAGTAAAAACAGCACGCTATTGTCCCATTTATGATTCGAAACGACCAGACATTGCATCACAACCAATAATTGTAACTGACGGGAATTTGATGTATAGGTATTGTCGGTATTGTCTCATGACATATCGTAAAACACATTTCAGGATTTAGATAAAACGTACAAATCATCACAAATGGCAAAGGAGATATAAAAACGGGAACTCATGGCGGTTGCCATTCTATACCGATTTGATTTTGATGGGAATACAAATAAGAAACCTTAAGACGGGTGGACCTGAATGCAAAATGTCAAGTAAAAAAAACCTCGAATGCAGCTTTAATTCAAAAGGACTCTTTATTTCATTTTAATGGGCCTGTCTACATGCGGACAAGAACAAGACGAAAAACCGTTTTTTTAGAAGAGATTCGTGAGGGGCAAGGCAAGGGAAAATTCAATTTTCATATAAAAACCGGTTTTGTGCTCTCGTTTTTGTTCCGCGTGTAGTTTCACCCAATAGGAATTATGTTCTCAAACTGACATCCAATAATTAACTGGTGCAGTTTAAAATTGAACCTAAGCCGGAGAGTGTAAGTGAAATCCCATTTGGCCTGTCTGAGAACAATAACAAAAAAATGGTGAATCTTCTCACTGCATCTCCTGGGAAACCGTTATTTTTAGGAACAACTTATTTTCTTTGCCCAGATTTTTTATCTTTAATTTTTTTTTTAGAAATTTTTGGATGAACAGAATGCTCTGCAGACTTATTTATTCCCAAACATTATACATTTAGTGAGATTATAGTCCGTCATATGAGTTGCAAATTCAAAAACCATCATAAACTAGATTCGAACCCACGACTCTGCGCATCGAATGCTTACGCACTATCCACTAACAACAACCAGACTATTGGCTGAACAGACAAGTTGATTATTAAATTTTATATTTGCGTCGAAATTTCGTCAAAATATTCACATAATTCAGTAATTGAGATTATAGCGCCTTTTGTGAATAATAAATTACTTTTCACGTCTGCGGCTTATTGTAATAGCACTGCAAATTCCTGAAATATTTATTTATAAATTATAATTACTCTCAGATATTTTTAGCGAGGAATGAAATTACTTTACTTTTAGTCTTCTATATTGGATGATTTATCAAAGGAATTCAGAGACGAATATTCATCCTATTTTCTGAACTTGATTACTTCTTTAATCGTAAGCCATTTATTTCGGTACCACCCTGAAGCGTAAAAAGCTGCGAGCAATGAATAAACAATGCGTGTCTGGCCGATGAAGCCAACCCCAATCCGCAGGATAAATGTCAAATCCTTTCAGCTTTCAGGTAATCAAGATTTCTTATCACATCGTGAACGATTCAGATGAGAATATTTCGAGTGGCTATGGCTATAAATAAGTCGTTAAGATGATTATCAGAAGAATACCTTCACTGAAAACGGAAGCCTCTATATCTATAAGCTATATCCCTATATCTGCAGAGAAAATAAGTTCTAAAATTTAATCAGAAAGAGGATTAGTTTTTACATGGAAAGTATCGTTGAATTTGATAAAAAAAATAAAAATAAAGTTCTAAATGTAAATTATTATTGTAAGAAGAAAGCGTTTATTTAAACAAAAATCGCGTGAAATTTGTAACGAAGAACGTTGGCCAGCCGAAGATATCCAAGGACGAAATCAACCGTCCAGGCTAGGCATGAAGTAAGGGCTTCTAAACGAGCGAGAATCGGCATGCGCTGGCTATAGGCAGGGCTTTCACCGCTCATGACCCCTGTCCAATTCAAAGAGATATCGCATGCTTCAGGTACAAGCACAGGGGGTTGAGTAGTTGTTAAGGGTGTAGAAAGCACGTCAAATTTGTGCAGATGTCTAAAGTATCCTCTTAGTTCAATAACCAGGTGAAAAACCTAGTACTTGAGATTGCAAAATGTAGTGGGTCAATTTTATTTATTTATTTTTTGTTTTCTCATGTTTTTTAGGGCGCTGAGCACGAATCCGGAACTTCCCACCAAAATATCGTAGCGGTATAGGGTCAAAATTTTTTTTTTTTTTTTTCTCGCCATATAGCGTAGAATATCCGAAACTCAAAAGCACTTCTTATGAGAACGGAAAGCAGAACAAGCCTTTTATTTTTTAATTATCAATAATTTCAACTTTCAATTTTCTATTTTCCATTTTTCATTTTTGATTCTCAATTTTCAATTACCATTTTCATTTATCATTTTAAATTTTCCATTTTTTTTTTATTTTATCATTTTTTATCTCCTTTTTTCCTTTTTCATATTTTTTATTCTCCATTATCCATTTAAATTTTTATTTTTCCATTTCTTCCGTTTTTATTTTATTTTTTCATTTTCCATAATCCATTTTCAATTTTTCATTTTCCGTTTCTCGTTTCCTATTTTTTTGCATTTTTCATTTCTCATCTTCTATTCTCAAATTTTGCATTTTCAATATCCAATTTCCATTTGCCATTTTGCATTTTCTATCTTCCTCTTTCCATTTTCAATTTTCTATTTTCATTTTTCCTTTATTTTCATTTTCCAACTTAACATTTTCCATTTTATTGATTTTTCTTTTATCATTTGCCATTTTTCTTTTTCCATTTTCCGTTTTTCTTTTTCAGTGTTTTTCTTTTCTATTTTTTTTTTCAATTTTCAATTTCTAATGATCAGTTTTCAATTGTCAATTTTCGATTTTCAATTGATACAACTAGCCAATTAAACATATTTCTCGGTCCTCCCTATAATTAATTCGAAACTTGCGAACAGGGACACGAAGCTCTGCGTGTACAAAACGATCATCCGACCCGTGCTATGTTATGGCTGCGAAATAGGGATGTCAAAAACCGGACGGTTAGTCCGAAAACCGGTACTTTCAAAACGGTTAACCGGTTTTTTTCGGTTTTTTCATCCTCCCGGTTTTAACCCGGACGGTTGTTTGCCCATCCGGTTAAAACCGAAAATTTTTTTTTCCAAATTCATAAAATTTTTATATTTTCTTGATTTGTCAGTCTGTAATTCTATTGCTTGTCTTCTATGAAAAATTTCGTATTTCCGAACACTCTCCTTGGTGCTCTTATTCCAAGAACCATCGCTTCGTCAAACTACCGCTCCTTGCATTTTTCCTTTCGGAACATTACGCTCTCGTAAGAATAATTTTCTTGTTCTTCTTATCGACACTTATCTTTCCGTCCGCCATATAGCGGATGCGCAGCGGAAAATATCGGAAACACAAAAGTTCCCCCTATGAGAACGGATAGCAGAACAAGCCTTCCTTTCCAAGGCAGATATTGTTTACGTTGCGTGTCACACGTATATCTTTTGTGCGTCGTGAATGTATATGTGTATCAGATCAGTGCATTTAGAGTTCATTGTTATAGGAAGACGAATCGGCAGTTGCTACGATGTCCGCGTCCACATCGATATGAAAAGGTCCCAAAAAGGACAAAAAAGGATACTCTTTCATCCTTGGCCGGAGGTCGGCATGTATAATAATAGCTAAAGACTCTACCATTAAATTTGCTAAGAAAAAAAATGATCGGAAAAGTCTCAAAAAGGACACTAATTACAAACCTTTATCGAACGTGGGCATGTGGGGTGTCATATCAAAGAGGGCGTCGAGTACATTCCATATCTGGCGTTTATTACTTGTTTCAAGGACCCGCACAGGAGAAAATTGGGATCCAATGGAAAATTTTCATGTTTCTCGTATTATGTATCTTTCCAAAGCCGTAATTTTTCGTTTTAGCCCGAATTTTTCCATTTAGTGTCCTTGAAACAGCAAACAAACACCGGATATGCAATGCACTCGACGTCCTCTTTGACATGACACCCCGCATGCTCACTTTCAATCAAGGTTTGTAATTAGTGTCCTTTAATGTCCTTTTTCAGAGCTTTCCGATAATTTTTTTTAGCAAATTTAATAGTAGAATCTTAACCTATCATAGATTCGGAAAAGTGAGAAACGTAGTGACAACTTGGATTATTCTCGTAGTTATGGCTTTGGAAAGATACACGGAAAACACAATAATTTTCGATTTAATCTCGATTTACTCCGTTGAGGGTCCTTGAAACAGGAAACAAACACCGTAATGTACTCGACGTCCCCTTTGATTTGATACCCCACATGCTGACCTCCAGCCAAGGATTAAAGAGCATCCTTTTTGTCCTTTTTGGGACATTTCCGATCAAAATTTTTTTTTAGCAAAATGAGTTTTAGATTCCTGGGAGCTCGCTGATTCAAAAACCACAAAAAATAGCCTTACTCTAATTTTTTCTATTTGGAGGCCTGAAATGGGATATTTTGACTGCACTATATACATTGTCTACCAATAATACTGAGTTAACTAATTTTGAAACATTATGAATACTTCTGACAATATTATTTGATTATCTTTTTAGTTCAACATGTTTCTCTTTTAGGGCTCCATTACACAGTCATATTTCTATACGAACATCAGCTTAACGAGTGTGTATGCATTATTTTGCTAAAATTCTAAGCAATTCAATGAAAAACCGGTTAACCGAAAACCGGTACTTTGAGCCCGGTTAAAACCGGACGGTCTAACCGGCTTTGGAAAAAAACCGGAAAAACCGAAAACCGGGTTATGGGCCGGTTTTTGACATCCCTACTGCGAAACATGGACCCTCACCCAAGCCTCCGAAATTTTGCTAGACCGATTCGAACGAAAGGTCCTTCGGCGAACTTTCGGGGCCGTTCGCGACCGAGATCAATGGCATATCCGGTACAACCATGAGTTGTATCAATTGTACGATGAGCTGGAAGTATCGAAAATCGTGAAGCTTCAACTTCTGCAATGGGCGGGGCATGTACAACGGATGGACGATAATCGCATGCCAAAGAAAGTGATGAACGCACAACGAATTGACGAAGCGAGGTTGCGTGGACGACCGAGAGCTCGCTGGGAGGTCAACGATTCAGGCGGCCAAGGCCCGACGTCGGGCTATCGTGCCACATTGTTGATTATGATGAATTTTCAATTTTCAATTTGCCCATACTACCGAGATAATCGAAAAACCCTTTTGGAGTCTTGTTTAGGACCTCGAAAGGAAAGCTCATGCAAAAATCCAGCTATCTCCTAATTTTTCCGAAGTGAAATGCCAATTTTTCTGGCGTATAAGTAGTTTTTTTAATTTTTCGCATTTTTCGTTACGGAATAGTGCCAAAATTTTCGGAGTTTCCCCGTTTTTTGGCTTATAACTCCGAAACTGTAGATTTCTGTGAAAAGCTGTCCATGAAAATCTTAGAGAAAACATGATTGCGGATCCAACATATATCAACCAACGTATCGCTACAATTGATAGTTATTTTTTTAACGTTTTTTTTGCGATTTTGACCCTGTTTCGCAACGAAATTTTGGTGGAAAATTACAGACTCGGGCTCAGTATACCCAAAAAACAGAAGAAACAAAAAAAGTCTCTAGCTAAATTTTTTTCAAACTAATGTACTAGGTTTATCACCTACTTACTACAATAATTGTGCTTTCTTGAAAAAAAAATTCTATCAATACTTTAAGGGACGACAATAAACAAAACTGATGGGAAACCTTAATTGTTGTTGGCATTTTAAATATTTATGCACTGAAAAAAAAATTCTGGATAATGAAGTTGAAAAAATGTTGGGCTTGCCCCCACTTATATCAAGTTGGCTAACTACTATCTCGAAAACCATTTCGGAATAGTTTCTATCGGCTGCAAATCGTGAGCTCGTATTTGCTCGGCACTTGAAAAGATTTGAGCTTTCCTATTTATATTTAATTATAGTTAGTTGAGCATTCGGACTATCAAGTTGGCTAAGGATTTTAAAAAAAAGATCGGATGTGGTATCAATTGGAAGGGAATTATTGCTATATTCATTTTTTCGAATTGAGCTAACGAAAAACGCGTTTATTCATTAGTTATTTACGGTTATCTATTCGGTTCGAGTTAGTTCCAATTCAAGCTATAACTGAAACACACTCTGATTCGAGTCTACGAAATGTCCGCATGGCCATCTGGTGGCCATAGTCAGGACTCGAACCGAATAGATAAGCGTTAATAAATAATGAATACTCGCGTTTTTTGTTAGCTCAATTCGAAAAAAATGAAAATAGCAATCATTCCCTTCCAATTGATAACACATGATGTTAGGGAGGGAGCCTTCCATCTATCCAAATTAGACAACAAACCTTGGAGAAACATTACTACGTACAATTTATAAGAAAACGCGATTTCGAAGAGTTTTTATGTAAAGAAGTGGTTATCGATGCTTAGGGATTAATAAGCAAAAAAACTCGAAAAACTGTTAAAATGATTTCGTAAAAAATAAACAAAACAATCCTAGAGTCTATTTTATCCTAAATTGATCTCTCCCGTTATTAATTTTCTCAATTTTCTCTCTTTAATCAGTACCTCCCATACTTGTTACAAGTGCGGCTATAGATATGAGAGACGGAAATTTAGATTTTCCTTTACAGAGAAATAACGGTTTGAAATATAAGGAAACTTTAACGAGATATGCGTGTTGGGACGCAGCCTCCGCATCCCACGAAACAGCCTTGGGGCCGTCCGCTGCCGTCCCGGTTCCCATTCAGTGCGATGTCGAGCGGATCACAGAAATAGCTTCAAATGTGATCCGTAGCAACGAATGAATTTTCCGGCTTATATACGGTTGAACAACAACCAGCCAGTGCATTCTCGGTCGCGACGGCACCTGATGAGAGTTCCGTGTTATATGCATTCGATCGAAACCGACGAATGTCAATTTTTTCGAATCTCCGAGTCAATATGCCCGTTAATCGGGAAATTGCTCGGAGATCAACATTCTGGACAATGTCGTATTTTAGACCAAGCAATGAAAGCCTAAAAAGGGGGTGTAGAGAACATCGAAGGGGGTGACGATTTTTTTCTTCGGTATTTTATCAGGAGTAGTTAGGAGGTAAAGGTACTAATTTTGCTCGGAGCTGAGGGTTGCGCTAACGCCGGGAGAGGGGGGGTTAAAGGTGCAATTTTGTGCAATTTTTGGTGTTTTGGGCTATTTCTCGAAAACGGTGAGTCGCACAGAAAAAAAGTTGTCAGTAAGCATTAAAGCTTTCTAAGTATCCTATTTATTTGCCCGTACTTACATATGCAAAACTCCTAACGGTTCTTCCAATATTGTTCAATAAAAGTAAAAAAAAAATTTTTTTCCATTCTATTGACTCTGGTGTCTCTCCGATTTGTTTTTCAAAAAACTTTTGTAGGGCAAAGTTAGTAAGTGGTAAATTTTCCTTAATTTGATATACTTCTTCTTGCCTTGTCTCCTATCATTCGAGAGTTAAGAGAGTCTCAACGAAGTAATATTCTATACTCATCAGAATGAAGACAACCATTGTGAAAAAACGGCGCGGGGAGACGGTTTTTTATTTCATAGATCCATAATAGGTGGTTCGGAGTAAGACATACTTAAAGCTCGCGGTCATGAGGTGTGCGCTAACGTGGGGAGGGGGGGGCTAAAGGATTCATTTGGCTTATTCTGCTATCCGTTCTCATATGGAGAACTTTTTTGTTTCCGATATTTTCCGCTATATGTCCGCTACATGGTGGATGGTTAGATAAGTGTCGCTAGTCTCGATAGCAGAACAAGAAAATTCTCCTTGTGAGAGTGGATAGCGTAATGTTCCATTCATTTTTGCAGGCTGTTGACTTAATCTTGGAAATATCTCGGAAGTGGTGAGTCGTCCTGAGAGTATTTGTATGGGAGTACTAAAGCCCATTAAATTTCCAAAAACTTATATGAGCTCACAAATGCCGAATTCCTAACGGTTCCCCCGATACAGGTTATTGAAATCCGAAAATTGTTAAAAAATCGTTATTTTGTTTATTTTTTTGGCTCTGGTGTCTCTCGCGATTGTTTTTCTTTCGGAAAACTGTTTCACGACCAATTTGTACGATGTTTAATTGGCTCTCATTTAATATACGCCCCGTTGTCCGGTCTTCAATCAGTCAAAAGCTTAGGAGTTAAAACCGAGCTTCCGAATTCAATTTTCTCTATTTTCAAGGATAAAGACAAACATTGTGAAAAAACGGCAGGGGGGCGGTTTTTTATTTCATGGATCCGGAATGGGCGGTTCGGAGTAAGACATACTACAAGCTCGCGGTCATGAGGTGTGCGCTAACGTGGGGAGGGGGGGCTAAAGGATTCATTTTTGCAGGTTGTCGACTTAATCTTGGAAATATCTCGGAAGCGGTGAGTCGTCCTGAGAGTATTTGTATGGCAGTACTAAAGGCCATTAAATTTCCAAAAACTTATTTGAGCACACAAATGCCGAATTCCTAACGGTTCCCCCGATACAGGTGATTGAAATCCGAAAATTGTAAAAAATCGTTATGGGTTTTGTAAAAATGTATTACAAATCTAAAGCTATACAAAATGCAGCTGAGGTATTTGCGAATGGTGCTTCTTCCCCTGACTCCATTGAGATCGCTGGCATCATGAGTACTCTCTCATGGTATGGTGCTCCAGCAACAGAAAGATCCCTTAATGACTTCCGTTACAAATCTTTCCTCAAAGCAGCTGCAAACATGAAACCCGATCTCTCCACTTTGCCTCCAACTGAGGGAGCTGTTAAGCAGCATGCATTCAGGACGTATCACCAAGTACAGATGTGGTTAGGTGAAGAAAGTAATGGTGGGGCGCCGAATTGGGGCTGGGATATGAGAAACAACGAGCTCATTCGTTAACAATTAAACCCATAATTATGAATTAAAAAAAATTACATAATAATCTTTTTAATTTTTTGACTCTTTGGAGAACGTACAACCAAAAGTCTATCAAATAAAAAACATGTTATTTTTTATTTTTATTTTACATTTTTTAACAATTTTCGGATTTCAATCACCTGTATCGGGGGAACCGTTAGGAATTCGGCATTTGTGTGTTCAAATAAGTTTTTGGAAATTTAATGGGCTTTAGTACTGCCATACAAATACTCTCAGGACGACTCACCGCTTCCGAGATATTTCCAAGATTAGGTCGACAACCTGCAAAAATGAATCCTTTAGCCCCCCCTCCCCACGTTAGCGCACACCTCATGACCGCGAGCTTGTAGTATGTCTTACTCCGAACCACCTATTATGGATCTATGAAATAAAAAACCGTCACCCCGCGCCGTTTTTTCACAATGGTTGTCTTCATTCTGATGAGTATAGAATATTACTTCGTTGAGACTCTCTTAACTCTCGAATGATAGGAGACAAGGCAAGAAGAAGTATATCAAATTGAGGAAAATTTACCACTTACTAACTTTACCCTACAAAAGTTTTTTGAAAAACAAATCGGAGAGACACCAGAGTCAATAGAATGCAAAAAAAAATTTTTTTTTACTTTTATTGAACAATATCGGAAGAACCGTTAGGAGTTTTGCATATGTAAGTATGGGCAAATAAATAGGATATTTAAAAAGCTTTAATGCTTACTCACAACTTTTTTCTGTGCGACTCACCGTTTTCGAGATATAGCCCAAAACACCAAAAATTGCACAAAATTGCACCTTTAACCCCCTCTCCCCGCGTTAGCGCACCCCTCAGCTCCGAGTAAAATTAGTACCTTTACCTCCAAACTACTCCTGACAAAATACCGAAGAAAAAAATCGTCACCCCCTTCGATGTTCTCTATAATGTCTTGTTTGATTGGCCTATTTGTGTATATGGAAACTTGTTGTGAATTTATTTGTCTTTTTATTATTCCTTATGTTTACATTATGTGGAATAACTGTTATCTCTTTGAATTTTAAAGGATTACACTGTTTTATAGTTCGGCTATAGTTATGACAGGCAGTGTATACATATACAGCGTAAAATAAAAAGAATCTTGTATACTAAATTCAGGCCGATAGCGTCAAAACTGAGTAACTAGTTCGCAAAGAAAGAGACGGACAGACAGACATCACTCAATTGATTTCTTGTGTCACACTGATCAGTAATATATACATATATATACATATTTCTGAAAGTCGGAGGTGCTTCTTTCGATATCAATGGATGGACCCAAGGCCAGAGGCAGACCGAAGGACACATGGATGTGTCAAATGAAAAAGCGGCAACAACGCTTTGGTCTCGGTGATGACACGATCCAAGATAGAGCTGTCTGTAGAAATATTCTGAGACATTACCGCCAGAACGGGTGATGTGCCTACACCACAGGTCGAGCGATGCGACGCCATGGAGCGGTGTAAAGAACGAGGCAAGGAAGGAAGAAGGAGGTGTTTCCTTCTGTGCATTGCAAACTTAATGACAAATATAACATACCCTTACACATAGTGACGGGTACAAAAATGTTAAACTTCTGTAGAACTAAGTATTGCAAACATTTCAAAAACTTTATAAACAACCTCAGGAGTCATTCAAAAGTTAGGCCCGCATAGCTTTCATCTACTAGACAGGTATTCGATTTCTTCTCATTTCGTGCATTTAATTCGAGATTTCTTACTAAAAACACAAAATTCTGTGTTTTGTCTATGGAACAAAAGTTCGTACAGCTCCAAAAAACGGAAAATTATTGCTAAATACGCCCGGCCAAAAGGTGAAACTATAGAAAGTTCCGAATTCAAAACTTTTTCAACAACATATTGGAAATTATTCTGAATAAAAAAGGATTTTTATGTATGCTTCGACAGAAAGTAAATGGAAAGGGAGGAAAGTATTATCGAAACAACGATATCGTCCTATCCTCGTATAGCAATCTGGTAAAATTACAAAAGTTAGATTAGCATCTGGAAAAAGAACTCTTCTAAATCGTTCGCTCTCTATTCAGATTGGGAAATTGTCAGATTTTCAAGTTTCATCTGTATACATCTGTAATGGACAGGATTCCTTGCGGCACTTCTTATTGCCTCCGGAAATTGATTTTCAGTTTTAGTTAAATTCAAAAGTGGAAAATGTTTTACATGTTACAGTTTTCGGTAGAGATTGTATTTTAAAAGGATTCATCGAAGGATGTTATATTAGATATCCACGATAGATATTGCGCTATGCATCTAGTCTGATGGAAAAGATGATGAAAAGATTTTGATAAAATGACATGGCAATTTTTGACTATGGACGCATAAGCTTCATATCCCCTTGACTCTTTAGGTTTCTTAATTCTAATTATCCTGACTGATCATAATTCAATTAATACCTTAAGAAAATATCACCGTCAACCCGTATTGTAACCATGCAACCGACAGGATAATCTGATTGAATGGAATCTTGTCTTCCAGGTAATCTCTTTATCTCTTAGCTTTAGCTGACTTTAATCCAAACAAGGTTCGTCTTTGCAAATTATTCATCCATCCTGGCACGTAAATAGCTAAAATTACCTGTTGCCCGATACAAAGGACATATGGAATTAATTCAACCCCCGGAACATGTTGTGGGATACGCTTCAAGGACATCGCCATAACACTTTAGGGCTGACAAGTGGTCAATGGCCGAACCGAAGTTGAACATTGGATAAGCATACGCATAAAAGAGGATTATTTACGGCAACTGTGTCCGGCAGGAAAAGCAGCAGCAATAAATGTGCGAGCTTAAGAGAATTCCGCTCATTTTCGAAATTAGTTCCGTTCAATTAATTATGCAAATGTATAAATACTGAGAACTAGTAAATGATTGATTCATGAATGAAAACAATTTTGTATTCATCCATATGGTGACGCGGTTTTCACAGCTCGCTCGATTTCACAGCACTTGAAAAAGCAATCAACCCACACAATAGCGTATTCAATGCAATATTGTTGCACTTTAAATCCACCATGGAAAAATATGAAATGAATCGTGCAAACCTACACAATGGCTTTTACAAAATGCTGGAATTGATTGGAAAAAAACTGCCTGGCCTGGAGTTATTTTCTCTTGACAGGTTTATTGAATGAACCCATCAAATTCAGGACGCATATAAGCGTATAGAAATTGAGCGCAGGTAGATCGTCGATCATTTAAAGGTGATTTGAAAATATATTTGACTAAAAACAAAAGTGATTTTTTTGAAATACGATTATAAAAAATATGAATGCGGCTAGATTTTGAACGAGTTAAACACTGGTGCGAAAGTATCCTATCAACACCAAAATTTAGCCCAAATCGGGAAATTTGAAAACGTTGTCACTTCTTAGAGAAATAGTGCGAAGAACCTATTTGTTAAGGCTACCCAACCGTCCGGGAATCTGCGGGTCAGTCCTGAATTGTATAAGTCTGTCCCGCATTGAAACTCCTCCTGAAATTGTCTGGCAAAACATCCAAAGTGTCCTGCATTTTGACAAAGTCCGTATGTCCCATTTTTGAACGTCTGTAACTTTTGAACGCAGACAGCTAGGACTCTGAAATTTTCAGCAAAATGTACAGCACATCCATCCTGCATCTACCTCGCATTTGTCATTGAGAGTTCCAGAGCCAGGTGGCCATAACCTCCCTCCCTTGCGGGACGACAAGATTTATCCGACTGATAGCCGGAAGGGTGTTCTCCGCCGGGATGCCTCCCTTTGGAACCCCAACTTGGGATGCGACTCTAGCTGGTCGGCTTGTCTAGCACCACAAACCCCCTCGAGACCAACGCCTAGGTAGGTAGGGACCATGGTCCCCTGGGCACGCCCATCCCCGAGGTACACTATTAAGATTTCTCAATAGCAGGTGTGATCCTCCCTTGGCTCCCTTTCGGTAGACCTAACGAATTCGGCTCGCCAGCCGCAGCATCGTTATGCCTGTTGACTACTCGTTGGCTTAAAGCAGACTCGTAGCGCTACCTTTCACATAGGTCTGGCCCCCGTTCGTTTACTAAGTAGCAATTTGACTCAGGCCGTGTGGTCATCAATCCACAAACCAGCTAGGTATAGGCGCATGGGCCATTCTCCCTAACTAGCTCCTTCGTGGCTTGGGTTATGCGAAGCCGCCAGCTCCGAGACTGGACACGTACGCTTATAATGTGTTTCTCCCCTACGAGGAAGCACTGCCTCATGTAAGCTGGTATGGCTGACTTTTCGAAGGAAAAGTCAGCCATGCTGTGTCACCCATACATCACTAGGGAGCTCGGGAACGTCATCGCCCGACGGTCTTCGTACAGATCCACGCCATGGCGTATCAACCATACCAGGGGCTTCCCTGCGCTGCTCAGGTACGAAAAATGTACAGCACAATAAGCTCTATATTGGCATCGTTACCCAAATCTAGACGGGATAACCAAAAACACGTACTTAATTGTTTTCCACTATTTCATCAGGTAGTTATTTAGCCCTATCTGTCCAGTATACTCTTACCAAATTGTTTTGCCAATTAGTTTATTTGCATAGATCGATCTATGGTTCGCTTTCCTAGGCCGTCGATGGAGGCCTAAAGCACCATCGAGACTACTTTTAAGATCGCCGGATTTAAGCACGTCTTCGTTCTGAATTACCGCCAGAAGGAAGGAGCATGTCTTGTTAGCTTATTGCTAAGGTAGGAATGGCAACCCTACGCGTAGAGAGCGGAGCCCACGCAAGAAATTTGCTGCGTGGCTAGGATTTTTCTACAAATGCTATTTTTTGCGTGAGCTTCGCTCGCTCCGCGGCTGAAGGGTTTACAACCCCCAGTATTTCTACCTATAACGCTCGCTTCGCTCGCACTAGCAGGAAAAGTTTTGGATGCGGCATTCATAATGGAAATCAAGAAACTTTTCCACACAGAGCGAGCGAAGTGAGTGTTCTAGTTTGAGATACTGAGGGTTGTACAGCAAAAAAAAATTGTTGATTGGCTGGAATTCCTCTATAAACGCTAAATTTCTTGTATGGGCTTGGTCGTAGGGGAAGAGCAACGTTTCGGTCAATCTTCACATTTCTACTCCTACCACCTACATTACATATTGGCTACAGCTGTAAATAAAAACTTATGGTAGTAATTTGGGCGTACACCATCGTACACCTTTAGTGTGTTTGGTGAGCTCATACCCAAGCAACAATTCGTTTGCTTTAAAGAAGCACTTCACACTGTAGCAATCATATAGTACCACGAAATTCATTTATCGTGTGACATCTCTTAAAGTAATATTTTGATCCGATAAAACATCCTTAAAGTATTTTCCGGAAAGCTTCTATCATCATTATGGAATAAATTTAAAGATGGTGGTATAAAACTTCGATAAAACTGTCTCTAAACGTTAACCTAAAAAGATACTCCTTTAAATACTCCACTCTTGTGTTTATTGGATGATACACCACACACATGCAATAGTCTCTCTAAGTTAACTCACACACACGTATATATTCTTCTATAGCACAGTCGGTGTCATTTTTATAGTGTGACATTCGTATGGTCATCCAATAAATTGTGCACCGTAGTTTTATAGAAGGATGGACTTTGTGATTTTTTAATGAATTGACACTTCTGAAGTTTTCTGAAATACACAATTTCTACATTAGCAATCCTTGAAATCTTGCATGAAACCCACACGTTTGCACTCATTGTTATCTTCGAAACTAATTAAGGTGATCTCTGCGCAGAAATTCACTCTATTTTATTGATAAATGTATGAAGAGTCGATATAGAATTGTCAAGCATTTCTATAGTAGCAACAACCATTTGTAGTGTTTCCGAGCAATGCCGACCATATGTGAGGTTAGCTGAGTGGTAGCGTGTAGCACGGGCAATCAACAGGCATTGGTTCGATGCTAGCTGCGGAAATTTTGTTTTTCTATTTTCTTTTTGCAAATTCGTTCAATGACAGAAAATTATGATGTAAAGCAAATGACGTACGCCTTTTTTGAAGCATAATTTAGTGCTACAATAAGGTTCTATTGGATTAAAAAACGGCGCCAAATGCCATTATTGGACTATTATTCAGTGGTTATACCCTGTAAAGTGCCCCTATTATTGTTAGAAGAGAGTATTTTGCGAAGTACTATAGGGATGAAATTGTTACTTGGATAGTGCTTATTAGGTTAAGCTGACCAGACGTACAGCATTTTGCTGTACAGTACAGCACTTTGACCTGTCGTACAGCATTAGTAAATGTACAGCAAAATGTACTGCATTCTCAATGCAACACAAAGAAATCTAAATCCATAGTTCCTCGGCGAGACCTGTGATCAGTTTTGTCTGTTTTAAGACTTTTGTCTTTTCTAATCGAACATTGTCTATGAAATTTGTTCAATAACTTTGAAAATAGGCCGCACTGCCCATATTTCGTGAACATTTCAAGGTTCAGAAGTTGCAATCGTCGAAAGATGCAATTGAAGGTGTTAAGTTTGACTCCTGTACGATAGATTTTTAGCACGATAATCGCACGTTTATGTTTGACAATCGTTCATTTTCGGTAGCTCGGGAAAATGTGGACCCATCTTTCTGAATTGGCATACTTGTAGTTTGCAGAGGTTCATGGTGCTCACATGTCCTCCAAATTTCAAGGTAACCTATCCGCGTTCTCGAGTTACAGTTTCCAAATCACATTTTTCACTTTTCTAGTCGAACATACACTGCGCGACAAATGCTTAGGTTCACTCATATTTCCTTCCATGAAGCGGTAAAATAAAAGCTTACCGGTTCAAGAAATGTTATTTTCGGAACTATCAAATATCACAAACAAGATGAATGGACTGAATCTCCACAGGACATTTTCCTTAAATTACGGTAATTTATTTCATTCAAAGAGTCAATTTACAATGCGACAATTGCTTAGGTTCAGAGATGATTTTACCGTTTTACATAATGCTTTCGCTGAAAAATATTTCAGAAAAGTATGAAAGAGAATAAATACGAAATAACAAGAGCATTTTTTGTAATTTATTAGTGTGTATTTCCGCCATTTTTATTTATAATTTCATAAGGCTTTCGAGGCAGGTAATCGTATAATGAATGCAGCACGGATATCGGTATTTTAGACCAAGCTGTCTTAATTCCATGAATTACCTCTTCTTTAGAGTCGTATTATTTACCACTACTGTAAACCTCCCGAACAAGCCACCCCCAAATGTTTAATGCCATGGGAGATGGGCACCCAGTCTAACAAAGTCACATTCTCCTCCTCAATAAACGATTTAACCACCCTCGCTGTATGAATTGGGGCAAGATCATGTTGCAATATCCAAGGATCGCCTCCGTACATGACAATTATCTTAGGGATTTCCTCTTCTAAGAGCTGTTGATGAGATGTTTATAAGATGAATCCGTTTTGCGACCACGTGCTATGACCAAGTCGATAGTTCCATGATATGATATGGCTCCCCATACCATAACGGAACCTATTCGGGAGTGATGGCGTGACAGGTACATAGCAGTGGCGTGGCGTGAGTTTGAAGTAAAGGGAAGCAGTTACATTCATGTAAATGAAATTGGGAACCCGCGTACACCTGTCTAGAAATGAGAATGAAATCCTTATAAAATAAAGATAACTGGAAACTAAAGAAATATTCTTTATCTCTAGACTTAAGAAGACGCATGTAAGCATTTGTGCAGTATGCTTTGTATTATTCAGATATCAAGATGCATACGAATATATGTACAGACTATGAACTCCGTATGTTGAAGACGTTATCGAAAAGTTGTCGTAAATCAATCACGCTCTGGCTCACTTGGTTGAACGCACCCATGCCCCACACAAGTATTCCAATAATATCGTATTTTCGTCAGGAAAAAAATACAGAAGTTTATTTCTCAATTTTGTTATATGTATTTTGGGGCGCTGATTCCGAATATCAACTTTGCACCCTAAAAAACGTGCCACAACCTTTAAAAAAGGGGGGGGGGGGGGGGAAGGGTGGACATTTTTTCGGTTTTTTGCGATTATTTCAAAAGCGGTAAGAGATACATAAAAATGGTCTGAGGACGAAAAAAACTGCATAAAATTATCTGTGCAATGATATAGAACACATTAGAGTTTAATTGCATATTTCGGCGTTAGAATAGAACATAAATTAGAATATTTTCATTTTAGACCTTTTTTAAAAGCTCCATAACTTTTCAAAGAATGTTAGTTCAGCCGTAAAATTTTGTACAAGTATTGTAAGTAGCAAGTTTAAGATAATTTTAACGTAAACGCTGAGTCGCTCCGGTCAAGGCCCCCATTATCCCCCCATTTAAATTTGTCAAAACGGCATGTCCATAACTCCCCCCAAATTGGAGCAGAGTGCTAAATTTTGGTTTGTTTGGATTGGAGGTCATAGTCACCCCACCCACCAAAAATCAGCTCATTTGGATAAAAACTAAGGGTACCTCCCATACAAAGTGACCCATGACAACTTTGTTCTACAGTTTATAAAATGAGTAGTACATACGTTGTACGTAGAACAATCTCTTGATGGGTCACTTTGTATGGGAGATACCCTTAGTTTTTATCCGAATGAGCTGATTTTTGGTGGGTGGGGTGACTATGACCTCCAATCGCAACAAACCAAAATGTAGCACTCTGCTCCAATTTTGGGGGGAGTTATGATTATGTAGTTTTGAAAATTTAAATGGGGGGATAATGGAGGTCCTTGACCGGAGCGACTCAATGTTTACGTTAAAATTATCTTAAACTTGTTGTGAGTACTTATATAAAATTATACGGATGAACTGGCGTTCTTTCAAAAGTTATGGAGCATTTAAAAAAGGTCTAAAATGAAAATATTCTAATTTATGTTCTATTCTAACGCCGAAATATTCAATTAAACTCTAATGTGTTATATATCATTGCAAAGATAATTTTATGTAGTTTTTTTCGTCCTCAGACCATTTTTCTGTATCTCTTGCCGTTTTCTAAATAATCGCAAAAAACCGAAAAAATGCCCCCCTTTCCCCCTTTTTTAAAGGTTGCGGCACTTTTTTTAGGGTGCAAAGTTCATAATCGGAATCAGCGCCCCATAATACATAAAGAAAGAGTGAGAAAAAAACTTCTGTATTTTTTTCACGGATTGGTACTAAATCGACACGATATTACTGAACTAAAGGGTTTTACGCGGTACAGAGAAGAAGAAGAAACTCGTGTCGTAACTCGATGCAATGACAATTCATACTTTTATCATCACACCTATTTCAATACGTATAATGTCGATTCGTACACCACAACTGTTTTTACAATTTGCCTAAACTCTCTATTCTCTATTACTATGTATACATTTTGATAATTTATTATTCTCCCAAACATAAAAATGACTATGGGTGAATTCAGATTGTAAGACAAAACCGGACGGGTAAACTTGCAAGACAAGAACCATCGTTCTTACAATCTGAAATGCATAATGCTTGTCTGCTGGCCACTACAAAAGCACCGTTTATTAGCACGAACAAACGGACGGCGAGAGCTTTTGTAGTGGCCAGCAGACAGGCATTATGCATTTCAGATTGTAAGAACGATGGTTCTTGTCTTGCAAGTTTACCCGTCCGGTTTCGTCTTACAATTTGAATTCAGCCTATGAGTGTATTCACGCACAAGTGAGCGGACTAAAATTTTGACACAAATTCTACTTATATTTTCCTCCTGTTCCAAGTAGGCATAGTAGGTGTCTTTCCATATATTGGATATTATGTAAACAGTCGAAATTAACGAAATTATTTGTCGTGATTATAACCCCATATGCCTACTTGGGACATGCAAAATTGTGGTTTATACTGTTTTGCGTATTGTCGGCAGCGAATTTTTCTATTGAAATGTAGAAATATGTCGTTATATTTGCAACGACATGTTAAAAATCTCTAATAACTTTGCACGTACAATAAATTACGAACACACATCCCACCAAGCATTAAACCGCTTCACAAAACGCATTGCTGGGCTATGCCAATTCTTATTCCAATCAGAATCCAATTTCAATCAGAATGAACAAACTTTTGTTACGAACTGTACACGTCGGTTGGTAAATTTTACAAGAAGCAATTAGAAATCCACCTCCAACGGCGAATTCATTCTCGTACTAACTCTACTCCGCCGCCCAATCCCCCGGTAATCTGCTCTACAAGCTTTCATCTTTCATACAGGCATTATTTCGCTCTGCTTTTGTCTCGCCGTGACAGGCGACTGTAAACTCTCTCGCTGTGGATTTTTTTTCGTGAGACAGGTGGGTTGGTGTATTGGTTGGAGAGTGCGCATGCTAAAGTAATTTTATACGTTGCGACAGGGTTGCGTATGATTTTATGTAATATACATAAAAAACCGTGGATAGTGTACAAGAAAAATTATAAACAATGTTGATAATACGTTATGCTTCTAAACGTTTTTATTTTGAAAGAAGAAGGGAAGCAATGCTTCCCTTGCTTCCAAAGACGCCACGCCACTGGTACATAGGTTCCTTCCTAATATCATGATAATAGTAGGAGAACCCATCTGGACCGTCCACACAAAACCGTTTTTCATGCGTAAGTATTACCTGCCTCCATTGTGATGTCCAGTTCATGATTCTTGAGGGGAATTCCAGGCGCTGTAGGCGATGTTGCGGGGTAAGGCTGGTTTTTTCTTTAACGGTAAACGTTTCAAACAAGATGAAGATCTAGGAACTCGTTGGATGGTCCCTACACTTGCTGATAACACCAAAATCTCCCCAAGCTTGCGCGCAGTAAGGGGCGAATTCGAGGCTTCTCTTAAGAGACTTCGCCGTAATGCACCGGAAATCGCTTTTTTTCTGCCTCTTGCGTATCGTCGGCCATAATTTTCACTATCTCGTATAAAATTATTAACAACGTTCGAGCTCCGCTGAATCCGTATTGCAATTTGTCGGTTTGAATATCCTTCTTGCTTTAGTATGGAAATTTTCGCCTTTTGCTCGCAGTGGAAATTGCGATTTTCATTTTAATAAATTCCGTTAGCTATGCGAGTTGCTTGATAGAATTGCAATATTTACTAAAATAACCGTTAATTGAGAGAGCCTTATTTAAAAATTATATCCGATCAGAGTACATAGAAATTATATAATTTTAAAGCAAAATATCCATGAACCTAAGCATTTGTCGCGCAGTGTATATCTATAACTCGGAGGAGAAATGTGTATAGAGCACCGCACTACCCATATTAGGTAAAAATTTCAAGCCAGTTTAGCTGCCAATGTTCAGAAGTTACAGCCGAGCCGAATCAAAAATGATAATCTTTCACAAAACAATGGAAATATCACTGTACTCTATTTGATTCCTCTATCAACCTCTATACGAAAAGCATACTAAAGGACTCTGCCCGGGTTTCCAGATAAAGTTTTTTTTTCCCATAATATGTCCAGAAAATCCAACCATACATACTCTTCTCCAGAAACATTGCAACCAGGATAAGCCGCTTCCACCGCTCTGGAGGTTCTCCTGAGACTCCACTCCGTAGATGTGACCAAACAAGTATCAGTTTATCTATTGCAGTAAACGAAACATAAGTAGGTACGAGGACAGCTGTTTGTCCGCCACCTGCCCACTACGGTCGGGAAAATATGGGTTCGACTCCTAGCACGGCACAAACATTTCCGTAATTCAAATAAACAACTACATGATTCCTGTCTCAGGGTATTGGATGTCAGAGACAGTGTAAGAGTCATCATCATCCACACAAGGCTGCTGAGTCTGTAATCTCGAACCCTAAAATTTAAAAGTAGAAAAAGCACTGAGTACCGTTAAAATGTAAAAAAAAAGGTCATCCTCAATTTTCCTTTCTTAAAATATGGTTTTCAAATTTGTATGTATGTATATTTTCTGAAAAAATGCCATCTTATGGGTATAGGGTATAATTACACCCACCCCTACCCGTAAGAAATTCCACGCTCATGGTGTTGAACAAATTTTGGGCTTGCCCCTTATAAAAGAAATCCTGGCTACGCTACGCCCTTGCTTGTTATAGCGTTGCGTGTTAAAACATACGCTTGTGCTACACATGTTGAAAATGTCTTATCAATGAGGACATTGACACTTAGAATTCCTTTATGGGTCCTGCTTAGTACAACTACAACAGAACAGAACCTTCCCAAGGTTCGCCACGTATCTCCCGGAATATCGGCTATTATTCTATTTACGAAGATATCACTGAATCAAAGGAGAAAATGTGGTCGTTTTATGATGTATGCAGCATGGTGGTAGCCTTGTGACCTATTATGCTTTCTGCAAAACGGCGTGGAAGAGGGTAGGAGAAAAACATTATGATTGAGGGTTTGCCTGAAAACCGCATTCCGCAATGTGTACAGCATTGGGCCTTCGGGAGTCTGGTCACCTTATAGTCGGTGTTGCATATGTACATCGTGGTAAGGGGACCCGTATGATAACCTATGTTTTCAGGTGTGTTTTCATGAAATTGAATTTTGATGGCCATAGAATAGCAACTGCCCTAAAAATTTTTATGTTTACCAAAGCCCTCAAAAGTTCATAATTTAATCGTAGAGCAAACTTTGAAAATTGTCAGGTATGTACTTACCATAATTACGATTTAATGCCATATTAATAATTTCTTTAGACCACGTATTAAGAAATATGAACTTGCATTCGCAGACTAATAAAATGCGCGATCTTGCTTCTATTAAAGCACTATCCTGACGGTATTCTGCAGTATTCCATTTCCTATTATAGGATCAAATTTCAACGTTCGTAGATCGTAGTTTAAAATGTTCTAAAAGAAAATCAAATTAACTTACCATAGCATCGCAAAATATTCTAAAACGGTTGTGTAATGTGTTTTTCGCTCCAGCTGCTCATCACTTTTCGATTTCAACCAGCGATTTTCTCCTGCCGTCCAAAAAAAACAATTTCAAATCAACTGCCAACTAAAAAATATCCTCAAATTTCCCTTACTTTACCCAGCCCTAGTCAATCGTTGACATTTGTGACATTTCCTCTTCACATCGCCTGATTTTCTTGCTCAATTCAATTCGTCGTTGTTTGCCTCGTCTTGACATCGAATCATGAAGTGTGTTGCTCGTTCGCTCCGCCGTTGCCCACGAAATTGAACTTTGTTTAATTAAATGTCTAGTTATAGTTCGACACGTTTATACTTTTATACGTCTGCCAACATATTGCACAAATTTACCTCGAAAAATCGTCGAAAATCGTGAACCAAAGAGTGCCAAGCGCGCGCGAGTTTTTCATCCCAAGGTCCCTGCTGCTTGCACCCAAAATCGTCTTGTGTGTGCCCCACGCGGGGGGAATCATCGCATTGCAACATGGAAGCGGAAAATTTAATCAACAACAGTGAGTAGCGCCATGACGACACTCAATTAAACCCACTTACGACGCATTTATCCCGCAGATGTAACGAATACTAAACCCGACGACAACGCCAGGAAGGTCATGTCACAGAACGATCGAGCGGCCACCAAAAAGTCGCTCGTAATTCTGCTCACAATTTTCGTGTGCAGTCTAAGCGCAATGTTCTACGTCTATTTGATGTTTCCCGAGTTGGATGAGTACGTCTCGTTGTGTTACTTAATGCATGCTTGCTCGCCACCCGCCCCCGCCATACTAACTTCCGCATTTTCCATTTGCAGGTCAGAGAAGCAGCACCTGAAAGTGCCCATGGACATCGACGATGCCAAATTGCTAGCCATGGTCCTTGATCGCTATAAGGACATGTACTACTTCGAAGTCATGTTTGGAGTGGTGCTGATTTACGTATTGTATCCTTTTTGAAAATGGGGCAAAGGTCGAAGCGGACCGGTGATGTTTGCGCTGCTCGTCGTGGTGTGACGACGAGATATAATTGGGTTGAGTTTATTCAGAGCACGTTCTCTTGTTTGCTTTTTTTTTGTTTATTGTTGTCATGAGCGTTTGGAGGCCGTTTGAATCGTACAAAGCGCCGATAGAGTTACTTTCGCTTTGCACGATTCAGTGGTTCGTTACATAATTGAGATTATTGTTCTTGCGAGAACAATGGCAAATGATAAGAGATCGGAGATGTTTTGTTGCCATTTGTTTTCTTAAAGTGTCCGTTGATCTACATAGTTGGTTTACTTTTCTTTTAAGAATGAAACTAGGTTTTTCCATATATTGGAGGTTTTTATTTTTAGGCATACGTCCGTTTTGGAAGCAACGTACTTCCTTCTTCCTAATTAAACAACATTGCTTCTTCTCTGTACCGTAACCCCTTGTGGGGCATGGTGTGTTCACTCAGCCGTTTATAGGCTACTTCGAGTCAACGTTACATTGCATAGGAGTGTATATAATGTTGCAAGCACTATATATTTCCTGGACCACGCCGAGATTCGATCTCCGGACCTCTAGATTACTAGCATCGTAGAGTGCGACTCAACCAAGTGAGCCACAGAGCGTGAAGAACATTGCACAAGATCCTATTTATAAATGCTACATAACCATTTAAAGGGTCGACGCCGTGGTAGAAGAGAAACTTAACAACGGGAATTTTTTCAACCTACGGACAAACCCATTGGCGGACTCCATTCAAAACAGTCGAGAAAGCTCTCCAAGAATCTAAAACCTACATGGGAATCGTTGCCAACCTGAGGATGCCGAATCCATCTTTACCGCGGATCCAGTCTAGCCCAAGATCCACAAGCTAGGCAACGAGACACGTGAAATAATAGCCGATACCAACTCGCCCATCTACAAGCTCGCAAAATGGCTAGTTACAGAAATAGGGTGCATCGAGAACTACTGCGGCGAATATTCCGTCCGGAACACCTGCGGACTCATTGAAAAACTTGCAGCATTCAACAACTTAGAAGAAGACGATTTCTCATCTCATTCGACGTCAAGGCACTGTACCCGAGCATACCGAAAAAACGAGGCCAACGGGAAATTGGAGGAATGGCTCACGAAAAATAGCAAACCGGAGGAAGCAAAGAAGGCAAAGCTAGCAGCACAAGAAGAACTCCCCTGGAGGGGGAAGTATAACAAAACAACGGCAGGCACAGCAATGGACAATCCGCTCTCTCCTCTCATCAGCGAGGTATTCATGGCCACCTTCGAAACGAAGATCAAGCAACGGGGCATCATGCCAAAGTTCTGGACTAGATACACGGACGATGTGCTAGCCATAATGCCAAGAAGTGATGTCGAGCGAATATTCACCGAAATCAACCAAATACATAAAAACATAGAATTCACAATGGAACAGGAAAAAGACCAGCATATCGTGTTTTTAGAGATACAGGTTATAAGAAATCATAAACAATTAGAATTCTACATTTTCAGGAAGAAAACCAACACATTACGAACGATACCACGAACATCGAACCATTCACATGCACACAAGATTCAGCATTCCGGAGCATGATTCACAGGCTAGTAGCAATACCTTTAACAGACGAACAAGAAGGAGCTCAAACACATGGCGGAGGTCAACGGATACAACAAGGAAATGATAGACAAGCCACTAAGAAAGAAAATCAACAGATCGTAACGAAATCTACTATGCATACACTTCGAGCAAACCAGCACGGAAAACACTATGATTAGAACAGTCTGCGCACACCCTCTCAAGCCGTATCAGGAAAAAAAAACTAGCAAAACACAATATCCAAATTGTAAACACAACCCGACACCACCAAATAAGGACCAAGCTTCGATCACCAAAGGACAGACTCAACAACACCGAGAAGAGCGGAATCTATAAAATTAGCTGCCCCAAATGCCCCATGATATATACCGGACAAACCAAAAGATTGGTCACAACAAGATTCGACGAGCAATACCGCGAATACGAAAACGGCAAAAAGGACGAAGTAAGGCAAGTAAGTAAGCGTTTTCTGCCCTTCCAACCCCCACTGACGTACGTACTGCTGAAAAAAAACCTGAGACGGATTATCCTGAATGCAGCCAAAAGATACATTCCAGCGGGCCGCATTCCCATCATGAGACCACATTTCCCATCTTCCGCTACAGAATTGGCAAAAACTCTGAACAGCAGACCCAAATGATCCTCGCATCGGCGATCTCAACAACGTTATAACTCAGCAAGTCAACGACCACAGGAAACAGTTATGGAATTCGCATTTAAAAACCTGCCACGTAAAATCCGGCGTAAGCAACCTTTGGAAAACGGTACGTGCTCTATCAAATCCCACAAAACCCATAGGTAAGGTAGCCATAAAATTCGGTGATAACACATACAACAACGGCGACAAATACGCTCACAATTTTAACCAACAATTCAAGCGCATAATTACTACAGCTATCCGCAACAGCACCACTGACCAACACCTCCAGGTTATCTCAAACGAAGTCAAGCTTGCAATAAAAAATGCGAAAAACTCCAAAGCGTACGGACCAGACGGTATTGCCATGATTATGCTCAAACACATTGACTCTCCGGCCATTGAGTATATAACTGCTACGATGAACCTGTCGCTGAAAACCTTCATCATATCTGAGCTATGGAAAAACGGCCGTATAACCCCCATACCGAATCCAGGCAAAGATCATACTATAGCAGAATCATACCGTCCAATAACGCTACTGTCCCCCGTGGCCAAAATACTCGAGGCACTAGTGTTGCCTAAACTCCTAGAGCACGTCCAGCTTGCCAATCATCAACACGGTTTTCGGAAAATGCATAGCACTACAACCGCTATAGACAAGATTACCTCCAATATATTCAATGGACTCAATCAGCCGAAACCCTGCAAGCGCACTATCCTCGTAGCTCTCGATTTGTCAAAAGCGTTTGACACTGTTAACCACACAGTACTTTTGACAGATCTACGTAAAACTACTCCTCCATGTATCCACAGGGCGGAGTCTTATCTCCCAACCTTTACATGTCAGGATTGCCCACACCACCCACGGGACTCGAAATCATCTTTTATGTTGACGACTGTACCATCATGGCGACTGGCAACGACATTCCCGAAATGTGCGACCGGATCAACGAATACCTATTGACACTCAACGACTTCTTTGTGAGTAAAAGCTTGAAGCTCTCGGCACCAAAGTCCTCCGCCACCTTATTCACCAGCTTCAACCAGGAGTACAATATGCAACTCCCTATATTTATCGACACCAACGTTATCCCCACGATTCGGACTCACAAGATTCTAGGTGTTACGATATACAACTCCGGCAAATTTAACACACACGCTGAGTATATCTGCTCTAAACTCAGGAGCAGAAACAAAATTCTTAAAGCTCTTGTCGGTAGTACTTGGGGCAACGACAAAGAAACACTTCTGACTACCTATAAAGCTATCGGTCGCCCCCTAGTCAACTATGCAGCACCGACGTGGTCAAATGGTCTCTGGAACACAAATTGAGGCCACATACAAACCTGCCAAAACACGGCACTTCGCACTATCACCGGCTGTGTTAAGATGTCCTCAGTGGATCATCTGCACCAGGAGACAAAGATGATGACTTTGAGAAGCCACAATGAACTTCTTACTAAACAGTATTTAGTCGGATGTTATCGAACAAATCACCCGAACAATGAACTCATGGACAAAACACCACCGCCACGACGAATAAGACGCTCGATCAGGGACAAAGAGCGCGAAGTCCAGCGATACAAAAAGGTTCCCTTCGATAACTCCGAGTACAAGGCGACGATTGCAGACCTAATCACACAAGACGTTCTTAAAGCTACTCAAAGCCTCACAAATAATCGAGTACTTGGCACCAAACCTCCAGCCATATCTCCTGATGAAGAGCAACTACCGAGAGCTACCCGCACCACCTTAGCTCCGCTCCGATCCGCTTGGTGCCCACGACTAAATTCTTACTTATCGCTGATAAATAACGAAGTTGCAAACACCTGCCCAGCCTGCGGAACTAGTCCACACGATGTAGACCACATTTTCGATTGTCCAGCTGCTCCCACGCAACTTACACCACTTGCGTTGTGGCTACAACCAATAGAAGCAGCTTTTTTCCTCAACCTTGACCTCCAAGATGGAATGCCCACCATCTTCGAATAAATATTATGCAACTAAACAAACGTTTCCTGTCTGTGCCGCTAATACAAGAACAACAAGTAAGGCACATTGACTTCGACAACCTAGAAGTCATATAGCAAATTAGGAAGTCCTACCTTATAGATGCTCATGTGCTCCTATGGAGTAAAGATATGGCGGTTGCCACTGGTACGTTGCTTCCGAAACGGACGCATGCCTTAAAAATAAAAACCTCCAGTAAAGGAAAAACCTAGTTTCATTTTGAAGAGAAAAGCCATTTGTTTTATTTTAGTAACACAAATGTTCAAAATGATCTCTTTCTCATAACACCTATTTCTGCTTATTTTTTTCCAAAACTGAAACAAAAATTTTTTCCTTAACCGTCCAATTACCACTTTTCAGCCTACAAACATTTGCCATACCCGGATCGCTCTTTCTCTCGATCCTTAGCGGCTTTCTCTACAACTTTCCGACAGCCTTATGTCTGGTCTGCTCGTGCTCGGCTCTAGGCGCCACCCTCTGCTATCTCCTCTCGCAACTAGTCGGCCGTCGTGTAGTACGACATTTCTTCCCGGAACGTGCGGAGAATTGGTCACGCCAGGTCGACAAACATCGCGACAGTCTGTTCAGCTATATGATGTTCCTACGGATCACGCCATTCTTGCCCAATTGGTTTATAAATTTGGTGGCACCTGTGATAGGCGTGCCGGTTTTCCCATTCGTATTTGGCACGTTCTTAGGCGTGGCTCCGCCCTCGATTGTCGCCATTCAGGCCGGCAAGACGCTACATTCGATGACCAGCTCGAAAGATGCATTCTCGTTCAATTCGATGATAATTTTGAGTATTTGCGCGTTGATGTCGTTGGTGCCGGTGATTTTCAAGAATAAGTTTAAGAGCAAATTGGAATGAGCGGGGATGAATGGAGATATGCGCACGCTGTCTGGAAAAGTATTATTTAAGAAAATTAACTGAACTGTATATGTAACACTGTCGTGCTGTCGCCTGTTATCGTATTTAGAGTGTAAGTATGTAACGAGGGGGAATGTTTTATGTCTCAATCGATTCATGTGTTTGTGTCATGCAAATGAGAGCTTTTTTGTTGTGAAAAATGTGGATTATATCATACGATATGTGAATAAACTGAATTTTTTTGGTGTTAAGTGAAAGGGTGTTTTAATGTAAATGTTTCACGATCCAGGATAGAGCTGTCTGTAGAAATGGGTTGGGGCACTACTTTCACAACGAGTGAAGTGTCTACACTGCAGAGCGGAGCAACGCAAGGAATACCTCGCATCAACAACACAAAATTGAACCGAATCTTTAAGGCGGGGAGAAGTATGTTACATAACATACCAAACATCCTAAAATTAATCCATAAAATTATAAATAAATAACTGACGCGAGTCAAACATTCGACCAAGGCCGTAGTTGTTTTTGAGACATCCAATTTCCAAGATCTTCACTGCTTTTTGTAGATGTGATGAGATCAACAACACGCCCATAAATGGGGCCTTTAAGGTCACTTTTCCAGTCATTTTCCATACAAGTTGACTGGAAAATAACTGCGGTAGCAAGAAACGTTGTGTTGTATAGCTCTTTCAGAATGTCCCAAACTGATTCATCATTGGTTGGTTAGGTACGGGTGCTGTACCAGATTGCGAGCCTCTTCTGACGGGTTACTCACCAGATAGAACATCTTGAATATCCCGAGGACCAGTGGCCAGTCCTCGGGATGTAGATAATTTTTGTTGAAATAGGTCCTTCAATTGAGCCATTTTCAAAAAGCTACCATCAAAATGTTGCTTCCGTTAGGCGCTTCTGGGCTAATTGTTTTCCTTCTCGTATAAAGGTCGCGGTCTAAATAATCCATTTTTGAAGCCAAGGGAAGTGTTCGGTTTACTTACTGTCCAAAATGCTACTTTAATTCCTCAAGTACATATTGGGTGTTGGAAATTGATGTTCGCAACAATACCAGAATTGTAAAAAAAATTTGTAGGAGCGAGTTTCTAAAAAATCGTCCTCGAAAAGTGTAAAGTAATTTTCGTTCATGCATAACTCGGCCAGTTTCGTATATTGTGCAACCTTTTTTCGCCCTTCAAGCGATCTTCCTTGACTATTGAGCCATTGTCGGAGTTCGAAGGTGCCCTGCCATACTGGTGTATTTGGGAATAGGGCAGTTACATCAAATGACACCATAACCTCATCTTCTTTCAGTTCGACACTTTTTAATTTTTCCGTTAGTTCCAAAGCTTTTTTACCGAATACTTGCTGTTCTTCTTCTTCTTTTAGCGGTGCAGAAAGGTGTGCAACCGCTGTGCATCTATGTGGATTCGAGTTATGGTTCGTCGATGCTTTCGTCCGTTATGTCAAGGGACAAAAACATAGCTGCTGCGATAGGGTTTTCCCACAGTGAGATAGGGGTTAAGTCAGTGGGCGCAGCTGGGCATTGAAACAAGTGACCCACATCGTGTGGGGCGCCAGCGCAGTTTGGACAGATGTTTTGAATGTCCGGGTTAATGCGAGAAAGGTACGAATTGAGGCGTGAACAAAAGCCCGACCGAAGTTGAGCTAATGTCACTCTGGTGGCTCTCGGGAGCCTAATCTCCTCAGGCGAAATGGGTGGAGGGCGCACTGAGAGGACTCTATTCGCACCTAATCTCGCAATAGACCGACTCACTTCTGCAGTGTGAATCTCAGCGATGGCAGCTCGGTATGCATCATCGTCGTAAGGGTCCCTCTTGTATCCCTGGACCTCTCTCTCTAGGTCTCGCAAATCACGCCTGACATGTCGTGGTGGAGGAATTCGGTCCATGAGACTGTTGTTGGGATGATTCTCACGGTAGCAACCAACAAGATATTGTTTGGACAGTAGGAGATTGTGGTCACGTATTGGCATCAATTTTGTCTCTTTATGTAAGTGATCCTGGGCAGACATCAAGAGGCACTCTGTGGCTGTGCGTAGAGCAGCATTTTGGCAGACCTGAATTTTGGTCCAGTTTGTATCACATAAACTATGTGACCAAACTGGGGCTGCATAATCAGCAGCTGCTCGACCCACCGCTTTGTATGTGACTAGCATGGTTTCTTTATCCTTGCCCCAGGTGCTACCAGCTAGTGCTTTTAGGATTTTATTCCTACTGCGCATCTTTTCACAAACGGATGCTGCGTGATGAGCTGACGTCATCATGTTTTCTAAATGGAGCCCGAGAATTTTAGGATTTGCAACAGTAGGAATTGGATTGTTGCCAATACGTACATCAACCTCCCACCGACAATCCACCGACCAGGTGGTAAGAAATGTCGCAGAAGATTTAGACGCGGAGATGGTGAGGTTTCGGCTTTGGAAGAAAGCCTGTAATCGTCCGAGATAGCGATTAATTTGGAGGCGCATTTCATCCTTATCCTCCTCGGTGGCGAGTACGGTGCAATCGTCAGCGTAGGAAATCACCTCGATTCCTTCCGGTGGTGTAGGAAGGCCGGACATGTAGATGTTGAACAGAGTGGGGGAGAGTACCCCACCCTGTGGAACTCCTAATTTGATTTTCCTAAGCTTAGAACTTTTGCCACGAAACTCAGTGAAGGAATGCCGACCAGCTAGATAGTTTGCAATCCAACGGATCTCTTCAGTAAGTTAGCGAGAAGCATCGAGTGATTGACATTGTCAAAAGCACTCGTTAGGTCAATTGCCACAAGAATCGTTCTGTGGCAAGGACGTCTGTGGTTTAGCCCATTACGGATGCGTGTAGTGATCGCATCGAGGGCTGTGGTGGTACTATGCATTTTCCTGAAGCCATGCTGGTGAGGTTCTAGCTTAGCATGCTTAACAAGAGTGGGGTGAATAAGGGCCTCTAGCGTCTTTGCGACAGGTGAAAGTATTGTTATGGGTCGGTAGGATTCACCGAGACCAGCGCTTTTACCCGGTTTGAGACAGGGGACAATCCGTCCTGTTTTCCAGATTTCAGGGATGGCAAGCGTGGACATCGACAAGTTAAAGGCTGCCGTGAGATACTCAATGACTGGAAGGTCGAGATGTTTCAACATGGCCATCGAAATGCCATCGGGTCCGAGGGCCTTTGAATTTTTAGCATTCTCAATGACTTTTTTAACCTGGTCCGCAGTATACGATGGTATAGTGTCAACATTTCTACTGCGAATCCGTCTTCTAATTTTACGCTTTAAGCCATCGGACTTGGGATGTTCAATAAATTGCTTATTGAACAGGCTTGCGCACTGAAGGGGTTCGCTGGTGCTCTTATGGCCAAATTTGATGGCATTATTGCCCTTTCCTTTCCTAGGATTGGATAGGGCGCGGACAGTAGACCATAGTTTACTGACACCTTCATTTAGGTTGCAGTCATTTAGGTGCTCGTTCCATTTCGCCTTCCGATAGTCTTTTACTTGTCGATTGATTTCGGAGTTAAGCTCCTGAATTCTGGGATCACCTGGGTGAGCGCGTCTGATGTTATCTCGTTCATCGGCTAATCTGGCGGCACTGGTAGGGAAATTAGGTCGAACTTTCGGGATACGTCCAGCAGGAATAAAACGTGCCGCTGCTTTGGCAATGACGTTCCTAATATTTCTTTCGGCCTTATGAACGTTAGCTGGTGTGGGTAGCTCGATGAACTTCGCCGACGAGTATGCTTTGAAACCCTCCCAATCGGCTTTCTTGTGATTGACAAACGTTCGCTTCTCAGACTTAGTCAGGTTTGCTGGTTTGTCAACTCTTATTATGATTGGGAGGTGATCGGACGAGAGAGCAGTGTGCGTCTCCCATCGAGTAGCACTGATTAGGCTGGCACTTACAATAGTTAAGTCAGGAGAGCTACTGCAAGTGCCTGTGACTCGAGTCGGCGAGTCTTCATTGAGTGGACAGAAATCTGAGGCGTCTAGAGATTCGGCAATAGCTATACCCCTGGCATCGTTGTTGAGGTCAGAATGCCAGAGCTCATGGTGCGCGTTAAAGTCACCAAGAATGATCCTGTGCTCTCCAGATAGGAGAGGACCAATATCGAAACGATAGCCAGAAGGGCAACTTAAAAATTTCGATATTAGTACTCCCTGATGAAACTGAGATGGCTTGCATTTCCGCCGTACCGTCGACATCTACATCTTATACACAGTAATGTACGGACTTGTGTATTAGGAAGGCAAGTCCACCTCCAGGGTGAGAATCATTCCTGGCGGCTGGTCTATCTTTGCGCAGTATAACGTAATTGCCATTGGCGCTAAGAGACGAGTTCGAATGGAGCAAAGTCTCCTGGATAGCAGAAATCAGAATTCTGTTTACACTCATGAAGTGAGTGATCTCGGTGATTTTTTGGTGAATGCCGTTGCAGTTAAACTGCAATAAGGACAGTGGAGTGAAAACCGCTGGAGGAGGAGCAGGGGTTAAACTAGGCCTAGCATTCCTGATCATATTGTTTTGGGGTGCTGGGGGCTGAGGAGGAGGTGGAGGGCTAGGAGCAGCCCTTGGTCGCCCTGTATTTATGCATCCCGGTGCAACATATGCTGTGGAGTGCTGACCAACCCTTCTCAGGCCAGAACACCTGAGATGTACCCATTCCAAGCAACAATTACACTGCACTGACCTGGCATTCGTACCGATTCGTTGGCCGCAAACACTACAAAACCATACCTCTGGGCCTGGATTTGTTTCAATGCCGGCGCGAATTAATAAAATTGAGAGCAGCCGCGCCGAGATGTAATGCTCCCAATATGACGAAAAAACACATAACTCGAATCCACACATATACACAGACAAACACAACCTTCCTGCATCGAACCTTCAGGGCTCTTGCCAGGGAGGTATATTGGAAACTTTTGGCCGTTTCCATGTAGAAAACGGGTGTAGTCCGCCCCATAGAGGCAGTTTCCGTAGGACCACAATACTTGCTGTTCGTATCTCCGATTTCCTGGAATGCCTAATCCTTCACTACCACGGATAAGGTGTCAGCCAAAGAAAACACAAGCCAGGCAACGAACTAAGGGAAATCATTGCTGACACCAATTCCCCAACTTACAACATCGCACAATGGCTTATCAAAGATATCCAGGAAATCGGAGACGAACAGCAAGTATTCGGTAAAAAACGCTTTGGAACTAACGGACAAATTAAAAAGTGTCGAACTGAAAGAAGATAAGGTTATGGTGTCATTTGATGCAACTGTCCTATTCCTAAATACACCAGTAAGGCAGGACACCTTCGAACACCGACAATGGCCCCATAGCCAAGGAAGATCGCTTGGATGACGAAAAAAGGTTGCGCAATATACGAAACTGGCCGAGTTATGCATAAACGAAAATTATTTCACTTTTCAAGGACGATTTTTTAGAATGACGAAGGGAGTGGCGATGGGCAACCCACTTTCCCCATTAATAACCGAAATGTTCATGTCGCAAATTGAAAGGAGAATCGAGGAAAAAGAGATGATGCCTCGCAACGAAGAACGGATATAGTGAGGATACGATCAAGAAACTGATTTACCGAAAGAAAAGAATACTCTACCTTTTTCAACACACAAATTGAGGACAACCCATCAACTCGCATTAGCGTTCCAACTTCCAGCCTTCTCTACCAAATAAAAAATCGCCTACAAAAATTCAATATACAGATTGTAGGATCTACTGCTAATACACGCTTAAAATCTCTTTTAGGTAGCGGAAAAAACCCGCTCAAGAAAGACGAGCTGAGCGGAATTTACAATATCGCGTGCAAGGATTGTAACAAGGAATACGTAGGACAAACGAAGAGGCTCATCCGGACGAGATTCAACGAGCATGAGAAAGAGGCGGAAGCAGCAGCACGAAGAAGCAACGCAAAAATCAAATCAGCGGTCGCAGCCCACATTGATACGAAGGACACGCCATAAGCTGGGAGGATATCGAGATATTACGTAAAGTCAATAAACCCTCAAGACTGGATGCATGGGAAAGCTTGGAGATCATGAAGATACCAGGTAGTAACCGCCTCTACGACGACGGAGGAAATTGCCCACCACGAATCATTAAACTAGCCGCGCTGGTGCGATTAAACAGGATTCACTTTTTAGAAGAACCCCTTTTTTTAACTTTTAACCAGGTAGTGATAACAACAAATTTTGATTATAAATTACCATTTACAAGCGACCTAAACTTCAGAAACACTCGCACTGAAGAAGAATGCAAGTTGCATTCGAAATATATATTTGCAAAAAGAAAAATAAATTGTAGTAAGGAAAAAGTGTTTTTGATTAAAATAAATAAATAAGCTACAAACAGCGCTGAAACCGATCAATAAGATCAGAAATTATTCTTTCATTATAAGGACAATTTTTCACATGTTAAACTGACTTAACACTTGGGCATCGAACTCGAAAAATTATTAGCAAGAATAGCGTCCGACAACTCCGTTTTTGGCTCAGAACTCCGCCGTGGTATACCACTCTGCAAATTTAGAACGAGATAAGTGAGTGGAAGTGAGAGAATGCACATTGAATCTAGTGAATATGAGCAGGAAAAGGGTGAGGATAATTTGTGGGCTCCTTTCGAGGCATTGCCGTATGAACAGCCATCTCAAAACTATTCGCAATGCCACTAACAATAGCTGCCCTTTCTTGGGTGGTGGTCGTTGCCGAATACTTTGGCATTGCATTTCCTCTAGAAGAGGACATCGCCTCCCTTAAATTAGACCAAGCTAAATCGATTCATTGGAGGAAGTCAACTTTCCTCCACGGGCAGTCTGATGGTTGCAAATTGGGTGCCATCTGCTCTGCACCATACTCGTTCCTCATTGCTCTTATAGCGACGGCTTGTATTTGGACGACCAATCGTTCCAAAAATGATGCGCAGATTTCTTCTCTCGTTGAAACCTCGTCAAGATCGAGGCACTCCATTTTGGCTTCTTGGTGTAGGGTCTTCAAATCCACAGCCTTGATTCCGAGTACGCTGGTAACAATGGATTTATACTCTTCCATTAAATCCCCCTCATGTCTTCAGTTGGAACAGTTCCCCTTCCGTGTGCGCTGAATACGACAGACATTCTCGCCCATCTCCTTCAGCTTCGGCTTGGATTTTATTCTTTGTCATTTCACCGGAGTGCGATATGACCATAGCGTCGCGTCGTATGCTCATTTTTACATTTTTCTTTCTCTCCCGTTGGGTCCGTTTCTTGAGTTCGACTCTCGTCCAAGCATCCGGTTCCTTCGAAGAAGTGTTTGATTTTGCAGCCTCGTTCTTCATGGGGCTTATGAACTTTCATCTTTGGGGACGACTCCTTTTCCCATTTCGGTATCTGTGGGGAGACAGTCACTTCCAAGTCACGCCTATGTTTGAGCCTATCTGCTGCTATCACCTTAGGTGGGAGAGGTTTGAACTTCATTGTCCGTCCGCTTCCCTTGCGCTTTCTTAAGACTTAGTTGGTCTCTGGCCTCAATATACATAATTCGTATATTGTTTGCCAGCACATTGTATGCTGTGACTCTCTCTCTCTAGTTCCTGTCAACCCCTTGTGGGGCATAGAGCATTACCTAAGCCTACTCTCCACCTTGTTCTGTTTTGCGCCAACGGCGCTAGCTGCGACCATATAAGATTTAGCGTTTTCGCCTCGCTCGTTACCGATCTTCTCCATGTGTTCCTTGGCCGTCCAACACGGCGTCTTGCTCCGGAATCCTGTGGATTCCAGTTCAGGGCCTTTTTTGCGATGTTATTGGGCCCTTCTTCTTCTTGTAGCGGTGCAGAAAGGTGTGAAACCTCTGTGCATCTATGTGGGTACGATTTATGGTTCGTCAATGTTTGTGTCCGTGAGGTCTAAGGACAAAAACATAGCTGCTGCGATAGGGTTTTCCCACAGCGATATGGGGGTAAGATCAGTGGGCGCAGCGGGGCATTGAAACAAGTGACCCACATCATGAGGAGTACCATTGCAGTTTGAAAAGATGTTTTGAATGTCCGGGCTTATGCGAGAAAGGTACGAACTAAGGCGTGAACAAAAGCCCGACCGAAGTTGAGCTAGTGTTACTCTAGTGGCTCTCGGGAGCCTCATCTCCTCAGGCGAAATGGGTGGAGGACGCACTGAGAGGACTCTATTCGCACCTAATCTCGCAATAGACCGACTCACTTCTGTAGTGTGAATTTCAGCGATGGCAGCTCGGTATGTATCATCGTCGTAAGGATCCCTCTTGTATCCCTGGACCTCTCTCTCTAGGTCTCGTAAACCACGCCTGACATGTTGTGGTGGAGTAATTCGGTCCATGAGACTGTTGTTGGGATGATCCTCACGATAGCAGCCAACAAGATATTGTTTAGACAGTAGGAGATTGTGGTCACGTATTGGCATCAATTTTGTCTCCTGATGTAAGTGATCCTGGGCAGACATCAGAAGGCAACCTGTCGCGATGCGTAGAGCGGCATTTTGGCAGACCTGAACTTTGGACCAGTTTGTGTCACATAGACTATGTGTCCAAACTGGGGCTGCATAATCAGCGGCCGCTCGACCCACCGCTTTATAAGTAGCTAGCATGGTTTCTTTATCTTTGCCCCAGGTGCTACCAGCTAGAGCTTTTAGGATGTTGTTCCTACTGCGCATTTTTTCACAGACTGAAGCTGCATGATTCGCAGACTTCATCATGTTCTCTAGGTGAAGCCCGAGAATTTTGGGGTTTTTAACAGTAGGAACAGAATTGTTGCCAATACGTATATCCATCTCCCATCTGATGTCCTCCCACCAAGTGGTTAGAAAAGTCGCAGTGGATTTGGACGCAGAGATGGTGAGGTTTCGGCTTTGGAAAAATGCCTGTAATCGTCCTAGATAGCGATTAATTCGGAGGCGCATTTCATCCTTATCATTCCCTGTGGCGAGTACGGTGCAATCGTCAGCATAGGAAATCACCTCGATTCCTTCAGGAGGTGTGGGAAGGCCGGACATGTAGATGTTAAACAGAGTGGGGGAGAGTACCCCTCCCTGTGGAACACCTAATTTGATTTTCCTAAGCTTACAACGTTTGCCTCGAAACTCGGTGAAGGAGTGCCGACCAGCTAGATAATTGGCAATCTCTTGTGCAGGAAGATGCATATTCAACAAGTTTGCTAAGAGCATTGAATGATTGACCTTATCGAATGCATTTGATAGGTCTATTGCCACCAGAATGTTTCTGTGACAACGACTGCGTTGATTTAGCCCATCACGAATGCGTGTAGTGATCGCATCGAGGGCAGTGGTGGTGCTATGCATCTTCCTGAAGCCATGCTGGTGAGGTTCTAGCTTCGAATGTGCAACAAGAGTAGGGTGAATAAGGGCCTCCAGCGTCTTTGCGACAGGAGAAAGTGTCGTAATGGGGCGGTAGGATTCCCCGAGATTTGCGCTCTTCCCTGGCTTGAGACAGGGAACAATTCGACCTGTTTTCCAGATTTCAGGGATGGCAAGCGTGGACATCGACAAGTTAAAGGCGGCCGTGAGATACTCAATGGCTGGAAGGTCGAGATGTTTCAACATGGTCATCGAAATGCCATCTGGTCCGAGGGCCTTGGAGTTTTTAGCATTCTCTGTGACTTTTTTAACCTGGTCCGCGGTATGTTGTCAACATTCTGGCTGCGAATCCGTCTTCTAATTTTGCGCTTGAGGCCGTCAGACTTGGGATGTTCAATAAATTGTTTATTGAACAGGCTAGCACACTGAAGAGGATCGGAGTTAAGCTCCTGAATTCTGGGATCATCAGGATGAGCGCTTCTGATCTGATCACGTTCATCGGCTAATCTGGCGGCACTAGTGGGGAAGTTACGCCGAACTTTTGGGATACGTCCTGCCGGAATAAAACGTGCCGCGGCTGTGGTAATGACGTTCCTAATATTTTTCTCGGCCTTATGAATGTTGGTAGGTGATGGTAGCTCGATGAACTTCGCCGACGAGTAAGCTTTGAAACCATTCCAATCGGCTTTCTTGGGCCCTCTTCGGAAGGTGTGACCTATCCATTGCCACTTAAGTCTTTTGCTCGAAGTGCCTATCCTTTTATGGCCAGTTATAGTGAGGAGATCCTCGTTCGAAATGATCTCCGGCCAACGAATATATAGGATGCGCCGTAGACACTGATTTACAAAAGTTTGCAACTTATCACTGTGACTACACCCCATTAATTCCATTAGGAAGTATAAGTTCACCAAGTTTATTGAACATGTCGACTTCGACCGCTTACTTCTCTTTATCCGTACTGCCTTTTGATAAGACGTTAAGGGATTGTTGGGAAGAAGACCTCTGTAGTTTTGAACTGCTCTTGAATGGGGGTGCTCCTATTGGAGTGGTCACTACCTCATCCACACATACATCCGAGTCTGAGGCTGCTTCTTTCGGATGGGTCTTCGCTTTTTTGATGGGTTTTCATTGTAAGAAGGGACGGTCTACCACAACAGAGCCCCGCATGATGTTATAAGGTTAGATAACACCGGAGGTCGCCTGGTATCCGGCCGCTCCGTTAGTGATGTCCATTTGTGTCCCTAGAGATTTTACCCCGATGGGAGTACCCCGGGACCATTTTTTGAGTAGCTTGTTGTTGTAGTAGCGGTGCAGAAAGGCGTGAACCGCTGTGCATGTCTGTGGAAGTACTCTATGTTTCGTCGTCGTTCTCGCCTATTGTCTCAAGCGACAAGAACGTAGCAGCTGCAATAGGGTTGTCCCATAGCGTTGTCTCGGAGTGAGGTTAGTGGGTGCAGCGGGGCATCGGAACAGGTGGTCCACATCATGGGGCGCACCACCGCAGCTGGGACAAATGTTCTGAATGTCCGGGTCTATTCGAAATAAGTATGAATTGAGGCGCGAGCAAAAACCCGACCTAAGCTGGGCTACTGTCGCTCTTGTGGCTCTCGGGAGCCTAGTCTCCTCAGGTGATATAGGTGGTGGCCCTGCTGAAAGGACTCTATTCATACTTAATCTCCCTATTGACCGATTCACAACGGTTGTGTGAATATCTGCGATGGCCGCATGGTATGCTGTGTCATCAAATATATCGGGAGGTACCCGTTTGTATCCCTGGACGTCTCTCTCGAGGTCTCTGATTTCACCCCTGACATGTCGTAGAGGGGGAGTATTGTCCATGAGATGATGGTTTGGGTGATTCTCTCGATAGCAACCGACCAGATATTGTAAAGACAGGAGAAGATTATGATCACGTATTGGCAACATGCCGGTTTCTTGATGAAGATGATCCTGGGACGACATTAGGTGACAACCTGTAGCGATACGTAGAGCAGCGTTTTGGCATGTCTGGATTTTGTTTCACAAACGGTTTGTGACCACACCGGTGCTGCGTAGCTGGGAATTGCTCTACCTATCGCTTTGTGACCAACATAGTTTCCTTGTCCTTGCCCCAGGAACTCCCAGCTAGTGCATTTAGGACGTTGTTTCTACTGTGCATTTTGTCGACTACGTCTTCGACATGATTTTTCGACTTTTGAGTAGCTTCGTACGCATTGGATCATATTTGCATGAACGGGATAAGGATTGGATCCGGTATCAATGTATACGACGCCGACGCCTAGCAGTGTTTACTGTCATGCCCGTCTAAGTTCTTCCTAATACGAAGACAGTTTAGTCACCTTTTCATTAGGCGTGGAGACTAGAATATATCCGTATGACGAAAAACTATGAAACTGGTAATCAACACTTTGCAGAGTTCTGGTAAGCACATTATATTGGCAAGGTTGTGGTACGCAAACAGATTTCTTCGCATTGGATTTATCCAGAGCAGTTACCAATCCAGGCAAGTTCATCCACCGCTGTCTTACTATGGCATCGCATTGCACTGTAGGCACTTATCCATATTTTAGCTGCGCAGAAAGACGGGACAACGCTGTGCACCTATGAGATTTCAGTTATGGTTCGTTAATCGTTCTCGTTTGTGGTCTCCAGGGACAAAAACGTAGCTGCTGTGATAGGGTTTTCCCCACAGTGATTGAGGGGTGAGATCAGTGGGCCCTGCTGGGCATTGAAACTAATGACCCATATCGTGAGGCGCACCAGCGTAGTTTGGTGCAGATGTTTTGGATGCTCGGGTCTATGCGAGAAAAATAGGAATTTAGGCGCGAACAAAAGCCTGACGAAAGTTGAGCAAATGTCGCTCTTCGAGCCCTAATCTCTTCAAGCGAAACAGGTGGTGGAAGCGATACTTAAGTCTCTTAGTGCAGACCTCCCTTTTTCAAAAAAAAAAGTTATCAATCGTCTCCCTGGCAAGACCTAAGAAGGCTCAATGCAGGAAGGTGGTGTTTGAATGTCTGTACTCGAATGTAGCCACTTCGCCCGTTCTGGCCGTAATTTCTCAGCTCTGTTCTGTATCGCGATATTGCCCAGATCAATGCGTTGTTGCTGCTTTTTCATTTGACACGTCGAAAGTCTGCATCTGGAACTTCCATTGATATTGCCATCTTCGCGGGGCCCTCAGGCGGACACCTTTTAACAAGGTGTCCTGTCTATAGAAAAAATATTTAAAAATGCATACAAATCATAATCGTTCCACAGAATTTATTCCAAATTTAAGATTTACACCAATACAATAATTTCACGCTCCACTCTTAGTTGGTAGTCAAGAAAGTAAGTTTCTCGTTCAATTGCAATTGTGTCTTGATGAGCTGCGACAACGTCACCACCATCAGCAAGTCCTTGATATTCGAATTGAACATCTGCGTGAACTGCTCGGGCGACATATTCGGCACGGAATGAATCAGATCCAAAAGAGCGCGTCCCACGGCATTGTCGGGCTGCTGACGCTCCGCCAAAACATCCTCCACGTACGTCAACATCTGATCCAGCAGACCTTGCAATTTCACCGAAGCTTCTGCAATCTGGGCCAAATCCAACATCGGCGACACCGTCTTTGGCCTGTTCGGATTGGACACGCCAATTGTCTTCTGGCACAATTGCAAACCGACAACTTCGGGCTCGTAGCAAGTCACCTCCACGTTGATGGGAGTGAACATGCATCCCATTTTTCCGTTGGGTACACCGAGTGAGACGCAAACGTACGCTTTGAGCCCCATTCGGGCGCCCTGCAGCGATGTGTCGACTGTCAAGTGAATCGGATTGTTGCACTCGCGGGCATAGTACTCGTGGATGACGCTACTGTGATTGGTCACTTCGTTACCGGTGGCCCACCAGCCAACGATACTCTCGTTGGGGTTCACCCGCTTGTTTAGATCGTACAAGTCCAAAGCGTAGCTGAGCTCGGCTTCGACTTGGTCGTCGTGTTCCTTGTGCGGTACGCAGAAACAATTCGTAACCTCAACCACTCCCTTGTCGACATTGCCGAGCAAAGTGCCAATCACTCGGTGGGAATCAGCATTACGACGCTCGAAGGCGTCGACAATTTGAAAGAGCACCACCGGATGGACGCGTACGGTTAGATTCAAGTAGGACATTTTGGCAGTAAATACAAATTTTTGCCGAATGCACGCCGCGAAAAACTTGAAAGAGTGACAGCAGCGACTCGAAAGAAATGTCAAAGTGCCATTTGCCAATTCGACAACATTCGATGTTGGAGGTGGACTATAGGTGGCGCGAAGGATGGTGTTCTAGTACAATATTTGTGCGGGGACTTTCTGGGGGTGAAATTAAATTAAAAGGACGTACAAAACATAATTTCAGTATATTTTTTAGAATTTAATTATCGAATTATTAATTAATTATTTTAAAATCAAGTGGCTGTACGTAGAAAAAAAGCTAAATTCGTATAAAAATAAATCAAAACACGAATCTACTACGTTTCCAATTTGCAATCAAATGTCAAAAACTGACATTCTCCGCTTGTAAAATTTGTGCAGCTTGTCCAGCTGCAATCAATTTATTGTTATTGTCGTTTTGTGTTGTTTTTTCGAGTTTTTGGGTGTGATCCGGACGTAATCCGCTTGCCGTGCATTCATCGAAACTTCTTGCATCTCCGCACTCGCGATTTCGCAATGTTTGCCGTCGACAAATAAGCTCGCGCGCGTCACCACCCTCCAAAAATGGAAGACTCAGGCTTCGACATAAATTACGTGGATCTCTCGCGACCGCAAGTGATTGCCAAATATCTGCAGAATTTACGCATCTTGAAACGTTTCGCCGAACAAAATTGGCAAATAAGTTCGCGACAATTTGACGATTACATTAACGCCCAGTATTTCGCGTTCGGGCGTAACATTGGAACGTTGACGACATTGTACACAAACTATCAGTGGGTGGGCGACAATGGGGCGGAACTTGTTAAGCAAATTATGGACCGGAAACAGAAAATTCTTCTGTGGACGGTCTACTTGTGTATGGCGTTCTTGTTCATATCGTACAAGCACGAGGCGTCGACCATTGTCCTGCGCAACATTCAGACGCTCATCTATCCGGGAATGAAGCTGTGGCGCAAGATGACGCTGCCGGTGATAAGTAAATTCCCCGGACTGACGGAGCTGTACGATGAGTCGTGTCTGATTATGAATCCGTTCTTCAAGGTGGACGATTTGAGTTGCGAGCCGTGTGCAGATGTGGTGAATGTGCTGGACTTGTCGCATATGACGCAGTCCGGTAGTTCGGTGCCTTTTATATTTAAGGTGAGTGTGCGGTGCAGTTAGAGCAAATAAACCAGCAGATTAGCCAGTAAGAACAATAGACAACCGCACAAACTAATAAACACAATTGGAAATGGTTATCTACCCGGGACAAGGATTGTAATATAATCAGCGACATCGACAGCATTAACAAACGATGGACCTCGTATTTCTAAGGAGCTCCTCAATATACCATCGGCCCCCTGAAGATTGACGCATAATCTGCTCAATATTGTTTCTTACAGCGACCGAGTCTACGTACCGGAACGACCCATGCTTCACTGTATGGCCAAAGTCGGAAAGGAAACAGAGAGGAAAAGAAATTTCATACAAGCTCGCATGGTTGTACTGCTGAAGGACCCTGACAAGGACCAGTCTCATCATCACTCATGTCGGAGGATTAGTCTCCTTCCAATGTCTCCTTAGTGCCGGAAGGGCTTCTTGTTTCGTGCTTGTCGGTCAGATGTCCGTCAGATGCAGAAGCACTGACGCGTGGCTCTTCATTAGGGAGTCAGTATCCCACAGTTCGTCTCAAAACGTCCTTGGACTCTTCATCGACCTCAAGGGTGCATTTGATAGCTTGCTGTGAGGGGCAATCCTATGCAAGATCGAGTCAGTTGGCTGTCCGGAGTTGCTTCTTTGGAGGAACTACTTCTTCGAAGAGAGTCCTTTGTTTTCGGATCCTACGACGTGGTGCGCAAACAGGCCCATTTATTTGGAACCTAGTCATGGATGATCTGCTGGAGTCACACGACCGGATGTGTAAGGGCTACGCCTATGCCGATCATCCTTGTCGAGGGATCCCAGATGGGGGTAGAAGTTTAGTCCGCTAAGACTGTGACGAATCTGCTCAAGGGCAGCTTTAATCACAGTCATCCTCCATTGGTAGGGATAGGGAATGTTAGGTTCAAGTACGAGGCTGTCGAGGTCAAGTACTTGGGAGAGGATGAACTTCAGGTTCCACTTCATAGCTAGTACGGAAAGGTTTGAGGATATTTCTAAGTGGTTGACACGTGTAGTTAGGAAGACCAACAGTTATACGAATCCTTGTTTGTTTGCCTGTGCAACATATGATGCCGTCGCTTCTATGGACTACGTTCTGACCTTTGTGTCAAACCGCCCTTTTAGCTAAATGTCTCCGAGTGTGTAAGACGATATCTACCGTGGGTGTGCAGAACCTCATGGGTGAACCCCCTCTTGAATTGGAGATTTTATGACGTGGAACGGCGTATTACATACGAAAAGAGCTGGAGGAGTGTGTCCTGTCTAGGTGGGATACAGCTTCTCATAGGAGAACTACCTACGTTAAGCAGGTTATTGACGTGAGAGGAAATGCTGACCTAGATTTCAATCTAGGCCTTGGATTCCTCGTCACGGGTCGATTAAAGCATGGTTTCACTCGCGTAATATAGCTGATGATTCATTATGTCCTATGCGCGACCATCTCGGCAAGTACTATGCCATTGCCATGCGTACTCGGATATCCGAAATTTTGACTAGTTTGGCGTCACTATCGAAGCTAGTTCTCTGAATGTCTCTCGCTGTCTCTTTAGGCGTAATTATCCTGGATCTAAATGCCTTCGCTAAGGAGGCCGCCACAGATGCTTACATCCGAAAGATGTACTACAGTCCAGCTCTGGTTTATCTGGCAATGCCATCTGCGCTGACAGCGTTTAGTGTCGGGATCACTGTCCGGTTTAACCTCGGCTTTATGCCGGTATGAGCAGGGAGGGCCGCCCCTTGCTCAAAGACATGACTATCGCGCTCCCTCGAATAGTTACGTCACCAATCCTACGTGTATGCGCAAGGCGCAGCAGTTGCAGAGGACCACTGCGAGTCCGGAACAGAGGTCCCATATCTGTTAGTAATGGATTGTCCAGTCAAAAGCCAAGGGGCCCCGAAGGGTGGCTATTTCCCTCATTCGACATAGGTAGGCCCCCCAGAGGGAAGTATCGTGTGGACTGTAGTTTTACAACAGAGTGGAGTTACACTACAACCGGGAAACGGGACCCATAGAACGGCAATATGTTAACGCCAAGCCTTAAACTTTTACTTCACAGTACGCGCAGGGGAACCTGATGATACCACGACACCATAAGCAGCACAGAGGGGCTACGGTATAGTTGATACCCCATGGCATGGATCTGTACAAAGACCTTCGGGACTTCGTACGTACCCGACGCACTTGAATCATACAAAGTGGCTTCTCGTATGACTGACTTCCTCCGCCGGAATGCGGTTTCGTATAGATTTCCCTGGTGACAGGAAATCCGCCATAAGCGAGCGTGTCAAGCCTCGCTTTAGCTGGCAGCTTCGCATAACCTAAGCCACGAAGGGGCTAGATGGGAAGAATGGCGAACATGCGCTTATACGTATCTAGTTGATGGATTTATGTAGGCTGAAAAACGGCGCTACTCGTCGGTTGGTTAGTTGGCGAGTAGTAACAGGTCAAACGAACCTGGGATATGCACGTCTGAGTTCAGCGTGAGGCCTAACCAGTAGGATCCGAAGAAGGATCACACCTACTATTGAGAAGTCTTTAGCGAGTAGGACCTCGGCAATGGGTGTGTCAATGGACCATGGTCCCTACCCATCATGGTGTTGGAATCGAGGTGGCTGGGGTCAATCAAGTCAATCAGCTGAAGTTGCGGCCCCGGGGTTGGGTTTCCGAAGGATAGTGCATGCTCTGGACGAAGAAATCCCCATTTGACAATTAGATCCTGTCATTAAAATGCCAAATTAGTCCGATGCACCGGAAGGTAAGAGCTTAGGCACTCCCCTGTCTTCCAGATCAAGCCCTAGGAAGAATGCTGCTTCAATGGGTTTTCACAAAGCGCAAGAGGTCTAAGATGCGTTGGGGCAGCAGGACACTACAATATGAGAGATACTTCAGGTATTCCGGGACGACATGCCAGATGTGATTGGCATCGTCGAGGCTCAAGAGCAGGAATTTCTTCCTGTTCAACAGCCTGGTACAGGGGCAAATCGCTAGCTGGAGCAGCAAGAAAAAAGCTGTCAAGGAGTACACTCACAGATTCTTTTCAAGACCACGTAGGTCTTCCACTCAAACTGGAAAATTTTAGCCGCACGTTTTACACATGTAACATTAATATTACTACCACCCCCGAACGATTTGACCTATACACATCTGTCGGGACATTGATTGACTTTCAGCCCTATCAGCAGCTCTATATCTGTGTACTTTGCTGAACCAATGAGATGAAGCTCGATTCACACTTGCGCATACGATAAGAGGTGATCAGTGCACCTGTAGCAGTACCCTATCCAAATAGTGCAGATATGAGTCCACCGGGACTCTAACTACAAAGATCTCACCGAAGAGGCCACGTATGCTCACGCAGACACCCGATTTATCGGTGATATCTTCAACAGAAACACACACGATGTGAAGCCCATTTTGGTTTACCAGATACTTGGTTTTCTCCGTATTGCACTCCGTGGTGCGCGGGATGGACACGCCTTTAGGGATGCTCCCGGCCATGGTTTCATATTCCAGCATGCTTCGTGAGCCACTCCGTTTTCACATTCAACGATCTGACCTGGGCTCAATATTATTCCGGCGAACTTCGGCTTTACCTCTTTCGCGCGCTCGGAAGGGATCTCCGCCAGTAGCACGTTTTGATAGACGTTTTTTGCTCTGACGTTAGTAATTCCGCTGGGTCGGTGGAGATTATGGCCACACCGGTATTTGAGGCCACCTTCGCGTAGGGAGCTTTCGCCTTTCCTTTGCCTCCAGAGAAGGCAGAAAAGCGGCTTCTTTCGGCGGTTGTTGAGGTCTCCTTGCTCGTAAAGGCTTTCACGTCAGTCCTCTCGCCTCCTTCGATGCTGCCTTCAATCGTGACAGCGCTACCTTGGTCTGGGCCCACCCTTTGCCGCTTACTGTCTAGCGTAAGAGCAGGTGAGACCTCCTCCGTGGAACGTTGTCGCTTGGCTTGAGGTGCAGGCTGATTGCTGGAGTTCAGTGAGGGTTTCGCGGCTAGCTCCCTCGCTTTTGTCGGTTCATGACCCTGTGCCAGGAACTTGAGATAGCGCTTGCATTGATTGATTCTTAACGCCTGCTGGCTCGAAGAGTTTCGGATTCTTCTTTTTATAATTCGATGGCCCAGACCAGGGCTTGTCAATGTCCGAGAGGTAGAGCTCCTCAGGAACACTCCGTTGGGTGGCTTGATTGGTGCCATCCCGTGGCTGTTCGGAAGTGCCGGCCTTCCTTTTTTCCATAGAGGAATCACTGGAAGCAGTGAATGTCACCTTGGCTTCGGGTCTGCTGTGTGTTTTGGTTGTTTTTCTTTGATCCTGTTGATTCCACGAGTAGCTGGGGAAAAAATGGTCCACCGAAGCAATGCTCCGCTTTACTCCGATAAGGTCTTAGCTACCCTTGGATATAGACTCGGTATCCAAGGAGCTCCGTCAATGATTATCATTTACGCCCGGATCACTTTCTTCTCCCGATGGGCACGGGTCGGGGATTTAGGCATAACAGCATGGACGTTATCCGAATCAGTATGATTACAGATCCTGAGAACGTCATGTGTATACAGTGATTTTGGGAACTCACAATGCGCCTAAATACATATTTACTTGCATAGCAGGTGTTGTCTAAAAAGAGGTCCCACGATCACCGGCCCCCACAGTTTGGCCTTCACGGGAGTGAAGTTTCTAGCGGCCACCGCGGAGAGGTACTGTGAGCACTTCCCGTGATGGTGGGATTTTCAACCTGCCATCTCACGAACTGACAACCTGTGCGACCTATACTGGAGCTGAACTTTGAGACCACTCGGAGTGCGTATGAGAGAATTATATATACCTTTTTTCCTTCAAGTTAACATATTTACGGACCCAATGGACAAATTTGCGAGCGAAATTGACGATTTTACGAATCATGTTAACAAATTTGCGAAACAAACGAACTTTTTTTCGAGTCAAATAACTAATTTTGTCGATGTAAAAAATGCTTTATTGGATGATTTTAATAATTTTGCGAATCAATTTAGAAAATTTACGGATCAAATGAAAATATTTTCGGAACAATTAAGCACATATGCGAATGAAGTAAACATTGTTTTGAATGTAGTTAGCAACTTTACAGACCAAATTGACAAATTTGCGAATCAAATTAACAATGTTTCGAACCTAGTAAGTATAATCGTTAATCTAAGATGACCAGACTCCCGAAGACTAAATGCTGTACACATACTTCCGAAATTCGGTTTTCACGCCGATTTGGAGGAACACCAGGTTACCACCATGCGCATATTACTCTTGCTTTCATAAGTGATATCTTCGTAGACAGAATCAGAAATATGTGGTGAACCTTTGGAAGGCAAGGTTCTGTTGATACTAAACAGGGAGCCCTCAAATTCTCAATTTTCTCCTCAGTGGCGTAGATAAGGGGATTCACACTGGTCACACATATTTTTTTATACTAAATTATAATAAATAAATTTAGTTCTTTGCTATTAATTAGGAACATTTCGTTGCAATACATATCTACCAAAATGCCATCAACAGGGAAATTTCGGAATTAACCCATTTGACAGTATTTTCAATTTTGATGTTGTTGTTGTTGTTGTTGTTGTAGCGGTGATTTTCAATTTTGATAATTTTTACTGCCTTCTGCCTTGGCTGGAATTTTGACAATTCCTAGCGTATGCTGGCGTACATGAGATTCGGATTTCTTCGAACGTTGTTTTTCAGATAGTGCGACTGCCACAAGAACAGATCAGGTGGAATTTACTAAGATAATTTTGTATTTACCGAAAATCAGTATTGTTAGATATCTAGTGATACAATAGGGTTCTAATTGAGCGGCATTACGGCGCATGCTGGACTAACATGCTTGAACAATACTGCATCATGCTACCCGGTAATCACAACCATCTCGTTCACTCATCCGCTGGACCACGTTTCGGTATTACTTTATAGGGGCGGTCGCAAAGTCTGGGTCGCTCTGCAGAGCATTATTGTATTGCTGCAGACGACAAACCACGCACTAAGGCCTATTTCTACCGTATCCATCTCTAGTGCGCGAACCATTCTTAAAATTTGCGCTTCAATTTTAAATTCACCCCACAACCTTCCAGGATGGAGCTTTCAAGATGTAGAGCGTATTCTGCGTACTTACAATCTTTAGGCCATTCTATAATCTTCACAGTTCTTCCTAAAATAAGTTGTCCGCTGACGGGACCCGCATATCATTCAGGAGCCTCAAAGTCTTCAAGTAGGTATACCTACATTAAGGTGGGGATTATGACAAATCCACATCTGATCTCTAGTGCCACCTTGTTCGACGTACAACATTTACTTTGCTGTGCCAAACCTATTCCTCTGGAATCTCAGCTAAACAAGCAGAATTGAAACAATTTAAAAACCTTGAAGCGATTGCCCGCTTTATTTAGAGCTCAATAACAAAGTGTAATTTGGGCAGCTGTTACTTCCGAACATGGATAGGTAGGAACTTGAAATTTAGAGTCAAGTCAAGTAGCTCTTCAAGGGTGCCAATTTTCACCAAATATGAACAGTACGGTACTCTAAAAGTTTTCTTAATTTAAAATTTTTTCACTCACGAATTTCAGAGTTATGAACAATTTCCAATCAGAAAAATCAAAATTATGATTTGGGCAGCCGTAACTTCCGAACGCGGTTAGGTGACCGTGTAACTTGGAGGAAACGTGAGCGCCAAGTAGTTCTTCAAGTGTGCCAAATTTCGGAAAGATCGAGAAGGGTTCCTAAGTTATCGAAAATAAAGGATTGCCAAACATAAAAGTGCGATTATTTCGCTAAATATCATACCATACAGGATGCAGGATCAAACAGTTTACATCTCAAAAGCAGGCAAGACTGATCGCAGGATTCACCGAGGAACTTATCATGTAGTGAACTAGTTTTCATTGTTTGACATGGGAAATGCTGTACATCTTGCACGCTGTAGAATTTCCTTGACCTCAGCACCTTTATGTATTTAGGCATTGCCCATTATAACAAGCGCACCTTCCCATGATGAGTCCAGATTATCCACCAACTCTCTTAGAAATGTGCAGAATTTTTGTGCATTGCATGTTGAGTGTGCAAGAATATTGCTATGAAGAACTTCTTCATTAGACATTGCAGCAACAAGGCTTACATTTCTTCCGCGAATAGTAGGCAAGAAGACTCGAGCTCGTGTATTTGTTAAATTGTACCGTTTATGGATTATATTTTCCTGTTTGGGTATCTTGAATAAATAAATAAATCTCCCGCCGTATTCGCCGATACTCAACCCTATTGAAAAAGTGTTCGCTAGAGTACAAGGATTTGTACGTCAAGAACTTGGTGATCTTACACGAGATCATGTTTAAACTGACTTGATTGCTCAAGGAGTGCAAACAGTAACTTCTACGGATTGTACAAACTTTGTATCAGATATAATGATGCAACTGCCAGTTGCCGCAGCCGGAAGGGAGTTGCATTAATCGAAGTTTACTTGATTGATGAATTAAAAATATGATTAACGATAATACTTACTAGTTTCGAAACATTATTCATTTGATTCGCGAATTTGTCAATTTGGTCTGTAAAGTTGCTAACTACATTCAAAACAATGTTTCCTTCATTCGTATATGTGCTTAATTGTTCCGAAAATATTTTCATTTGATCCGTAAATTTGTTAAATTGATTCGCAAAATTGTTAAAATCATCCAATAAAGCATTTTTTTCATCGACAAAATTATTTATTTCACTCGAAAAAATGTTCGTTGGTTTCGCAAATTTGTTAACTTGATTCGTAAAATCGTCAATTTCACTCGCAAATTTGTCCATTCTGTTCGTAAATGTGTTAACTTGAAGGAAAAAAGGTATATTTGACGTGGTCCCGGAATAACCGGTTAAGACTATGGCACTGTCACCTATAAACGCTATTTTCCGTAGGCGCAATTTGAGAGTGAGCTGTGCCTTCCCAAGCACGTGAAGATGTGTATGTTGTAGCTGAAACGACCTCTATTGAGATCTTGGTGTAGACGTGCAAACTGTACGGACTGAGCTAACACCTAAACTACATTTAGAACGAAGGAACATGGGAAGGATTGAGTTTCACAGTATGTGGCAGATCCTATGGGATAAGACCTCAACTGCGAATGGTTAGTACGTGCTGGTGCTGAACAGCTGTAGACTATGAGACGGAAGGACAGGGATCCACGCCTGATAATCAATAATAAATCAATCCGCAATAAATATTCTATTCTATTCTATTCTCTCAACAACATTTTTGCTCGTACCTCTCTTATGCATTAAAATAATTTTCAATCCATCATTCCAGATAAATCAAGAACCGGTTTTCATATCGGACCTGCACGAACTCTACAAATCAAATCGTGACGTTTTCCGCAACGACGCCTATCGCATAAAGTCGACCAATCGCGACATCACCAATCTCGAAGAGCTATTTCAAGATTTCAATCGAACGACGCATCAACAGGTGCCAAGCCATAATTTGTTGCGATGCAATCGCATGCCACCGGCACGTTTGTTGCGACAACTGTTCGTCCGACCGAGCCGTCTTCCAACAACCGGACTGGCTTTAGAACGATATCTATCCGTAGATACGAAAGATGCACCCGCCTATCCGGTTCCCGACGCGGAATGTGAAAATATGTACATACAACAGGCGCTCGGAACACGTACAATAATACTTCGTCCAGCCGTGGAGTGTCGGCATATTTGTCGAACGATTTCCGTACGATTGCCCCAGTCATTTGTTCGTGAGTATTGCAAAATCATCCACTCGATATCGATTTAACTAATAAACCGATTTCACTTTTGCAGTAAGCTACAACTGGTGGTACTGGAAGCCCGTCTCCTTGCCCGATCAACTCACCGACTCAATGTCAATCAGCCTAATTGGATCCTACTGTTAGTGTGGGTGGGACGATATGTTTATTTTAACGGTTCTAGTCATACAAAAAACAAGAAAAATATCAGTTTGGTGGTGAACGCAAGTCCCCTATTCCCCCTGCGCTTTTCGCCGAACAGACAAGCTCTATTCGAATCATAAAAACGTGGAAAGGGCCCCAGCACATCACACGACGATATGCATTAATTTTTGCCGAAAGCATTTAATCCTCCCCAAAAATTGTTTAATTTTAAGATACTAACAAATTTTTCGTCTTGAAACCCCCTCGGGTGTAATTTGATTTGTTTTTTGCCATTTATATATCCCTAGATGTGTAAGTCTAAATGCATTTTAGGGAATCTAGTGAGAAAAAAAATGTTTTAAAAACATGGACAACATTGCAACATATTCGTTACCTAACGTAGTCCGTAATTTAAGATGCATGCATCCAATGCATCCGTACATTGTAACAAAGAATTTCGATCTTATGATATTATTTGACTGTAGAGAGAAAGAGAGAGTGAGAGAAAGTAGCGTTTGTCAAAATGGAAACGAACGTGAACGCGAAATAAATTGTGAAAGCTTCAATTATATTTATTAGAGACTGTGTATACACATATTTAAATTATTTTTTTTAGCAAAAACCAAAATTCTCTCCGCCCTAGGTTGTTTTTCTCTTCTTTTATATGTTTTGAACGAGGAAGGTGAAACGCTCAAGTAAATAATTGTTAATTAAATTTTAGTATGTAATAATGAAAAGTATATGTAAAGAGGTAATTTGAAAAATTCCAAATAAATACTATATGCTGTTCAGTTTTTAACTTTTGTGCGTTTACTTTTCTTCTTCTTATTTTAACTGTACCGAAAGGTGTGCAACCGCTGTGCACCCAGTTGCACTCGTTTTATGGTTGTTGTAGCGACGCATCCTCTCTTCCAGTTCGAGACCTAGGAAGTATGCCACCTCAATGGGATTTTCCCAGAGCGCAATGGGTGTTAGGTGCGTTAGAGCGGCTGCACAATCGGAAAAATGATGCACAAAATGAGTCTAGTCTGGAGCACCATCCTGAGCGAAGCTGTGCCAAAGTGGTGCGTGTGGCTCTAGGTAGCTGTTGTTCGTCAGTAGAAATGTCAGGACACGATTTTCCGACAGATCATTCGTGGCTTTGGCTTTAGAAACGCCCTGTAAGTGTTGGTGTTATCGAGGGGAACTCTATTGAATCTTTGGATTTCCCTTTCCTTGTCCCTTAGCGAACGTCTTACGTGACGTGGCGGTGGGGTTTTGTCCATAAGATCGTGGTTCGGGTGTTCACTACGATAACAACCAACCAGATATTGCTTAGCGAGGAGCTCATTATGAGTGGGTGTCGTTTACTTTGATGCCTAGCCGTAAGTTGTATTCGAGGTTGTACGTGGTAAAAAGCGTGGCCGAGGATTTGGGCGCTGATAGCTTCAGGTTCTTGCTGTTGAAGAAGATGTTGAGGTCTTCCAAGTAACCATTGATTAGGTCGCACATGTCAGAAATATCGTTGCCGGATGTCATGATGGTCGTCAGCTTAGGATATTATGTCGATTCCTTCGGGTGCGTGGAAAGCCCTGATAATTAGAGGTTAAACAAGGTGGGGGATATGACTCCACCTTGTGGTACTCCTTGTTTGAGCCTTCTTAGCTTAGATTTCTCATTTCTAAACTCCGTACTGGATTGACGTCCGGCAAGGTAGTTTGCAAACCATTTAACTGTATGTGACGGTGTGGATGTGTTACGAAGATCCGTCAGTAAAAGCGGGTGATTCACCGTATCAAACGCTTTCGACAGATGTAATGCCACTAGAATGGTGCACTTAAATGGCTTAGGCTGGTTAATCCCATTAAAGACTTTGGACATAATTCGGTCTAATGCAGTGGCAGTGCTATGCATTTTCCTAAAGCCGTGTTGGTGATTGGCGAGTTGTATGTGTGTCGCAAGAGTTGTATATATTCGCGATTCCAGTATCTTTGCCACAGGAGATAAAAGCGTGATCGGGTGGCAGGATTCTCCTAAAGAGTGTTATTTACCAGGTTTGGGTAATGGAATGATGCGGCCCGTCTTCCAAATCTCTGGTATGATGAATGATCGAAGCGAAAGGTTCATCGTGGCAGTGATATACTATAGAGTATATCGGCCATAGGGCCGACGTGTCAAGGTGTTTAAGCATTATCATTGCTATACCGTCCGGACCCAGCGCTTTAGAGTTTTTGGCGTTCTTTATGGCATTGGCGACTTCTATGGTGGTGATTTGAAGATATTCATCTAACGTGGTGTTTCGGATTTTGCGCTTGAGCCTATCCTTTGCCGGATATGTTGTAGATTTCAAAGTCAATATTTCCTGATTTGACGGCTATCACCTGTTGTTCCATAATGTTATCGGCGGAAGTAACATCAACGATGCTGTACGGTAGGTTGTTGTGAATTAGGAAGGCTAAACAACCTCCTGCATTGCTTTCTCGGTCGCGTCTGATGACATTATTGTTCACATGTGAGCTAAGCGAATTATTGGAGTTGAGTTTAGTCTCCTGAACAGCTGCTATCTGGATATGGTTTCTGTTCATGAACTCTGTTAGCTAGGCGATTATATTCTGGAGTTCGTTGCAATTAATTTGGACGATTTTAGTGGTGGAGTAGTTCACGTCGACGGTTCGTATAGCTGGGGCCAAATATGGTCTTGGTTGGACAGATCGAGGACAGCTGAGAGGAGTTAGATGATGAGCGTCGTCCTCTATTTCTAAATCTGCTCGTAGTATACGTTGAGCCCCATTGACTCAGATGAGTAAGTCCCCAGCAGTTTTTTACGTGGACCCATTCTCCACAGCACGTGCATTTAAACGACGATTGAACATTGGTCCAAATCCTATTTCCGCAGACACAGCATATCCATGGACCTGGGTTCGATTCGATGCCGGCACCCGGCACGTAGTAGCAATGTGAGGAGCAGCTGGGCCGGCCAACACTGACACATAGTTTCCTTTCCCTTCTTGCGGCGAAAAGGGTCGTTGCGACTGTTGGCCATGCTGGATAGCATGGGTCGTTCCGTTTTGTAGACCCGGTCGCAGTAGGAACAATGGTGACGTTACCGATCCTGATGTTGTTGTTATTGTAATAACGGCGCAAGCTTCATGAAGAAGAAATACATTTGCGTCACTATTGTTAGATTGTTAGCATCCTGACTTTTCAGGACAAGACCAAGGAAGAATGCTGATTCAATGGTATTTTCCCATAGCGCAAGGGATGTAAGTTTCATTGGTGCAGCAGGACAATTAAATATCTGGTCCACTTCGTGCGGGCTGGCCACGCAAGCAGGGCATGTGTTTGCGATGTTGTCATCTATCCAATCATGATAGATAAAGAGTTAAGCCTTGTACACCATTCGTGACGTAACTGAGCCAAGGTAGTTCAAGTGGCTCTTGGAAGTTGGAACTCGTCGGGAGTAATGACTGGTGGCTCGGTGCTACAGATTGATTTCCGAATTTCATTAGCGTGTATGTTAGTTAATGCCGCTTTGTAGTTTGTGTTATCGAAGGGAACTCATTTGCATCTTTGGACTTCCATTTCCTTGTTCATCAGTGAACGGATTCGATTCTTCAGGGACAGGAACGTGGCTGCTGCGATAGGGTTGTCCCACAGGACCCCAGTCGTGGATGTAAGATTAATAAAACAGTACACGTTTTTCATTATAACTACAAACGGTGGACTTCCCTTCGCGGACTGTGTCCGTTAGATCCACTAAGTTATTTCCAAGTTTCACGTCACAAGAAAACAGTGGCATAATAAAAATGTTCCGTTTTTGGATCATTTTTCGACAAAGCCGCTAAACCAAAGTTTTATGGGGTTGCATAATGCCGCACCCACAAGGTCAATCCGAATTCATTTATTTTAATTTTCGTTCTGTCAAAATATATTTTCTTGGACTTTGACTGTCCCCACTAGCGGTTACAAAAAAGTATTACCGCTTTGAATATGAGTTTCCGTCTCAACATCCTTCTAGGATGAACATGAAAGTACCGTTGCCAGTTGGATTGTATAATATTCCTCTTAATGCATGCTGGCAACCCGCAATGCAATAAACGTCAAACTCTTAATATTTTTCTTTCGAATCTCTCTCTCTCATGCTACAAATTGATGCTCTCAAACTTTACCCAATCAGCTGATTCCGAAATCATTTCGTCCTGCTCTTTCCAATGTAGCACACCATCTTGGCATGTATGATATCACCACTTCTCTCACGCCTGCAGATGCAACTCACGTGAAATCATGCAATCAAAATGATGTTTACTATGTGTGTTTCCTGATGAAAACGTGAAATCACACTCCTGACGTGACATGAGCTCACAAGCATCATCATCATCAGAATTTCATAAAGTGTAACATTAAAGTAAAAGTAGTTGTAAGTACATATTATACATTATGGAAAATTTTTCATTACAACTTATTGAACACGTGAAAAGGCATGAGTACTTATACAATACTAAACATGGATGCTATCGGAATATCAATGCTCGAAAATGTGCCTGGGAGGAAATCGGAAAAGCTTTTAATATGCCAGGTACACTTTATGATTTCAAGCACGTTTGCTCAGTATAATCATGTTTTGGTACAGGAATTATCGTCAAGGACGAATGGGATAAGCTGAGAAGATGCTACATCAATGCCCTGAGTAGACAACGAGAAGCACAGAAAATTGATCCAAGTGGAAAGAAAACGGCTTGGAAATTTGAGACCGAAATGGCATTTTTACTGCCATTTACTAATACGAAAAGGTATAGATAGTAAAAAATATAAATTTTAATTGATATTACATACTAGATGCGTTTTTGAACTATCCAGTACAGGACAGAACAGCACAACTTACATACAAATTTGAACGTGAAGTTGACTGCCAGTTGTCGCTGTGCTGTTCTGTACTGGATAGTGTTAAACACACCAAGTATGTTTGCATATATAAATTTAATTTTCCAGATCCCGCCAAACGGTTGATGAATCTCAAGATGGTCCTACTGAGGTGAAGACGGAACATATTGAAGAAATATTTTTCGATCATGATGAAGATGATGAAACTGAACACTGTCATCAGACTTCTCCTAGTTGGCTGAACGAGGACGATGAGAGTATGGAAATGATCCAACGGAACAAACGAAAATTGTCGAAAAGAAACGATGAAGACTCAGCCGAAAAATATCAACAAATAGAATCAAAATATTCCGAGAATTTAGACGAAATGGATTTATTTTTCCTGAGTATGTCCAGAATGACAAAGAAGTTACCAAAAATTGAACAAGTACGAATAAAACTGGAATTGAGTAATTCAGTGTTGACGGCAGAAATGAAAGAAGCTGCCAACAATTGAAGTGTGATGCAATTTTCAGACTGATTTAATTTTATGAATTGATTAATATTTTTTTAAGCTTCAAGAATGTATATTTTCAATAAAATGAATTATGATTTTTTTCCATTGTATATTCAGTGTTTTTTTATGGCCCTGTGACATGGGTCGAAAATAGTATCATATTTCGTTTTCCCGTTGTTGAAACGACTAACGGGACTATTGGTGAACCGATTTCTACCTGCGTATACTTGAAGTTAATTTCTTCTCGTAGTTGGTTGGCAAAAGTGGTTGCTAAGGCGAAACAGACCAAAAGCGCAATTAGGACAAAAGGCGTCATTTTGGGACTACAAATTCCGTTAAGCTACTTAAAGGCCAACTACGATTTGCATTCGTTGAAAAAAAGTGGGGGGAATTTGTCTTTTGGCAGCTGACACCGGAATTCGCACGCGCTTCGCATGAGAGATGTACAGAGTGGCCTCCATTTTTGCCAACTAATCTGCAACCTCATTACCCATTACCCATTATTGTCCGAACATCAAGTTTATACTAGACGAAAATGACAATCTTCTCCTCCCAGTGAACCTTAGATTAGATTAGATTTATTGAGGGCACAGGCAACAAGAGTTGCCCTAGGCACTGCGACCGGTGGTCTATTGTACCATTGCCCCTACTATGGATTAGATGAACTCATCTAATCGACTGCCTTCGATAAATCGATTCAGCTGGGCCATATTGATAGTGGCGATATCCTCTTCCAAGGGAAAAGCAATACCGAAACACTCCAATCGGCGCCTAGCTAGCCTCTCACATTCACACAGGATGTGAGAAGCAGTTTCGTCGTCAGCCTCACAGAAGCGACAGCTGGCGTCGGTAACAATGCGCAAGCGCTTTAAATGACCGTTTAAACGGCAATGCCCCGTAAGGAGCCCGCATATGATCCTAACCCTGTTTCTGCTTAATTTCATCAGACCAAGGGTACGATTGGGTGAGTAGTTAGCGACAAAGAGTTTTGACTGCCTAAGCCCTGGAAGAGCTTCCCAGTGTGTGGTGGCTTTGGCTTTTTCCCACTCACTAATCACATTTCTGCAGATACAGAGTGGTAACCCACAGTAAGGTTCTGGGCCATAGAAGCGAGTGGTGGATGCTCTTCTTGCGAGCTCGTCGGCCTTCTCATTGCCGTAAAACCCCGAGTGCCCAGGTACCCAGAAAAGGGTGAGATTGTTGAGATTGCCCACCTGTTGGAGGATTTCCTGACAAACCCACACGAGCTTAGATGTGACAGTACAGCTCGTCAGCGCTTTTATTGCTGCTTGGCTGTCAGTGAATATTGCTATTTTCCTGTTGGTGTAACCTTTGTCAAGGCATAATCTTGCACACACTTCGATTGCGTGCACTTCCGCCTGAAACACGGTCGGATGTATTCCCATAGGAATAAAGATATTAGTGTTCGGGCCAGTAATTCCAGCTCCAGATCCTGTGTCGGTCTTGGAGCCGTCCGTGTAAAATTTGATGGTGCTAGGGTGGAGTGATCTGAATCTGTCAGTCCAGTCCACCCTTTCCCATATCTCTGCATTATAAGAAGGGTCAAAACGGAGAGTTTTGACCAGATGGTCTGATGGCATATCCAGCAATCTGTTGTTACTTAACCATCCTTGTTGAACTGAGTTCAGTGGAGACGCCGCATCACATGCTGCGAGCCTAATGACAGCTAATCTTGCCACTGCCTCGATGTGTATGTGGAGAGGTGGCAAGTTTAGCAGGACCTCGAGGGCGGCAGTGGGGCTCGAAAAGAAGGCCCCAAGGACAGCAAGACAGGCCAGCCTCTGAACTTTCTCGAGACACCGTCTTCCGTCTATGGTGGTTGCTCTTCTCCACCACACAACCGCCCCATATTCCACAATAGGTCTAACAATTGTCTTGTAGATCCACAGAACTATGTAAGGCTTAATACCCCATGCCTTCCCCGCATAGCTTCTGCTGATCCACAAGGCCTTAACTGCTTTCTCTGCTACCAGACTAAGATGTTTTTTCCATAGCAGTTTCTTGTCAAGTGTGACCCCCAAGTACTTGACAGTTTCCGGCATTGTTAGCCGTGCATTATACATGGAGGGACACTCCAGTATTTGGAGATTCCCTTTCTTACTGAATGGTATCACGGCGGCCTTTGTTGGATTGACGCGCAGCCCGTTTGCTGTGCACCACTCCTGGACTATATGCAGAGCACTCTGCAGGACATCCGGTAGGACCTCCTCGAATTTGCCTTTAACCGTGATAACCAGGTCATCCGCATACCCCTGTGTGGAGAACCTAGCTGAGCTAAGTCTCCACATCAATCCATCAACTACCAGACACCACAGGAGGGGGGATAGTACCCCTCCTTGAGGGCAGCCACGAGTGGCTAAAGCAGAAAGGGTAGTATTGCCTATACTGGTAAAAATAATTCTTGACGAAAGCATACGCTGCACCCAGGTAATGATCGTATTGTCGGCTCCTTTGGCTCGTAGTGCCGTTTCTATGGATTTGAAGGAGGTGTTATCGAAGGCGCCTTCTATGTCAAGGAATGCACATAGTGCTGTTTCCTTATTGGACATGGCTACCTCGATCTCTTCTACCAAGCTCTGAAGTGCCGATTCCGTGGATTTACCCGGTTGGTAGGCGTATTGTTTTGGGTGCAGCGGCCGTGTCTTAAGAAGTGTGCCTCTGATGTGAGAGTCCAGTATTTTTTCCATAGCTTTCATGAGAAAGGATGTAACGCTGATGGGGCGGTACGATTTAGGATCGTCCGCCGGTCTTTTACCCACCTTGGGGATGAAGACTACCCTAACTGATCTCCAGGCTGTCGGAATGTATCCCAAAGCATAACTACTTCTATAGATACTAACCATGAATGGTATCAGCTCGCTTTGGCCTCTTTGTAGGAGCGCCGGAAAGATTCCATCCATGCTGGGCGACTTAAATGGATCGAATGTCCCAATTGCCCACCTAACCCTGCCATACGTGAAGATATCTTTTGCTGCTGCCCAGGCAGATCTGTTTGCCCTATTGGGCGGATTCATGCAACTGTGACCATCATTCACGTTATAGTCCAGTCTGCAGCTGGGGAAATGGGTTGCTAAAAGCAGCATGCCTGTGCTTTCGGCATCCCTCGTTATGTCCCCATTTGCACCCTTCAAAGTGCTAATAGTGCTGCAACCATTTTTTGCCATAATTTTGTGCAGTCTAGCTGCTTTGGTGGTATTGTTGACGCTGTCGCAAAAGTTTGCCCAACTTTGCCTTTTAGCGTCCCTAATCTTTTTGTTGTATTCCGTGAGGGTGGATCTATACAGAGCCCAGTCCCCGTTGCGCTTGGCCCTGTTGAACAGCTTCCTCACTTTTTTCCTGAGACAAGCTATCTCATGATTCCACCACGGAACACACTTATTTTCTTTGAAGACCCGCACGGGGCAGTTTTCTTCATAGGAGGACAGAATTGCCCTGGTGGTCTCGTCCACGAGTCTTTCTAGACTCAACCACCCTGTGACCCTTTTGTCGATTTGCTGCAGATGCTCCCCCTCTCTATGACCACTAGGTCACTGTTGGTAAATTCTGAAAGACAGAGGTAATTAATACGTTTGCTAACTACAACACAGGCTCTGGGGCGAGTAGAGCCCCTGTCATACACCAGATTCGTATTACTTACGCTCAGTCCTTTGACGTTCCCATCATGCTGCCACGGTTCCTGTATGAGAGCGATGTCGAGGCTCTCCCTTATAAACCGCGCTGCAGCTATATCCGAGGCTCTTTTGGCGTGGTGCAGATTGCACTGCAACACGCCAATGCTCGGATTAGCTGTCTGCATGTTGACTGCCATTCCTCGTCTCACTCCTAGGGTTAGGAATGACGGTGACGTCTGTCTCCTCTGTGGACTCAGGCGAGGCTGTCGAGGTGCAGTGGCACCAGCTCCATCGGTTCCGGTGAGGGAGAGAGGTCTGGTGGATGTTGATCCTCCTCCATAGAGCTTGTTGGCTCAGGTGTGTTGCAGGGCGGTTCATTGACGGTGGTGGTAGTGCCAGTGTCCGTTACGATGTTGGCCGACTTCGACTTGTCTTCCTTGCCGGCGCCCTTCCAGTTTTTCGGGTGGACTTTTGTCTTCCCGAAGCGATAGGACACATGGAAGTTGCGCCTAGCGATGTTCTCCATGGACATCGGATCGATGGCCACGATTAGCGTGAGGTTGTCTCCCTCCGTAGCAGCGTTAATCAACCTCCACTCGCTGGTGCGCAGCCCCTCATTTTGCCTGCCAAGGAGTGTAATCGCACTCGCGGCATCCGTGGTGCGAGGCAGGTAAAGCGTCGCTATCGTTGATCTGGGAATGTCATCTCCAGTTACGGCACGTAGCGTGGCTCCTTCCCAAGGGTTGCGAGTGGGGGTTATGTTACACAGCCATTCGGCAGTGGCCTCGTTGTCGCATTCGACCAAAAGGAATCCGGGGCGGAAGCGGATGCTGCCGAATTCCGGAAAGACGTTGGTGGGCGGTATGCTCACAATATGTTGGATGATGGCGTCTTGCACCGTGGACATCTGATCTGGGGTTAGCAGTCCGTCCGGGTAGCTCGACGCCATGATTGCAACCCTCACAGATGATGCCACTTGTGAGTAAGTACCCCTGCTCCTGCTGGCAGATGCCAGAGGGGTGACGACTGACCTTGAAGGGCCCGCCGATGCCACCGGGTGTACATTTTGGTCGCGTGTGTTGGCATTTTGTGGGTGAGTACTCCTGCTCCTAGCGACTACAGTTTGAGGGGTAACTTTTGATGCTACCGAAGCTCCCGTACGGTCACTCCTGCTCCTGTTCGCCATAGTCGTAGGGGTGGACACTGGTCGGGATGAGCCAGCAGAGGTCACCGGAGGTACCCTGAATCCACATGCCGCTGAGGTGCTTGGTTTAGGTACGGCATTCCGCGAAGGGATTTCTGCCGTCCTTTGCTTCTTGGTTGAAGCGGCTTGCTTCCCAGAGTTGGGAGCACCGTCTTCCTCCGATCGTTGTCGTTTGGGTGGGGGGCATTGCGGTTGGTGTTAATCGCAAGTGCCCTGGCTTTTTCGGGAGCATGTCCTTGTGCGAGGAAGCGTACATATATTTTACAGGCCGCTCCTCCAAGTCCTTTACGAAGAGGATCCCGAAGACCACCCGGAGAGTATTTGGGTGGAAGCCCAGCTTTCTGCTTCCCCTCATTTGCGGTACGCTCCATGGAGCCCGCTACGGCTTCCGTGCAGGAAGTAACCCGTGTCGGTCGGTGTGGTTCATCCACACCCGACAGGTAAAGTTCCGCTGGAACAAAATCTGAGGCGAGGGCCTCTTGATCCGAGTCTGAGGCTGTCTCAGTCGGATCGGAGTTTGGTTTTTTGTTTGTGTTTTTGTTGTTATTTAAGTTCATGTGATTCCCACGAGCAGCTAGGGAAAAGAGAGTCCGCCACACCAAAGCCCCGCTTGATGTGGTAAGGCTAGATAACACCGGAGGTCGCCCTGTATCCGGCTGCTCCGTTAGAGATGTCCATTTGCGTCCCTGGACATCTTCCCCCGATGGGCACGGGTCGCTTAACACCCCGGGGATTTAGGACAAATCTAACATTCTGGAGCCAAGTCTAAAAACACATAATAAATGTAGCTAGTCATTGGCACGAATGTATGGCAGTGGCTCTGAGGTTACAGATTCGCCGGCTCTGAAAAGAGCCTTGTCTGAATGAGGAACCCCAGAGCAACCGGCCGTCACAGTTTGGCCTTCACCGGGGTGAAGTTACTAGTGGCCACCGCGTAGAGGTACTGCGAGCACTTCCCGTGATGATAGCAACCTCGTCTTGCTTTCTCACGAACTGACCACTGAAAACTCTGACTTCAACCTAATCAGTACTTTATACGGCAATGCTTTACAACAAGTAGTTCCGACTTCTAACCAGAACGGAAACTGGTTAGATCTTATTTTCACCAATTTTTACGACGAGGTGGTTGTTAGTCCAACTGTAGAATCAGAAAACATTTTTAAAAACACCCATCACCACTTTGCGATTACAGTTGAACTTTCAGCAACCAATATACCTTTTAAACAATCCTATCAAAATGAAATTGTTTACGACTTCTCAAAAGCAAACTTCGAGGGCATCAGAAATTACCTTGATTCCATAGACTGGGAAACTAATTTATCGAAGTCTAATCTAGAAGACACAGTATCTTGCTGCAACAGCATAATCCTCGATGTGATTAATACGTATGTGCCCAAAATTAAAAAAACGCAACCCGCTTTCCGAACCCTGGCTCGACAGAAATCTAAGGACCCTTAGAAACCAAAGAAACAAACTCTATAAGTTAATAAAAAACGACCCCAATGTTAGCAATGACGTAAAAGCAAAGTACACTGAACTAGCAAATGAATTTGCCATGAAATCCCGCGAAGCATATCAACAGTATGTCAATTCAATGGGTGAAAAAATTATCAATGACCCTAAGAAATTCTTTAGCTTCGTCAATATGAAACGTAAGACTACCGGTTTTCCTGTTTCCATGTCCTATAGTACGGCTTCTTCCTCCTGTCCTCAAGAAATTTGCAACTTTTTCGCTGATCATTTCCAAAACACGTTCAGCTTAGTTAATAACTCGAGTTCCTCATTGCCCTTCACCCATTCTAACCCAATATGTATTATTGACGAGATTAACATCACACTAGAGGAAATATCAAAAGCAATTGCTGGACTAAGTATAGATAAAGGCCCTGGCCCTGACTTAATCCCTCCCTATTTTTTGAAGCAGTGTTTGGATCAATTGCTCGTTCCCCTTTGTCTTATTTTCAATAACTCCCTTCAATCAGGCGTCTTTCCTTCTTATTGGAAATATTCCCACATCACTCCAATTCATAAGAACGGTGATAAACGGTTAGTCGATAACTATCGAGGTATTGCAATTCTATCGGCAATCCCTAAGTTATTTGAGAAAATCGTTTGTGACAAACTCACCACTGTCATTGACCCGCTTTTGAATGAACAACAACATGGATTCCGCAAAGGAAGATCGACCACAACCAACCTCATAATCCTAGTTTCCGAGGTTCTCTGTGAAATGGAAAAGGGGAATCAAGTTGACGCAGTTTATACTGACTTTAGTAAGGCTTTTGATAGAGTTGACCACAAAATTCTAATTGAAAAATTCAGGGACGTACCGAGCAAACATTTGTTGGGGGGGTGAATAGTAAGTTTTGCCGACTTCTATTGAAAATTCACCTATTATACCTAATTAGAGGCACGGAAATTTCGTTTTAACGAAATAGATGCGAATTTCGGCAAAAATAGCTCGTTTATGCGAATAAATGCTAATTTGAACTTTTCCAACAAAAAAGTTTTTTTTTTGCCGAAAAATGTCAATTATTGGAGATAATTGCTCATCTCAGATTTTTTCAGACGATTTCCGTTAATAAGAATAGAGAAATTGTTAAATGCAGAGAGTTCGCTGAATCACGAGCACGATGGCTTGCCGAACACCGAGAAAGCACTTTAGTTGGAGGTTTGATGAATGAACTTATTTACTGCAATGCGATTTTTTTTTAGTGGTTCGGCGGGCCCTAAAATTGAAATGAACTTTACAAAGATAAAAGCGTAACGATCAGGGCCGGATTTAACCTGTATGTCGCCCCTGGGCACTAGGCAAATAGCCGCCCTCTGTCAGTAGTTTAGCGTGGAACTAGTAGGAGTTCTACGGACATATTTGATAAAACATTTCATTTATTCCAGTAATCAATGTTTTTCGTTTCCTTGAAAATATCCTGCTTTCCCATAAGGACATAACTAGAGGTCCTTTCAGAAATTATTTAAAAAAGCATTGAAGTTCGTATGATTACATTAAAACATTACATTCGTCTTCACATCTTATAGGCCAGTGAAAATCGACATTAACCTCGGAATAAATGGAATACCACCGTTCTTTCGCTTATCTGTTTTAGAGTATTACTGGCTATATAAATCCAGATTTGCAACCCTGGGGACACTGTGCTAATTTTTTGGCGAGCGAAAAAGAGCCATTTTTTTGCTCTTTTTTTTTACATTTTCAACAATATTTCTTAAAATAATTGTCTTGCATAAAAACTAAGTTTGGCATTTTTAAAGTTGACATAATAGGTAAAAAATACCCTATTTTTAAAAACCTGTAATTCTGTCAATATTTGATCTATAAAATTGGTTAGGATACCATCGGATTGGAAATTCTGTCTACTTTCAAAAAGCCCAACCAAGGTTTTTATGCAAGACAATTATTTTAAGAAATATTGTTGAAAATGTAAAAAAAGAGCAAAAAATGGCTCTTTTTCGCTCACCAAAAAATTAGCACAGGGTCCCCAGGGTTGCAAATCTGGATTTATATAGCCAGTAATACTCTAAAACAGATAAGCGAAAGAACGGTTGTATTCCATTTATTCCGGTCCATTCCGTCTAAAAAAAAATTACTTAAGCTCTCTCTATCTATGACTGGATCAGTGGCGGCTCGTACGCAATAATACTGGGGGTTCACAAAAAAGAAAACTAAATACATACACGACATCAACTCTTCAAAATCTATTTTAACGTATACTTAAGACTACCTACTTTTAATTAAAATTATTTTATTTTAATGTCAAAGCATTCTAATTTTTTGCGAAAATGACTACTTCCTCAAGCCTGTTTTCATCCTGTTTCCCTGCATCTCCTTGTAACTGCGAACAAAAATCTAGATTTTATAACTAAAGAATCACTGCGATTTTCACATAACAGCCAAGAAAAAAAGTTACGAATCAGCAGCACACCAACATTTATTTTTTATCGTTTACTTGACATTAAATTTTTCCACAAAATGCTTTTCAGTTCAGACAAGGCAAACCCAATCCTAGAATATTGAGCATGAATTTGTTGTCCTTAGAAAAGTTCTTGTCAAAAAATTTCTAAAGTTAAACATAAAATCTCTACTCATTCTTATATGTACCTATATAATATTCTTTCATTGAAAATACTCACCCAAAATTTATACATTCGGTTCATCACCAAGTGGTGTGCTGTGCAGGCTGTGCACGACTTATTTGTGCACAAATTCTAGTGTAAATTTTGCACTATCCCCTCGCTCCGAGAACCCGTCACATATCTGATTTTGGAGCGAGTGCACCAGTTCATATGAATGACTGTGCACCAATACTGTGGGTGTTGGTCGCTGGTCGAGATATAGATTCAATGCATGTATTGAGTATATCATTATGTGCATAATGTACGTACGCTTCTTAGAGTATGTTGCGTCGGGCGGTTTGTTCTGTTTTGTGAAGTGTTTTGTTTAGCACATTATTTTTTGATATGGTTGTTTTATCAGGGGGTGCACGTGCACATGTGCACATATGGGCGAGCCGCCACTGGACTGGATACTATCAAATAGTTCAGTCACACCGTTTTTTTTTTTCACGGGATCAACAGGAATATAGGAGGCTTGTAGTGAAATCAGGAGCTCGCCACCAATGTAGGTTCAGAAGTTCATTGATTGTTACAACCGAAAGGTGCTCTAGGCTTCCAGTCAGCAATGCGACTGGGACCGAGTGGTCATCAATCGACAAAATACTAGGGGTTCCCCTATGTTGTTTGGTTTCGCTGTATCAGAACTCACCAAAAATCCGTGGCCATGCCACGCACAGATGTCCTGTGTCTCATGAACACAGACTCCCTTGTCGAATATTATATTGAACAGTGACATACTCGTTTGTTCAAAATTAAGCCGCAAACCTATATAGGTCACTTCTAGTCTAATTACCGCCACCAAACGAATGCGAAGTATCATAATAGTATTTGGCGGCCTTGATTAAGGCGTCACCTATAACTAGAACAACTAAAAAGCAATTAAAATTTTTTCCCAATTATGTCAACTGCTCCTTGAGCCAAATCCGTCTTTCATAGAATGTAAAACCAATAGAAACCTTAACAAAATTTGCCGCCCCTCAAAATCCCGCCGCCCCGGGCAGCTGCCCAGGTTGCCCATATGGGAAATCCGGCCCTGGTAACGATATTAGCGGCATATGCCTCCACAGTTTTTCGTTTTACCGTTACCGTAACTCCTTGAGGAGTGGACTTGTCGAGTAGTATATGTGCGTTGTCTGAATTCGGAGTATGATACAGTTGGCAAACACACTTTATACTGAATAATAAACACGCGACGTTTTATTTTTGTAACGCGAGTTTGGAAAAGTCGTTTAACTGTGAATCTTTAGAATTTCTAGAGTTATAGAAAATTATGTTTTTATGCAAATTTCAGCGAAATTTCCAATATCCAAAATTATTTTATGCGAAATTCCTGTTTTTTATTTGCGAAATTTTCGTACTCCTAATTATAATATTTTTTGAGCATTCATGTAAAAATCGAAAAATTCAAAGACAAAAACACGAAGGATTGTTCAAATACGAGTATATAGATACTTGATGTTACGTTGTCACACGTCGTAACTTAATTTTGGACCATCACTACACAATTCGATGGAAGTCCATCTTATCAATAATATCCTCCGCAGAAAACATTAGCATAAAATTGTCTGAACCTTCACTCCCCATTAACGTTCATAAATGATTGATTTATTAATCTTAATTTACTTAATGATCGTTCATGTTCATGTAAAAATAAGCTGAATAATCTTGTAAGCTTTCGGTCCTTAGTTTGAAAGCCCAGTTAAATTTTTCAATTTAAACATTAGTTTTATGTGTTTATGCCGAATAGCTCTGGTAATAAGTACATATGTATCTACATTCAATTACATACTTTCAATATTGCAACTTTCAAATGTTTATGTCTTTAAACATTAACAGGTATTCTTTTGTAAATTTATGAATGCCGAAGATCGCAATCCTACATATTCCCACTGAGGTCAAATTTGCCGACTGCAGATGAAAATTGAAAAAGTTAGGGGGGTGAGACACCCCCCCATACCCCCCTTAGCTACGTCCCTGGAAAAATTACACAAATTTGGGATATCTGGGTCCATTCTGAGTTGGCTCGGCTCGTACCTTGTCAATCGTACCCAATTCGTTGAAATTTCAAGGTTGTATATCCAAGAGTATATCCGTATCCTCTGGTGTACCACAGGGCAGCCACTTGGGTCCCCTACTCTTCAACATTTTTATTTCCGACCTATCACAGTCTTTGTCTGTATGTATTGTATTGTATTCCTCATCTTCTCTATGCCGATGACCTTAAACTGTACCATACCATACAAACAGATTCTGATGTAACATTTCTTCAACTGAAGCTTAAATCCCTCGAAGAATGGTGCAGTCTGAATAATTTATACCTTAACGTTAATAAGTGCCAAGTAATGAGTTTCTCCCGTAAAAGCGAAATTATAACGCATTCTTACCAGCTGCATAACGATGAACTGAATCGAGTCGACCATATCAAAGACTTAGGTGTAGTCTTAGACTACAAACTATGCTTCAATTTACAATATGACATGGCCTTGTCCACAGCTAATAAGCAACTCGGTTTCATTAAAAGACGGGCTAAAGAATTTCAGAATCTCTGGGTTACTAAATCATTACACTCGAGTCTTGTGCGACCCCTTCTTGAATATGCTTGCGTTATCTGGAACCCAGTACATGAAATACACAGCAACAGGTTTGAGTCAATTCAAAAACAATTTCTCCTTTTCGCACTAAGGAATCAATTTAACCCTGCCGATTTCCGTAATATGCCTTCTTATGAATACAGATTAGGCCTTTTAAATTTAATGACACTTGCTTCCCGAAGAACGCTACTCAGTGCATGTTTCACCTTTGACGTGATTAGCGACGCAGCTAATATCAATACCCTATCTGAGAAAATAGCTTTTAACGATCAATTGAGACGGACCAGGCATACTGCTTTCCTAAAAGTGTCTCAACATCGAACCGCTTATGGCTACAACGAACCTACAAATAGGTGCTGTCGAGTTTTCAACTCAATTCTTCTTCTTCTTCTTTATGGCACGATAGCCCGACGTCGGGCCTTGGCCGCCTGGATTGAAAACCTCCAATTGTCGCGGTCACGCGACCTTGTCCTCCAATTCCGAAAGCCTAGCATCTGGTGGGCGTCCTCACATACAGAATGCTCCCATCGGGCTCTCGGTCGTCCACGCAATCTGGCTCCGTCCACTCGTTGCGCGTTCATCACCTTTTTGGGCATGCGATCGTCGTTCATCCTTTGTACATGACCCGCCCATTGCAATCGCTGCAATTTCACAATCTTCGACACCTGTAGCTCATCATACAGCTGATACAACTCAAGGTTGTACCGGATGCGCCATTCACGAATGGCCCCGAAGATTCTTCGGAGAACCTTTCGCTCGAATGTGTTCAACTCAATTGGCATACATTATTCTCCTGGGATATCTAAATTCACGTTTAAACATAACTTAATAAAAGCCCTTAATTCCTCCTAGAATCCCATTCCCTCAATCTTTTTTTTGTAAATTAAGTGAAATGTATGTACCTAATTGTAATTTTTAAATATTGTTACCTTGCTTGGTTAAATAAAATAAAAATAAAATAAAATAAATTCCTGACTACCTGCTGCCAAAGTAAGGTGACTGAGTGCCTCATTTCAGTTTTGTTTAGTATTTCTTCACAGCACTTCAAAGCTTGGGAGATATCCCTACATATTTCAGCGTCATAATAGCAGCCTGACTATCTGAACAGATTGCTATGTCGTTGTTGGTGCCTACACCGCAGGTCGAGCAACGCGAAACCATGGAGCGGTATAAAGAACGAGGCAAGGAAGAAGAAGGCTATGTTCACCTTTATATTCCCGAGTGCACCTACACAACGGTCAATTTTGGACCCATCTGTGAAAAGAGAGATATCGTATTGCTCTATTACCTCACTCCCCCTCCATTAGCACCTGGTCGGAGGAAATCTGATATCGAAGTTATTCCCGATACCTAGTGTAGTCGCGGCATAGTCCACTGTAGCTTTGATCGTATTTAGTGGTAGTTCGTTGAGAATATCAGAATGACCGTATGGCTTGGCAGTCCTGCGATCCGACTCCTTGAGCCTGACAGCACTACATGCCGCTTCTTCTTTGATAAAAAAGGTTAATAGGCAAAATATGTACATTCAACGCATCCCTCGAACATGTTCGTATACCCACTGTGATGCCAAGCCAAGGCATGCCAATCTTTGTACTCTGTCCAGCTACATTACATTGTGTTACATTGTAAGCTCTACTGAGCGCTGACCACTAGACAAGTGCTCCATATGTCAGGAGAGTTTAGAGCCAGAGTATCACATTCTGCTAAATACCCCACCTTCTATTCAAGATTGACTTGCAGGCGTAGAAAGCTGCGCAGACTTCTTTTAACACGCTGCTCTATGTTTTAACTTCCAGCTAAGCTTTGGGTCTAAAACATTTATGCCATTGTACCTGCCTTCCGTGTCAAAACGACTTGAACTCGTCGCCACGACTGGGGAACGTAGTTGAGGATCAAAAAACTCCTGAAGTGTGGTATAGACATTTTTGGCATTTGAACTACATGATCTTGTATTTTCTGCATCATGCATCATCGGTACTATGCTGTGCGGCCCAGGAGATTTAAATGGGGAGAAGCTATTAATAGTCCAGGAGACCTTCTCCTCCATAATGACAGAGTCTACAAAGCCACTCAGTCTAATGTCAGCATTATGCCGTGTCGGTCTGGGTGTGCAAACGCTTTTGCGTCCAGGAAAATGTGTACTCAACAGAAGCTCGAGGGACTCATCAGTAGATTCCGTCCAGGTTGCATCCGCTCTCTTTTTCTTAACGACGGACATTAATGTGCTTATGGCAAAATTTTACTTATCCTTGCTGAGTCTTTGACGTGATCCAGGGATTGATAGAACTCGTCCCAGGTTTTGGCTTTCCAGTCCTTATGGCTTTCTTGTAGATTTTCAAACAGTCTATATATGGCTGGAAAAAATTGTGTCTGTTGCGAGTAAGCACCCTAAGCCTTTGAAGGCCACTTCCATGCCTAGATTGTATAGAGGCGTGAAACCTAAGGGATTCGCAGCACTGAAGCCAATGGGCCTATTGTGTTTCTATGCCCAGCTAATGCCCTATATCACTCACCAGCTAATGTTCAACGTAGTTTGTCTCCCGCCTAAATCGTTGCCCTCTAATTGTCGCGGTCGCGGGACCTTATCTTCCAATTTCCACCAGCTGCTGGGCGTCCTTACCTACTGAGTGCTCCCAGCGAGCTCTCGGTCGTCCACGCAATCTATTTCCGTCAACTCATTCTGCGATTATCGGTCCATTCGTTGTACATTCCCCGCCCATTGCAATCGGTGAAGTTCTTGATATTTTCAGAGCTCATCGTACATCGTGATACAACCCGTGGTTGTACCAGATGCGCCATTGATCTCGCTCACAACCAGCTTCGAAAATTCGTCGATAGATCTTTCGTTTGAATGTGTCCAGCAAAGTATCGGAGGTTTGGGTTAGGGTCCATGTTTCCTAGCGATAGCATAGCACTGGTCGGATGATCGTTTTATAAACATGAAGCTTCGTGTTCCTGTGCGCATGCTTGTGGTGTTTGTGGATGTTGCAAACAAGCTCAGTCACTGCTTCCCAATCGCGATGTTTCTGCAACATACATTCCACCACATTTTCTGGACTTAATACTTCGCCCACTTCCGCATTCAGGAGCAAGCACCCTGTTTCAAATCTTGGATAGTCGAAAAACACATGCCCTTGCGTCCTCTGGGACTCCCTTGCAGCTAGGGCAATTGGGCGGATCAGATAGTGTGTCCACCTGCCTGTTGAGTTGAGGCTGTGTCCCATCGCCGTTGCCACTGTCTCAGGCTTTTCTTTCTTTCCATACTTTTCCGAACTTCTAACTCGGTAGAGCCTGCGTTACGACGACCACGGTAGAGTCTGCTTGTTTCCTCCACCAGAATTCCCAATAGTATCATTCCAGCAACAACGTATGCCGCTTCGTGCGAAGTTGTTCTATATGCAGAGCACACTCCTAATGCGCACCTACGGTAAACCGAGTTCAATTTCTGGGCGTTCCCAGAGGTATCGACTGAGTTAGCTCAGACGGGTGAAGCGTATAGTAGGATGTAAGAGCCGAGTCAGCAGCTGTCCTTTGCTGGATCTTGGGCCTCCTATATTGGGCATAATAATTGCTAGAGCAAAGGTGGCTACCTTTTTCTGCGCTTGCTGATTAAAACGGCCTCTGTTTTTCGATCAGCAAGCTCTAGGCCGACCGTTAGTAACCACAGCTTTACGGTCGTAATCGCTTCGCTCGCGTAAAGGTACGTGTTCGTAGAGACGACTCATGTGATGATCGCTCAGCGATCGCAATTTTGCATATAATTCTGAGCCATAATTGCATATTTTTTGAATGGTGCTACTTTCCTTGTATCGATTATGACATAAAGGAACATGTCTGTTAGACAATATACTCATATATAGTGCTTAGAACCGGTGTTTTAACTGCGATCGCTGAGCGATCGTCACATGTGTCGTCTCTGCGAACACAAACCTTAAACCTCAACGCACTCTGGCTTCTTTGCTACAACAACTACTGAGATGTTGTGTGCAAACCCCACTACATTCACTCCTCTAGGCATTGGTGGTTCCAGGATGCCATTGTACATAATGATCCAAAGCAGCGGGCCGAGAACTGACCACTGTCGAACTCCTGCAGTAACTTTATACTCCCGAGGTCTATCACCCGTATCGTATTGGAGGACGCGATTTGACAGGTAACTCCTGATTATAGATGCCTGATAGTCTAGTACATCTATTCTTTGCAAGGCCGCGAGAATATGGAAGCCCAGTTTGCGGAGTTAAGAGCGTTCTTAACATCTAACGTCACCACCAAGCAACAACTATCACTTTGAAGCGATTCCTTTGCCCTATTGGTGACCATCCCGATTGCGTCCACCGTGGAACGCGCCCGTCTGAATCAATATTGTCTGCCCGACAAGCCCCCTTTCTCTTCTACTACTGATAGAATTCTGTTGAAAATGATACTTTCAAATAATTTTCCTAGCGAGCGCGGTCTACTATACACGCAATCACTATGGTTACCACATTAGGGATGGACTCATTGCGGAAGGGCACTTGCTCTACACTGAAAAAAAAATCATCATAATATTAATGAACTAGGAGCATAGACTTTTTTTATTACCATGATGAATTAGTTCATAGTCAGTAAACCTTCTCTTCCTTATAATAATACAGAGTTCATATATTTTACGAAACACCGGTCGTTAGTATAACGAAAACAAAACTTCAACTTAATGTAAACCGATCATGAACACAATGAACTTCCAGTAGAATCTAATGCATTGTATATATATTATATATTAGCCGCAATGTAAGTATATAAATAAAACAAAATTTGATGTTATTGTTCATTAATTACATGACATCGTTCATAGAAATATGTACTACTATGAAGTATGAACGATGTCATTATCGCTTTAAGTGTATTTTATAAACCTTCATCACGTATAGTCTAGGTGTAGTAGGTAGGGCGTCTGTCTTCAAATGATAGGGTCCCGGGATCGATTCCCACTGTAGGTAGGTAGGTAATTTTTATGGCTTTTCAGAGCAGAGGTAAAATGTAGAATGAATGTCGTCAACACTTATACCTGGATGCCGGCCTGCGCCAGTTTCTTTTTTTTTAATTGCTGAACTCAGTAATTATATCAATGAACAAATTGTTAATTTTACGAATTAGTTCATAATTTGAATGAAATTTTTGTTCGTTGTTTTGATAACAACAAATTCATAAGGCTGATGAAAGCCGTCTTCGGTGGGATATCGGTGTAAATATTCATTACTTTAATGAACAATTTCATTGTTTCAGGGTACCTACCTTTTTTTTCAGTGTAGGTACCTAGACCTACTGTAGTGATGCTAGACGATAGACGTCAAAAATGCATTTAATTCCGTACTGGGGGTGCATACGCTGGGGAGGGACACAAAGAATCAAAGCCACCTATATTAAAAAGCCAGGAAGCAGCGCCTTTGCCTTTGTAAACACGACAAAATGGTGTACAAATGTACGGGAAAATTGTGCCATCCGGGTTTCAAACATGCGAAAATCCACTAAAACTAAATATTTCTTGCACTTTTTTATCTCACAACCTTTTGGTGCCTAACATATTAGCTTTTGGCGACGCAAATCGACCGGGAACCAATATTTATCGTGTAAAGTTTGTCGCGACACCGTCAGATTTCCCTTTAACGCAATGTAAATTTCCAACCTTCGCCAGCCCATGATTGCCTGTCAAAGTGTATGAGTGTTTTCTAGTTCCTGGCTTTGAACTAGAGGGGGCTCTGCAAGGAAAACATGGTGACTACAGGGATGCCGCAAGGATCTGTTGTCGGCCAACTTTTGTGGAATATTATGTATAATGCTATCCTGGAGTCAAGTGGTGATACTACCGTACATTTTCTTGATCGTAGCCTGGAGCTCGCTATGCCGCATAACGCATGTTATGAAGACGCGGTGGTTGGTTTTGCTCATGACATAGCAGTTGAAAACGTCGCAAGGTACATGTAGTTGCCGAATTGCACGCAAGCGAGGCGATTAAAACCATTAGTCTCTCTCTCCATTGTTCTCTCAAAATCAGAGTCGGGTGAGGTTATAATTTATAACTTATAAAACAAATGATTGGGTACGGTTATAAAACATGTTTGCCGTTTCGTTTATTTTGTTTCGTAACCCCACCCATTGTGGAACAGGTAAACAACAAGAACCGGAGATTATTTTTGATGAGCAAACTTGCTATTTGAGGATCGGATCGGAAACGCAAACATGTTTGTGGAACAGACGAAACTGTTGTGTATTATAACCACACCCACTGACTCACGGCTATGTTTTGGATAGCACTTGAAGGCGGCCGCCGCTACGACGACGGCTCTAACTAGACTGATGCTGTGGTATTTGGTGTTATCAAAAGATGTGTTCAGGTCAACAGGTATTTAATGACTGCTCTGCTCTGGCTTACATTTACATTATATGTATTACATAGTAAAGTCACTTCTAATAGACTAAGAGAGAATTCTATGTACATTGCACTAGAGATCTAGAGAGATGCATACAATGTTACTAATACTAATTCGTATATATTACATCTCCCTTTCTTTACGAATAAGATGTAGTTATTGCAGATCCGTATTATGATTTTCAAAATATGTACAATAATTATAAAATTCATCAATATTTAAATTCATTTTGTGATTTCGTTTTTTTTTTTTTTTTATGATCAAGCATTAAAATAATCAGGTTTTTTAATTACCCTTCCATATCTAGTAGTATAATGGTGATTAACTAGCGATGGTGATTGCGAACAAGTGTTTTTACTATTATTTAATTCATTATTATTATTAGGTATATTATTTTCACTACGTTGCCCATGGTCAACTATTTGAAACGAGTCTTCGTTACTGGCTAAATAATTTTGTTGTTTCCTTATGTGGGGAGCATTAAATGATCTTCGTAATTGTTGCGTATTTCTACGTAAAAGATTATTTTGTTCGTTCCGAATAACGTAAGAACGAGGCTCCGCGCATTTGCTTTCTACTCTCGCTGGTTCCCAACTTTTCCCCTTTCTATATAAAATAAAACTACCTGGCTCAAAATAAATTTCTTTCAAATTAGCATTTCTATCATAGTAAGACTTTTGGTTATATTTCAACAAGCTAATTTTGTGAGTAGCCTCTCTTTGGTACTAATTTCGGAGATAAGTGAGTATCTGAAATAGGATGTTTCGCTCGAAGGAGTCTGCTCATAAGAAGCTGCGATGGTGTGTATCCTAAACTAGGAACGACTGTAGAACGATATTCTAATAACATTAATTGTAAATCAGATCCACTCATGTCCGACTTTTTGAGTATTTTCTTAGCAATTCCAACTGATCTCTCAGCTAAACCATTTGATTTAGGGTAGTGAGGGCTTGAGAATGTAAATTTAAAATTCCAATCATAAGCGAATTGATTACATTTATAGGAATTAAATGGTTGATTGTCACAAACAATCTCCTCAGGAATACCATGCACTGAGAAAATATCTTTAAGTGCACGTATAACTGTGTCTGCCGATTTATTTTGAATTTCCTTAATGTCAAACCACCTTGAAAAATAATCTACAGCTATTAAAAAACTTTTGTTTTGATAATCAAATAAATCACTCCCGATTTTTTGATACGGTCTCTCAGGCACTTTGTGTGGAATTAATTTATGCTTTGCGTTTTGTGGTTGCAATCTTTCACAAACAACGCATCTGCTGATAAAGTTTTAGTTGAAATAGATTACGCGCGTCAGCAGCAGCATCGGCAGAATTTCATAGCTGACAAATATGCTGAATGCCAAGTCTTCTGCTCAACATTTTTGTCAGCAATGTAAAATGCATTGGGCTTGACGTTTCGCAATGCCGATGCTTCTGCTGACGCGTCTAATCTATTTCAAGCATTTTGTATGTCTCTACTCATGAAGGGCCAATAGAACAGCGTTTTTGCCCTTTCTATGGTTTTCGTCATACCAAAATGACTTTCATGTAGTTTCGCCAGTGCACTTGGTATTAAGTAGGCATGGTACAACCTGTTCTTTCTATCATCATCTGTTCTTTTGAGAGAACAGGTCGATCTTAATGATCTTATGCATCGGAACAGGTCTCTAAAACTAGGTTTCCTGACCTATTACGCAGCCAAAGAGCACCACAGACCTAGCGATTTATTGATCAATTGATCACGCCCGTGCAGCACACACTAGGCAATTTATCGCGCAATCTGAAATGACAGTCTCACGGTTCACACAACACAATACGACATAGCGAAAATTATCTGCTTGGTGGCGATAAAAGATCCATTGACATCCGTGGTCACTTTCGATGGAGAATGACCGCCACAACCACAGCATGAAGAATGACCACCCAGTTTATGTCAAAAAATCAGCAACTGAAGCTGAGTTAGCCTTTCATTCTGGAATGTACCATGGCTACCTATGTATATCAACTGAATTTATTAGCTGTAAATCCGTTACCCTTTTTCCAAATCAAGAAACAAGATCTTATATGAAGTGGCTTCGCTGAGCCCGTTGCCTACCCAAAGCTTTCTTATGAGTTGTGGGAAAGTAGACTTTTGAAGCTATTCAAAGACACCCTGTTAATTTTACAAACGTCACTATTACCATTCTATGTATTCCCAACAAAGTTCATGTTCATTGTTTGGTACAGTCACAAGATATGCACAAATGCTTCAGACGCTGCCCTAGTATTGTGAAATGCCTTTGCTAAATATTTGATTCCCTATATTTCCGGTTAAGATAAAGATATTCGAATGAAAATTTTCAGGCATATTACTTATGTAATTTTCTTAAAACCGTCATCATAATTTTGACATTTGCAGACTTAACAGCCTATAACTCCGTTCCCGTTACTCCAAACTGGAAGAAAGCAACTGATATGAAATGTTCCCATCGAGTTCTTTGATTTGAGTACCCATACGTCCATGTCCGATAAACACTAAAAAAGTGGACTTTTTCAAATCTTCTGGACACCCTGTTAACTTCGCCATACCAATTTCTAAGTATTTCGTGGTAAAGACTGTTAGGATTCTACACATTCTTACCAAATTTCATGACGATCGGTTAAGCCGTTCGCGAGTTATTTAGTGATCAAATCCTAAAATCTGCGGGACACCCTGTTATCTTTGCCTTATCAACTTCTAAGTATTTCGTGCCAAAGACTGTTACCATTCTACACATTCCTACCAAATTTCATGACGAATGGTTGTCGTTCGCGAGTTATTTAGTGAACAGACGGACGGACAAAATCGATTTCATAAGGGTTTTTTGAAAAAACTAAAAAACCCTAAAAACGAAATTCTCGTATTTTCTTTATTAGCTATCTACATTTCATTCTGCTCAACTCGTATCATGTTTTGGGAGGCACACGTGAAAATTAGCTGTAGTTTTTTTTTTAATGGGGGGAGTTATGAAAATGCCTTTCTGACAAATTTAAATTGGAGGAATAATTGGGGGTTCTTGATTGGAGCGACTCTATTTTCAGCAAAAATCACATTCAGCTTAATGTCAATAGTCGCATAAAATTCCGCGGCTGAACTTGCGTTTTTCAAGAATTATAGAGCTCTTTAAAAAGGTCCAAAATATTTTAATTTATCGTTTAGTCTACCGCCGAATTTTCATTGCATCATCATCTTTAGCCGTTTTTAAATAATCACTAAAAACTAAAGAAATACCTCCTTCCTCCCATTATTCAAGGTTGCGGACTCCCAATCGGTCAGAACACTTTTCCCATAATCAGGGTGCCATAACCAACTATCATGCAAATATCGTATTCTTCTTTGACTATTATATTGACCTAATCAACTGGTCTTCATGTCTACCTGTTCATTCGACTCTTCAGTTCAGGTATTCCTCATCATTAGACTCGTCTGGTCGACCTGTTCAATCGACTCTTCAGGTCGACCTGTTTAATCGACTCTTCACGTCGACCTGTTCAATCGACTCTTCAGGTCGACCTGTTTAATCGACTCTTCAGGTCTCAAACGAGTCTCACTGATCTGAGTCGTGCTGTGATGCGGTTGGATAGTAGACGTAGACGGAATTGAACTGATTTGATTGCGTGCATATTTATGGGCGTATTATTGAATTTGCTTGCATGTTATTAGTATGTAGAATATATTGATATTATTTTGGTACTTGATGTGAATGTGTTCATTGGAAAGATTGTACGTGACTTACTTAAGATAGCGATCAGACTAGTTTCATTCAATGCTAGGAACCTGTTCTTTTGAGAATTACGGAACGGGAGCGATCAACTCCTTGTACGGAGCGGGATCAAAATAGTAGTTCAGTTCATTAAGAACCATGACTAGTATTAAGCATCTAGGAACATGTATTCTATCCTCGAAACATACCAAGTTGTCCTCAATATGTAACTTATCTTTTATATTCCAATAAAATTTTAATTCGTCTGGCACCTTATCTTTTGATAGCGGCCAACCATTAAAATAATATTCCTTAATTTTCCTTAATATTGAATCAATTTCTGTTTCTTTTTGGTACTCTACCTTAGATCGGTCGCTCATATTGATGCTATGTACTACTTCATTTAGAAACTTTCCGAACATCACTTGGTCATCTTTGCCTGGATTACGTGAAAGTAAGTCTGCAATATGCAAATCCTTACCGGGAACATATTTAACTTTCAATTCATATTTTGATAATTTGAGTACCATTCTCTGTATACGTACGGAATTAGCGGATGTAATCGGCCTTGACAAAATCGATACTAGTGGCTTGTGGTCCGTATGTATGTGACATGTTTTCCCATAGATATAGTCATTGAATTTTTGACAAGCATACACTATAGCAAAAAGCTCTTTCTCAATCTGTGCGTAATTAATTTCCGTTGCAGTTAAGCTTTTAGATGCATAAGCAATTTATTGGTTTGCCATTTTGTATCAAACAACATCCTAAACCATGCTTCGATGCATCGGTTTGGATCACTATAGGAGCATCAGAATCAAAAGCATATAATATAGATGCATTTCGTATGACTTCCTTTATGACATCCAAACATTTGGAGTGCTGATCTCTCCAACTAAATTCAACATTTTTCTTTAGAAGCTCGCGTAAAGGATAATTCAGCTCTGCTAGATGAGGGATAAAAGCCCGTAAATAATTGATAGTACCCAAGATTTTTTGTAACTCAGTTTTATTCTGCGGTTCTTTAATGTTATTAATAGCCATGACTCTACCCGGATCAGGCTTCATACCCTCTGCAGAAAAAATATGTCCTAAATATTTAACTTCTTTCTGTTTGTACTGTACTTTATTAGGGTTAAATTTTATATTAATTTGTCTTGCCCTTTCTAATACTTTATTTAAATTCAAATCATGTTCTTTTTCCGTTTTTCCGGCAATAATAATGTCATCTATATAGACGAATACCCCCGTTAACTCTCCAAAATATTTGTAGTTAAGCTTCTGAAAAATTTCGGGAGCTACTTTTATTCCAAAAGGCAGTACATTAAATTGATACGATCCAAATGGAGTACAAAATACTGTAAATTTTTTGGAGCTTTCATCCAATCCAAGCTGCCAAAAACCTTCCTTTAGATCTAGTACAGTATAAAAATTCATTCCATCCATTTTGTGACGAAAGTCATCTAATGTTGGAATTGCAAAGTGCTCATCTAGCAAACTCAAGTTCAATTCATGCGGGTCTAGACAAATTCTGAGTGATTTATCTTTTTTCTCAATGATTACAATAGGGTGAGACCATTCAGATGGTCCATTTACTTTTGAAATGATGCTACGCTTTTCCATTTCAATTAAGGTATTCTTCAATTTTTGTTTAACTGTCAGAGGAACTCTTCGAAAAGGTTTATTGATTGGAGCAGCAGTATCTTTTATCATTAATTTGCACGTATCTGGAAAACGCCCCGTTCCTGAGAAAATATCCATGTTCTTTTCTATAAATGCCTGTTTATTGTTATGTGCCACCCACACAGCGGCACACAAACATAATAATAAAAACAGGGTCATATAAATATTTCAAGGCAAGACTATTTTATGTCTTATCCTTGTTCCAAGAATTCCCGAAAATTCATTGGCCTGCATTGAAAACACATCGTCCTTATCGGACAATGTTTCCAACTAGAGTCAAATATCTATGCACATTTTACGATATGCATATTATGACCGGAAACATAAAATCTCACCATAGGTTTATTTTAAAGTGCATAATGAATTTTATGACTTTACTTAGGAAAGAAAACGATCGCTACATATGTGCAGTGATCGTCCTAATTACACGAAGAACTATCATGGTGTGTGGGAACCAGATATTTCTAAAAATAGAATGCAGGACCAAAGGGATATTCACGACTTGTGCAAAGGACACAAGTTAGTTCACTTTCCAAAATCAACCAGTGCGGGTCGCGTTGAGTTGATCTCCATTTTTCTATTCAAACAGTGCGGGTTGCGCTGATGCATAAAAGTCCACTTTCCAAAATCAACCAGTGCGGGTCGCGTTGAGTTGATCTCCATTTTTCTATTCAAACAGTGCGGGTTGCACAAAAGTTTAAAGCGCGGTGTGCAAATCTTAAATAATTTTTAATAATAAAAGAAACTACAATTAGCATAATAAGTGTGTTATAATATAATTATAATATAAGTTTTTATATAAAAAAAAAAGACAAAATTGTTTTATTTCTTCCAACAAAAGAATAACAGTGGGCTGGTAAGAAGCCGCCCATAACATAAATTTGGTGTCAGAAGTGGGATTGGAAATAAATAAAACAATCCATAAAAGGTGAACGGTGTCCATTAAAAACATAACAGTGAAAAAGAAAAAGGAAATAAAAATTTGTGAAAAAAACAATATTCGTAAAAAATAAATCAAATAAAAATATTTTTTTTTTTAACGGTGTTAAAAAAATAATAAAACGCGTGAACGGCGTAAAAAAAAATCCAGATAATGAAAAGTGTTTAAAAAAAATTAACGGTGTTTATAAAATATATAATCATTAAAATTAAATTGATGAAAGTGAGCCATTTAAACAAAAATATATAAATATAAAATATCAGTGCACAAAAAAAATAAATAAACAAAATAACACTCTATCGGACGGATAGAGGCAGCAGGGACAAGGACTGATCCCATAATAACATTCTATCGGACGGATAGAGGCAGCAGGGACAAGGACTGATCCCATAAAACCGCTCTATCGGATATATAGAGGCAGCAGGGTCAAGGACTGTACCCCAACGCAGTTATTTCAAGATTCCTATCCGGTGGATAGAGGAAAAAAGAAAAGAATTCAAAAATCAGAATGTCGAAGGAATTATTTAAGTAAGTTGAAATTTCAAAATCAATTTATATTTATCTAAGTATTATATCTAAGTAAATTTAAATTAAATATTACAATCTAAAAAAAAAATTTGTAAAATTAAAATTTATAATTCAATAATTCCTTAAATTAAAATTAAATTCTTAAAATGGCACAAAGCGCGCAACCACAACAAGCAACCGCAGCACATAATTCAAGACGTGGTTCTGTTAGTGATTCCTGTAGCGAAACACTTACAGAAAAAGTTAATCTTTCAATTTTGATAAAGTTTATTAAACCATTCAATGGGGATCGAAATAATTTAAATTCGTTCCTATCCGGATGCAAAAGAGCATTTCGATTAGCTTATCCGGAGCAAGAACAAATCTTGCTGGATTATGCTATCACTCAGCTAGAGGGTAAAGCTGAAATAGCAGTCGCAAACCATACATTTAGTGAATGGTCGGAGCTAAGCGACTTCCTCAAATTATTATATGGTGACAAAAAACATTATAATCACCTTTTAATTGAACTACAGCAGTGTAAGCAGTTACCTAGGGAAACGATTACACAATATATTGTGAGAATCGAAACGGCAGCAAAAAATTTATTGACTTGTGTTCAACAATCAGTTGAAAATGAAGAAGAAATTCCTGGTCGCATTGCTGCAATGAACGATCTAATTCTTCATACATTTATAATCAATATTGAGCCTGGAATGAGCAGGTTAATCAGGTCTAGGAATGCTAAGACTCTTACTGAAGCTATGCAAATAGCAATAGAAGAGGAGAAAATAGACAATCTAACTAAATCTAATCTCTTTAGCACAAATCAACATTCTTCTAAATTCTGCAAGGTTTGCAGAATGAAGAATCATAATACTGTCGAATGCTTTCGGAAGAACAAAACAGGCGCAGCATTTAAGGTTGATACAGCAGTCGATACAGTTGACAAATTTTGCAAGTATTGCAAAAATAAAGGTCATGTATTAGAAGATTGCAGGAAACGTGCCTATAATAATCAGAAAAAACAAAATGCATCAAATTTTAAACCAACGTCTTCAAATGGAAGAAATGAATCAATAAAATCCATAAATCCGGTAAAATCTTCAAATAATAGAACAAATTATGAACCAAAGCAAATTCGAAAAGCGAAAAGTTCATTAAATGTGGAGAAATGTGAATTAACAAGTTCCAGTAACTTAGCAAAAAGTTATAATTTCACATATTCTTCAACTGATAATAATTTATTTATCAAAATAAAAAGTCCAGATTCAAAGTTTAAATTTTTCAGGTTCTTAGTAGATACAGGAGCTTCAATTTCAATTGTGAAAGGTCACATATTAGTTGATAATACGTCAATTGATGAAACAACTAAAATTGATCTTCATGGTATTTGCTCATCCACTTCAACTGTAGGAATAGCAAATATTCAACTTCAATTTCCAACACAAAATATTAAACACCAATTTTCAGTAATTGTAAAAGATTCAAATATTCCATTCGATGGGATTCTTGGTAATGATTTCCTTTTAAAACGAAATTGTTTCTTAGATTTTTCTCAAAAGATCTTAATCGTCAATAATCATAAAGTTCCTTTACGCACATCCTTTATTAATTGTAGTCAGAGCAATGAATGTACTACAAACGAACAAGTTAAAGGGTCTTTAGCAAATTCGAGATCTCGTGAAGATCGAAATAAAGATGATGTTATAAGGCAAATGATTAAGGCAAGATCTATCACTTATGTAAAAGTGAAGATTCAAAATCCAGAAATTAATGAAGGAATTGTTACACGACAAGAAATAGGTCATGGAATATATTTAAGCGAAGCGTTAACTAAAGTTAATAAGGATAACGAAGCCATTGTTTCTATACTCAATACCACAGAAAAAGATGAAATATTAAAATATACTCTTGTTTATCTGGAACCATTAGAAACTAATTCTCAATCAGTATATTCTCTCCAAAAAAGCAATACTACTTTGAAAAGTACAAGTCGTCATGAAAAGTTAATGGAATCTATAAGACTAGATCATTTAAATGATGAAGAAGCAAAATCAATTTCAGAAATTGTCACGGAATATTCAGAAATATTTCACTTAGATGGCGACTTATTAACAAGTACAAGTTTTATTGAACATGAAATTAATTTGACAGATAGCAGACCAATCTCAGCAAAAACTTATCGCTATCCAGAAATCCACAAAAGTGAAGTCAATAAGCAAATAAATAAAATGCTTGAGCAAGGAATAATTCAACAATCAAATTCTCCATGGTCAGCACCACTTTGGGTGGTGCCTAAAAAACAAGATGCTTCTGGTGAGAAGAAATGGAGAGTTGTTGTTGATTATAGGAAATTGAATAACGTTACAGAAAGTGACGTCTTTCCAATACCCAATATTACAGAAATATTGGACCAATTGGGACATTCTAAATATTTCACAACACTAGATTTAGCTAGTGGATTCCATCAAATTAATATGAGACCCGAAGATAGAGCAAAAACAGCATTCACAACACCTCTAGGACATTACGAATATACTAGAATGCCTTTTGGTTTAAAGAATGCTCCGGCAACATTTCAACGTCTTATGAATTCAGTGTTATCTGGTTTACAAGGAATTGAATGTTTTGTATATCTCGATGATGTCGTTATATACGCAAGCTCAATTCAAGATCATGACACAAAACTAAGGAATGTATTTGAAAGAATGAGAAAGAGCGATTTAAAATTAGAACCTTTCAAATGCGAATTCATGCGACATGAGGTTGTATATTTAGGTCATGTAATTTCAGCAGACGGTGTCTCTCCAAATCCTGAAAAGATTCAAGCAGTAGAAAAATTCCCAACACCAAGAAATCAAAAAGAAATAAAATCTTTTCTTGGATTGTGTGGTTATTATAGAAGATTCATTGAAAATTTTTCGAAACTCACCAAACCTTTAACTAAATTACTTAGGAAAGATATAAAATTTGAATGGTCAAGCGAGCAAGTATATGCCTTTGAAGTTTTAAAATCTAAACTTATTACTGCTCCAATTTTACAATATCCTAATTTCTCTAAGGAATTTATAGTTACAACGGATGCATCTAATTTCGCAATTGGTGCTGTTCTGAGTCAAATGGGTGATAATAACGTAGATCTTCCAGTTTCGTATGCAAGTCGTACAATGAATAGAGCAGAATCAAACTATAGTACAACAGAAAGAGAATTATTAGCAATAGTTTGGGCCGTGCAAAACTTCCGTCCTTATCTTTATGGAAGAAAATTCAAAATAGTCACAGACCATCGACCTTTAACTTGGTTATTTAATTGTAAAGACCCAGGAAGTAAATTAATCCGGTGGAGATTAAAGCTTGAAGAGTTTGACTATGAGATAGTTTATAAACAAGGTCGAGTAAATTCAAATGCAGATGCTTTATCACGAATTAAAGCTGAAGATACTGTAATTTCAAATTTAAAGCAAATAAATGCAACGGAAAACGTTTTAATCGCGCAGTCTGAAGATACATACGAGGACTATATAAAGTTTTATTATAACTCAGAAATTCCAGAAATATTTGAATATAATGATATTAATGACAATATAAGTCAAACGAAGTCTAGTGTGGCATACTTTACTGCATTGGACAAAGCTGATGAAAACCCTCATATGACTTTATTTCTTGATAAAAGTTTAAATAAAGAAATAATACTTAATAAAAATTATTCGCTCTATGACATAGAGAAATCTATTGTAAAGGATAGACAAATCATATACCATTGTTTCTATAAGCATTCATTTTTCGAAAAACCTTCATACAAAGATTTATTTTATTGTTTGCTTAACTTAAAAGGAAAACTCAAGTCAGATAAATTAAATGAAATAAATATTCCAAATCCTGTTGACCAATATAATCAGTTCAATTACAATAAATTGCGTGACATTGTACAATACGTATTCCGGAAAGAGCAAATTAAAATAAATATTTTCCATAATAAAATTATAACGCCGAATACAAATCAAATTCCAATAATTCTGAAAGAATTTCATGATACTCCTAATTCTGGTCATAATGGTTTCCACAAAACTTATAATCAAATAAAACAATATTACAAATGGACGAATATGAAAAGACAAATAAAATCATACATTAAAAATTGTACATCTTGTCAGCTGAATAAAACTTCGCGAAAGTTAACCAAAGCTCCAATGGAGATAACCTCAACAGCAAATAGTCCATTTGAGAAAATTAGCCTCGATATTGTTGGCCCTTTACCTATTACAAGGGAAGGTAATCGATTTATTTTAACTCTACAGGATGACTTAACAAAATATTCTAATGCATATCCAATACCAAATCATGAAGCGAAAACTGTAGCTAATGAATTATTGCAGTTTATTACTCGATTTGGAATACCAAAACAAATTCTCACTGACCAAGGTTCTGATTTCACTTCTTCTTTAATGAAGGAAGTAGCTAAGTTGTTTCATATTAAACTTCTGAACACAACAGCATATCATCCTCAATCTAATGGTGCATTAGAGCGTTCTCATTCAACCCTAAAAGATTATTTGAAACATTACATCAACAGTCAGCAAAATGATTGGGATGAATATGTACCTTTGGCAATATTTGCGTATAATACAGCGATACATTCAACTACCAAATATGCCCCATATGAATTAGTTTTTGGAACTAAACCAGTACTACCAAGCTCTATTACGAGTACCCCAGAATATCGATATACATATGATTCTTATATCGAACAATTAAGATATAAACTAAATAAATCCTTCGAAATTGCCAAAGAAAATATAATAAAATCAAAAGAAACCAGTAAAACTTATTATGATAGGAAAATTCATAATCCGAAATATAAAATAGGGGATTCTGTTTTGATGAAAAACTTTTCCACGAAAGTAGGAAACACTAAAAAACTTTCTCCAAATTGGAAAGGTCCTTATGAGGTGGTAAACATTTGTGATAATAATAAAAATATAATTATTCGTATAGCAAAAAATAAAACTGTCAAAGTTCATACAAATCAATTAAAACCAACCTCTCTTACAGGCTAATTACTCTACTTGTTGTCTGCATGAATGCATATTTATGCAAGGCTTTGCCGGGATTCGAGGTTCAGAAAATAGATGCTGGGAGCGGATTATTTTACGAACATACCGGTACAAGTAAATTTTATTCAGATTATCTTAAGATAGTTACACACATAGATATAGATTCGTATTCAGAACAATTGATTCAAATAAGAAGGATTGCTAGAGCTTCGTTTCAATTGTGTGATCTAATACCTAAAGATCACGTTAAATTGTTCTGTGTACAAAATTCAAATATATTTAAGTTTAAGTTACCAGAACTATTAAATAAAGAGGAATCAATACGAGATATGTTGGGAAATGGAAGATCAAAAAGAGGTATATTAAATATTGTAGGGTCGATAGCTAAATTCTTATTTGGAACGATGGATTCCAATGATGCCAATTATTACAATAATGTAATACACAAAGTTGAAAAAGATGACTCTGATATACAGCTTTTAATGAAAGATCAAATTCATGTAATAAAAACTACAATTACCAATTTCAATAATACAATATCGCAAATTAAAACATCCGAGAAACAACTAAACGAGAACATTTATCGTTTTAACAGTTTTCTAAGGAACCAATATAAGCTAAACTCTGAAACACAATTAAATGAAGATATTATCGAACATTTCAGTATTCTATTGTTTCTACTGAATGAACTCGATATTAAGTTCGAAGAAATTATAAATATAATTTTATCGGCTAGACAAAATAATATTCATCCAAGTCTTATAAGTCCTAAACGTTTACTCGAAGAGCTTATCAGTTCCGTTAAATATCTTAAAAATGGCCATGAATATCCAGTAGAATTGAAAATGCGTTATATCAATAGAATATTTGATATTGCTCAAATCCAATATAGTTTCATTAATCAAAGAATGATTTATGTTATACTTATTCCTATCGTTGATAGTACAACTTTCAATTTATACCATTTAATACCTTTACCAATTCCTCATATTAGCCAACAGACATATGCGTATATTGAGCCAAGTTTTAAATATCTTGCTATATCCACAAATAAAATGCAGTATGCACAATTCCAAGATTTAGATCATTGCAAACAATTGGAAACTAATAAATTTGGTTGTGAAAATCAAATAATTTATGCTACCCTTAGCAAACCAATTTGTGAAGTTTCATTGCTGACAAATGTGAATAAGAATATACCAAAAGATTGCAAAACAAGATTTCTAACAGGCAAAATAGAAATTTGGCATAATCTTTTGAATAACAGGTGGATTTATGTTGTAAGTGATTCAAAAATACTTACAATATCATGCAACAATACATTCCGAGATTTAGAAATAGTGAATACAGGAATTTTATTTTTGGAATCCGGTTGCAAAGCATATTCTTCACAAACTCAGCTTGTATCTAGGACAGAAACAGTTGTTTCTTTTGAAAATATAATTCCTAGACTCAACATTATAGAAGATGATTGTTGTAATCAAGGAAAATTAAATAAATCTGAGGTAAAACTATACCTTGATCAAATTCACTTATCAAATATTAAATTAGATGAGTTGAACATCGCATCTCATAAATTAGACGATCTTAATGATCACATTACTAAGCTTCATACGGAACCTTATTTATTAAGATATAGTACTTTTTACAATTATCTCATCATAATGACTTCAACATTAATAATATTGTTTGTATTATATAAAATTTACAATTTTATAAAACCATGTTTACCTTCTTTCCTAAGATTCAATTGTCACTGCTGTTGTAGGTCGGTTATAGTTAACCAATATAATACACCACCTTCGTCGCCTACTCCAAATATTAATCTGGAGATGAACAATGTTCGTGAAAACACTCCAGTAAATGCACCTTCAGGTTCAGATCCAGTTGGTAACCAAGTAACTCCGATACGCCACACGCGATCAACACGGAGTAGAGTTCGTCCTTCTGTTGGAAGGTTTAATTAAGACGAATAATAACTTTTAAATCAATTTATCATTCGTCTTCCCCAAGGGGGGTGTTGTTATGTGCCACCCACACAGCGGCACACAAACATAATAATAAAAACAGGGTCATATAAATATTTCAAGGCAAGACTATTTTATGTCTTATCCTTGTTCCAAGAATTCCCGAAAATTCATTGGCCTGCATTGAAAACACATCGTCCTTATCGGACAATGTTTCCAACTAGAGTCAAATATCTATGCACATTTTACGATATGCATATTATGACCGGAAACATAAAATCTCACCATAGGTTTATTTTAAAGTGCATAATGAATTTTATGACTTTACTTAGGAAAGAAAACGATCGCTACATATGTGCAGTGATCGTCCTAATTACACGAAGAACTATCATGGTGTGTGGGAACCAGATATTTCTAAAAATAGAATGCAGGACCAAAGGGATATTCACGACTTGTGCAAAGGACACAAGTTAGTTCACTTTCCAAAATCAACCAGTGCGGGTCGCGTTGAGTTGATCTCCATTTTTCTATTCAAACAGTGCGGGTTGCGCTGATGCATAAAAGTCCACTTTCCAAAATCAACCAGTGCGGGTCGCGTTGAGTTGATCTCCATTTTTCTATTCAAACAGTGCGGGTTGCACAAAAGTTTAAAGCGCGGTGTGCAAATCTTAAATAATTTTTAATAATAAAAGAAACTACAATTAGCATAATAAGTGTGTTATAATATAATTATAATATAAGTTTTTATATAAAAAAAAAAGACAAAATTGTTTTATTTCTTCCAACAAAAGAATAACAGTGGGCTGGTAAGAAGCCGCCCATAACATTATCCACCGGTTCTACTACAGCATTAACTCGTTTGATCAACCCTAAATTTACGCAAGTATTTAAACTCAATAAAGGCTGTGTCTCCTTTTCTACAATAATAAAATTAAGCCGATGTTTTGCCTCTAGAAGATTAACTATACAATTAATGCTTCCAACAACTGGTAACGAAAAACCACCATAAGCCTCTAACCTAATATTTCGGATTTCAAGTCGCGGCTTTGGTACCAACTGATTATAAATTGTTTTAGGCAATATATTTACCTGTGCCCCAGTATCGAGCTTAAATTTTATTAGTTTGTTGTTAACCTTTAAATCAGTTGTCCAGCTATCTAGTTTCTTCTGACCAACAGAGCAAATTTGAGTGAAAAATTCACCATCCACACAGTCCACATAAAATTGACTGCAATCATCAGCTTGTTCACAACCACTATAGCTAATATCACTTACGTGTTTTTTTTTATTTGATTTGCACGCAACCACAAAATGATTGTATTTTCCACAGCGTTGCATTTTTTGCCATATGCCGGACATTTTCCCTTATCATGTATAGAGTTGCAATAAGTACATCTTTGTTTTTCACTCCTGTTAAACTTTTTGCTGTATGCATTTCCCCTTGAATCACTAAAATTAGAATTTTTAACAAAACTTTTATTATTTTTGTATGACTTATTGCTACTTTCCTTCTTTTTCACCATCGAAACCTCATTAAATGATCCCTCGATCTTATGTTCCCGTTGCATTGACTTGCTTTGCTCCTCCGTTACTTCAGCTATCCGACAAATTTCGACTGCTTTCTCTAGCTTTAGCTTATCCACCTGCAATAACTGTGCTTGCGTTGTCGTGTTAACGGTACCGATGACTATCCGATCTCTGATCATGGACTCCTTTTACGCGCCAAAATTGCATGTTTCCACCAAAGTGGTGATATCTCTTAGAAAATGGTCAAAGGGTTCTCCATTCTTTTGGCTTCTCATATAGAACTTATATCGTTCATATACTTCATTTGTCCTGGGGTTAAAATAATCTTCAAATTTCTTAAAAATTTTGTTCACATCATTTCTGTCTTCATCCGATAAATCGAAAGTTTGGTATAACTCTATGGCTTCGACACCCGCGCAACTAAACAATCTTGCCACCTGAACACTTGGCTCTTCTTTATTGGTTTTCGTTGCGGTCGAATAAATTTCAAAGTGTATTCGAAACTTTTTCCAATTTTCCTTCAAATTTCCATCAAAACTTAATCTTTCCGGCTTCGAGTAATCCATAATTCAATCCGTAATTTCCAATTTCGATAATTCCACAAAGAGCACAAACTGATTTCCAATAGCAAATTCGCTTCAAGCTCACAAGAATTTTTAAAACACACGAAGTAATTCCGCAGAATATAATTTTCAAAAACTTTTTAATTTTTGTACCGGCTGCGCCATGTGGTGATTGGTGTTATCAAAAGATGTGTTCAGGTCAACAGGTATTTAATGACTGCTCTGGCTTACATTTACATTATATGTATTACATAGTAAAGTCACTTCTAAATAGACTAAGAGAGAATTCTATGTACATTGCACTAGAGATCTAGAGAGATGCATACAATGTTACTAATACTAATTCGTATATATTACAGATGCGACTGTGGTCTTAGCGTTTTGGCGGGCTCTGCTACACGGCATGCAGTATCTGTGTGTAAAGGGCTGAATTAAGATGGAATTCCCCAGCATTCCCCACATATTCCACGACAGTAAGAATACATTTTCATTGAGAAAGTCGCAGCGGAATAATTTTCACTCTAGAGGTCTATCCATTCCTTTACAATGTATTGTGTAATGGCCATTTATTACATTATTTTTGTGCATCGCTAGACGAGCACTAAAAACATTTAACCATCATTTCAAACCTACGCTCTGTACGAGAGCACGTAGATTGAGATGGGTCGAGTGGCCCTAAGGGGGCTTTGACCACACTAATCTTTTACTTTCTATTTAGATATCATCATCGAAAGGACAACTCCCTTGGTCATCATTTTTGACGACCAAAGCTACACGTTATTCATTACAATTGTATCTGTTTACAATACTTGCCCAAACTGATAAGAAACGCATGGAGTGTGCACAGATCTCACTGAATTGGTCCTTCAGTCAGTGGTTTATCTTTGGGAAGTGTGGGTGCATAAAAAAGTCTAGTGTTCAGTGTCCAATCTTGTCGTTTGGGAGGTAAGTTTTCAACCTACTAAGTACGTGTGTGCATGCGTGTGTTTGTGTTTTATATATTTTGTTTAGAGGATGACCAATCACTTTTGTCATTTATTGTTTTACGTTTTATATGTTTATATGTTTTACGATACATATTGGCTGAACCTCTGCAGAATCCGGGGATGGAGGTCCTCTCCTGGGTAGATGGTTTTGGACAATATGTGGGTTGGAGTTCCTTCCCTTGTCGGAATGTTAAAGGTAGAGATGGAAGTCCTCCTATCTGTTTATGTGTTGTTTTTATTGTTTTTGGTCTTGGTCATCCCCGCTCATGTGCATGTGAACTTATGTGTTATTTTTTTTTAAATATTTTCAGATCCGATTGGTCTCCACAATTCCGCAAGCACCGCCTGCTCGACTGTCCTGATCAAAGAAAAAAATCAGACCGAGTTTTACAGGTCCTATAAATTCTCTCTCTTTTAGATGTGCAAGATTACCCATCTCTACAAAAAACATTCTTACAGGGCCTTAAAGCGGAGGAGACTAGGTCAGGCTGGTGTCGGCACCTGAATTCCTTCCTGACCCGAATAGACCCGCACATCTATGACATTTGGCGAGCCACCCGTTTCGAGGTCCCGCCTAAACCCGATTGCAGCTGCTACGCTCTTGTCGCTTAAGACAATAGGAGAAAACTACGACGAAACTTAGAGCACATCCACAGCGGATCATGCTATTTGCACCGTTACAATTAAACTACCAACTACACCAACCAGGCTACAAAGGTCTGTCTACATTGTCCTGAATCAAAGGTTGCGGAAAAAATGAAATTAAAACATCCAAAAATGTTGTATTAAATTACCTAAATTTTATTTCATAATTAATGATCATTAAATCAATACAGCGTTTTTCGATAAAATCTAAATGTTGCTTGAAAGTCAATCAATACATCACAAAAAAACAAAATACTGAGAGTCATTGCGTTTTTCTAAGGCCAAATACAATTTGACTGTTACTTTATTTTTAAGTTTTTTTTTTGTTTTAAACAAAAGACGCAATTTAAATATAATAAATAAATATTTCACCATGTCTCACATTATATGTAACCGGTACAAATAACGGAAAAAAGCATTTTACTAATTTTTCATTTTTATCTCTAAAGCCAATTATGTTACTACTACTGAGGATTGTTTCTTTTGTTGCATACAAATAGGCATGTTATGAAGACTACCGCAAAAAAAGACAACTGTGACATAGGGTCAGTCTAACCAACCGATCGAGCGTTTTATAAAAACATTGAGAAGAGTATGTTGATAGGTCTACGAATTATGACGATGATGTATGAATGTCGCGTGCGAATCGTACTGGATAGATGCAATGCAATACATTAAACTAAATATGGAGATATAAATGTAATTGTATAAATTGTTTTGTGTAAATGCATATAAATAACATATTTTTATATATAAATTAAGGTAGCTTAATCATGTAGGTAAATAAATGGTGATACGATACGTATAGATGCATTCGAGGTAGGGCTCATTATTAAAATCTAACGTGTTGATAGCTTGGTGCAAAGAGTTTATAGTTAGCCATAATATCCCCAAGAACTAACACAATAATATTGAGAACACACCCACAACAGTCTAATAGAAATATTATTCAATTCCAAAATCACATTTTGTCTTGTTCTTCGAAAACAGGAACCAACGAATTTTTCTAAGTAAATAAAGTGGAATGGAAGAAGTTGATTATTATCAAATGCCAAAAAAATAGAGAGGCAAAAAACCAAAAGGGGTTCAAAAATAAATAGATCATCCAAATTGCTCGTATAGCATTGTTTTGCTGTTTTTGTCTTATCAAAAGTAGCCATTCCCGATAATTTTGTATTATTCGTAATAAGGCGCATTTTAATTATTTTCTTTCTTTTTTTTTGAGTTGTTGCCGTATTCATCATACAACTTTGGAACTTGTTTTTTTTTAGTGCGGCTGTGCAGTTTTGCGTTGCCGTCTTACTCCGATGGTGTTAGATCCTTTTCCGGCTCATTTTCGTTGAGAATTTGTGACAGGAGATCGTGTACGGGTTCGAAGATTTTTTTCGAGCCACCATTTGTCAGATTTAAATAGTCAAACATGTCGTGATGACTGATTGTGCCGTCCGATTGAACGAGACCCTTGTCGATTGGGACGATCTGTACGCGATTCATTCCTATGCACTTTTCACGTATTAAGTTGTTGACCTCGTGGTTTTTGTCGCGTAAGCTATTGGGCTGATGACCGCGCGGTAGAAGTGTCTGAAAAAGAAATTTATATTATGGTTAGTGTGTGAAAAATATTTGTTCATTCGGAGGTGTTTCAAATTTGTTTGGGTGAAAGTGCCCTCTGATTACAACCAGCGCCGAAGTACTGAAGTAAGGAAGATTGGTCGCTAAATGTAAAGTAAATGTAAACTAAAGCCCTGGCACGAGAATACAAGATTCAACCTAGACCGTAGCAACCTTAGCATCATAAAATTTACATGATCTTAAGGGATTGTTTGGGCCGCGTTTTTATCCGCATAAATCATCTTTGTGAGCCGCGACTCCGTCACCGTCTCCTAAATTCGAAAATCACCATAAACTCATATCGTCTTTCGAACCCACGACCCTGTGCCTTGGAAACGATGGCTCTAACGAATATGCCCAATCGCAAAGTATTGCTGGGGATAGCCATTATTAGTCAATCCTACATTTGAGCTCACTCCAATGGTAAAATTTCATGTACTGTTATTTTACTTGCCAATGAAATCCCACGCTTTGTGGCTCACTTGCCTGATTCGCACTCTACGATGCTAGTAATCTAGAGGGCCGGAGATCGAATCTCGGCGTGGTCTGAAATTCCCGTACATGTTGCTGATAGGAAATATATAGTGCTTGCAACATTATATACACTCCGAAATGATATACAATGTAACGTTGACTCGAAATTGCCTATAAACGGCTGAGTTAACGCACCATGGCCCCACATGGGGCTAATACGGTGCTGAGAAGAAGAAAAAGAATCAAATTACGCAAGTTAAGCAGCTCTGCGATGTTTTACATGGTGCCGGTAGCATTTTTATAAAGTCAACACAAAAATCAATGGTCACAGTTGGATTCGAACCTATGTTCCGACAGTTCAGACTTCAGAGATAATTCTGAGCTACGAATGCCCGACATTTAAGAAGCATAATGTATTTAACCGATGGTTTTATGACCCAGCACGTTAAGGCATCCTTAGACGTAATACCATTTCAGTTGTAGTATATCTGGCCTCGCATTTTTCTTTTCTTCTCTGTCACCGCACAGAATTTCATCCGAATCGGCAGGCGAGTTGACGAATACTGTGCTTGCTGGCTTAAATCTTTTTCCACTTAGCCCGTACTGACTGTTGAATTTCCGTTCCATTGCTGCTTTAAAGTTGTATTAGGCCGCGTACACATACAGAGCGACGCCGAGCTTTTCCGGGCCGGGCGATGCGATGCGACGCGATGCGATGCGATGTGTGCACACTTCTTGCGATGTCGGGCGGGGCGATGCGATGCGATGAGATTTGTTGCGAGATAATGCGATTTGTTTTCATTACAAGAAAACCTGATTTTTTAATGGACTTTATACCAGCGCACCTCGTGCGGTTTGGCGCTGTTTGATGATGATGCGGTTATGATTTTAGATCGGCCTCGTGAGTTGGCGCTTCAAGTGTAGCATCATGGCTATTTTCTATACAGGGTGTCCGGAAACTGCCGCATAAACGCACCGGATTATGATTCCTCAGTTGATTTCCAGCAAAAAAGTTGTACGTAACATACCCCCTCAGCTTAACCCTTTAGCTGCCACAGGCATTTAAAGATTTTTGAAAAAATCATTTTCCTGCTAGACTTAAAGCCTAATAATATCTCCAAAGCTAGACCAGCTAGAATAGTGAAATAAAATAATTATTACAGCCAACAAATTTACCTATAAAATAAAACTAGATCTAGCTCCATTACTTCTAACAGTTTTTATACGTTAAGTGTAGAAAACTAGGGTTAATTTTAGCTCGAATTCAATACAATTCAATTCACACTGCCCCTAAAGATCTGAATTGGTAAAATCTATTCAAAGTATGTCGAAATCGAGCCAAAATTAACCCTAGTTTTCTGCACTTAAGGTACTAAAACTGTTAGAAATAATGGAGCTAGAATAAAATGATGTAAGAAAGATATGATCGTAAGACTATGCGCCAATTTTTAAAAGAATCGTACAAGCACCTCACCTTGGCAGAAGTTGGAGAAAATTGAGATAGAAAAAAAGATTGTTTTTGGGTTAAATTACACAAATTTGACTTTGAAGCTCTGTAAAAACCAAACCTCTTATCCGATTTTAGTGTGGTTAGTTTTATTTTATAGGTGAATTTGTTGGCTGTAATAATCATTTTACTTTACTATTCTAGCTGGTCTAGCTTTGAAGATATTAGGCTTTAAGTCGTACAAGAAAATGATTTTTTCAAAAATCTTTAAATGCTAGTGGCAGCTAAAGGGTTAAGCTGGGGGGGTATGTTGCGTACAACTTTTTTGCTGGAAATCAACTGAGGAATCATAATCCGGTGCGTTTATGCGGCAGTTTCCGGACACCCTGTATAGTCTAAATTGTTGTTAATGGGTGAAATAGTGCAATGAAACCTAGTTTGTAGTGTTCGCGCTTCCGGCCCCAAAATGACCTCCCTGTTTTCTCGAGGAAATACGCATTCGATTGGCGTGGCAGAAACACTAAGTATACTTGGGTCGCTGATTTCGAATTTGAGGTCAAAAACAAAAACAAAATTTTAGGGTTGCCCGCCCCAAAATGGCAACTCTGTTTTCTCGCGGAAATACTCGTCCAATCGGTATGGGAAGAAACACTAAAAGAATTATGGGCCGCTGATTCCGAATTTGAGGTTAAAAACAAGGAAAATTTTTTAGGGTTGCGCGTCCCAAAAGGGCACCCCTGTTTTCTCGGGAAAATACTCGTCCAAACGGTGTGGCAGAAACACTAGGTCAATTTTGGTCGCTGATTCCCAATTTGATGTCAAAAACAAGGAAAATTTTTAGGGTTGCCCGCCCCAAAACGGCACCCCTGTTTTCACGGGAAAATACTCGTCCAATCTGCGTGGGAAGAAACACTAAAAGAATGATGAACCGCTGATTCCAAATTTGAGGTCAAAAACAGAAAAGAAAAATTTGGAGTTGCCCGACCCAAAATGGTACCCCGGTTTTCTTGTCACCGTATGTTCCCACAACTCACCTATCTACCGCTACCTTCAATTATTCATTGCAAATACATGCACAGTCCGAAACATTCTTACACGTAAACCTACGCTACAACCCGGGTTGTGCTGCACTGCATATTTCCACAAATGTTATTTCTTTGACCCATTCATAGATTTATACAACAACTGTCAAATCCGAATGCCCTTTTTTGGGGGTACGCGTACGCTATAAACTGGGTTGGACAGCACTGTAAATTTCCACAAAGGCTTTTTAGTAGCCCGATCCATTATTACATTACATACATACGGCTATCCATTCATTTAATATCTACAAATCTATAACATTATACACCATCCGACATGTATGTATGTACATATATATAAATATCCCCAATGGTAATGCAACCCGATCTGCACAAAGCATGCCTCTCATGTCGATATCAGCATCAAACAGCACGAAACCAGCCTCTCTATGTACATACATACAATACACCATGCCACTACGAAACCGATCTAAACACAAATCGTATCGTCCATGTCGCTCCCTTCGGTGACAAGGCACCTTACAGCTGCTCAAAGCACGATGATTCGACATAGAAAAGTTCTCCATCGTACAACCACATGCCACTACGAACCCGATCCAAGCAAAAATCACTTCCTCCATGTCGCTCCCATGGGCGACAAGGCATCTTACAGCAACTGCTGATAGCACGACGATTCGACATGGAAAAGTTCTCCATCTTACAACCACATGCCACTACGAACCCGATCTAAACACAAATCGCATCGTCCATGTCGCTCACAGCGGCGATAAGGCACCTTGCAGCAGCTGTTGAAAGCACGATGATTCGACATGGAAAAGTTATCCATCGTACAACCCGACGTCGCATCGCAAGCAGTCTGAATGGTACAAGCAGGTTCGTGCTGGTTCCTATTTAAATGCTAAGAAATTTTTTTTCTTGCGATGGGAAGCTTATCGCATCGCATCGCGTCGCCCGGAGTATGAATGGGCTGTTACTTCATAAAAGCTTTAAATAAAATTAACGTGCTTTCATTTATTATACACTTTCGGTATCTAAGTGCAATTTCTCAATATTTGTACAAATTGTTCCAATCACCTCCGTTCAGTAGCGCTATCAGTTCTCCCTCATCCAGTACGTTGTTTCCAAAACAAGGCGGGGCATATTCCAAGCCCCGAGTCCTCCCTGGTTCCAAGATTACATATAAAGGGTGGTCCAACGTGAATGCACGAAGTTAATTGTTAATAAAACAAAAAGTTTTTAGAGAATTATCTAAATTGCTTTTTTTTTTATTATGATAGGAAGGGAGGATGAAGGATCTATGACAATTATGTGTGAAACAAAATATCGGCCAAATGCTCGCCATGGCTACCGTGACATACTTCTATCCGATGGTCCATATTTTCAATGACTCTGAGACATAATTGGGGTTGAATATCGTTTATGTGCTGAATTATATCATCTTTTAGCTCTTGAATTGGTTTCGGCTTATTGACCTACACTTTTTCTTTTAAATATCCTCAGAGAAAGAAGTCCAACGGTGTCAAATCACATGATCGTGGCGGCCAATTAACATCGCCAAGATGAGAGATAACACGGCCATTGAATTTCTCGTGCAAAAGAGCCATTGTTTCGTTGGCTGTGTGGCTCCATCCTGTTGGAACCACATTTCGTCCAGGTCCATATCCTCGATTTCTGACCACATTGTGGACGCATTTGGTCGATTATATTGACCAAAAAAATTACGAAGTGCACGAAAAGCATTTTGATTTGAACGTCCACTTTTGTAAAAAGTTTCAACGACCTTAACGTGCTGCTCAATTGTGTACTTCTCCATGGTTGAATTTGCCAAACACTGAAGAAAAGAAATGTCTAATAAAGTTAGGCGAGAAACTTACCGTTAAGGTGAGACACTCAGTTAACATTGTGCATTCTAGTTGGACCACCCGTTACTACAGAATTTGGGCAAGTTTCTTCTATGTGGTATTCAATCTAATGGGTGCAATTCGCCTCTAGCCCTAAATATCTATTGCTGTACCGAAAAAGCGTTTTGAAAATACGTATTGTCTTCTAGTTCATGATTCATTTGTACGTATATTTCCCGGTGTTGTGAACTCCTCGCAACTGTCTGCATTCGATTCGTTCTCAGTAAGTTGCATAGCACTAAGTAACTTTCGCAGAATACACAATTCGTTTGACGTGCCATCCCAAGTAAAAAGTCAGCGTAGAAAAGAGTCCTCGTCTCCGCATTATATGATAAAACTTTCCTTTGAAGCCTACCGTCGCTCATGGTTGCTATTTTCATCAAGTGACTTATATGCGTTGTTTTGAGAGTTGGAGATTGTGGTCACGTATTGGCCTCAATTTTGTCTCCTGATGGAAGTGATCCTGGGCAGACATCAGAAGGCAACCTGTCGCGATGCGTAGAGCGGCATTTTGGCAGACCTGAATTTTGGAGAAGTTTGTGTCACATAAACTATGTGTCTAAACTGGGGCTGCATAATCAGCGGCCGCTCGAACCACCGCTTTATAAGTAGCTAGCAAGGTTTCTTTATCTTTGCCCCAGGTGCTACCAGCTAGAGCTTTTATGATTTTATTCCTACTGCGCATTTTCTCACAAACTGAAGCTGGGTGATTCGCAGACGTCATCTTGTTCTCTAGGTGAAGCCCGAGAATTTTGGGGTTTGCTATAGTAGGAACAGAATTGTTGCCAATACGTTAATGTCCTCCCACCAAGTGGTTAGAAAAGTCGCAGAAGATTTGGACGCAGAGATGGTGAGGTTTCGGCTTTGGAAAAATGCCTGTAATCGTCCTAGATAGCGATTAATTTGGAGGCGCATTTCATCCTTATCGTTCCCCGTGGCGAGAACGGTGCAATTATCGGCATAGGAAATCACCTCGATTCCTTCAGGTTGTGTGGGAAGGCCCGACATGTAGATGTTAAACAGAGTGGGGGAGAGTACCCCTCCCTGTGGAACACCTAATTTGATTTTCCTAAGCTTAGAACGTTTGCCACGAAACTCAGTGAAGGAGTGCCGACCAGCTAGATATTTGGCAATCCAACGAATCTCTTGTGCAGCAATATGCATATTCAACAAGTTAGCGAGAAGCATTGATTGATTGACCTTATCAAATGCATTTGATATGTCAATTGCCACAAGAATAGTTCTGTGACAAGGACGACGTTGATTCAGCCCATCACGAATGCGTGTAGTGATCGCATCGAGGGCAGTGGTGGTACTATGCATTTTCCTGAAGCCATGCTGGTGAGGTTCTAGCTTCGCATGTGCAACAAGAGTGGGGTGAATAAGGGCCTCCAGCGTCTTTGCGACAGGAGGCAGTATCGTATAGGGGCAGTAGGATTCCCCGAGATTTGCGCTCTTCCCTGGCTTGAGATAGGGAACAATTCGACCTGTTTTCCAGATTTCAGGTATGGCAAGCGTGGAGATCGACAAGTTAAAGGCAGCCGTGAGATACTCAATGGCTGGAAGGTCGAGATGCTTGAAGATGGCCATCGAAATGCCACTTGGTCCGAGGGAGTTGGAGTTTTTAGCATTCTCGATGACTTTTTTTAACCTGGTCCGCGGTAAACGATGGTATGGTGCAAATCCGCGTTATTGCCCTTTTCTTTCCGAGGATTGGAAAGGGCGCTGACGGTAGACCATAATTTGCTGACACCTTCATTGAGGTTACATTCATCGAGGTGCTGATTCCATTTCGCCCTCCTCCTCTTTAACTTGTCGGTCAATTTCGGAGTTAAGCTCCTGAATTCTGGGATCATCAGGGTGAGCGCTTCTGATGTTATCACGTTCATCGGCTAATCTGGCGGCACTGGAAGGAAAGTTAGGCCGAATTTTCGGGATACGCCCTGCAGGAATAAAACGTGCCGCGGCTGTGGTAATGACATTTTTCTCGGCCTTATGAATGTTGGTAGGTGATGGTAGCTCGATGAACTTCGCCGACGAGTAAGCTTTGAAAACATCCCAATCGGCTTTCTTGTGATTGACAAACGTTCGCTTATCAGACTTAGTCATGTTCGCTGGTTTGTCAATTTTTATAATGATTGGGAGGTGATCTGATTTAAGGGTGGTACGTACTTCCCATCGGGAAGCCGCAATTAGGCTGGCACTGACAATAGTTATGTCAGGAGAACTACTGCAAGTGCCCACGACTCTAGTCGGCGAGTCTTCATTGAGTGAACAGAATTCTGAGGCGTCAAGTGATTCGGCGATAGTTATACCCCTGGCATTGTTGTTGAGGTCCGAATGCCAGAGCTCATGGTGCGCATTAAAGTCGCCAAGGATAACCCAGTGCTCTCCGGAAAGGAGAGGACCAATATCAAAACGATAGCCTGAAGGGCAACTGGAATGAGGTGGTACATATATATTAAAAATTTCGATATTAGTACTCCCTGATGGAACTGAGATGGCTTGAATTTCCGCCGTACCGTCAGCAACTACATCTAATACACAGTAATGTACGGACTTGTGTATTAGGAAGGCAAGTCCACCTCCAGGGTGAGAATCATCCGTGCCGGTCGATCTTTCCGCAGTATAACATATTCGCTATGGACGCTTAGAGACGAGTTTGCGTGAAGCAACGTCTCTTGGATAACAGCGATAAGAATTCTGTTGGAACTCAAGAAGTGTGTGATCTCAGCGATTTTTCGGTGGATGCCATTACAGTTAAACTGTAATATAGATAGTGCAGTGAAAACTGCTGGAGGAGGAGGGCCAGGCGTAAGACTGGATCTGGCATTCCTTATCGCATTGTTGGGTGGTGTAGGGGGCAGTGGAGGAGGAGGTGGGCTGGGTGCAGCCCTAGGTTGCCCTGAATTAATACAACCTGCCGCGACATACGCCAAGGAATGCTGACCCTGCCTACGTAACCCCGAACACCTGAAGTGAACCCATTCCATACAGCTATTACACTGCACTGATCTGGCATTAGAACCAATTCGTTGGTTACAGACACTACAAATCCATCCATTCTTGGGCCTGGATTTGTTTCAATACCGGCGCGAATTAGTAAGATTGAGAGCAGCCGCGCCGAGAAGTAATGCTCCCAATATGACGAAAAAAAGACATATATCGTACCCACTCATATACACAGACAAACACAACCTTCCTGCATCGAATCTCCAGGGCTCTTGCCAGGCAGGCATATTAGCAGCTTTTGGCTGTTTTGTATAAAACGGGTGTGGTCCGCCCCGGAGAGGCAGTTGCCGTAGGACCACATGGTAAACATTCAGGCGCTATGTTTTATTGAACTCCATTGGATCCTTCTTCAAATGTTAACATTGGAATGGAAGAACATACAAAGGCGGTCTGATAAGAACTTAGCCTCATCGCACGATGGCACCACCATCGCAAGAGAAATTCGCTATCTTGGAGTTTGAAGCTGTGTACTCCTCTCATTCGTTGGCGACCGTCAAAAATTGGTTTAACAAGTTTCAACGTGGTCCCACGTCGGGTTTTGATGAGCCAAACTTAGGTGTCCCGAAAACGACCACCACGTAAGATAATCTGACAAAAATCGACGATATGAGGGTGCGCGGGATATCTGAGACCGTAAACATAAAAAACACGTGGGTCATATCCTGCATGAAAATTAGGGCATGAGTAACCTGTGGCGTGATGGATGTCGCGTTGCTCACAATGACCAACTAGACGAGATGCGGATAGTATAATTGCAGAAGAGATTCTCGCAAAGTACTTATGCCACTTGAGAGATGTACGCCGACGAAGGAATTTGAGCAACCCGTGACTGCGGGACAAACTTCGAAGACTGCAACAAAGAACTTCGAAAGGCATTTGCTGAAGCCGCAATCACTGCTTTTAAACAAGGAAATCCAATGGAAATGCATCCTTTCTGGGAGTCCACAATTTGGTGGACTCTAGAAAGCTGGAGTGAATGCAACAAAGCGACATCATTGGACAGCAGCCCTTGAAGATTGAAGAACTGTGTACGATGTTGGCGCATATCGAAGCCTGCCTTAATTACGGGGTTCGAAAATTCTCTCACAGTTTTCCACAGATTACTAACACCGGTTTTAATGTGGCAGGTTTGTAAGTGGGAATTTAATTTTTGTCTTCTATGGTCGTTTACTTGCTTGGTAATCTCAGAGTTCAAGTCGTCGGTTCGAGGATGACTCTTCACATCTTTGCCAATTTCGCCACGGACGATGTAAAAGAATTACTATTGTTGAACTCACCGGTAGTACAATATAAGCCTCTGGCAATTTCTCCCGTATTCTCTGAACAATTGCATGAATTCCTTCCGCCACCTCCTCGGCCGTATTCTCAATATTGTTTGTGCCCACGTGCAGTACAACTACCTACAAAAGACAAGAACGTGTGTTTACGTCAATTAAATTTCTCCGGTCATCAACACTCATCCCTCGTCCACCTACCTTAGGCCGAACATTGTCCAGCTCCCCGTTCTCCACTCGCCACAGGACATTTTGCGTTCGGTCATTTCTTACGCTAAAATTAAGGCAGTGCAACGGTGCAAAATATTGATTCCACGTTTCCGTGTGCTGTAACGACTCGAGCACACAATCGCCCAAGAATATTACGTCCGGATCCTTTTCGCGACATTCAGATAGGAAGCGTTTGTGAATGCTTAGCCAGCGGTCGTCACCGTCCAAGTCTTTGACGGGCGTTGAAATTGTGCAAGGATTCATGTTGACGACGGTGTGTCGGGGACGATGAACAACACGCAAATATGCACCGGATACCGGACGGGGCTAGTTAAATCAAAACAACAGACTTTCTACCAAGCAACAATTTATTTATGGAAATTAATAGCGCGGAGAAACAACACTACAAGAGAAATGAAATGAACATGAACAATTTTGACAACGAGAAAATCTCGACGTTGTCCCTTTTTTTTGACGGAAAATGTCATTTGGAAAATGGTCGAAGATTTGCTGTCAAATTCAATTGGCTGAATGGTGGTTGGGAGATGTGGTAAAGCGGTCGAAAGTGAGCGCGAGAATATTTAAATTTTGTACAAGATTTGCCTTTTCACTAGAAATGTTCAATAAAATTTAACGAATTTTCAAGTGCATTTGACACAGAAAATAAACTTATATTGAACAAACCAAGATTATTTCAAATCCTAATAACTACGGTAAATTAACGAATTTCTGCTGAATACACATTCAGCACTTTAGAAATGGCGGGAAAAATGACTAGAATCTCGTTGACAGGTCAACGCCGGTTGTTGTGCTCTTCACGTATTTTCAATTCCTTGAAAAAGTACTTAAATACCCCAGTATCCTCCAGTGTCATGGCCGATTCAAACGAAAAACGTAACGTTGAAATCAAAGCGTTTCTCGGGACGGACGACGACTATCAAGCCGCCGTTGAGGTTGCCCGTAAATTGACTTCGACCGATGGTGAAATAATCAAACAACGCGATGTCTTCTTCAAAGCCCAACAAGGACGTTTAAAAATGCGCTACCTTCAAGACGGCGACGATCATCTTATCTACTACAATCGGAGCGACGTTGAAGGTCCTAAACTCTCGACGTACTATTGCACGTTCCTGAAAAATGCCCAAGAAATGGAACACATCCTGACTTTGGCGAATGGGACACGAGGAATTGTGGCCAAGGATCGATTGTTGTTTATCTACAAGAATACACGGATTCATTTGGATAAGGTGGCCAATCTGGGAAATTATTTGGAATTTGAAGTGATGCTAAATCCGAAGGATTCCATTGAGGATGGACAAAAGTTTGCCGAAGAGCTGATGGCGGATTTTAAGATTAAAAAAGAGAATTTGATTACAGGAGCTTATTTGGATTTGCTAATAGCTCGAGGGGAGGAGAATAAAGGGTAAATCTTATGCAGTTCAAGTGATTTATCATTTTTAATGTTTTAAACATAAAATCTGCATCTAAATATAATTTGGAATAAAAGTAAGAAATGTAGTTGTTCCCTACTACGATTGTTAAAATACCGAAGAACATACACAGTAAAAACATGTTTGTAGTAAGGAGCCGCTATATTGGCTATAACTAGCTACAACTACAAGCATCAGGGGACTATTATCCTCATAAAATTTGAAATTATGTATTAATGACTCGAAGATAGCTGGAATTAAGTTTTTATTTGTGATTAACTATGGACAAAGCCAATAAATAAGGTTTATATGATTGAGCCGTTTTTTATTTAATAATGTAAAATTACAAACTATGAAGTATGTTTATGTACATACATGACGAACATTCTCAGGACATTCTAACGATAATAGGGGCACTTTATAGGGAATAAACACTGAATGTCCAATAATGGCATTTGGCGCCGTTTTTTGCTCCAATGGAACCTTCTTGTAGCACTGAATTACGCTTTGAAAAAGACATACATCATGACATGTGTTATGTCATAATTTTCTCGCGTTTGCAAAAAGAAAAAAAAAATTCCCGCAGCCAGCGTCGAACCAGTCACCATTGCTCGTGAACACTACAAATTGTTAGTTGCTTCTGTAGAAATGATTGACAATTCTTTATCGGATCTTCTGCAATGCACCCTAAATCTATACTACATTTATCAATAAAATAAGGTCAATTTCTGCGCAGAGATCAACTTAATTGGTTCCGAAGATAGCAATGAGTAAGTGTGGGTTTCATGCAAGATTTCAAGGATTTCTATTGAAGAAATTTCGGAGCTCTTCATAAGTGTCAATTCATTAAAAAATCACAAAGTCTATCCTTATATAAAACTACGGTGAACAATTTATTGGATGACCATACGAATGTCAGGGAACCATACGAAATCCCCAATCACAAAATCCCCAAACGTAGAAAAATCCCCAAAATCAAAATCCCCATATTCAAAATCCCCATAATCATAATACCCATTTACAAAATCCCCATGATCATAATACCCATATACAAAATCCCCAATCATAAAATCCCCAAGAACCCGAAATATGCTGGTAAATGGTAGATGGCTGGTAGATGGGAAATGGTTGATGAAATACTGTAAATTGTTGATGGTAGATGGAAGGTGTTAAATGGTAGATGGTAAATTGCACTAGGAGGGTCGTAAATCGATACTAACTTTTTTTTATTAGCACAAACAAAATGTTCGAGTAAATTATCAGTGTTGCCAACTGAATATTTAGAAAACGGCTAAATTTAGCCGGAAAACCGGTTAAATTTTTTTCAAAAACGGCTAAAAATCCGGCTAAATAAATTGCAGCCAGAAAAACGGCCGAAAACCGGCTAAAACATACAAAACATTGACATTGCTAAAAAAGTATAATAAAAAAATGATTTTCAAATTTCATTTCTCTTTGGAGTACTACCCGTAAACTATGCTTCATGCTTTAGGCAGGCATATCTCTAAGTTTTATTATTGAAGCATACATCAATATCTGGCATTACAGTCAAAATTTACTTTACTATTTCGTAATTTTCGAGCATAAAATTCGTAACAAAGAAACAGTAGCGTAGCACTTCCCAATTTGCTGGTATTCGAAATCGAAATGGGGGCTCCTTCACGTTCGATTATTATCATGATTAAAAATTGACGGAAGATAACCCACATTTAAACCAGTCCATACAATATATAAGCAAAAGCAACGAACATCATTTTCTTAAGTTTTTAAATTTTTTGAGACAAAATTGAAAATTAAATAATTATACAGGAGAACCTGTATAAGATCATCTATTTAGCACTAAATCCATAAGAAGAAATTGAATGTTTTGCTCCTATCCTAGATTCTGTAGCTGACTTGCACATTTTTCTTGCATATTGGTTAAAATGAATGTTTTTTAAAAGAGCAGTTACTCAAGAATGTAACAAAGTAAAATTCTTTATGATATCGGATTTGGGGGCCCGTGTTCCACTGAGCACATGGAACACCATACGTTACGCCACTGCAAAGGAGCACCAAATGCGTAATTATGGACAACTGGATTTATGTAAAATCTTACCATTATCGTACCTTAATAATCTTATATTTTGATTAAAATTTAACAAGTTCAGCGTTCAGATACACTTTTAATTTTCCTCATAATTGCGAATTGAGAATTTGATACTTTCAAAAATGTTCGGGTATCCCCAGGCTCCAAAACTTGCTTAGCAAAGAATTTGATTTAAGAAGCTCTCTTTCAACAACGCAACAAAAACATTGTTGTTGGACGGTGGATGTTGCATGCTCAAAAAATGATTTGAGTTATCCACCGTCCAGTTTGCCCATAGTGGGACAGCACAATAGTATGCATACTCCAGCGAGTTGCGGCACACAGAGTGCATTTCGAGCCGGTTTCGAACTAGTATTACATGGCGCGCTGCAATTCTCATCAGATGCCTCTACGTATGCAGCGCGTCATGTAATACCAGGAGAGGCATTACCGGACTCAACCAGGCAAAGGTGTACGATCCTCTTATATAGGACACGAAATACACCCTGGTATCGAATCATTTTTAAATGGGGCTAGGCAATGGCTAGCCACCGATTCGATACGGCCGCGTTTCTGAACTATGTGTCAGAGAACGGGTTTAAACAACGCAACAAAAACATTGTTGTTGGACGGTGGATGTTGCATGCTCAAAAAATGATTTGAGTTATCCACCGTCCAGTTTGCCCATAGTGGGACAGCACAATAGTATGCATACTCCAGCGAGTTGCGGCACACAGAGTGCATTTCGAGCCGGTTTCGAACTAGTATTACATGGCGCGCTGCAATTCTCATCAGATGCCTCTACGTATGCAGCGCGTCATGTAATACCAGGAGAGGCATTACCGGACTCAACCAGGCAAAGGTGTACGATCCTCTTATATAGGACACGAAATACACCCTGGTATCGAATCATTTTTAAATGGGGCTAGGCAATGGCTAGCCACCGATTCGATACGGCCGCGTTTCTGAACTATGTGTCAGAGAACGGGTTTAAACAACGCAACAAAAACATTGTTGTTGGACGGTGGATGTTGCATGCTCAAAAAATGATTTGAGTTATCCACCGTCCAGTTTGCCCATAGTGGGACAGCACAATAGTATGCATACTCCAGCGAGTTGCGGCACACAGAGTGCATTTCGAGCCGGTTTCGAACTAGTATTACATGGCGCGCTGCAATTCTCATCAGATGCCTCTACGTATGCAGCGCGTCATGTCCAACAACAATGTTTTTGTTGCGTTGTTTAAACCCGTTCTCTGACACATAGTTCAGAAACGCGGCCGTATCGAATCGGTGGCTAGCCATTGCCTAGCCCCATTTAAAAATGATTCGATACCAGGGTGTATTTCGTGTCCTATATAAGAGGATCGTACACCTTTGCCTGGTTGAGTCCGGTAATGCCTCTCCTGGTATTACATGACGCGCTGCATACGTAGAGGCATCTGATGAGAATTGCAGCGCGCCATGTAATACTAGTTCGAAACCGGCTCGAAATGCACTCTGTGTGCCGCAACTCGCTGGAGTATGCATACTATTGTGCTGTCCCACTATGGGCAAACTGGACGGTGGATAACTCAAATCATTTTTTGAGCATGCAACATCCGCCGTCCAACAACAATGTTTTTGTTGCGTTGTTTAAACCCGTTCTCTGACACATAGTTCAGAAACGCGGCCGTATCGAATCGGTGGCTAGCCATTGCCTAGCCCCATTTAAAAATGATTCGATACCAGGGTGTATTTCGTGTCCTATATAAGAGGATCGTACACCTTTGCCTGGTTGAGTCCGGTAATGCCTCTCCTGGTATTACATGACGCGCTGCATACGTAGAGGCATCTGATGAGAATTGCAGCGCGCCATGTAATACTAGTTCGAAACCGGCTCGAAATGCACTCTGTGTGCCGCAACTCGCTGGAGTATGCAAGCTCTCTTTCATTTTGCTAATTATTCAGGTAGGTACTAACATCGTCAGTTTACGTAAATCAAAAAAAGTCAAAATTTTTATGATCGTGAAATCCATTTCGCTTGGGGGTACTCAATTAGCACGAAAGTCTCCCCACCGGTTTTTGATATGTCGCTAGTGAAAACAATGCAGTTGCAATTTATTTCATAGGGAAAAAGTGTCATCGACCATCAATGAGACCGCGAGAAATTATCTTAAATTTATTGAAAAAAGGTAAGTCTTCACGGCACATTTTCCCCGGAGACATAAATGCCAGTTTTCCGCTTTGTAGATATAATTCTTAATCTTAAGGTATGTACTGAGTTCACCGAGCGAAAAACTTGCATATATGTCTCCCGTGAAAACAGTGCCGTGGAGACTTGCTTTTTATTCACTCAATGCAATGTAAGATAAATGTTCACTCACGTTCTGATTGATTGTCGACAGAGCCGTGCGAAGACAATTTGGCGCCCGGGGCAAAATTTTGATTAAGGCGCCCTCAATGAAAATTCCTACTTATTGTCGTGGAACATGTCACAAATGCTGGGGAATTCCATAAGCTCCAATCCGAAAGCATATCCATATTTTTTTCGCCAATTTTATGTATTTAATTTCCGGTCATTAGATATTTTTTACGATGAAATGACCGGGGATTCGAAAAATAATACCAAAAATTGCCGAGAAAATTATGGAACTTGTTTTCGGATTATAGCTTATGGAGTTATCCCCAGCATTTACTACATATTCCACGACAGTAGGTATGCATTTTCATCGAAAAAATCGCAGCGGTCAAACATTTCATTCTGGAGGTCTATCCAGGCCTTAACGTGATATTTCAACTGTAATTTGGCAAAATCCAACGCAATTTGCAGAAGTACATTATATCCTATTTACGAATCGGGATTCGTCTGTATGTTTCAAAGTTCAAACTCTGCATTATGGTATCCTTTTGAAGGTTGATTTTCGATAACAAATTCAAATTAAATTAAAAATCGGGAATATCAAAAATTATCTATTTCATGCCATTTGTGACAAAATACGAAAGCAAACCATTATTGTAAATCGTATAAAACTCATTGAAGCTACAGCTACAGTCCCCTGTTCGCTGGAGAATAGAAATGAATTTAAAAGAGAATAACTTTGGTGGCCCTTATTTTGTTGTGCGTAGTGCATTTAACGAAATTGATGTAGAAAATATGTTAAAAATTAAAACATAGTTCCGAAAATAAACAAAAATTCTCAGCTTCTCTATATTAGATTGTCTGTATCTTTCGAGCCTTTATTGTAGCAAAATCATCAATGCTCTTATCTAAATTGAGATGTTTCGAGATTTCATTCTCAATTAATATTATTGATTAATTGGTTAACCGTTCTTGGCCGATTGAAGATCTCAAATAATTCTTTATTATTTTAAGTTTGTTGAATGAACGTTCAGTAGAAGCAGCAGACACGTGTATTGTCAAAAATATTCTGTACTCCGTTTCCATAACTCGTTACTAACTCAACGCTATGAATAAGTTGCAGTATTTGGAAATGTTTCATAATTTGAAAATTTGGATTTAAGGATGGTAAAATTTGTTTCGCAATTATTTCATTTTAATTTCATGTTCATTAAAATCAGCTGAATACTTTTGAGTCAGTTTAGTTATTTTTTCGTCTAGGGTATCTACGTCAAGGCTGGCCTGTTTTTCGTCAGATAAAAAGCCAAAATCGTCTGCAACCGTTTTAAGCTTTCAGACCTCCATTTAAGCTGAGTGATGATTGTGTCTAGGACTTTTATATAATTTCTACAAAATTTTTAATTAGGGCTTATTTCTGGAGTTTTCGAACTTTTCTTTTCCTTTTTTCTTTGAATTCTATGGGATTATAACCAGAGATTAAGCGTGGTCAATCCTGTAGTTGTATAATGTGTCAAGTCCTTCATTTCTCAATGTGTTCATGGACGAAGCCAATTCTTCAATTAAGTTGCTAGCTATTGCTACGCTGAATTCGTTTTTAATTTGTAATATTTTATTGACTGTATCAATCTCGTCAAGCCTCCATAAGAAATGCAAATATTTTAATTAATCCTCCAATGTCTTAAGAAACTTTTACCGGGTACTTATGCTGCTACGATGACCAACGAATATCTCTATATTTTAGCGATACAGGCATCCCGTTTGAGGTGAGATGCCGAAAAGAAAACAAACAAACTTTGAATTATATCGAAACATGGAACATGGAACAAAGTGTGCAACAGAAGCTTTAAACGGGATTGAACACCTCTGCACTTCCCTGCCACCTTTGCGCCATTATCGTAGCATTGAGCTCGACAATATTTCAAATCTAGATCGTCGGACTTAGTAAGTCTTCAATTTCATTTGCCAATCCTTCAGCAGTTTTGGACTTCGATTTGACAAAACAAAAAAAATCTTTCTTCGATGGGGCATTTTCAGAAATTTTGACGTATCAAACGATTTTGGTCATTTGCTGTTTGTTCTATACGTCTGGAGTACAATCGAATGAAATGGCCCAGTATTTCGCATCGTGAATTTCTTTGATGATTGGACTCTCTCTCTCTCTATCCTAAACGAGTAATTACTTCATTTTGAATGTTATCAGAAAAGTATGTAATTTTTCGACCAGAAGGTCTAACAGAATTATCTTATTGCTGACGGATTTGAGGATCATATTTTCCTAGCAAATCGATAGTTTTTACTCACTGATAGACTACGACTTTCTCTTCAGTCTTGAATCATTTGCCAAATGACTTAAAAAGTGGATGTACTCGTATTAACACCTTTTCTTTTTAATTCCGATTTCCATATAGTGGGCGCCTTTGTTGACTTCCAGACTAACTTCCTATCAGTTTGGTCACCATTTTGTCATCGGAATACCTTCCAATTTTGAGCTTATCCTGCGCTCCCTAGGGGGCCCTTCCCACCGGTCAAGAATCGCTATCTACTAAATTAAATTCGTGCGTGTGTGGCAGAACGCCCAGGATATGCAAATCGCTATAAGCATAAGCAACGTAGATGACTGTCTTAAGTAGCAATTCCAATTTATAAAAGCTGCTACTTTTGTGCCAATAATATGTATTTAAAAATGAATTGTTGTAAAGCGTGTATAAATTGAAAAGTCCACTCTCAAAGGATTTCTGAAATTGAAAAAAGTAGGGGCTTAAAAAATTTATAACGACGTCAATAAATGTATATGATAGTTTAAAGAACAAAGACTTACTTCCTTAAAACCAATACTTTACGGCGCCCTTTGGCCACGGCGCCCCCTTGGAACAAGGCGCCCGGGGCGAGTGCCCCCTTCGCCCCCCTCTTCGCACGGGCCTGATTGTCGATGACATCTTTTCATTGTGAAATAAAGTGCAACTGCATTATTTTCGCTGGCGAAATGTCAAAAACCGGTGTGGAGGCTTTCATGTGAAGTGAGTACCACCAAGCGAATTCGATTTCACGATTATCAAAATTTTGACAGTATTTGCATGGATTTCACGTGAACTGACGATGTTAGTACCTACTTTTATACATGACAATAAGTGTGTAAAAATAATTTCACAGCGATTAATAATTGGTGAATGATATTGAAAATTTTATATTTTCAAAGTAAAATAGATTTTAAAATTTCATAGAACAGTTTTAGCCAGAAAAACGGTCAAAGAAGACCAATTCCGACTAAAAATATATCGTTCTAAACATATTAGGTTTTCTTTAACATCGTCGAGACATGTCCTCATCCGAACGAATATTCGCGGAAAACTTGGTTGGCTTATTGTTGGAACCGATCGCATATTTAATCGCCTGCACATTATCTGATTTTGTTCTGTGTTACTTCAAAGAGTTTGCCGTTGATTAGCATATACAGTTGACCACCCAACCCAAGCAACAATTCGTTTGCTTTAAAGAAGCACTTCACACTGTAGCATTCATATAGTACCACGAAATTCATTTATCGTGTGACATCGCTTAAAGTAATATTTTTATCCGATAAAACATCCTTAAAGTACTTTCCGGACAGCTTCTATCATCATTATGGAATAAATTTAAAGATGGTGGTATAAAACTTCGATAAAACTGTCTCTAAACGTTAACCTAAAAACGTACTCCTTTAAATACTCCACTCTTGTGTTTATTGGATGATACACAACACACATGCAATAGTCTCTCTAAGTTAACTCACACACATGCATATATTCTTCTATAGCACAGTCGGTGTCATTTTTATAGTGTGACATTCGTATGGTCATCCAATAAATTGTTCACCGTAGTTTTATACAAGGATGGACTTTGTGATTTTTTAATGGATTGACACTTGACACAGTTTTCTGAAATACACAATTTCTGCATTAGAAATCCTTGGAATCTTGCATGAAACCCACACGTATGCACTCAATGTTATCTTCGAAACTAATTAAGGTGATCTCTGCGCAGAAATTCACTCTATTTTATTGATAAATGTATGATAGGGTGCAGTGCAAAAGAGTCGATAAAGAATTGTCAAGCATTTCTATAGTAGCAACAACCATTTGTAGTGTTTCCGAGCAATGACGACCATATGTGAGGTTAGCTGAGTGGTAGCGTGTAGGACGGGCAATCAGCAGACATTGGTTCGATGCTAGCTGCGGAAATTTTGTTTTTCTATTTTTTTTTTTGCAAATTCGTTCAATGACAGAAAATGATGATATAAAGCAAATGACGTACGCCTTTTTTGAAGCATAATTTAGTACTACAATAAGGTTCTATTGGATTAAAAAACGGCGCCAAATGCCATTATTGGACTATTATTCAGTGGTTATACCCTGTAAAGTGCCCTTATTATTGTTAGAAGAGAGTATTTTACGAAGTATTATAGGGATGAAATTGTTACTTGGGAAGGGCGGACAATTTTTGTTCAAGATAGAAAGAATGGTCAACTTACAGAAACTCGTTTAGCGTAATGTTGAATGTACAAGGGCGGAAAAAAGATGGTCAATTTAAAGAGGTGGTCATGTTACAGAGTGGTCAACTTAGGAAGGTTTCACTGTATGTCAGTCCACGACGGTGATTTTTTTATTGCATAGTAGGACTATTACAATTACAATAGTCTAAAGCAACTACCATTTAGCATCTACCATTTACCATCTACTATTTGCTATTTACCATCCACCATTTGCAATTTACAATCTACCATTTACCATCTGCCATCAACCATTTACAAGCTACCATCCGTCTACCATTGACCACCTACCATTTACCATCTACCATTTATCATCTGCCATTTAACATCTATCATTTACCATTACCATCTACAATAGGCTAAAGAAAATCTCCACTGCGCGCGTTCTTAGATCACACCTCAAATGGGGAATAGGGAATATCGTTTGGCGATTTTGGTTTTGGGTATTTTGATTTCGGGGATTTTAATTTCGGGGATTTTGATTTGGGGATTTTGGTTTGGGGATTTGGTGACTGGGGATATCGTATCCAACCCCGAATGTCACACTATAAAAATGAAACCGACTGTGCTATAGAAGATTATATGCATGTGTGTGTGTTGATTTCGAGTCAGACTATTGCATGTGTGTAAATGTCATTCAATAAAGACTACAAAGAAGTATTTTAATGGAACATCTTTTTCGGTTAACGTTTAGAGAAGTGTTATCGAAGCCTTATTGGATGTAGTCGTGAATTGATTATATAAGAACTTTATAAACTTTTAGAAAAGTATTTTAAGGAGTTTTTATCGGATCAAAATACTTCTATAAGCGATGTCACACGATAAACGGATTTGGTGTTACTATATGATTGCTACAGGGTGAAGTGCTTCTTAAAAGCATACGAATTGTTACTTGGGCATAATCCAACTTGCGGAATGAAACTCAAATTTCCACTAATGTGGATGGCCATAGCCCCTGGCTATGGCTATATGATCCTGTTTGCGCCACTGTTTAAATTGTCCTTTAAATAAATAAATAACAGGCGCGACAATCCAGCATTGGACTAAGGCCGCAGCCCAGCATTGGACACGCTCAGCAGTGTTATTTATCCCCATAAATGGGTACTCGTTTAACATCTGAGTGAGATCATAGTCCGTCACAAGCTCGTGAGTTCGAAAAACACCATGATCCACGGTGAGATTCGAACTCATGACCCTGTGCAACGAAGGTGCGCGCACTAACCGCTAGACCAACCAGACTACTAAATTGTCCCTTAGGTATGTAAAATTTTCAAATTTTTCGTTTCTATTAATTCTACTAACAGATTTTATGTTCTAATTTAAATACATACCACCTTCTTCGGCTAGCTATTCTCTCACTACTCTACTGCTCCGATCTCCGAATGAATCTTCAAAGTTATTTACGTAACTAGCAACATCTTCAATGACACTTCTCATTTACATATTGCAAATTCAATCTCTTCGATAGAACGTCAATTTAATTTCAAACTCATTTTCACGTTTAACTCGTGCCGCCCGGACTCCTCCTGCTCCTCCAACATTTCAGTCATGACAAGGTCAAGTATTACCATCTCTCTATAGAAGTAGTTTAGTTTGCCTTCATTTATCACATCTATTCGAAAATTATTGACCCGAAATATATATTCAAGGATCAATACTCTATGAATAATTAAATCGGAACAACTTGGCCTTAATGCACGGCAAAATGTCGCATTTAATTTATTCAGTGATAAGCAGGGCTGACAAGTCCTGTTTACCTGCATTATATAGTCAGTCTCTCTCATAGTCTTTTCACTCTGTTGTCATCCGTCTTTGGATTTAACTCGCTTTACAAGGAATTCGAAATTGTATGTCCTTGCTATTCTATGCTGTCACCACGTCCCGACGCCTAGCTTACCTCACTATTGGATGACACTTGGCAACGTAAATTTCAAAGAAAAACGACATCGTCATATTGAAAATGAAGTTAAGTGTCTAGGTCTAGGAGGCATAAGAAGGATATACCGGTGTTTACTTTATCGTCGATGAATAAATAAGTTTATGTTTTCTTTGCTTATTTTTGTGTGTTGTTTATTGGGCATTTCAATCGCCTATCGGCTCAAGTATGGGGACTAGTCATATATTTCACCTGGAAACAACAATTTTATTTTAGAAATTCAGGATTATGTAATAAGGCGTATTTTGAAATTATGTCTATGGAAGGTGGATCCACTGGACCAGACTGAAACTCCTGCGAGTATGGTGACTCCTAGCCTACATATGCTTTCTGCATTTCGATGTTACTTTTGCCTCTTCAGTCTTTCTTCCCTTCGAGTCGAAGGCTTCCACACTCCTAGTATACCATATGGAGTTCGTTTTTAACCTAACCTTTCGTTTAGTAACTTATTAATTTTATTGACTGTGAAACCACATTATAAGATTTCGGAGTCCTTGTCCCTTTTCGGATACTACACTCCAGTTCTACTTCTTCGGCATTGGCCATTAAACATTCTATTAGCACTTGTCTATCTCAACATTTTACATATCAAAGAGTTTCTCATTCGGAACACGAAGAAGGTGGATCCTGGATAAATACACGCAGTGACCAAGCATATCCGTTTACATGAAAAGGCTCTATTATGCACGGGAATCAGACATCTTCGGTAAATGACCAGCATTTATCATGTCAAATGCTTTTTATTTTTCCTTGTCTCTAATTCTTCTCGAGACCTTGTATCTAAGGATCTTTGACGAAATATGTATATTTTCTACGTTTTTGACGATTTGTATATATACGTATATGTAGTTGTTTCCTTGAACAATGTACAGTCACAGTTGTATTCCCATCTCATCTATCAAGCATTTAAGGTTTCACAACCGCTAACCGTTCTCTGTTTTCACATTCTGTGTTGAGGGTTGAAATTTAAATATTTAAAGGATTCCCTTGAAAGGCTCGTTTTTTTTTGTCGGTGATGGGTAAAGAATGATTTCAACCAAGTGGAAATGTCTTGTCTTCATACTTGTTATATACGCGCGGAGAAGACAATCAATTTGAGACGTGAAAAAGATAAAGTGCTTTTCAGCAGCAATGGAGCGAAGCGAGTTCAAGATGGATTAAGAGATGAGTGCAAATGCTGGTTATCTTATTTAAAAGAATTAAATTATTCCAATAAGGACTTGTGTATTAAAATATATATGCACATAGAAATATTTTGAACGTTTCGATATAATGTACCAGTTCGAATGGGGGAAAGCGTTAATACAAACAAAATTGTTTCATTTTCCATTTTCGCACTTTACTAATTAAATCCTGAAATTGAGCTTAATCTGTTAGCAACATTATTTGTATTAATTATATGCGATCTTCGAAGCAGAAAAAGCATGACGAGTTTCATACATACAGACACCAAAATTCCCTACAATACATTTCTTAATACCAAACCCTATTTCTTCCTGAAAATATATTAATAAAAGCGACCGTCGCGTCAGAGAAATGTGAACATATGAAGAAAAATATCGAATGCTGACACGAAAAAAAAAGTTCACCATCAGGATATAAATTTCTTTCTCTATATCCTTTAGGCAAAAGACGAAAAACCGACATATTTCATTCATCTTGGATTGCCGGAATTGTGAGAATGCCTGCAGGCGTGTGTTTCAACCACACGGTTATATGTGATTCGGTGCTCGGGTGCGGGAGAATGTGATTTATTGATTTCGTGAATAATATCAATTTCGTCAATGTAATGGGATATTATGATGTCTGTGAGAAATGCATACATTGGGTTTTTCCTTCATGTATAATAAAAGTCGTGATTTGAATTAATAATGTGTTTTTTTTTATTGAATGATTTTTCAATTTGTTAGTTTGGTTTGGCCTATAGAAAAATTTGCAACACACACACACTCTCTCTCTCTCTCTGGTTCCTTTTAGGTTAGGTTGTAGGGGCTCTCATAGTAGCCATGATACACTTGGCCACATCTGGGTCCTTTGTGATACCATCATACGGGAAAAGTCATCCCGACCACCAGTGGCGTAGATAGATTTTCGGAGAGGAGGGGGATCATTTTGCGAGATTACTTATACTTTTACGGTTATCAAATGCTGAATTTCAGAATAACAATTACTTTATTCATTACACTTCAAATTAGCAGCTTTTTTTGCAAATTTAGTGCAAAATAGATAGCAATTTTTCCAAACGAAAAAAAAATGAGTCCTGAAAATATTGCATCGATAATTTTGCCTTTTTTACTACGGCGAGTGAATCCACAGCATTCCATTTTTCGTCACGGAACACGAAGCTTTTGTGGCCGGAAAACCTTCAATCAGGAATCAAAATAAATCATATAGTTATATGTCTCGAAATGGGAAACTGTGAAAACGAGAGCTCGTTGGGAATGCCCAGTATATGTGGATAAGGTACAGCTTTTGTTTTTTAAATTGAAAATTTCCGATAACTCAAGGATGATGTAGCAACCACATGCAATATTCTCCTTTAGTAGTGAATCGGTTGTCTTAATAGTGTGACATTTATGTTATTATCCGATAAATTGTTCACCGTAGTTATAGAAGGATGGACTTTGTGCAAGAACTGAGACTTATGAGGTGCGCCGGAATACCAAGTTTCTTCAATAGAATTCTTGGAAATCTTGCATGAAACCAACATTTCTTCACTCATTGTTTATTTATGAACCAATTAAGACGATCGCTGCGCAGAAACTGGCTGCATTTTATTAATGAATGTGTGGAATAAATCAGCGTCAATTGATTGACATATAAAGTAGAAGGTTCAGTGCAGAAGATTCGATAAAGAATTTTGAAGCATTTCTATAGAAGCAACCAACCATTTGTAGTATTTACGAGCAATGCTTACATGTGAAGTTGGCGGAGAAGTTAGCGTGTAGGACTGGCAATACAATAGTCATGGTTCGATACTGCGGGAAAAACACGAGAGAATGACAGAAAAATATGAGACACAGCACATGATGTATGCCAATTTCGAAGCATAGTTTAGTACTGCAATATGCTTCGATTGGATTACAGGGTATAGGTAAAGTGCCAGTGTTGTTGTTAGAAGAAAATATTCTACGAAGTATTGTTACTTGGGATCGTAGAAAAATGTTGATTCACACAAATTTCATTCACTAATTCATTTACGCCTTAGTTTAAATTCCAAAAACCTCGTCAAAAACACTGTGGACATGCTTTATTTTCTGGTACAGACTACTTCCTTTTCCATTTCATATAGAGGAAAGCTGTAAAAGAAAATCGGTCAAAGATTTTACGATTCAGTTGATTTCCGGATCAGTGAGCAATTCTGCCCGCATAAGACATTATATCTTCAAATTTTAAAAAATTTTAAAATTTTTTTATAGATGATTTAGGTTATTCAAAAAATCCTGGTTATAGGATTGAGAGTTCTACGTATTAAATTCAGTAAAACTGCGAACAAAGAGAAAGTCAAGACTTGATTTGTCCTGTTATATACGATACAATAAAACCTTTCGTCAAATCTTACCTTAAAATAGAAAAAAAAACAAAAAGAATGTTGACAAACTCAAACAATAAAGGATGCTTAAAACTTTTTAAACAGTTTGCAGCGTTGCTTACATTTAATTTTTCTAGATTTCTTCAGTAGGGCTTGCCTGTGCGAAACTCCCGATGAAATGAGAAAAAAGTAGATGAACGTATAGTGCTGTGCTGTAGCGTTTCTATTCTATCGACACACTTCAATTATACAATTGAAATTTAAGGAAGTGTTATTTTCTATTGGAGATCTGAAAATAGTTTCACGTTTTTAAAAAACACTTTGTTCAACCTGCCTAAAGTAACAATAATAAAACATGTCATGGAAGGAGGAGGAGGGGGGATTGATCCCCTTGATCGCCCCCTTATCTACGCCACTGCCGACCACCCCAAACCTGAATCCAGCCTGAGATCGAATATATCTCCTTCTTTTTGATAAGCCTGGGCAACCACAGAGAAAATGGAAGATACTTTCCTTGTCCTCCCCGTCCCTACAGCATCTACAGAAATTGCTATACGGAGGATGCTCCCTGATAGGACACTGTCCCAAGACAGCTCCAATAACTTGCATTTTCAGTGTTAATAATTTAGAGGAACAATAAAGATCCAGATTAGGCCACAACATCTTTGAAGCCATGACATTGATCACATGCTTTCACATTAGCCTGTGCTGGATTCCAGAACAAAGCGGATATCAGCTATATAGCGGATGAACAGCTAAGTGTCGCTAGCGTCCATAAGAAGACAGAGAAAATTCTTCTTTCGAGAGCTGATAGTTCCCCATGGGCATACCAATATGTCGTTGGTTTCCTGGTCCAATTCCTGCTATGCCATGCCGCTCTAGTTCATCCACTTTACGATTTGCTGGATATTCGCTATGCCCTGACATTTAATTTAAATCTACAACAAAAATTAAGATTCATCGTCGGCTTAAATTGCTGTTGGTTGCAAAAATTTAGTGTGGAAATTTTTAGATCCAAATTTTAAGAAAATACCATTGAGAATGACTTTGTTCGCTTTTAACGTTAAGTGGCACCTGCCCGTGTTTTCACTTTCATCATCATCATCATCAATGTGGCACGAATCGTTGACCTCCAATTGTCGCGGTTACGTGAATTTGTCCTCCAGTTTCGGAAGCTCAGACTCGTAGTTGTATCGATTTCGCTCGCGAACGGCCCCGAAAATTCGCCAAAGGACCTTTCATTCGAATCTGCCCAGCAATGTTTCGGAGGCTTGGGTGAGGGTCGATGTTTCGCAGCCATATCATAGCACGGGTCGGATGATCGTTTTATACTCACGGAGCTTCGGTTCCTGTGCGCATGCTTCGAATTAATAATTGGGAGGACCGAGGAATGCGTCTTATTGGCTGGTTCTGGTTGTATCCGTCGTTAAATTTCGTCAGTTTCGTTGGTGTCCTTTGATAAGTTACAACCCAGGTAGTTGAAGTTGTGTCGCGGACCACGGCTGTACGTTCGAGCTGTCGTCACTGCAACAAAAAAAAAAAAAAAATCGGGGAACGCCACTGACTCGGTGGCATTATGACCCGGCGAGGTCAATTCAAAAAACTTACGGTTTGATGCTCCAGAGTCCCGACGATCGATCGTGGTGCCCAGTCACAATAAAAGAAAAGCAGACTGAAACTAAAGTATTGTTAATTCTGATAATAAATGATTGCAATAAATTCCAAATTTAATGATTTTTGCCACAAAATTCAAAAACATTTTTTTTTAAACAAAAAAAAAAACTTTCATTCTGGGCTTTTTGAAGTCAATGAACATAAGATACGAGTATAACGAGGATTTCGATTCTGCGCATTATTCAATTACAATTCGAAGGGTATTGATATAATCGCTACATGGAAAACCCTGACGAAAACCAGCTTGTTCATTGTTCAGGGTGCGATCGATCGTTTTCTTGATCCAGTCCAAGATTATTTTGTTGTTTGCAATTATCACGTCTTACGTTTCTATGCACTCTTTTTCCTTGACTGTCAGTAAACGAGTTAATTGCTCCGTAATTCTCTTCCGTGCAGTTATTAGAAATCATATGTATCGTCGCTGATAAAAGGTCTCCTACCTCGCTAAAGTCTGCCCACAAATGTTTCGCCACACGATATAAAAGCGTCCTTCACGATGTTCCATCTATCATCAATTGATGAAGGAGTATCTGGTGTTTGTGCATTATCTACCTCGTGCAATGCGCTAGGAACTGCACGTATCGTTGATGGTTCTTTAAGCTTTTGCACATTGAATCGTGTCAATGGCCGTTCGTTTTGTGAGCGACGAATCGCAGTGGCCCGCAAGCGAATTTTCGCGATGACAAGTTGGTGATCGGTGGCTACATCAGCACCAACCAGGGTTGCCGTTTTCAGATTTCTAAGTGTAACATTTATCTCATGAAATTGTAACATTTTTAGGTTGAGTGTAACAAATTTGAAGATATTGGTGTTAATGAACAAATTAAGCAAAAAATGTACGTAAGTCCGAAATTAATGATTGCTCGCACAAATAGTGGAGAGTTATAAATTAAAACAAAAGATTTTGAAAATGGCTGACTTTTTTCCGAAAATGTTATCCATTATGTTCCATAAATTCTGTATATTATCCATGGATTTGACGAAAAATTCACGTTATACATAGTTTGACCCAGTATTTGTAAGGTATTATAAAAAAATTTTTTTTTTAAAGGTAATGTAGATAGCCAGCATTTCAGGGCATTCCGCATAATAAAACTTTAATAATGAAATGGAAATCTCGCAATTAATCTTGGTGTTATAATTTTACAGGCACGCACTGCAGTATAGGAGAAACGATATGTCAAAATTTCCACAATTAGTTTAAATTCCAACCCACGATATGAGAACAGATTCAATACGAAAGCAATTGTTTAGTAATATCGCAATTAATATTGACACTGCTCTGCACAGAAGCGTAGTTTCCGAATTATTGAAGGGGCATCTAAGTCTTTATGTTGTCGCAAAACCAGATGCTCCTTTCAGTACCTCAGACAATGCTTGAGCTTTCAAAGTGAGTGTGAAAAAAAGCTCAGGATTCAGGACCCGTAAGTGAAGATGTTGAACGTTGTCTAACATGTTAGCTCATCTGCTCTTTCCTGTCCATCAAAATACTATCAAACTACTCGCAAATCAATTTTACTTAAGCTATCACGTTCCTTCTCAAATGTTCTTTTGATTAAAAAATTTGGTGCCCATAAAAAGCTTGCATTCCATATTTTACCGAATTACGGGAAAAAATACTGGGAACCGTTAATGTTTCGTTTGAATCTGCGGCAAGGCAAAAGTCAATTCATTTACTGAACTGACTTGAAGGCTTGGGACAATTTAGCTGGTATAGTTGAATGAACAGTGATCTTGAATCAAGGAAGGACCAGTAAAAACGGGTACTCAATCCAGGGGTATCTAAATCAAAACCTGACCTGGGCCAACAAATGTCAGCGTCTTCAGGATTGAGCAGGCCGCAGGATAAAAATTATGAAAACACTTATAGACTTGAAAAAAAAACGCCGAAATTTGATGGATTGATCAACAACCTCATTTGCTAAGTAATTAACTAAAATTTTGGACAGCTTATCAAAACCAGTCATCCAGAAATAACTTTGGAAGCCAAAATCATTCGGCGGACAATAATAAAGCTCGAACAAAAAGGTCGAGTACCTGAAAAATGTGAACATAAGTTATAACGCCACTGTGGCAAAGCCAAATACTGCTTTCTTAAATAAATTTCGAGAGAAAAAAATTTCACGATGGGCATTATATTTTCCTGCACAAAAGTACTCTGAAAAACCGCTAGCTTCCTAAAACAGAGAGTAGAATTTTTAAATAAAATTAAATAATTTAAGTTTGCATTAGCAATAGAATTTTTGACGAGTTTTAATAAATTTCTTAGACTTTAGCTCTACACCTCAATTTTTAATTTTTTTACAGACATTTACATTTTTTATTTTTACGCAATGTGATACATACTGTGTTTCTCCGATCTGGGCGTGAGCCACACAAAACTGCGATGTGGGACGCATGTGGCCCGCGGGCCACAAGTTTGACATGCCTGGCTGAATCGATGGGTGATCATGCACAAATCATAAAAATAGAATACTTCTTCATGTTGAATTCTCCACTCTCGCCAGATTGTAACAAAATTGGTCGGGGTGTAACATTGTAACAAGAAATTGGAATTTGTAACAAAATGTTACAATTGTAACACGAGTGGCAACGCTGGCACCAACCACGCTTTGCCCTGAAGTCCATGAGACAATTCCTTCATGTTTTGGAGACGGGTAAATGGTCAATCTGGTTTTCTGTTCGGCCATCTGGAGATACCCAGTTTGCTTAATGGCAAGGATTGTGTTTGTGTGGCACCAGTGACAAGCTGACGACAGTTACAGACATGGAATAGAGAAATAAAAAGGAATGCTAAATCAGCTGTCACCTGTCACCCATACAAACTGCATGGCACGACTTTAAAAAGCGGTTGTCCCCATCTGTCAAGTGTTATTGTGAAGTTTTTACGAAGTAAGTGGGGGGAAAGATTGTTGCTGGAGGAAGTCAGGAAGTGTATCTATAAAATGTAATAGTCATATCGCAGTTTCAACGCGAGACAAAGGTAAAAAAGACGAATTGTCCCCACCTGTAAGATCCAGTCTGATATAAAAAATTCAATCATTTATCGTTTCTACGGGGCAATCCTCTTAGTTGTTAGGATCAGTGGTTACAGATCTCCACGAACAAATCACTGTTGTCGTCCCTTCCACCCAGACCGTCATTGCTCATTGGATGTTCCAATCCAACATTGCCAAACCCAATTTTCGCATTGGGATCCACCATAATAACTTTTATGTCACCTCTGGGAGCCTTATCTAAGGTGTCACCAAGCAGGTGGTAAAAGACGTTCTTAGCATGCTGGTCGGCGGACTCAGTCGGGGCGTGGCGTAGCACTCAATTATAATATGTAATGTATCTTAAGGCCTGAATAGACCTCGGGCGGAATGAAAATGAAATTTTTGTCCGCTGCGATTTTCTCAATGAAAATGCATGCTTACTGTCGTGGAACATGTCGGTAATGATGGGGAATTCCATAAGCTACAATCCGAATATGGTTCCAAAATTTTTCTCGGCCATTTTATGTATTATTTTTCCATTCCCCCGTCATTAGATATTTCCCAGGCAGCATTTAACACATTTGTAATCATTATTTCATGTAACACGCGTGAGCGCATATACATACCTTATTCATTCATCACTTTTTCATACAAGCAGTATATGACGATGTCCCCCTATTTCATGTACATACGCATTTGCGCCTTATTACGGATAAACATTATAAAATCGTTATTCGTGAACATTATGTAATAGTTAAATATCGTATATATTGAATGCATCAATTAAAATTAAAAAAAAATACGTGCGACGGTGAGTCTCGAACTCATAGCCCTGTGCACCGAAGGTGCGCGCCCTAACCACTGCTCCAGCCAGACTATATGAATGATCAAGTCTTATTCGTGATTCTAATCACCCCAGCAACAAAAATCACACTTGAGGAGAAAACCATTATATTTCTTATATACATGATCCGTCGGCATTCCTTCAGCTGACCATCATGTATCTAACTTTCAATGCGTCCTATCGATACATAATGCCGATTCGTGATTCATGAAATAAAGCTTATTTGTGGCTATGTTCACGGTACATGAGGCCGATGCTGGCTGGGTTTCCACGGTGAAATGACCGGGGAATCGAAAAATAATACATAAAATGGCCGAGAAAAATTTTGGAACCATATTCGGATTGTAGCTTATGGAATTCCCCATCATTTCCGACATGTTCCACGACAGTAAGCATGCATTTTCATTGAGAAAATCGCAGCGGACAAAAATTTCATTTTCATTCCGCCCGAGGTCTATACTGCGCTTTACTCTGTACTTGAATCTGGCAATTATTATTCGGTCGATATGTGTTCTTAGAAATTTCATGTTATGGCCGCCAGCCGTATAGTGATTCCCTGTAGTCTAAATGAAATAGGGAATAGCGGAGAGGAAGGAGAATTTCATTAACACTTTAGGAAATCGCTATATCCCTGCCAGTCATGCTTAAATTCTACTTCATGGCATTGTTATGTCATGTCGGTGGTTTTGATAAGGATATATATGCACATAACGATTACGTATGCTCCAGCTCTCAACCTTTTTTTCACAGTCTTTTTAATTTATTAAATGAAAACTCACCCATTGAAATCATGTTCAATGACCAGAAGTGTGCATAAATAGTGCATACATTTCACATGACCTTATTTTCCATTTTCAGAATGCCAAAGCTTTATTGTGCACATGGGAGAAATTTTCACAGTAAATTCAAAAAACCTCATTCGTTTCTAGATGTACACAGTTACAGTACACTTACAAAGGATGAGACATACATACCTACTCCATACCTATACATTTGACTCTCCGCAAAGCTGCAGGGCATTCGCATTGATCCTTGGGCTACGAAGTGGAAAATTTAGCATATCATACAATTACATACTTATGTTTCTCTTTCAGAATCTTTGGGCCGTAGAAAAAGTAAGTGCAGCAATTAAAAAAAAAAAAAAAAACGAACAGCCGGATTCCGGAGTCAGTTTGATTCCTTCTCATATAGAAATCAAAGAAGGAGTATGCCTGTTTCTGTACAGCGGCATCCAAAGTAACAATTTCATCCCTATAATACTTCTTAAAATATTCTCTTCTAACAATTATAGGAAGGAGGGACACTTTACAGGGTATAACCACTGATTAATAGTCCAATAATGGCATTTGGCGCCGTTTTTGAATCCAACAGTACCTTATTGTAGCACTAAACTATGGGTACGGTTCGGAAACACACCGGTCGCATATGTTCCGACAACATTTTGTCCATTCTGATCCTCTAAGCGATTTTACGAATAAGAAATGAACTCCGGAACTTTTCGTTTACATATTCCACATAGGCAGACATACGGAAAACACCGAAAGTTATTGCTGATCCGCAAAACCGCAGTTATAGGATCAGAATGGACAACATGTTGTGGGAACATTAGCGACCGCGTGTTTCAGAACCGCACCCTATGCTTCAAAAAAGGCAAACGTCATTTGCTTTATATCATCATTTTCTGTCATTGAACAAATTTGCAAAAAAAAAAAATAGAAAAACAAAATTTCCGCAGCTAGCATCGAACCCGTTCCTGTTGATTGTCCATCCTATACGCTACCACTCAGCCAACCTCACATATAGTCAGCATTGCTTGTAAACACTACAAATGGTTAGTTGCTTCTATAGAAATGCTTGACAATTCTTCGTCGAATATTCTGCAATCTATACATTCATCAATAAAATAAAGTCAATTACTGCGCAGAGATCAACTTAATTGGTTCCGAAGATAACAATGAGTGGGTTTCATACAAGATTTTAAGGATTTCTATTGAAGCAGTTATGTATTTCAGAGCACTTCATAAGTGTCGATTCATTAAAAAATCACAGTCCATCCTTCTATAAAACTACGGTGAACAATTTATAGGATGACCATACGAATGTCAAACTATAAAAAGGAAACCGACTGTGCTATAGAAAAATAAATGCATGTGTGTGAGTTAACTTAGAGACACTATTGCATGTACATACACATATGGCCAAAAAAATAAGTACACCCATACGATTTTTTCTTATCACCCTGTAGCCAAGTAGTTATTTGAGTAAATAAAATCATATGTTGATATTTAAATATGTAATTGGTAAGGAATCAAATAAAATGTAAATAAGCCAATTGAAATAAATAACAGCTTTAATTTACCTTAAAAAAGTACGAGCCGACTAAAAAAGGTTGGACAAAATTATAAGTACATTTCAGTTAATTTGATTAAAACTGGTTTTAATTAAAATATTTTGTTCTGATTCGACAAGAATTAGATTTCTTTTATTATTTAAAACTAAATTGTTCTTTATTAAAATAAAAAGGAGGTTTTCGTTGGCTATCTGGAGATGATTTTTGCGGCATGTTCCAAAACATACCATATATTCAGTTACTTTCAGGAAATTCCGTAATTGGCCCGTTTTGTGAAAAACTTTGTTTCTAATTCGTTGATTCAACTCTCCCTAAACATTACGGATTCAATTTAACTCTAGTAACTGCGTGAAAAGCCACTCGTTTTAGTTGAAGCGGATCCTTGACAAGCTTGTGAGGTATGGTTAGGGTTAATATTCTGCTTAAATCCCCATTTAAAGTGTATGGGTTCATCAGTAGAATATTGAAGGACTCTCAACAAACATTTCTTATACGGAAAATGTCTCATAGTAACGGTTTTTAGATATATTTGAACGAAACCAAACTATGAAAAAAAAATCATAGACCATGTTTTTTTCGCCTCCATGGGAAATAGCCAATTGATGTAGCGTGTATCACATTTTTTTCCTGAATGAAGAATATTACGATAAGACCCCTTTCCAATCAATTTTATTACGATTTCATAAGTAAAACATATTCTGCGAGTTTTCATTGTTCGGCCTGGAACAAGAAGAACTATACCTCCAAATTTTTCTTGTACCGTCAAAACTTTTTGACGTCGCCATGGAAAGTTCAATTTTTTTTACCAAAACTGCTTTACTTCTTGTATTCTTCGATTCACTTTCCAAAGGGATTCCAATTCTTCAATATTTCCCGGGAAAATCATTAATCATGCCAAGGGAACTTTTTTCGCCATAGTGATAATGAGATCGATAGTTATCCTTAAGGCCCTTATATGGAGTTAACCGCATTTGAGACTGTTTTTACTTAGTTTTTAATGAATTACACATGTCTAGCTGGATTATTCCATTATTGAGCGAATAATTTTTCCGCCATTTCGAAGTTTGCAACTTTCACGTCTTTTTTCCTACCTACCATGCGTTCTTCGCCACTTAAGTATTTTTTATTGTTTTTAATTGTGTTTTAATGCTTGTTATATGCAAAAATGAATAAAAAACATATCCTTACGGAAAATACCAAGTTATTGTCAAAAAACTAAAAAAAAAACATGGTGTACTTATTATTTTGACCAAGCTGAATGCCCACTTCAAAGTTTATATCGGGAGGGATTAAGATAATTGAGGGATGTCATTTACTTTTTCGCTTCCGTTGGAATTGTTGTATTCAAATTGTTGTAATGGCTATCTATGTCGAGTATCACAATTATGAAAATGCTATGAAAATTTGGCATAAAAAGATACATGAGGGGTGTACTTATTTTTTTGTCCATATGTGTATGTGCTGTATCATCCAATAAACACAAGAGTGGAGTATTTAAAGGAGTATCTTTTTAGGTTAACGTTTAGAGACAGTTGTGAAGTGCTTCTTTAAAGCAAACGAATGGTTGCTTGGGATGATGAGAACAAACGCATCATCAATGATTACCAACAATTAACCATTATGTATCTTCTACATTCTACTACGAACAACAACCAATAATACGTACCAATAATACCAGTTGTTAACCTCTGCCACTAGCCCTTCTTGATACATACTTGCCCAATTGCCCCTTTTCCCTTTTAAAGGTATGTACTATATTCAAAGAGCGAAAAACTTGCATTTATGTCCCCCGTGAAAAATTTGCCGTGGAGACTAGCCTTTTATTCACAAAATTTAAGATAAATATGCACTCGCGGACTGATAGATTGCCTATGACACTTTTTCCCTGTGAAATAAAGTGTAACTGCATTGCTTTCGCCGGCGAAATGTAAAAAATTAGTGTAGAGACTTTCGTGTGAAGTGAATACCACCAAGAGAAAATCAAGTTGTGTAAGATCATAAATAAAATTTAGGGCAATGATTTTTTTTTACTACTCACATGTTGATCCCTCAAGACTGCCAACCATTTTAAGCCTGAAACTATATATAATAAAACTGTAAGTTTTGGCTATATAGCTTCACACACAGAAAAGACCTATTGGTGGAGTGACTACCATAAATGAATTTCTCTAAAATTATCAAATAAAATAAAGTGGAACAGCTCTTACGATCCCATCTCGGCGATCGCACCCTGTTCCGGAACAGCTCTTACGGACCCATCTCGGCGACCGCACCCTGTTCCGCGAAAAGCTCTTACAGTGGCATCTCACACACTGCACCCTTTTCGCTTAATCCACAAAAACAACTTCACATATATCAACACTCCACCAATTTGCCATCAACACACTTCATGCAATAAATTATGAAAAAACATGCCAAAATCTAACTTATCCAGACAAACCATACATCCAAAACTTAGTGATTCACTCACCACAAAATATTAGTAATTCCCCTTTCTTGCTTTAATGACGCACTTTCACACTTTAACCACCAACTTTACAATTTATTCTCACCCACTTTACACTTTTAAGATCCGACTCGAACTGATTGAAAATTTCCAGTTCAATCTTAAACTTCAATCCGTTCGAGTTTAATATATTTCGCAACTTCAGCGAAACGTACAGCAAGTACGTGAAAGTCCTATTTCTTGGGCTTGATATAAACAAACCCATAAATTTAAGTGTATAAAAATCTATGTGTAAACAAAATCGGTCCAAATCATTTTATATGCATAAAGCATAAACATAAACATCATTTCAATTAATACGCCTCTGAGTTGACCAGTCATAAATAACACATTGTGTTTTTAATAATGATCCACTTGAAATTTTGCGTCGGAATCCTACCAACGTCTTACAGTTGATACGACTGAATGTCAAATTGAAGAGTAGTAACGACGACGCGATACGACCCGAGCTTTTATTCAACTCTGTTCCAGTAGTGTACCATTTCGCTTGCGCTTACGATTATCACTTATCATTATCATGTTGTGAAAAGAAAATTCTTGATAAGTATAAGTTCAGATATTTCTTGTTGCAATAATAGAGAGTTTTAGCAAGTCGTATGGAATAAAACGACATAATTTGACATTCCATATAAAAATTCGCTTGCTTACCGTATACGAAACAAAATATCTTAATTTTGCATGTCCCAAGTAGGCATGGGTGTATTTCCGTATATTTGATTCTCTGGAAACAGTCGAAATTGGCGAAATAATTTGTCGTTTTTTACACCTATGCCTACTTAGGATATGCAAAATTAAAATATTTTGTTTCGTATACTGTAAGCAAGCGAATTTTTATATGGAATGTCAAATTATGTCGTTTTATTCCATACGACTTGCTAAAACTCTCTAATATTAAATTTGTACGAGTAGGTGCCGACTTATCTTCCATTATGATTGTTTGATAAGTAAAACGATAAGTGTTTCGATTGTGTCTTCGATTCCAATGGAAATAGATTGTGTGTGTTTGTATAACTTACAGTTATCGATGATAAGCATATGTGTTCTGTGTATTTATATTTGAAAACATATTGGTACTCGATTAGCTTTACGGCATACATATAAGGAAAAAATGAGTCGAGATCTGGCAAAGGAAAAAAAGTTGGAAGTTTTGGAGGTGGTTAAGGCCAATAAGGTAAATTTGAAAGAATATCGAATATCTTTATTTTGTAACTGTTTTCTCTTTGTTTTCAATAAAGGATGTATTGTTTGGCTCCTACCCAAACAATGCCGTTTCTAAAGTGGAAAGAGAGGAAGCTTGGAAGAAAGTTTTACGTAAAGCTATTGATCTTGGTCTAACCACTGAGAATCGAAATTGGAAGTATGCCCGCGATCATATCTTCGGCCTATGGAAGAGTAGGACGTTGGTAGGATTCTTGTGATGGTCTCAATATTTCCTGTTTACATGTTACTTTATTTTTCTAGGCCAAACGTGATCTCGTTCAACGACCAATCCCGGAAAAAATAGTTACTCTGAATGATATTGATGAAGCTATTTTAGATATCATTGAAAGTACATCGCCACTACTTAAAAGTTTGGAGATAACCAAAAATGAAAGCGCCCTTCCCACTCTACCTCGAATTGATAAGGTCATCTCCATTCGACCCCAAGTTGATATACGATCAGAAGTGGTCCATTCAACTTCGTATACTCCAGAAGATATACGATCTCATGTTGACACAGAAAAACCGCAAACGGCCAGCACTGTCACTATGGAAAAGCCAAAGCGTATAAATTCAAACAATTCTCATTCTATGAAAGATTTAAAAAGAATGTTATTTGAATCGGAATTGCATAAAAATAAGCTTAAAATATTGAAATTGGAACGTGAACTTGGCTTAACATCATCTTATTTTACAAATGATTTGTAATCATGAAATGTTGCAATTTTCAATGTATAGAAAATATTGATAATTTGAACAGTAAGCAGTGATAAGTGATAAGAAGTGAGTAAGTAATAAAATAGTAGTAAACCTTCATATATTTATATGTATATTTAATAACAAACGTAAACATTATGTAAGACAATAAATCCTAGTTAATAAGAAGTCTCAGTTTTATATTTTTCCATACTACTTTTTCAAGCCTGTATTCACTCTTTTGGCACCTTCGGTTAATACAACTTTTTTTTATTATTTCCATTAGCAACAAATTCGCGATTAACTGCAATCAAGGCTGTTTTATACTTTTACTTTTTACCATTCACAATTTGATTTTACTATTGTGACCTTCGACACTATTGTGAATACTAAATTTAGTCGAATACACAAAAATCTCTCTCTTAGTGTGCCCATAGACCTTCCAATAGATTGAATCATTTTTTGATTGTCAGCTAAATTGGAAGGTGTATGAGTGACCATCCCATCCAATTTTTTTAAAGGACGTGTGGAACATATTGCCATGCAATCTGTCATCGAAAGTTCCATCGCAACAAAATATATAATTTTCGCTATGTTGTGTTGTGTCGTGTGGATCGTGAGACTGTCATTTCAGATTGCACGATAAATTGCATAGTGTATGTGCTTTATGGGCGTCAGATCGATTGTGTACAATCGATTGTTCAATCGATCGGGGCCAGTATATGGCAAGCTTTACTATGAGTTTTGTAATTATTATTTGTTGGTACACAAAAGCATCAAATAAAAGTGTTCAAGACCACATACTTTTGCAGAACTTACCAACTATTGAACCGGAAAAACAATAATTTCAAAAATTCTTCTACAACCCAATACGAACAACTTTTCAGTTTCCTGTCTAGTTTCGTGTGAATAGGAAGGATTTTCTTTCTGCTCTTTTTCTAAAATATATTTCGTTTCGTATTCGAAGAAAAGAGCGAACCACACATAACCACACACACACACAACACAATGCCAAACCATATAATCCCGGGGCTGGAAATACTCTTACAAGGAAGTCGCCATAAATTTTCATAGCATGTTTTCCCGAAGAAACGGAAAATATGGAATTTTGTGGAGCATTTAATTCTCTGGTCGACGATGTAATAAATCATATAACCGCCATTGATATTTATAAATATGTAATATACTGCGCAAAGTTGTACATACGAGTAAAGGATATCCTGGATAAGAAATTCACACTCGTATGGGGAAATGCGAATTGTGTAAAAGGAAGAAAAACGATGTTTTCCCATATGAGATCGATGGTGGTCATGCGGTTAAATATCAGCACAAGAGTATTGGCTTTTGCTGGTGGTTCGTAATTTCTGATAAAAATAAAGTTTTGTGCTCGGAGTTTATTTAAATTCCTATGTGTAAAGGAGGCAAACCGGATCTCTCATTTCTACATAAGGCCGCCATAAAACAGCATGTTCACATTCACTGACATCTAAGAGTCAGAGGCGTACGCAGTAAAATCTTCCGGGATGGGTTTTGATAAAAAGGTTGACGAGATCAGCCCGAATGGATATCTGCTAGGGGCGACCAAATTACTGTGATTGCCTAGGGAACTGTACTACTAAACGAACCAGTTGCATCGGATCAAAGCTGTCCACAAACCTCATAAAGGCTTATTGATTTATGGAACTTTTATTCATTAGAGAGGCTACTTCTCTCTCTCTTCTCTAATTATGTTAAGGAACCGTAAGACTTAATTCCAAACTAACAAGGATGTAGCCAAAAATTTCTTTCGGGAGGCGTTCTTCTCTAAAATATTTTCCGTGTTATAATATTTTCTGATAAAGTATTTTTTATATGACCGCTTAAATGGCAAATACCCAAATAGACGCACCGCACCAACCAAAGAATTATCCCATACACATTTCGCTAGACTCAGTGCCGGATTAAGCCAGCGCGGGGCTCGTGGCAAATAACAAGTGCGGGGCCCCTTGAAATGCATTAAATTAATGTTTGAAACTTGGAGCCTGGATTAACCCAGCTAATAATAATTGTCGTAACTCATCCGAATTTTCTAAAATCCTATCTATCTTTACTAGAAAGAGAAGATTAATAGAAGTTTATTGAAAGTAAGTATTGAAAAAGATTAGACGCGTTGAATGCTACTGAAGAAAGCAGCACAATGCATTTTTAATGCTCCCACCTATTTAAAATGCATTGGGCCGCTGCTGCGGTTGCTATTTCCATTCTATTTCTATCACAAGACAATTTAAATTTATTCAACTCAACAAATACATTATAACTTAGCTCCAATTTAAGTCGAGACGAAGCTTGGAAGATGAAGAAGAATTTGTACCATTTCACTATGCACTTAGCTCCAGTTAAAGTCGAGACGAACCTTGGAAAATGAAGAACGCTTTGTATCGTTTCACTATGGACTGAGCTCAATAGCGTTAACTGGTTGCCACACTTACCAACTGTATCCTTGCAAAACGTTATTTCGCTTAATCACGTTTTATTTTCTTTTATTTCCACATATCCACCATTGGGGCATCGAGCTGGTGATGCAGCCCCGTGGTTGGGTTCCTGAAGGTGAGTGCATTCACCGGATGGAGAAATCCCCATCTGACAATAAGACCTTGTCAGTAAAACTCCGAAGGTCCAAACCGCCCGAAGGACCGGGAGATAAGGCCGTAATGGCTAGGTCAGTGTTACCAGTTTAGGGGGAAATCCCCTAAATTTAGGGTATTTTCAACCCCTTAGGGGGAATTTTAGGGTGATAAAAATGTTAGAGGAAAATTTAGGGGAACCTGAAGAACATTGGGAAGAATTTGGGGGTTTGCTTCCTAACATAAATCAGCAAATTCATCAAAATTGGTGACAGCAACAGTCGCTTTAACATTTAAAATTTGCCGGTTAAACCAACAAATAAAATTGTTTACTTGTCCTGTACCTCGATCCTCGTATCCTCGATCCGATATCGGTGGGAGATATAGTAGACATTTACATCATGGGACTGGTACGCGTTTTTTTAGATTGCTAATAAATATGTAAATAGAAAATTAGTAATAATGTGTTCGTTTAGAAATTTGAGTGACTCCTTTTTCTCTCAAACTAGTTTAGGAGCAATAAGAGGATGATCTATCCTACATACATTTTCTTGATTTTGACAGAACGAAAATCCCAAAAAATGGATTCGGATTGACCGTGTGTCCTTTTTTCAATTTAGGGGGAAACCCATTATTTTAGGGGGAAATCAAGTTGAATTTAGGGGAAAATCACGTAGCCAACCTGGCAACACTGGGCTAGGTGCTCCCCTGGCGGTATACCCTGTTGAAGGTCCACCATTGGGTGCTGTTGCTACGCAAACGGCAGAGTTTGTGGTCGTGCAACGGCACGTCAGAGCACACAACCGGACCGAAAAATTTGTGTTTACAGCGGCTATTGATGTATGGGAATAGTGTCATAGTAATTATTTCCCATACCGAACGCAGCCTACTGTCAAGAATGTATTATTAGTCAAGGAGGCCGTGTACCTCTGACGTCACGTTAACCAACGGCCGAGTACATTACCGCCCCCAGGGTAAAGGAGGTAACACTAAATCTATAAACGCATAATTTTGAAGAAAAACCCGTAGTCCTTCGCCTTCCATTACCTACCTTATTTTTTGGGTTATTACTCCATCTTCGCTTGCAACAAAACACATAAACGATCGCTATTCTAAAATATCCTATCTTTCGAATGAATTTTTGACGTTCGTCGACATCGTCGATCACTTTTGAATTACATGATAGAGGATTTTCGTTTCGTCTGCTCGAAAAACTAAAGTCCTATTACTTTCGAAAAGAATTTCGTTTTCGAGTTACATGATACCTCTTTGGCTATTTCGAAAGCAATTCCTTTCGAATTGAATTACATGATCGGCCCCAGTTCATTTCCCAGGTCCGGATATGAACTTACGTTAATTTCGCCTCTTTCTAAGATATCTACTGCCGATGAAATCATCAACTCCCGAAGTATACCAAATACACTATTTAGTTGATTATAAGCTTCCATGCATCTAGTTAGTGCAGAAAGTATATTATCAATTGTGACAATAAAGACATTGACTTCAAAGGTTTAGGCAGGTCCTTGACTGTCAACAATTTCATCGGGGATTGAGTAGCCACTGAAATGGTCATAATTTGTGTTCCGCTTTCGGGTTCGATCGATTGGTATTCCTCACAACCCATTAAATCTATGGCTTTTGATTCTATATCTTTGTATGCGAACCGCATTGCTTGTACGTAGCCAGGGCCGGATTTCCCATATGGGCAACCTGGGCTACTGCCCGGGGCGGCAGAATTTGAGGGGCGGCAAATTCTTAAATTTTTTTATTGGTCTAAAATATGGGAAAGATGGATTTTGAAAACTCAAACATAATTGTAGAAAATATTTAGCTTTTTTAATTTATTCTAGTTAGGTGTACTTATTAGTCTTAATCCAAAGCACCTAATCGCAACGTCAACTTAAATTTTAATGTGATTCCACCTTCAAAAATTGGGACTACGCAAAATTTTGCTTGAACTTGAAGCACAAAATCATTCACTCTAAATGGCATGGCGGCCTTTAGTTCAATTAAAGTAGGAGTATAAATCATCTTTGGCTTCACTTTAAACATTATGCCTGAAGTTACATTAAATGAAGCTACATTAAATGTAGTCTGGCTGGTCTAGCGGTTAGTGCGCGCACCTTCGGTGCACAGGCTCATGAGTTCGAATCTCACCGTGTTCCATGGTGTTTTTCGAACTCACGAGCTTGTGACGGACTATGATCTCACTCAGATGTTAAACGAGTACCCATTTATGGGGATAAATAACACTGCTGAGCGTGATGCTGATCTCATTACCTCAACAAAAAGCAGATAAGATCTTGGAAATAGGATGTCACTAACACATCCTGTGGCCTTAGTCCAATGCTGGATTGTCGCGCCTGTTATTTATTTACATTAAATGATATAAATACGCGAGTACTTGGATCCTGTTTTCAAGCCTCTAAAATTGCCCCAGACTTGAAGAAAAAAAAACTAAAAATATTTTTGGCGATCCTTTGGAAAGTTCAAAACGCGCCCAAGCAAGTAACTCATCTAACCACACATTCTCGTGTGTTCAATTGCTTCGTAAATTTGTCCCCACATCAAATTCGCTGGGAAGCAAGGATTTGGTTCCGGGAGAGATCCAAGTCTGGATACTAGAAATGCGACATTGGCTATCAAATTTCTGAGTTTCTATCGGGTGAATAGGTTTAACGAAATTTTTAAGAACTTTTACGCTTAAATTTTCGAATTTGCAATTTTTTGTTCAGAGAAAAACGGGAAATTCCACCGAAAATAAATAATAATTTAAAATAGTTGAAATCAGTAAAATCTAGAACTTTTTAGGCACCGAATGATTTTTTCTGAAAAACATCAGTAAGTGCTTTCCCAATTCGTTTTCGCTATCTTTATCACCGAAAATAAATAAGGTGAAGGTGAGTTCAACATTTACCGTAAGCTTTCTTAATATTGTTTTTTTTTTCAGTATGACGTTTTCTGGTTAAATATGATCCTAAAATAGGAAATTTTATTTGCTGGGGTAATTCGCAAATTATTTCCATAACGATTGACAAAGAAAAAAATTTAGAAAACATGAACGCATTTCTAAAGAAAGTGAAAAGCCGAATGTAATAAGAATTGTACAGTTTTCTATGTTATCATTGGAGTTGCAATCATTCCTAAAACAATTTCGGGATGTGCACGGAACCCCTGGATTCCTCCCCTGGGAAGCAACATAAAAAATGTTTCTTCTTCTTCTTCCTTGCCTCGTTCTTTATACCGCTCCATGGTTTCGCGTTGCTCGACCTGCAGTGTATGCACATCGCCCGTTTTGGCGATAATATCTCAGCATATTTCTACAGGCAGCTCTATCTTGGATCGTGTCATCGCCGAGACTAATGCGTTGTTGTTGCTTTTTCGTTTGACACATCCAGGTTTTTTTCGGTCTGCCTCTGGCCTTGGGTCCATCAAGTTTTTCAGCAATCAAAATACGCTTACTAGTAAAAAATATGAAATTCTCAATTTTTCACATCCGCTAGCGTTTTGCCTACATTTCCTTTGTGAGGTGACAACTGCCTCCTTCGAGCTTATCTAGTAGCGGAGGGCGGCAAATTCGTTACTGCCCAGGGGCGCCATAGAGGCTAAATCCGGCGCTGTACGTAGCAATGTATAATGGCTTATACAGAGCCTATCCCGTATTAAGGTCTTCATCAGTCGACTGTAATGAAGCGTTAGTCGCTTGTAAGCGTTCTATAATGTCATTCCATTCTACCATCAATATTTATGTTTCTTGCCTGTTCATTTTGGAAGCTAGTCCGTAAGTTTGATTACGACACTCAGCTTTTGATCTTGGTTATTGGATAAGTCACCCAAAACTCGTTTGATAATGGGAAAACCTCCTAAAAGTGCGTTCGTCGCATCAGGTCGTGCAGAGATTGATATTTTCGAACCAGTATCTTGTATGACCTTCGTGAAAATACCCCACCAAAAGGTTGAAGGAAAATATAAATTTATGCTTCTTTCCAAAATTCTGCAGCTTATTTATTTTTTGAGGCAAGCGCGGGGCCCCCCTAAGCGCGGGGCCTGTGGCATTTGCCACCTTCTGCCACGTGGTTAATCCGGCACTGGCTAGACTGAAGAACACTCAGCATACAGGAAGCGTAAAGCTCGAATAAACACGTCATATAAAGCACAAATGGTGTCTTGAAAATAATTGGAAATACGCATTGAGTCTTAATAAATCGATACAAAATATTTATTTTCTGCAAAACTTCATTTGAAGGTAAACCACGAAAGGTTAAACTTCTTAGCTTTAGTATGTGTCCCTTCAACAATGCTTGCTAGAGCCTAGCAGGGACGGCAAAATGTGAATACCCTACAGGCAGCAAATATGTAATTCTACCAATATGAAGAGGGCATCGCCCTCCAGGTCAGTTAAATCGATTCACCACAAGAAGGATAAGAACAATGTGTAAAATTGTCACCCCAAATTAGGTAATGCCGGCAACATGACAAAAAACCTCCATCAAATATAAATGGTAGTCTGGCTGGTCTAGCGGTTAGTGCACGCACCTTCCATGCACAGGGTCATGAGTTCGAATCTCACCGTGGAACATGGTGTTTTTCGAACTTACGAGCTTGTGACGGACTCATTTATGGGGATAAATAACTCTGCTGAGCGTGATGCTGATCTCATTACCTCAACAAAAAGCAGATAAGATCTTGGAGAATGTCACTAACACATCCAGCGGCCGTCGTCCAATCCAATGTTGGATTGTCGCGCGTGTTATTTATTTAAATATAAATGTCAGAGCTTTGTTTCTCAAATCAATCTTATTTGACGTCATTATCAAATTGATAATGGGTGGGGTTCCAAAACGTAACAGTTGTGTATATTCCGCAAACATGTTTGCCATTCAGATCCCCTTACTGCCATTTTGCGGATCAGTAATCATCCCCAGTTCTTTTCGGTAACATATTTCACAAAGGCAGACAAAGGAGAAGAGCCGGAGATTATTCCTGATCCGCAAAATGGCCGTTAGGGGATCAGAATGGCAAACATGTTTGCGGAACATACGTTCCGTTCTGGAACCCCACCCAATGAGTGTGCATAGTATCGCTTTCAATTTTATCATTCCTGAAATTTAGATGGTCGTAGGAAAAAAAATCGGGAGGGGTCGGGACTCCGCAACTATACATATTTTCCAATTTTCTCCGATTTGTTATCAAAATTTTCTTTTGCCATTCAGTAGAATCATCTATGCTTTTATGCAGGTGAAAGTTCACTCTTGAAAAGAAACTTGAAACTTTCCATACTTATACAATAATTTATCCTTTTGTAGGACCAAAACCCTGACAATGGGTGAGGTTATAAAACACAACGTTGCGCAACGTTTCGCGCAACGTTTCAAATCAACCGGCCGTTACGGATCAGAAACTTCTCCATACAAACAGATTGTAGCGACCAGCTGAGAGCTTCTGCTACTTTCCATCGTGGCGCTTAAATCGAACATCAATTTTAATTCCGACTGGAACATTCAGTCGAGGTTGTGGCGTCTCACTGTTAACACGTGTTTTAATAAAGTACATAATATGCAAGTCTAGTGTTATTATTGAATAGGGATTGAGTTTACCACCACTTCGTAATCCCTATATTGGTGACCCCGTAGTAGAACAGCCACAGCGCAAAATGTGTGAATTTCGCGTTTCGAGTCCGATCTCCGCGACCGTGTTTTTACAATCTTAGTTATTACCGACCTCGACTCCCCGGAACGACGCCGCATTCCGGGTTATCGATGCCACAACACCTGTCATTTGGAACGCAACCAGCCAGCGCCCAACAGGAGTTCCCGACCGCAGTCTGCTCCACGCTCATCGAGCAGAGTTTTGCTGATCCCTGTGAACCGACGAGACGACTCGACAAACCGGCATATTCGTAACCACCAGTGCTACGACTGCCGGGTCAGCAGGTACGCCGTACGCCTCGCAGAGAACACCATGGACTGCACAAACACTGCAACTAGCAGTGCCGCAACACAGCCGTCACAGCACTGCAACACGCAACGTGCAACCGCACATCCGTGCGTGACTCCACTGTCCTGCACCTGCAGCACCATGCTTCGAACGCATCGATCCCCGTCCATGCAATACGGCACACACGACTACACGATGATCTCCGACAACGACACCGTTCGCATTGGGACACCGCAATGTCACTCAGGGGGGAGTACTGTAGCGACCAGCTGAGAGCTTCTGCTACTTTCCATCGTGGCGCTTAAATCGAACATCAATTTTAATTCCGACTGGAACATTCAGTCGAGGTTGTGGCGTCTCACTGTTAACACGTGTTTTAATAAAGTACATAATATGCAAGTCTAGTGTTATTATTGAATAGGGATTGAGTTTACCACCACTTCGTAATCCCTATAAGATCCTCTAAGCGCCCCCTTGCGAGGCATAGCTTGATTGATTGACAGAAATTTACAATCTGCCGTCGAACCGTGCATTTCCGCCCTCATTTATTTATTAAACTATTTATAATCAATGTAAAATGTATCTGCATCTCGTTTAAAACTGGAAATTTTAATTTTCGAGCAAAACGTATCAGCTGTGATGTGTCAATTGTCACATTTGTCACTTTCCGAGAGATGGCGATGGTAACACCAAGTCTGATCCGGATCTATGCGTTTACAGAACACAATAGGAAACGTTTCGGAAAACGCGCAACGTTACGCGAGCGTTGTGTTTTATAACCTCACCCAATATTTGCAAGTGGTTTTCTCTTTTCAGCTTTATAAAAGCAATAAGGTCACCTCGGTTTCAGTTATAATGAGACTTCAATATTATCACAGCATCAGCCAGTATGTCTGAGACTCTGTCGACGACAAGCAATCAAGCATCAGAAACAAAACTTTTCTCTGAAACTTCACAAATTTATTCAAAAGGATGAAAAGAAAACGTGACTGAACAACTAAGAAAAATCGTTAACTTCAATCGGCGAAGATTCACAAAAGCTTGTCATTATTTTATCCTTTGTAATTTAAATCCAGGTGTTTTGTATAATTTGTTTTGGTTTGTTCAAATAATCTTAATAACTGTGTTTATGATTCTCTGTAAAAAAATGGACACTTGAAGATGCTGATGACAGAATTATTAATTTGATTGTGAAAACCTTTTCGGTTTAGATTAAGGTGACCAGATCCTGGAGGGACAAATGCTGTACACAGTGTTGACCAAAACAGCACACCCCCCAGCATTCGTAATGACGAAAATAGATCTGAGTTCTCCAGAATATCGTCGCTTGGTTTTCGCTCCTCATGGTGTTGGAACAATGCAATCTCGAGTTCCTTGTACCTCTTTGGGGACAATTATTATCGTCCAGTATTCCAAAATAAATGATGTCCAAAAAAGAACACAGAATAATCTATCGACTTTTTTATAAATTTCACATTACCTTTATAGTTGCGTTTTCCAAACCGCAGCTGTCTGCGGACCAGTCTGAAATTTAATTACTATACAGGCCACAACCAAATTCAATTGTGGTTCACTTAAATAGTTTCACAAAAATGTGAGTTTTACCCGCCACTTGTAATGTGTCGATTTTTTTTTATTTAAGTATATAGACTATTTTGTGGAACTTTACCCTACGTCGGGCGCACCCGCACATAAGACTCCACGCTTGTAAAGTTTTGGACCTCTCTCCAAAACTTTACTATCCGTTTACTCGTCTAACTTTGAGAATCTCATACAATGCCTACCTCCAGTCTTCCATGGACATTTAGACAGTTGCGTGGTAAATTCTTCAACATTTAATTTTGGAGCCTCAAGGTACATTCCTAATAAGGACTGCCTGCCTTTCATTCGTTTCAATTTTTCTTATAAACCTTGGATGTATTATTTTTTTAAATCATATTTTTTCGCTTTTTCTAGAGAATCTAAAATTTTGATTGGGTAGTATTACGTTTAATGAATGCGTTTCTTAGTACTCAATTTAGATTAATTACTTTCCTTAGAAACTAATAAATAAATTTCCGAAAACTATTTGAAATGTATAGCAACATGTTGGAAAAAAGAACAAAAATAGATGGGTGGCCTCTCAGGCCGGGTGTGCCTTGTTTTGATTGATTGTGCGCCCGACAGAGGAGTGCCCATTCCTTACAATATTACTCTTCAAGTTTTGCACCAGAATCGAATACTGTAGTCAGTCAGCAGGATCTCCAGAATGAAAGGATTTTGTTTAGGCTTTTTTAGACATTGTGTCTCGCTGCCTCCAGACTCTGGTCAATAAAGACAACATTTACTTTTGAGGATTTGATTTGTTTACTCTGAATTTGGTCTGCAGTTTGGGATTGATTTTTTCTGAAATTCAGGAAATCACATTTTTCCACGATTTTGAATTTCTCGTGGAGAGTTATTATTTTTCTGTGAGTAGTGACCAGACATCGTGGAAAGTTATTATTTTTCTGTGAGCAGTGACCAGACCTCACATATTAGCCCGCGGACAAATTGTTGGGAAACAAATGTTGATAATAAATAGATATGAATCGAAGCAGAGATGACGACTTGAATCTCTTTTGGTATACTAATAAAATAAATTTAAATACCGTTTTAATACGGGCAACACTAAGCATGGGTTGCGCCTAAGGGTTCTTAACATAGATAGGTAAATTGTCGGGGGTGCTGTCTCCTCCTGAAAAGGCTGTCCTTATGTGAGCAGGTTGGAGGTTTCACAGTCTCTGACAAGAAAGATGTCAGGCTTATCATTCATAATTTGCGATCGAAAATTAGTTCAAGTACGTGTCCAGGTTGTCAAAAATGCTGTACATTTTGCTGTACGCTTCACAATGCTGTACGATAGGTCTAAATGCTGTACTGTACAGCGAAATGCTGTACGTATGGTCAGCTTAGTTTAGATATGAAAATTCGGGTGAAAATCGCCAAATATTAGCCCACTTTTAGGTGGCAGTATCTCTGAAACGGTGATAGCTAGGACCCTGGAAGTCTCGGCAAAATGTAGGTCTGGATGCCCTCTTCATACACTTTTGGAGACCCCATTTTCGAAAATTTGCATATGAAACAGAAAAATGCCATTTTCAGGCGTTGAAGGGCCTCTTAGAGGGGTGAAATCCGCCAAATATTAGCCCACCTTTAGGTGGCTGTATTTCTGAAACGGTGACAGCTAGCACACTGGAAGTTTCAGCAAAATCTAGGTCTGGAGGATGAAGAGGGCATCCCTTCATCGACTTTTGGAAACCCCATTGTCGAAAATTTTCATATGAAACAGAAAAATGCAATTTTCAGGTCTATAAAGGCGTTTTAGAGGGGTCAAAGTCGACATATACGTATTAGCTCCACTTTAGATGGCTGTATCTCTGAAACGGTGATAGCTAGGACCCTGGAAGTTTCGGTAAAATGTAGGTCTGGATGCCCTCTTCATCGATTTTTTGAACCCTCATTTTCAAATTTTCATATGAAACAGAGAAATGCGATTTTGAGGCCTTTAAAGGCCTCCTAGAGGGGTGAGAATCGCGATATATTACCCTATCTATGGGTGGCTGTATCTCTGAAGCGGTGATAGCTAGGACCCTGGAAGTTTCAGAAAAATGTAGGTCTGGGTGCCCTCTTCATCGAAGGTTGGAAACCACATTTTTGAAAATTTTCATATGTAATGGAAAAATGTGATTTTCAGGCCTTTTAAGGCGTTTTAGAGGGGTCAAAATCGACATATATTAGCTCCACTTTAGATGGCTGTATCTCTGAAACGGTGATAGCTAGGACCCTGAAAGTTTTAGCAAAATGTAGGTCTGGATGCTCTCTTCATCGACTTTTGGAAACCCCATTGTCGAAAATTTTCATATGAAACAGAAAAATGCAATTTTCAGGTCTTTAAAGGCGTTTTAGAGGGGTCAAAGTCGACATATATTAGCTCCACTTTAGATGGCTGTATCTCTGAAACGGTGATAGCTAGGACCCTGGAAGTTTCGGCAAAATGTAGGTCTGGATGCCCTCTTCATCGACGTTTGGAAACCCCATTTTCGAAAATATTCATATGAAACCGAAAAATGCAATTTTCAGGCCTTTAAAGGCGTTTTAGAGGGGTCAAAGTCGACATATATTAGCTCCACTTTAGATGGCTGTATTTCTGAAACGGTGACAGCTAGCACACTGGAAGTTTCAGCAAAATGTAGGTCTGGATGCCCTCTTCATCGACGTTTGGAAACCCCATTTTCGAAAATATTCATATGAAACCGAAAAATGCAATTTTCAGGCCTTTAAAGGCGTTTTAGAGGGGTCAAAGTCGACATATATTAGCTCCACTTTAGATGGCTGTATCTCTGAAACGGTGATAGCTAGGACCCTGGAAGTTTCGGTAAAATGTAGGTCTAGATGCCCTCTTCATCGATTTTTTGGACCCTCATTTTCAAATTTTCATATGAAACAGAGAAATGCGATTTTGAGGCCTTTAAAGGCCTCCTAGAGGGGTGAGAATCGCGATATGTTACCCTATCTATGGGTGGCTGTATCTCTGAAGCGGTGATAGCTAGGACCCTGGAAGTTTCAGCAACATGTAGGTCTGGGTGCCCTCTTCATCGACGTTTGGAAACCCCATTTTCGAAAATATTCATATGAAACCGAAAAATGCAATTTTCAGGCCTTTAAAGGCGTTTTAGAGGGGTCAAAGTCGACATATATTAGCTCCACTTTAGATGGCTGTATCTCTGAAACGGTGATAGCTAGGACCCTGGAAGTTTCGGCAAAATGTAGGTCTGGATGCACTCTTCATCGACGTTTGGAAACCCCATTTTCGAAAATATTCATATGAAACCGAAAAATGCAATTTTCAGGCCTTTAAAGGCGTTTTAGAGGGGTCAACGTCGACATATATTAGCTCCACTTTAGATGGCTGTATCTCTGAAACGGTGATAGCTAGGACCCTGGAAGTTTCGGTAAAATGTAGGTCTAGATGCCCTCTTCATCGATTTTTTGGACCCTCATTTTCAAATTTTCATATGAAACAGAGAAATGCGATTTTGAGGCCTTTAAAGGCCTCCTAGAGGGGTGAGAATCGCGATATATTACCCTATCTATGGGTGGCTGTATCTCTGAAGCGGTGATAGCTAGGACCCTGGAAGTTCCAGCAACATGTAGGTCTGGGTGCCCTCTTCATCGACGTTTGGAAACCCCATTTTCGAAAATATTCATATGAAACCGAAAAATGCAATTTTCAGGCCTTTAAAGGCGTTTTAGAGGGGTCAAAGTCGACATATATTAGCTCCACTTTAGATGGCTGTATCTCTGAAACGGTGATAGCTAGGACCCTGGAAGTTTCGGCAAAATGTAGGTCTGGATGCCCTCTTCATCGACGTTTGGAAACCCCATTTTCGAAAATATTCATATGAAACCGAAAAATGCAATTTTCAGGCCTTTAAAGGCGTTTTAGAGGGGTCAAAGTCGACATATATTAGCTCCACTTTAGATGGCTGTATCTCTGAAACGGTGATAGCTAGGACCCTGGAAGTTTCGGCAAAATGTAGGTCTGGATGCCCTCTTCATCGACGTTTGGAAACCCCATTTTCGAAAATATTCATATGAAACCGAAAAATGCAATTTTCAGGCCTTTAAAGGCGTTTTAGAGGGGTCAAAGTCGACATATATTAGCTCCACTTTAGATGGCTGTATCTCTGAAACGGTGATAGCTAGGACCCTGGAAGTTTCGGTAACATGTAGGTCTAGATGCCCTCTTCATCGATTTTTTGGACCCTCATTTTCAAATTTTCATATGAAACAGAGAAATGCGATTTTGAGGCCTTTAAAGGCCTCCTAGAGGGGTGAGAATCGCGATATATTACCCTATCTATGGGTGGCTGTATCTCTGAAGCGGTGATAGCTAGGACCCTGGAAGTTTCAGCAACATGTAGGTCTGGGTGCCCTCTTCATCGAAGTTTGGAAACCACATTTTCGAAAATTTTCATATGTAATGGAAAAATGTGATTTTCAGGCCTTTTAAGGCGTTTTAGAGGGGTCAAAATCGACATATATTAGCTCCACTTTAGATGGCTGTATCTCTGAAACGGTGATAGCTAGGACCCTGGAAGTTTTAGCAAAATGATTTTCGAAAATTTTCATATGACACTGAAAAATGCAATTTTCAGGCCTTTAAAAGCGTTTTAGATGGGTAAAAATCGACATATATTACCTCCACTTTAGATGGCTGTATCTCTGAAACGGGGATAGCTAGGACCCTGGAAGTTTTAGCAAAATGTAGGTCTGGATGCTCTCTTCATCGACTTTTGGAAACCTCATTTTCGAAAATTTTCATATGAAACTGAAAAATGAAAGTTTCAGGCCTTTAAAAGCGTTTTAGAGGGGTCAAAATCGACATATATTAGCTCCACTTTAGATGGCTGTATCTCGGAAACGGGGATAGCTAGGACCCTGGAAGTTTCAGCAAAATGTAGGTCTCGATGTCCTCTTCATCGACTTTTGGAACCCCGAAAATTTTCATATGAAACAGAAAAATGCGATTTTCAGGCCTTTAAAAACCTCATAGAGGGGTGACTACTGCCAAATATTTGCCCACTTAAGGTGGCTGTATCTCTGAAACGGTAACAGCTAGGACCCTGGAAGTTTCAGCAAAATGTAGGTCTGGATGCCCTATTCATCGAGGTTTGGAACCTCCATTTTCGAAAAAATTTTATGGTATGGGGTTTTAATATCTCCATCAGCGAGCTCGCGCAAACCGAACAAAACGCAAAAAATTCACTTAGTTTTAGAGGAGGTAGGTGATTTTTCGGCGCTATCGTATTCATATTTAAGACGAAGAAAGGACTCTTTATAAAAACCATAAGTGCAGTGTTGCAAGTCTCTAGGTTTCATTTTACGTGCTGGTCGATAAACAAAAAACTCTCATACAAAAGTGCCGGTCCTCCTTACATCTATATCCTAGTAAAGCCATCCAAACTTGAGCCCCCCAGATATGTACTTGTAATTTGCATGGGCGTAGCCAGGATTTCGTTCAGGTGGGAGGGCAAGCCCGAACTTTTTTCGACATCATGATTTTCTTAGGAGTTGAAATTGTCGGTCGCGAAAATATTGTTAGGCAAATTTTAAGGAAGGACAGTCGAGAGTGATTTTCCACACCATTTAACGAAAAATTGCTACTGTACGTATTTAGACTTTTACTGGTGATTCTGATTACATTCAACTGGCCTCCAATTTCAGCTTCTTAGACCGTAGCTCGTCTACATTCAATGCTATTTTTGTGTCTCGACTGCATAAGCAAGAGATCAGTTTGTGTCGTCTGTCACTGTTTTTCTTCTGAGCAAAACCTATAAATATTTTTTTTTAGAAATACGGTTTATGGTTTTGATGAGATTTCCTCCAAATTTAACAAAATATTAACAGTGGCTAAATGTCGCTAGCTCTGTAGTCTGGCTGGTCTAGCGGTTAGTGCGCGCACCTTCGGTGCACAGGGCATGAGTTCGAATCTCACCGTGGATCATTGTGTTTTTCGAGCTCACGAGCTTGTGACGGACTATGATCTCACTCAGATGTTAAACGAGTACCCATTTATGGGGATAAATAACACTGCTGAGCGTGATGCTGATCTCATTACCTCAACAAAAAAAAAGCTGATAAGATCCTGGAAATAGGATGTCACTAACACATCCTGCGGCCTTAGCCCAATTCTTGATTATCGCGCCTGTTATTTATTTATTTATTTAAATGCCGCTAGTATGATTCAGCTACAAAATAAATCTTGATCAAATAACTTGAAAGACACGGAATTATCAGACTCGTCCTTTACAAGGTCCCTAACTAGGCAAAACTATATACCATTTGTCACTAAAATCCCTTTCAAATTAAATGAAGTTAAATTCCCAGAGAGACCTTCATGATGTGATGGCTAAAATCGTGTTCTGCAGCTAAAAAAAAAGAGTCTTCCTAGGGGAAAAATTTTCGGATCTAATTATGTTCTCTATTCATGATGTTCACACGTAGGTATCCCAGTTCCGGATATCAACGGCCAGAAAACTACAAATATTTTAGTTTTTCAGACTCAGCCTCAGCAGCAGAAGATTTTGTCTGGAATGAAACTCGCATTTTTACGCCCTCAAGCATTGTGAAGTGCAGCGGTTTTTTCCCTCCATCGCTAAGCATTTTTTTTTACCATAATCATCGACCAGGGGGGGAAGCGCCCCTCTCTGCCCCCATCTGGCTACGCCCATGCCCTCGTGGACGCAACACTGGAAGATTCATACTTACGTTATTATGTTCTCACATATGTGACATAAAATTTTACTAAGAAAGGATGGCAGCAATCATCAAAGAAAAAGTGTCATACTCGAGCGCAAATATGTATTTAAGAAAATTGAAAACGTTATCAACGTCAGCGATTGAAAAACTTAGCTGAACCCACATGCTTCAATATTCGGCAGGGGACACCCGAGAGTCTTTTTTTTTTCTTTTAAAATTTGTTTATGGAAAATCACCTCCCCGATTCTACAACCGGAACTTTTCATCCGAAGTATAATTTTAGCTATACTAAAACACTGTTTGTAAGGTATGTATAAAAAAATTCAATATTCTCACGAACCTATCTATATTATACTTTCACCGACAATGATCTACAATGATAAAATGTTTGAAAATTACACCTACATCAAGCCAATGTGCTCCTTCATTTCTTTTTTGAGTTTGCTTGCACCTTTAGGAGTCCTTTTGTTGACGTGGTTTCCAAAGTGACAAAGCTCTTCAAAGCAAGACAGCTATCGCTTGAAAAAGAAATAAATTTCCAATGAAAAATAACTTCCCTGATTTTCATCAGACAAATCGGGGCGAAAATACCACCCTTCGTTTGGCCTTCAGTTCAAACTGTTTAGAAAGAAAGCAAAAAGTGATAACGTTTTGTGCCGCTATACGGAGATTTGTGAGTAGGTTGATGAAAAGTGATTGTCTGTAAACTGTTCGGAAAAGTTAGTCCTAAATATGCAAATCAGTCGGATGTAGGTGGAGATTGATCGGATAAAGATGATGCGGAAGACGGAGGTTATTGCCAGGCCAGGAAATTTATGATAATGATTGTCTTAGGCCAGAAATGAACGGACTATCGAATGGGAACCAACAGTTTTTTTTTTCGTCCTATGTTCGGGATAGGGTCAATAAAACTGTCGAAATCGCTCAAACTCCCTGTGCCCGAATAAAAATTAAGATCTCTAAGTGAAAGCCCAAGCTACGATTAAAGAAAAATAGCAAAAGGCAGCACGTATCCGTTTTTTCACTTATCTGTTTTTACACTTATCCGTTTTAGGACAGATTCAGAAAAATGAACATAATTTCAGTTTGAAGATTTAAAGTATGAATAGTAAGCGTGCAAAAAATGAATTAAAGTTTGTGTTACACCCTAGACAGACGATTGTAGTTAAACATACTTGAGTTAATGATATTTGAATTCAAGTATGTTTAACTTCATCTAGCGACACACGAGCAAAAAATGCAATTGCATTTGAACTGTCAAAATAAAATAATTTACTAACTAAAGTCCGGATTTCTATGCAAGTCATTAATTTTTATTCCTGGTAGAGTAGAATGCAATTAGTACACAATTTCCACCAAATAAAATATTTATGTGCTTTTAAATGTTAATATGGATTAAATAAGTAATCCGAGAATCTCAGTTCGAATATATAATAGGCATTTGCAAATAAAGCCTTAAAACTCCTTTATTTCCATTGCTTAATTACAGGAACTGTTTTATTTATATACAATACAGGTCATTTAAAGCGAAAGTAGTTCGTTCGCTGCGTTTTTCTTTTCTCCAGAACAAGATAAAAATGCCATATGAATTTGATAGGGTTTGTAATTTTTCGAAATTAATGTTATAGGTATAATGTCCTGTTCTCGACCAAAAAACGTAGCCAGGGTGCCTAAAAACTTTTTATTTTCCACTTTTCACTTCACCCATAAAAATTCTTCACAATTGCTACTGCATGATAATTCGGTTCCTTAAGTTGCCATTTAAAAGCGTCATCGCCTCGTCAAACTGACTGCCTTTTACTGACCTAAAATAAAATATGTTTAATTCAGAATGCTTAAAATCAAATAGTTTTTATGTTATTACCTTTTCAAAGTTAAATCTGCCACCGTTCGTTTTAAATTTAGCATCAACTGACAGGACAAATCAGCTGTTAATTCCAGTTTTCCAATATTTATGAAGTAGTGGAGACCGGATTACTCGACGAGTAAACATCATTAAATTTTAATGACGTTGTGATAATGATGTTTGAATTAAATTTGTCGAGTATCATCAACCCAATGAGCACATGACATACGAATTAGTTGAACATAATCAAGAGTTAATGATGTTTAACTAGTGTCGTCTGTCTAGGGTGTTAGGCTCAGTAGTCCCTAATCATTTAGTGGATTCAAACATTTACATATTTCTAAAGTACCCCCAGCGTCCCAGTTTTTACTAAACTAGCCTTGTTTGAACAACTCTGTATTTCTCAGGCCAGCAGAGAGGATTGTGGGGGCCCGGGGCAGATTTCTGAAGGGGACCTTTTGAGGACTAATATGCAGAGTGGTTGATCGAAAGGTTTGGGTTTAGAAATATTATAAAAAGATATCTTTCCAGCTTATATCTTGTTTCTTTGGTCTTTTTGAGGGGGCAGTTTCCTCAAAAGAGGTCACTATGGCCCTGGTGATGTTCGAGACCTCTAGCTGGAGGCAGTCCTGTCGATGGTGGAAAATCTCTCTCGCAATCATTTTAATTCAATTTGTATAATTGAATGTTAAATTTTTTATTTGGTTTTTAATGTACGAGACCGAGGCTAATTTCGGGCGTTTCCGAAATTTGGATTCTCTTCACTCTTTTCGAGCTAAGAGTTTCTCGGACGTACCTATGCCTTTTGTTTAACCCCCTCCCCCATTCTTTTCCACCGTTTTCACATAAGCTCCATGACGTCGATGAAACAATATTATTTGAGTGAGTTTTGGTTGTTGTTGTTTGTTCTTAGAAAATTTGAGGGGAGCGGGACCTATGGGGGGTGCGGGACATATGGCCCCATTGTACGATTTCATTTGATTTAACAATTTTTTGTGGTTTGACTAAAGGCACATGTTTGGTTGCAATTAATGCAACATTTGTTTTTCTTGGAAGAACTAAAATGGGGGTTGGGTTTGTACGGCAGCCCCATGATCCCATACTTTGTGATGTTATCGACTTTTACATAAGTTTTTTTTTGCATGAATGGAAATACATTTTAGTGAAGTTTGATTGAAATTGGTGCACAAAAAAATGTTTTCTTAGAAGAACCTAATTTGGGTTGGGTTTGTATGGCAACCCCATGATATCACGGTCCGATTACGAACATTTTTACATATGTTTTGTGGTATCAACGGATTTACATTTGACTGAGGCCTGGTCAAAATGGGTGCAAAAATAAAAAAGTTTTTCTTAGAAAAACTAATTTGGAGGTTTGGGTTTGTGTGACAGCCCCATTACCCCATGGTCTGATTCCAGCCATTTTTTTCATATGTTGTGTGGCATCACTTAAAACTTATTGTGTGAACTTTGGTTGAAATTGGTGCAAAAATAAAAAAGTTTTTCTTAATAGAAGAACTGAGTTTGGGGGTTTGGTTTCTATTTGTATGGTAGCCGCATCACCCCATGGTATGATTTTAGCGATTCAAACATACAAGCAGCGTGCAAAATAAATAAGCGTGTGTGTGAAATTCCAGCCCCGTAGCTTTTAATTTGAGAATGTGTGCGGGCTAACTTCACAGAAGTGAAAAAATATAAATAATGCAATTTAACATAGCATTCTCTGACTTAAGTTTCCTTAAGTATGTTACGAAACGTGTACCCGCTCCGTATTCCTTGAAACACGCTATGGTCAACATACTACAAAATGGCGGTATAAATTTTCAGCCAATTTCCATTGCTTATTGAGATATTTGGATTTTAGTGTTAAAAAAAATCGTGGATTTGGACGATTGAAAGAAAACTGCCCATATAAAAAATTACTTGGTGAATTTTTAAACTTTTTTTCCTTTTTAGCCGACACTATAACAAATATTTGAAATTCATTTAAAATTAAAAAAAAAATCTTCGGAAGTATTAAAATTAATTAGAAAATAATAAAATTAATTGAATTTGTTTATCATTAATCTTTCTCCGGGGTAAAACTTTAAATCGCTTACGAAAATGAGAGAAATAATGAAATAAATAAAATTAACAAATTTTACACATAACGTAAAAGAACATCCGTAAATGAGCAAATATTCACAGAAAAATATATGACAAAATAAAAAAATATCCAGCTGGTCCTTCAGTAAAAAAAACGCCTTTATGTTGTACTATATGTAACAAAATGAAAATTAAAAACACTTTCCACAATTTTCATATACGACTACATCCAATTCTAGCACGTTTTTCTCCTGGAATGGTACAAGTATAATCACTTTTAATGCCGCATCCATGAACGTGCATACACAAATGTATACAAAAATAAAAGGGTTTCATTTTCACAACTTGATGAGCATCAACAGCCAACATAGTCTGCCACAGTAGCGCATATTGAGGACATAGCCAGCGGTAAAAGGCTTCGGTCCTAATTAAAAAATCAAATCTATTATGGAGGTTTGTTTAAACTTGGCATCGTCGGTCGTCGTAGGCACGGGTCCCGGAACTCGAGGAAAAAAAATAAACGAGCGAAGCTCATTGAATATGGCGGCAGAACAATATGAGCGCAGAAAATGCAAATGGCTGAATTATATACAGAAAAATTAAAAAGGTTTTTATTTACATACAATGTCTGCTCATTACTGGGTCGGGCATAAAAGGTTTGTCGTAGTAACGGGTGCCATACGTTTTCACAGGATCTGGAATTGCTGAACTCTGTACATACATATAATTAAGGTGCACGTAAAGCGGACAACATTGTAAAATGTTTTCTTTTTTATGATGCATTCGGAAAAGAGTTATTGTAGAATTTTATAATAAGGACTTTTTGCAGGGGATACAAAATATATTTTTTATTTTCTTGTACATATACATAGTACTAGCTGTGAAAGCTCGCTTCGCTCGCTTTCAAATCTAGAGCTCGCTACGCTCGCGTTGTTCACTTCATGAACAAGTTATTTATAACCTAAGTAATTTCGATAATTAATAATTAAAAATGAAAATCATTCCTCCATATGAAAAAAATCGTTTAAGGTTTTTCACAAAACATTTACAAAATATAAAATTATAACAACTGAGCAACGCAAAATTTATAGATAAAGGAAGTACGGCTTTATGCTAACCTAGATTATTTCGATAAATATAATGAAACATAAAAATTGTTATTCCATATCAACAAAATGCGTTTAATAAAGCTTGCTCAATAAATAAGAATATCATCATCAATGTGGCACGATAGCCCGACGTCGGGCCTTGGCCGCCTGAATCGTTGACCTCCAATTGTCGCGGCTACATGACCTTGTCCTCCAGTTTCGGAAGCCCAGCAGCTGGTGGGCGTCTTCACCTACGGAGTCCTCCCAGCGAGCTCTCGGTCGTCCACGCAACCTCGCTCCGTCAATTCGTTGTGCGTTCATAACTTTCGGCCCCGAAAATTCGCCGAAGGACCTTTCGTTCGAATCGGTCTACCAAAATTTCGGAGGCTTGGGTAAGGGTCCATGTTTCGCAACCATAACATAGCACGGGTCGGATGATCGTTTTGTACACGCGGAGCTTCGTGTTCCTGTGCGCAAGTTTCGAATTAATTATAGGGAGGACCGAGAAATATGTCTTATTGGCTAGTTGTATCCGTCGCTTAATTTCGTCGGTTTCGTTGGCGTCCTTTGATAAGTTACAACCCAGATAGTTGAAGTTGTCTACATACTCGATATTAAGGTCCCCCACTGTGATGCTTGAATTTGCTGGCGTCCTTGTTTTCGATTGCATCATGGCCTTTGTTTTGCTTTCGTTGATATGTAGTCCAACTTCCTTTGCGGCGTTATTGAGGTTATGCAGGAGGCTTTCTGCATCACCCAACCTTTGAGACATGATGTTGATATCGTCGGCGTACGCTACCAATTGAGTCGACTTGATGAGTAGCGTTCCGCAGCTGTCCATATTCATGGCTCGAATTACATACTCCAGAGCCAGGTTGAAGAGCGTCGGCGCCAGCCCGTCGCCCTGCTTGAGCCCAGTACGAGTTTCCAATAGGTCAGTGAGTCGGTTCTGAACTTTGACCTGCGAGACGGTATTAGTCATCGTCATGCTTGTGAGTCGCACTAACTTTGCCGGTATACCAAAGTTCAGCATAATGTTGTACAGTACTCTTCCGTCGATACTGTCGTATGCCTGCTTGAAGTCGACAAAGATTTGGTATACGTCGATGTTGTATTCCCCGCACTTTTGGAGTAGTAGCTTCACTGTGGAAAGCTGATCGGTCGTTGAACGACCAGGTCTGAAGCCGCCTTGATACTCGCCAATGATTTGTTCTGCGTACGGATTGATTCTCTTTTCAAGAATTTTTGATAAAATCTTATAGGCCGTACAAACTAATGATATGCCTCTGTAATTCTCACACTTCACCTTGTCACCCTTTTTGTGGATTGGGCAGATTATGCTTTTGCGCCAATCTTCGGGGATACCTCGTCGTTCCATATTTTCAGCAGTAGCACATGTACAGCGTTGGTCAGGCACGTTCCACCATGCTTCAGCAGTTCTGCTGGGATCTCGTCAGCGCCGGGCGCTTTATTATTTTGGAGCGACTGTATGGCAAGACTCACCTCTTCTACTGTTGGGGGTAGAACGGGAGGGCCTGGTTCGGCTAACTGCTCAAGAGCTAGCTCCGCGGGGGATGTTGATGATGCATTGAGGAGCTCTTCAAAATGCGAGGCCCATCGTTTGTTGACGCTTTCGATGTCGCTGATGATGTTACCTTCTTTGTCCTTACATAGGCTTGTCCTGGGTTGATATCCGTTCTTGACATTATTTATAAGTTTGTACGCCTGTCTAATGTTCTTACTGGCTAATCTTTGGTTTATTGGCTGTAACTGATCGTCAAAATGTTTGCGTTTCTTACGTCTAATTAACTTATTAGATACTCGCCGAAGCTCGTTATATCTTTCTTTCTTGGCTCGGGATGCGCGTTGTGTGTATTGACGATAGGCTTCATTTTCCGCCTCAATCGAGGCTCTGCATTCGTCGTCGAACTAGTCTGCTCGTCTGCGCCGGTCTTTATAGCCCACGACCTCTTCTGCGACCCCCTTGATGCTGTCTTTGAGCTCCTCCCAGAACTCATGAATGCCTAGATTTTATTGATGTTATCAAGCATGGGCGACAATTTTTCCTCAAGTGCTGTAGTATACGCAGCCGCCGTGGCAATATCAATCAAATTGTCAACCTCGAAGATCTTGGCAGGGTTGATTCTCGTTAGGTGCACCGAAGAGATTCTGCACCTGTAGGTCGTCTTCACCAAATAGTGATCGGTGTCGCAGTTGGCACCTCGATAGGATCGAACATCTAAGACATTAGAAGCCCATCTCTTGCTGATCAGTACGTGGTCGATCTGGTTCACGGTGTATTCATCTGGAGACTTCCAGGTCTGCTTATGGATTCGTCGATGAGGGAAGCATGTAGAGCTTATGACCAAGTTTCTGCCGCTCGCGAAGTTGATAAGTCGCTGACCGTTGTTGTTGTTTTCGTCGTGGAGGCTATGACCACCAGTAGTTCCCCTATGCCAGCTTTCGTTTCCGACTTTAGCGTTAAAGTCTCCTAGCAGCAGCTTGACGTCGTTTGATGGAAGTGAGTCGAAGAGTGTTTCTAGGTCGTTGTAGAACTCGTCCTTAATCGCGTCTTTTTTACTTCTGTAGGGGCATGCGCATTAATGAGCCAGAGATTAGCGAAACGGGTCTTAATGCGGATCGCACATAGCCGCTCGTTGATGGGTTTGAAGCCGATAACGTGGTCCTTGAGCTGCTTATTCACGATGAAAGCTACTCCAAACTCCTTGTTGCCCTCCTCTTTACCACTCGTAAAAATAGTGTGCGAATTGAGGTCGTTAATCTCGCTTTTGAGCCATTTAGTTTCCTGGATTGCAACTATGCTCAGCTTGTATTGTTCTACCTGATCCAGGAGGGCCCTTAAGGCCCCCGGTCTATTCAGGGAGCGTACATTCCAGGATCCGAAAGAGTTATCAGTTGTTCGTTGGCGGGGTCGTCGTTGTTTTGTATCCGTCCAATCCGAGGCTTTTGTTTCAGGTTTCTTGACTTGAAGTTTTTCTTAGGATGAGTTGTCGGCACATCGCTAAACCATGATAGGGTTTAATCGTTTAGTAAAGGCCATCATGGGCATGCCTCGAAGATGCTGCTTTAGTGGTTGAGTTAGACGTTTTCTGTCACCTATCACGTTAAGTAAGCTGAGACGCTGCAGATGTAAATACAGCACTCAGGCGCAGCGGTGCTTCTTCCAAATGTCGCATCAGATGATTTGACTTAGCCGTTAGAGGTTTTACCCACTACAGGGTACGGGGAAAACATTGTCAGATTCCTTTAGGTTTTGGAAGCAAAAATATTTATGAAAAATTATTCAAAATGCAGCGAGAGAATTCGCCTCTTTTGTCCATTTAACGTTAATGTATTTCCTTTATTAAATCATATGTTTAGTAGAACTGTAGAACAAATAGAACTAAATAAATATACTGCTAAATTCATAAATTCAAATACCCATCTCGCCTTATTATAACTCTTGTATATGTTCTTGCTTAACCTGAAAGCAATCAAATTACATTCAAAGCAATTGTTTAAATGTAGACTAACACTGGCTTGATACCACTTCCTTGTTAAGAATATCCTTGTTCCCATTCAAAGTAGTCAAATTGTTTCCAAAGGACTCATAAATAGTCAACCGTGTACGCTTCAACATGCCGCGCCAAATCCATAAAACCTAACTATGTATTACGTTTTTGTAGTCCTTTCCTCACCTTAAAGGACTCTATATGTATTCTAAAGACATTAACTTCAATTAAAAAAAGATCTACTGCTTCATTATTTCCAGTAATATGACACCCATCTCTGTAGATTTGCTTACAACGTCCTTGTAAGAATTCAAACTGTTTTAAAAAGACTTAAACTGCGGGCAAATTTATTTGCATACGCTTTAGCATCTCCAGTCTTATGACACCCATATTATTTAGATACCATTTGGTTGCTAAAAATATCATTTATATCCTAAAGGAACAATTGTGAAACGATACAAAATTTCTTCAATGATATTAGAGTATATTGATATCTTCTTAAGAATAATTTATAAAATTAATAAATAATACTACGCGGCATCTTCACGAATAGATGGCACTGTGGGCGGAACTCAGTTCATTGGAAAGAAGGAGGATCCGCATCCGGATAGTCAGTCTTGCTCGTGAAGGTTTCGTCGGTAGTAGATCGCAAAAGATAACGTGTTTCACTAAAATCGAAAAATATTCCAATAATCAGAAGTGGGATTGGCCCTAAGTTCGCTTCAAATCAATAGTAATGACCGACAGTGAAAAGAAAATCGCGGTTTGTTCGGAGAAACGTAATTTAAATTACGATAAAGTGTTACCGAAATTTAATCCTGTGAAAGGAGACGACATAGTCCTTTGGATTTCCAAAATCGAAACTTTTGGGACTCTGTACGATTGGGACGAAGTCGCAATAATCCACTATGCTCTCAGTGCGCTGGAGGGAGTTGCCTGCAAGTGGAGGGACTCCTTGTGTAACGAGGAGAGAAGTTGGAAGTGCTGGAAGTCTCTACTCACGGAAACGTTTCCTACTGTTGACTCCGTGGTCGAGTGTCGACTTCGGGCGGAGCGTTATTCAAAAACCCCAAATCAGGACATCGTTGAATATTTCTTCGAAAAACTCGCGCTGTGCAACAAAGCCAAAATGGACGAGACCGAAAAGATCGATTGGATAGTTCGAGGGCTTCGTAGCCAAAGAATGCGAGACTTTTTGGGACCTCTCAGCAAGTATGAAAAAACATCAGATCTACTACGACACCTCAAAGAAGGCAGTGATATGCTGAACGACAAGCCGACGAGTAAATCAGAACAACCAGTAGCGAAAAGTCCGCAAAATAGAAACAGCGTGGGCAAGTGTTTTAAGTGCGGTATGCCAGGCCATTTCGCGAGGCAGTGCCCAAAACTCAATTCTAGTAGTGCTCAAGCCGGCACAAGCAGCGAGATTCTTCAAATAAACGACGGGCATCAAAAATATTTCAAGCGTGTCAAAGTCAACGGAATGCCGACCGATTGCTACGTTGATCTTGGGAGTAGCTGTGTTACGATGAAACAATCTGTCGCAAGTCAACTTCATCTTACATATTACGAAGACGATAGCATCACTCCACTTATTGGATATGGCCACGGTGAAATTAAACCAATTGGTTTGCTCACAGCAAACATTGAAATCGATAGTGCGGCGGCGAAAGTAAAAATTCATATTGTTCCCGATAGTGCTCAACAAGTTCCGATGATAGTGGGGCACCCATACACCGAGCAGCCGCATATCAAAATTATCAGTGACGTCAATGGTCTTCGAGTTCAATCTTCCGAAGAATGCGAAAATTCAGGTAGACAAACTCTACTTGCAGCCGAAAACGTCACCGTGCCGTGTAACTTCGTTGGACATATCCGCGTGTCGACAGCTTTACCTGTTTGCAATCTATATGTCGATGGGGCTCTGAGAGATCATGGAGCGACTATCCCTCGTTGCATCATATCAACGGACGAAGCTGGCGATAGTGTTATGCCGATAGTTAACCTGTCAAATCAAAGTTTCGAAGTACAAGAAGGGAATATTGTGGCTCGTGCAGAACCGATCGAGGAGGAAATACGTGACAGCGACAACATAACTCAGGAAGATTGCAATTTGTACATAAAGGACGTAACCACTGGACTTGAAGGCGACGACAAAATTAAGTTATTTAAATTATTAGAGAAATTTAAAAATCTGTTTCCCAAAAATATTTTAGGTGTTGGTTGTACGAATAAGGCCGAGATGAACATTGAACTTTCATCCGACAAAGCTGTGTTTTACCGACCATATCGACTTGCGTACAGCGAGAGGCAGCAAGTTAAGGACCTAATAGATACCTTAGAGGAAGCGGGAGTTGTCGAAAAATCGAATTCGCCATTCGCAAGTCCTATACTCCTTGTTAGGAAGAAATCAGGTGAGGTAAGGTTATGCGTAGACTATAGGAGTCTAAACAAAATTACCATAAAAGACAAATTTCCGTTGCCGAGAATTGACGACCAACTCGATAGTCTACATGGGAAAATGAAGTTCACTACGCTAGATCTTTTTAGTGGCTATTATCAAATCCCCATGGGAGAAAATTCAAAGCACAAGACAGCTTTTGTAACCCCAGATGGCCATTATCAATTTCAACGCATGTCATTTGGCCTATGTAATGCGCCTGCGGTGTTTCAGAGGATGATGCACGCGGTCATTAAAGGCATTTCGGGTGTTTCTGTAATGGCATATCTAGACGACTTGTTGATCCCAACTGAAACAGTTGAAGAAGGATTATCGAATCTAGAAATTGTGCTGACTGAACTTTCAAACGCAGGTCTCTCATTAAATTTGGGGAAGTGTAAGTTTTTGATGAGCGAAACGGATTATTTAGGATTTACAATTTCCGCGGGTAATATCTCTCCAGGGAAAAATAAGCTTAAGGCTTTAGAGTTCTTTCCCGTACCGACGGATATACGATCGGTTAGAAGCTTTGTAGGACTAGCCAGCTATTTTCGCAGATTCGTAAAGAATTTTGCAACATTAATTCGTCCATTAACAGATCTTTTGAAATCAGGCGGAAAATTTGTTTGGGGTGAGGAGCAGAAAAATGGATTTCAGGCGGTGAAGGATGCACTTGTATCCGCACCAACATTGTGTACCTTCAATCCACATGCTCGAACTGAACTACATACGGATGCTAGTTCCTTAGGATTAGGCGGCGTGTTATTACAAGAACAACCGGATTTAAAATTGCATCCCATAAGCTATTATAGTAGAAAAACTACACCTGAGGAGGCGATATACTCCTCCATAGAGCTTGAAGCCTTGGCTGTAGTGTCAGCAGTTGAAAAATTTAGGGTATATTTGTATGGTAGGCCTTTCACAATAAGAACAGACTGTAATAGTTTAAAGCTAATTTCGAATAAAAAGGATCAGTGTCCAAGAATAGCACGATGGCTAATGAAACTTTCGGAATTTGAGTACAATATCGACTATATAAGGGGAGACAGAAACTTAGTAGCAGATGCTTTAAGTCGAAATCCGGTGGATGAACCGAAAGATACGGATATTGCGGGAATCCCCATTTTGGGAATTAAAATTAATACAGACTGGGTAGCTGCTTTACAGCGTACTAGTCAAGAAATTGTTGACGTTAGAAATAAACTTGAAGCAGGTGACGCTAACACAACGGCAAAATTTACACTATATGAGGGAAGAGTTTATAAGACAACTAAAGGTAGATGGCGATTATATGCTCCAAAGGAAATAAGAGGAGATCTTATCGCAGAGGCTCATAGAGGCTTAGCTCATTTAGGAATCGATAAAACCGTTTCTAAACTTAAGGCAAATTACTATTTCCCAAAATTAAGAGAAACTGTGACAGAGTATGTTAACCGGTGCATTAATTGTTTGTATTACAAGACGCCATGTGGAAAACAAGCAGGCTTCCTGCATCCATTGGAAAAGGGATGCGAACCATTTGTGACTCTGCACGTAGATCATTTAGGGCCATTTGTTAAAACTAAATCGGACAAAAAGTACGTATTAGGAATTATCGACGGATATTCGAAGTATTGTGTACTTAAAGCAGTTTGCAACGTCGACGCTGAGGAAACAGTAATGTGTATGTTCGAGTTTATTGCACATTATGGTAGGCCGTATAGAATCATAAGTGATAGGGGTACAGCCTTCACCTCGCGCTTGTTCGAAAAATTTTGCAAGGAATATCAGATTCAACATATCCGCGTGGCAACAGCGACTCCCAGGGCTAACGGCCAGATTGAGCGCTTAAACAAAACCATAAAATCATCGCTTGCTTGTACATCAACTGGAATCGAATGTTTAGACTGGGATAAGCATTTATGTTCTGTACAGTGGGCAATTAACAACTCGGTTCATAAGGTTACCAAGGTTTCACCATCTCAATTAATTTTCAAATATAATAGCCGTGGTCTGTTGGATAATCCTCTCACTATTGAAATCGAAGAATTGAACAAATCACAGGGACACGAATCGTTACCGAACGTCCAAGAGCTGTTAGACCAAAATATGGCTAAATTGAAATCTGCTTTTGACAAAAAACGAAAAGACCCTCCGATTTTTAAAGTAGGTGATCTCGTATTAGTCAGGGCCGACACTCCGTCTACAGGGGAAAGTAGAAAGCTTCGTCCAAGGTATCGAGGTCCCTACGCGATAACGCAAGTACTTGGAAACGACCGGTATGAAGTTCAAGATATCGAAGGCGAACAGCAGTCAGGAAGAAAGTTCGTTGGGATATTTGCGGTCGATAGAATTAAAATGGTTTCTACAAATAATTCAAATGATCAAATTCAAACTTAACGTACTAACGCAATTGATTTATTTGTTTAATCTATAATTTGGTTAATGATGTTAAATTACAAAAACAGTAACGAACTGAAAATTTTTTGAAAAAAAAAATTATACTGAATTAATATTTACATTTGTTATAGCAATATTACTTCCACAATATTCTATCCATGAAGGATAATACTTGTTGAATTAACACGGATGGAAAATACTTCAAGAATTAACAATTAGTTAACAAGATTTTGAAAACGTTTCAATGTAAAATAAATATATATGTACATTAATAAATAAATACATTTCAATAAAAATTACAAGTGACGAGGGCGTCACCGATGTAGCATGGCCGAATGTAAGAATAATTTATAAAATTAATAAATAATACTACGCGGCATCTTCACGAATAGATGGCACTGTGGGCGGAACTCAGTTCATTGGAAAGAAGGAGGATCCGCATCCGGATAGTCAGTCTTGCTCGTGAAGGTTTCGTCGGTAGTAGATCGCAAAAGATAACGTGTTTCACTAAAATCGAAAAATATTCCAATAATAAATTCAAACATATAGGTTTCTATCAATTTTGGACTTCTTTTCACTTTATGATTGGAAGTGTCCTTTTGCCATATCCACACTTGCGGCAGGATATATTTTAACGGGGTAGTATAAACATGCCATACACATGCCTCAAATTAGCTGCACACCTAATTTGGTCAAAATCGAACCACGGGAAATACGTATTTAAGCAAAATTTCAATTACAAATGTATGTAGACTCGATAATGCGAAGAGCGAAGCCTCGAAACTTCGAATTTCCAGTAGCATTGCCCACTCTGAATTTCAACAGCTCTTTTAATCCAAATTTCACTTTATATAAATATAAATATAAATATAAATATAAATATAAATATAAATATAAATATAAATATAAATATAAATATAAATATAAATATAAATATAAATATAAATATAAATATAAATATAAATATAAATATAAATATAAATATAAATATAAATATAAATATAAATATAAATATAAATATAAATATAAATATAAATATAAATATAAATATAAATATAATATAAAATTACGGTGGAAACCCGATAAATCGAAACTCCTTACCTCGAAAAACGCTTTAAGTCGAAGAAAAGCTGATTCCCCAGCAGATTTGAACAAACAATAATTATGTAAAAACAAACCCGGTAGCTCCAACCAGAAACTCTATAACTCGAAGAGAATTTCCACTGTTTGTAAAACTCTATATTTCGAAGTGCTGACATTGGAGACTCTATAAGTCAAAATTTCAGATACTCTCCAGGTCGAATTAAAATTTCGGTAAGCGGGCGAGACTCCATTAGTCAAAGCTTTGCTATGCGAGACTCTATAAGTCAAATTTGTATACCCTTCGCTCAGAGTGAAAGGGTGTATTAACTTTGTCATGAAGTTTGTAACGCATTGAAGGAAGCATCTCCGACCACATAAAAAGTAAACACATATGATCAGCATGAGTTGGGGGGTCGATTGGGCGATGTCCGTCTGTCCGTATGTCTGTTGCGACGCGTTTTACTCGGCCTTTTTAAAAGCTATGAAGCTCAAAATTTGGCACAAGTGCTTCTTTATGCTGCAGGCAGTTTGTATGTTTGAATCGGTAAAATTGGACAATGGGGTCCTGGGGGTGCCATACAAACCCAACCCCACATTTTGGTTCTTCTAAGAAAAGGTTTTTATTTGTGCACCAATTTCAACTAAATTTCACTCAAATGTATTTCTGTTGATGACACAAAACATATGTAAGAATGGATGAAATCGGACAATGGGGTCATGGGGCTACCATACAAACCCAACCCCCATTTTGGTTCTTCTAAGAAACATTTTTTACACCAATTTCACAAAACCTTTATCAAAGCGACTAAAAAGGTCAAAACAAATGGAATCATTCTATGGGGCCATGCTCCCGCCTCCCCCAATCAAATTTTCTGAGTAAATATTTTTAGTTGCCCACTTATTTCAACCAAACCACACACAAATATTGTTTTGTCGACGTAACGGAACTTTTGTGAAGTCAGAAGGATAATAGTGGGGTGGGGGGAGAGGGATAATTGAAATACAAGTCGTACGTACGCCCGAAAAAACTTTTAGCCAGAGGAGAGCGAAGGGTATCCAAATTTCGGCCGCGCCCGACATTAGCCTCAGTCTGGTTTCTTTATTTCTCCAAAGACGATTTTTTTGTTGAAATTTTAATTTTGTTGCTGCATATTCGGGAAACGAAAATAACGATACTTTGCTGCGATAAATTTTTTCAGTTTGCATTTGAATATTGGGCTGAACGTAAGGTTGTTACTGTCAAAAGAATAATCGTTTCGTGCGGTTTGAGGAATTCAGACAATTAAACACGTCTGCGTAAAAAAACGTTATAAACCCTGACTCTACAGCAGAAAAAAAAGCTTATAAATGCGGTTGATGCAGGAGGTGTAGAAAAAAAGGATATAGTCACCGAATTCAAAATTCCGATTAGTACGCTCTCTACGATTTTAAAGAAAAGATACAACATTTTGTCATCTACCAGAAAAGAGTCCTCACTTTTCCGGTAGATGACAAGGGAAAGATTGCCCGAATATCCGTACGTGGAAAAATGCCTCCATATATGTAAATGGTTTTTGAATTGTCGAGATAAAAACATTCCAATAAGTGGTCCACTAATTCAAGAGAAGGTATTATATTTTGCCGAATTTCTTGGTCATCAAGGCTAGTGTTAGGTTAGGTTAGGTAATGGGGCCGCTGGAAGTGAGACCAGCGCACTTAGACCAGTAATAGGTCCATTTTGATACCGCCAATGAGATTCTTAAAAATTCAAATATCTGTTTGGAACCAGCGTGTGCTGGCAATATATTTATTGATCTGTATTGGGTTCACATCTCTGAGATCAACCAGATCGTAAAAGTACCTACAACCAAGAAACCTTAAACGTTTCTCAGCCAAAGCCGAGCAATCGCATAGAAGATGATGTACACTCTCCTCTTCCTCTTCGTCCTCACAGCATCTGCAGTAGTCGTTGTGAGGAATTTTGAGTCTCCTGGCGAGCAGTTGATAATTGGTGGTTTCTGTAGTCTGGCTGATCTAGCGGTTAGTGCGCGCACCTTCGGTGCACAGGCTCATGAGTTCGAATCTCACCGTGTTCCATGGTGTTTTTCGAACTCACGAGCTTGTGACGGACTATGATCTCACTCAGATGTTAAACGAGTACCCATTTATGGGGATAAATAACACTGCTGAGCGTGATGCTGGTCTCATTACCTCAACAAAAAGCAGATAAGATCTTGGAAATAGGATGTTACTAACACATCCTGCGGCCTTAGTCCAATGCTGGATTGTCGCGCCTGTTATTTTAATTGGTGGTTTGATGCTTCCGCGGTCGACTTCAACTCTACTGCTGAAGCACTGGCTAGATGGTCCGCATAGCAGTTGCATGCAAATCCACAGTGACCCGGTATCTAGCATAGTGTTAAGTTAAAAAAGCGACCCATCTCTTTAAGAACAAGGCGGCACTTTTCAACAGTTTTTGATGTGATCAGTACCGACTCGAGTGATCGAATTGCAGCCTGACTGTCAGTATACAGAGTGACGTGACTACCCAACCAAATTAGCGATTCCATAATCGCAGAGACCTCCGCTTGGAGGACACTACAGTAATCAGGAAGACGAAGAGACAAACGTATGTCCAGTTGTTCCGAGTAAATTCCAATACCAACTCCTGCGTTGGTCTTTGAACCATCAGTGTAAATAGAGATAGCTTCACTTACCGGGGGTGTATTATTACCCCCTTGATCTCTCGACGGAATCAAGGTATTCTAGTTCTTACCAAAAGGATACTTGGGGACAGTGTAATCAGTCTCCAAAGGAAGCGTAAAGTTACCCAGTATCGATGAGTGTCCATAATCTAGTGCTCTCAATAGGCCAGTTTCCCGTAAGCGTAGGGCCGTGTTTGCAGCAAGTTGCACCACACAGGTGGTTTTGCTAAGTGCTGTCCACCATACACTAACTCCGTATAGTAAAACTGACCTAACAATAGTTTTATGCAACCAAAACACAACCTTTGGTTGTAAGCCCCACACAGAGAGAAATAAATTTGCAGTACCAACAAATTATGTTTAGTTGATGCAGGTTTTGTTGGTTTTTAACAATTCTTTTTTTAAACCGTCAAAAAAATTTGCACTAGTAAATGGAGCGATTGTTTGATATGACAAACCAAATTTTGTTAAGACTACTAAAAAATATTTTTTTAGAACGAACTAATTTTCTAGTTAAAATAACCAAACACTTTCGCTGCAGTAAAATGCTCGAATGATACTGACAATCAAATTGTAACATTTGTTGGAGGTAACAAATCTTTTGTTCAAATGAAAAATCCACGAAAAAAGAACCCTGAGTAATTTTTCAGTTGACATAGGGTTTAGTAATATCAGCAAAAGCTTTTGTTGTCGAACAGGTAGCTTATTTATGCGAGTATAAACAAGAACGTCCATAACTAATATCTTTTGTTGAAAATACGAAATTTCTTCCAATTTTAACGGTATAATTTTATAACAAACAAAGCTTTACACAATCTAGCGATTCATTTATTTAGAACTATCTAAAAACAGAATTCGCAAGTTGTCATTCTTTGGTGTATGGTCTAGTTTGTTTTCGGTGTTCTGTGAGAAAAGTGATTGTGTGTGTGCATAAAAATATAGAGAAAAATGTTTAATAGACGTATTTTATAAATTAAAATTATCAAATTTCCGGCCCCGTTGTTCGAGTGGCGTTTTAAAAAGGTAATTCTAAGACATTCTCTTATATTTAGATAATTTTTGAAATATGTTGTTTTTGTTCATTAAGGTTTCCAAGCCCTTTGGCCGGGCACAGCAGCAGAAAAATAGTTGTCGGTCTTCTTACAAATCAACATTTGCATTTGCTGGGATTACGGATTTGGCTAAGAGCTGAATGACGCAGACAATAGCTGTAGCTTTTCATCGAAATTCAATGCTGCCCCAATTGTAAGTTCAAAATATGTATATGTAGTATTTTACATAAATATAAGTCGCCCTATCGAATTTTTAACATCTTACTCAAAGTTTTGCAAAATCAAATTGATTTAGTTCTTTGGTATATTTTTATTATTTTACATATTCTTCTTCTTACAGAAAAAACTAAGCTAAGGCATCATAAGAAGAGACAATACAAACAGAGGCTTGACTTCACTGTGTTCTTCATTATAAGTTTGTGTAATAATAATAATAAAAAATTATATGTATACGCACGGAATATAAGCAAAAAAATAAAAATAAAGAAAATACATAATGTGAAAATAAATGGTTGTTTTTTTAATTAAGATATTCAATGTATGATGTGAATTAATGTACGTTTTAATAAAAAAAGTTTTCAGTTTTGCTAATACTGTTGGTCCCAAATTTCAATAGACTGTTTATTGAAATTTGTGATTGATAAGAACTGTATTAGCAAAACTGAGAGAAACTTTTATTAAAACAAACTGGGCCTAGGGTACAATGTTTTGGTTGATACTACAAGTCACGTTTGTATAAAACTACAAAACAGTTTAGTATAATTAATTAAATAATTCTACATAATCTCAATTGAAATTTGGTACTGACAGCCAAAATATTGGTATAATTAACAAAAAAGATTAATTGAAACTAATTGGGTTATCCATACAAAGTTTTGGTTGTTACCACCAATGGAAATTAATTACCGTAACAAAATATTTAGTACATAATTTGTTGAAATAGCAAATTGATTATGTCAATATCATTTGAACTTTTAGTTCAGGTTAACACAAACTTTATATGATTTTTCAAAATGTGTTTTGTATATTTAAACAAACTGGTTTGGTAGTTTCAATTAAAATACACCTATGACTGGAAATTAACGAAGACTTTTGATATTATTAACAAATATTTTTGCTGTAATCGACGAATCATTTCTCTCTGTGCAGGTTTTTCCGATAGCCTTCCTGCAAGAGTATAGTGCAACGGTGGCCTTGTTCACTTTTTCTTCAATGTTGGGCTTTCTTCCATCTTAGATTCTTGTCTAAGATAATACCAAGAAATTTAGCCTTATCAGCAATCACCAGTTCGGAATCCCCTAGCAAAGGGGGGTTAATAATAGGGATCGTTCGCTTTCTTGTAAAGAGGAAAACCTCCGTTTTGGCTGGATTGATTCCAGCCCCACTGAAACTTGCCCACTCCGCAAAATTAGATAGTGCGTTTTCCAATAACCCACTAAGGGTTTCAGAAAATTTACCTCTTACGGCGATAGCAACATCATCAGTAGGGCTCGGAATTTTATGTAAAATAAAACATGAAATATGTACATATAATATGTGTTTATTTTGTCAAAATATGTAAAAAAAAAATGTAATGTGTAAAATAAAAATATGATTACGAACATCAAAATCGTAGTTATTCTTCAAAATTGTTATAAATTAGATATTTTTTGAAATTTTCAAATTTGAAACTCCGTCTGTCTGGTGCAAGGATTTTTTTTATACCGGCTGAATGACCTTTCAACATCGACTGATGTGATGGGCGCATATTTGAATTTTGCGATTTCCTCTGGTTTCTATGCGATATCCTCTGCTAACTTTTTGATCATTGATAGTTTCGTAAGAATTTGTTTGGCTTTCTCGATAGCCACAGCATTTTCGTCAAGTTTGGACAAGACAGCCTTGATCTCCTCGAAATTTTCGCGGTAATACTTCACGGCTTCCAGCCAGGTTCCCCATCTGGTTACAACGGGCTCTGGTGGTAGGGGCAAATCGAGAAAGCTCTCCTTAAGTATTCTCACGCGACTTGGTGCTTTCAAAAACACTTTCTTTACGTTGAAAATTAAGGCATCTACTTCGATGAACTCGTTTCTAACATGCTCGGCAATGCGATGAAATGCATGGGCGAGACAAGTAACGTGAGTTAATTTCGGATAAAATACTTGGAGGGCTATCCCAGCTTTTACCATGTATGGAGCAGCCTCAGTTACGAACAGCAACATATTACTGTGCTGCACTCCATTTGGCCCCAGCACGCTCATCGAATTGTTGAAAAATTGAGCAATAGATGCGTGGTTGCACTTAAACAAAATGGGCTTCGTTTTTTCCGAAGATAATAGCCCAACAATAGCGTTGGCTATATATCTCTCTTCGACATCCGTAGTTTCGTCTATTGAGATCCATATGGGCCCATCACCAATTATGTCGCGAATTCTATGAAGTGCATCCGTGAAAACGTCGCATAAATAGGTCTTTCTTATGGTGCTTTCCTCTGGAACTCTATGCCCACTATACTTCTCCAAGAACTCCTTAAAGTGGGGTTGTTGATTTTATAAAATGGGATATCGGCCTTGACAAAAGCGCGACATAAATCCATTTTAAACGCCGACTTGCTGCTGCCCTCCGAAGGAGAAATAAACGTCTGTTTCAAGGTCCTTCTGTTCTCTTTGTTTTGTTTATGTAAAGCAGTGTAAATATGCTGTACAAATTGACACCTTTGGGTGGTTGCCACAGCTTTTCCGCAACTGTCACAAAATAAAACACTTCCGTCTCCACGGAAATCCTCGTCAGGGATTTGCCGTATGTATTTCAGGAGAAGAGAACTAGATGTAGACTTGAATTTGGCATTTTGAAAAAAATGTTAACTAACCGAATACTGAACACGAAATAAGTGAAAAATGTCCATCAAGGACCTTTTTACAGACAATATCCATTTATGTATTCGCACTTTATATAATTTCAGCAAGATTACCCCTCTAACTAGCTAACCCAAATATTGAATGCAAATGTACTACCGAGTCTTCCTTAATGCAGCATAGTCCTTTACCTTTTGCATTTTGATTCTTTTATTGTTTTATTTCTCAGCCAAATTATTTTTCTAGCAACTTGAAATATTGTCCATAAAAATTTTTTGGTAAGAAATATCGCAAGTTAGCCCAGTGCATTTAATTTCTTCCAATTAGAAAATTATCACTTCAGTTTATTGTGCTATACATCAATTTTTGCAGAGGCAAAAAAACAATAAAAGTGTTCATATTTGGATAATTTACGACCTTCTTTCTGAATAGCATAGTGTTCTGTTCTGGTTGGAATAGTTTTTCTAAAATCGGAAAACTTATACCTAATTCTAATGAAACTGTTGCATTCAATTCAATTTAATATTTTTTTTTTAATAATTTGTTCGTACTTATGTACAAATTTTCTAAATATGGAAGAAAATATGTAAAAAAGAGTGAAATATTTAAAAATATGTAATATCACTTGAATATTTACAAATATGTAAAAACAAATAAATGCCATTTGCTTTCAAATGTTCTGAAACGCAAAGAAAACACCTCAGAAATTGATTATTATCAGTCTAAAGAAAAAATATATAAAAACATAAAAATAGTCCTAATCATCAGCATAGGCAGTGACTTTCCATCCAATCCTTTCTAGATTCAAAAGTAATTGATTAATCGCTGCATTCCAGAGTAAAGGAGATAAAATTCCTCCTTGTGGTGTGCCCCTACATATATACCTACACTGAGAAAAAAAATCCCATTAGACCAATAGGAATTGGCCATTTTATCCCATTAGATTTAGTCAATGGGAAAATCCCATTATTGGGTTAATAGGATACCATTAATTCAATGGGATGGAACATCATTAAAATAATTAGATCGAACTATTAAATCAATGTGATATTATACTATTAATGTTATACGATATCCTATTAATGCAATCATGTTATCCTATTGCCTCAATAAAAGGACATCCCATTAAATTAATATGATTTTCCCATTGAAATTATAGTTTATCCTATATTATGGATAATGGGGCATCCTATTAAAACAATATTTTTTTCTTATTGGGACAATAGTTATTTCCTATAAATTTTATAGGATGTCCCTTTGAAAATACCGTTACCTCAATAACAGGACATCCCATTAATTAAATTTGAAATAAAATTTAGGTGAGCAATGTTTTTTTCCATCACTGTACATATAAAATGGTAAATAAATACACGGGAGTATGAATATGAAAATCATAATTAAGTCCCGAATTCGCATCAATTTCAAATTTACGAAATAGATGCGAATTTCAGCGAAAATTGCTGTTTTATAAAATAAATGCGAAATCCACCCATTTGTACTTTTTCCACGAAAAAGTTAATTTTCTTTCAAAAAATCAGTTAAGACTGATATGAGAAAATATTTTTCCATCTCAGATTGATTTTTGCGTTTGAATCGAATTTTTGCAAAATTTCCAATATTCATAGAAATTTTGTATGCGAAATTTCCCATAATAATCCCATTAGTCTAAAATGTACGTCCTATTATAAATTCAATGGTTTATAATCTCATTAAACTAATAGGATAAAACTATTAACTTGTTTAAAATAGCCGAGGCGAAAAGTTAATAGGAGTCCCATTAACAGGTTATGGGATGTTTTTCTCTGGGTGTAGATACGGACGTAATGCCGAAAGTGCTGCGTATGCGTCTGGAAGTAAGAAGCTTGTTTACGAGGGTACAAATTGGACCCTCAACATGTAAACCCAGAAGAGCATCTGTGATTGCCCTTGGGTTTGATTAAGTTGAATGCGCCTTCAATATTTAAGATTGCGACCATCGTGTATATTCCTTATGCTGAAGTGATTTTTCAATATAACTTACCAGCGAATGTAAAGCTGTCTCTGACTTCCCTTTCCAATATGCATGTTGTGACATAGATAATAAGGTTAGGTGAGATAAACGTTCGTAGATGACTGTCGGTTAGTCGCCCCAACAATTTCAGCATAGTTGACGAGAGGCTGATGGGCCGCAGGTCTTTAGGACTAGCATTTGAACTTCTGCCAGTTTTCGGAATAAACGTAACTCTCACATCTATCCAGATACGAGGAATATAAACCGAATTTGGGCAAGCTGTTAGTATGCTGTCTAAACAGTGCTGCAGGTCCGCAGGTTAGATATTGCCCAGATAATATCTTCTCACGGTCGAATATAGATTTCGTATCACAAGACTCTGTTCGACCTATCCGGAGGTCAGATGAGTCAACAGTTAGAGTCAAGGCTAGTGTTGGCTGGCCGGGGAAATTTAAGAAACGATATGAAGTGTCCTGCTTAGTAATTTGCGGCGAAAGCAACGAAGTCAGCGATGAAGGACGCGATTCGTGGAAAACAAAGTTGCCGTCAATTATTAAGTCCTTCCTACTTCACAATGATGTATTTAACGCTGATGAAACGGCTTTATTTTTCAAATGTCTTCCACAGAAAACACTGACATTCCGCTACGAAAAATGCCAGTGTGGAAAATTAGCAAAGAGAGACTAACCTTTCCGTTAGCAGTTAATATGGATGGATAGGAAAAGCGTTACTGCGTCATATTGGTCGAGTCTTCATCAGTACTGAAAATTGCCAATTTGGTAGGCTGCAAAACTAGAACGGGGGTGATTTAGGGGGAAAAGAATTTCAAATCCATTCAACAGGAGTCGAGAGCTTTCGATCGATATCAATTTCACTAGAGATTAGCGAGAGAGCGGGTGGCCCCCTGGAAAAGGTCTTCATATTCGTTCATTTGAGATCAATATCTTTGTTATCATAAGGTATTATGGAAAATTATGGAAGAAAAAAAGTTCCCGTTTTTTTGTCTTCGAGGGTAGGTATATGTAGAGTATAAACCGCAAGAAATATAATAAGACAACAAAATTATGTTATAAAGTATTACTTACTGTTCTTTGCTCAAAAACTTCTAAATGGCGTATCGAACCGTTCGTGAATAATGTTTCAGTATCATTTATAACAAAAATACGCAAGTGAAAGCGCATTATAGAATAATAACTCAAACTTCAAAATATACGTTTTCTCTAAAAATCAGAGCAAGGACAAATTTTCCTGATTCAGCATCTTTAATAAATCAAATCTCTACTGGCAGTGTTTCTACAATACTCGATTCCATATCTCCATTTTCGCATACGAATGAAATAACTGCTCTATATGTATCCTTCTTAATACACGGATACGAACCTCTCAACTCTCATGTCTCTAGTCTAAAACGTCTCGGGTGTCCTTGCTATATTATTGCTTGTTGCACATTTTCTGGCGAGTGGCAACTACGTACGTATAGTTGCCTGAATTCACTCGGGACTCTTCTCTATCTCAAATAGAGTTTCAACATTCTCTCTTGTCAGAATTTTATGATATGAGCTACTGAAAAATGAGTAATGATACTATTAATGGTAAAGGAGGAATATGGTTTGTGCCATCTGTGCACGGAGGATTTTCTAAACGTTTAACTCAAGGTAATCTATTTCAGGATAGAAATGTGAATCCCGCAGGATTCATAACTGGAGCGTTTTAATCTGCTGATAAAATTCACTAGGAAATAATCTGACATTGAGTTGAAAATACGTTTGAACGAATACTCTACAACTGTCTGGAGTTGTGTAAGAGGAATCCCAATGGTTTGCAGAAACGAAATGGTATATGAAAATGTAAAGACAAAGCCGAATCCCAGACAATCAAAAATTGAGAATACATTAAAAAAGAATAGGGCCTTTTTCTTGTTCTATTCCATACAAATATGTATACTATACTGTGGCATGACATTAAACACATAAACAAGTAAAAAAAATCGTTTGCCTGAAGTGGAATAATTGAATATTTATTGTTTGTTTTCATTGTTGTACCCTTCAGAGAGCAAAACAATCAATATTCTTTGCTCGTTTAAATAAAAGAAAAGTTTTCCCTTATGTAGAGAAGAGTCATGGAAAAATGTTTATATTTTTGTTTTCTGAATAATATTGCTCGTGTGAATATGGCGCGTCTAATAGTGTAATTATGTATTCACAGAGTCGTGGGTTCGATTCTCACTGTTTGTGGATTGATTATGATTTTCAATCATCGGAATTCGGTCCAGGGAGTCATTCTATAGACACTCCATTCTTAAAGCTTGGTTCTAATTGGATTTTTTCGAAGCTACTAGATCTAGCGATCATCAACATATTGGCAGTATGATAATGGACTTAACCAAAGTGGTTGGCACTGCTACCTATAGCAGGTATATTGTGCCATAGTCCTTTAATTCTGAAGCAATTTAATAAAAGCTAGAAAATCCTTCAGAAATGAACACCTAATCATTCTGGTGCTTAGTAAATCGCGTCCAAGGATTGATCTCCTGGACCTGGCGATCGCCGGGCATTCCAATAATAGATGAATGGAGGTTTCGTCTTCCTCCAGGCAAAGGCGACATTGAGTTTGAGTCTCCCTTGATAGACCAATTTTATGGAGATGGTAGCGGAGCCTAAAGTGACCCGTAAGAAAGCCAATCAATAGTCTAAGCTCGGTTCTCTTTTGAAACACTTAGGACAATTACACCTCTAGCAGCTCTCCAGCGGATTCCACAGAAAGGCTCAGGACCGATGAGAATAGAAGATGAGCCCCATTTTGCTAGTTCGTCCGCGTATCCATTTCCTTCAACGCCTCTGTGACCCGGTACGCAAAAGATTGAAACAAAGTTACGGATGGAGAGGTTCTGAAGCAGGTCAAAGCAGTCGCTGACCATCTTCGAGGTAAACTTGTGTGAAGCTAGCGCCTTAATTGCTACCTGGCTATCAGTGTAACTGGCGATATGTGCACCACGGAGACCCGTCCCAAGATCTCCCTGGCACAGATTCCGATGCCATGAATTTTTTTCAGCAGCGTTCAAGAACGCTAAAAACTCTAACTCTCTAGCGCCGAATCCTAGCGTCCAATCACAATTTTATCCTCCGTTGCAAAGACGCTCAAAGCACTCATCCACCCCACCCTTGTATCACATGCTGAGCTTGCTTGTCACCAGCATGGCTTCAGGAAGATGCATAGTACTACAACAGCTCTGGATCTGATCACCCATAACATCCACAATGGCCTCAACCAGAAACAGCCCTGTGACAGAACTGTCCTAGTGGCGCTTGACCTGTCGAAACCTTTTGACACGGTTATCCATTCTGCCCTGTTGGTCGACCTTCTTAATATGCATGTTCCTGCACAAGAGGTTGGGTGGATTTCCACCTATCTAGCTGGGAGGCAATCCTATACCAAGTTTCGTGGCAGTTGTTGAAAGCATTCAGCAAGCACATATTGGGATGTGCTACATATCCCCACCACAAGAAATTGGAAAACTACTAAGTTTGTGTTCGCTGAATGGACTTGCTACACGATATGTCAGTTCTCTCTAATCAGCTGCACACATCGCGGCAATCAAAAATTCAAAAAACCTAAAACTGCATTATAATGTTCACTAAAACCTGGCTCAGAAATGACATTTTTTTCTGCTGAACTGTGAATAAACAATTTTCAGTATTGATGGTCGAGCAGCTGTGCATGAAATTTGATCGAGCAGTCCAAGTAGCAGCTACACATCTAAATTTAGCATTCCAATTGGATGCTACATAGGGGAAATTTTCGATACATCACATGTGGACCGATTAGCGGGTGAGTGGGACGCGGAGAGAGAACAGTTTCCAGTTGGTTTTTCCAATATGTGCTCGCTGAATGCACTCAATGAGTGCGAAATTAACTGGAAAAACACTGGAAATGCTACAAGAATTACCCGCCACCGACCTCTTCCTCCGCTGAAAAGCCTTCACGCGGAATGAGAATCTAATTGGAAGAGCACTTTTCTGCTACATTTTTCGTTCGCTGAATGCACTCATTGTTTAACATCTACCTGTCGAGACTTCCAACACCCCCGAAAGGTATCGAACTAATTTCCTATGCGAACGATTGCACCGTACTCACCACGGAGAATGATTTAAATGGCATGTGTGCTCGATTAAATGACTATATAGAGAAACTGGTGGAGTTTTTCAGTATCCGCAACCTCGTCATTTCGCCGTATAAATGCACTGCAACACTTCTCACCACCTGGACGCAGGAATTTTCGGAGGAGCTCAGGATTCGTACTGGTAAGCATGCTGACGACGTTGTTCCTACTGTTATCAACCCCAAGATCCTTGGTGTCTAGACACCATGATAAAGTCGAAAAACCAGGTCAAAGACGTAGTCGACAAATGCACAGTATAGAAACAACGTCCTAAAGGCACTGGCCAGGAGCTTCTGGGGCAAAGACAAGCAAACTATGTTGGTCACCTACAAAGCGATAGGTAGAGCAATTCCCAGCTACGCACAACCGTTTGTGACACAAACTGGAACAAGATCCAGACATGCCAAAACGCTGCTCTACGTATCGCTATAGGTTGTCACCTAATGTCGACCTAGGATCATTTTCATCAAGAAACCAGCACGTTACCAATACGTGATCATAACCTTCTCCTGTCTTTACAATATCTGGTCGGTTGCTATCGAGAGGATCACCCAAACCATCATCTCATGGACAATACTCCCCCTTCACGCCATGTCAGTCAGAGATCTCGAGAGAGACGTCCAGAGATACAAACGGGAACCTCCCGATATGTTTGATGACACAGCATACCATGCGGCCATCGCAGATATTCACACAACCCGTTGTGAATCGGTATATAGGGAGATTAAGCATGTATAGAGTCCTCGCAGCACCCCCACCACCTGAGGAGACTAGGCTCCCGAGAGCCACACGAGCGACACTAGCCCAGCTTAGGTCGGGTTTTTGTTCGTGCCTCAATTTATACTTATCTCGAATAGACCCGGACATTCAGAACATTTGTCCGAGCTGCGGTTGTGCGCTTCATGATGTCGACCACCTGTTCCGAAGCCCCGCTGCATTCACTAACCTCACTCCGCGTTATGGGACAACCCTATTGCAGCTGCTACGTTCTTGTCGCTTGAGACAATAGGCGAGAAAGACGACGAAACATAGAGCACTTCCACAGACTTGCACAGCGGTTCAAGCCTTTCTCCACCGCTACTACAACAAAAACAACAATGGCATGAATTTCGGCTTGGAAGACGCTAGGCCATTTGCCCATTGCAACCGAGGTCCTGGTATTGGGTCCAAAGACTCCAGCACCTACACCGATATCGGTCTTAGAGCCACCAGTAAACCAAGTGATGCTTCTAGGATCCATACACGTGTTGCCATTAGCCCATTCCCCCCGATCTGTGATGAGAAGGGTGAACTTTCTGCCGAAGCGCAGTTCCGTGATGATACCTGGGAGCTTCACAGGTCGCAAGTGTCCCCGATCACTGATACGAGTATCAGATGATAGGGTCATTTTCAAAGCACTTAATGCTGCAGTTTCCTATATGAAGATATGCAGTAGCGTCATTCCCCATATGGCTTTCATGGCTAGGGTAGATGAAGTGCTTAAACCACCAGTGATGCAAAGACAGGTGAGTCGTTAGAGCTTTTTACAGCTCTTGATGGTGTTGCGTTGATGTGTTTTATGCCACCACACTAGAGAGGCATAAGTGATTACAGGTCGTACTAGCGTATTGTATAACCACTCCGTCATCCTGGCCGAAAGACCCCAAGTCTTGCCATAGAAGTTCCGGCAAGTTCACGTGTAGCCTTGCTAAGAACATTTTCCAAGTGGCTATTCCAGTTTAACCTACTATCGAGTGTAATGCCAAGGCAATTGAACTCTTTGGAATAGGCAATAAGCACACCCCTTAACTAGATTGGGTCAAGAGGAGGAGCAAGTTTCCTTGTAAATGGTACTAGAACTGTTTTTTGCGGGTTGATACTGAGCCCAGTGGCTGTGCACCATCTGTCGACTCTCGTTAGGGCTGTAGTCATCAGATCCGTGATAACGGACTCGAATCTACACTTCGAGTAGCGATAGTAATAATTCATCTACTACCAGGGACCACAGTAGGGGTGAGAGTACACCGCCTAAAGGGCAGCCCTTGATGGCGTTGATGTTGCGAGTGTGACCACTGAGGGAGGAGTGAATCTCCCTACTTTTCATCATGGGATTGACACCATGATGAAAAGTAGCGAGATTTACTTCACGATGGTGGGCAGTGGCACCCCTCTCATGACGAGGGCTCTGGAAATAGCGTCATATCCAGTATTGTCGAAGGTACCTTCGATGTCTAAGAAGACACACAGAGCGATCTCTTTTTCATCTACAGATTTTTCAATAGTGCTGACGATCTTGTCAAGTGCCGTCACCGTCGACTTGCTCTTTACATAGGCGTAATGAGTATGATGTAAAGGCTTATTCCTCACCATAAGACTCCTGATGTGTTGGTCAACTAAACGCTCCATAGTTTTGAGAAGAAAGGAGGATAGACTGATGGCCCTGTAGGAATATGGTAGGTCCTCAGGTTTGTTACCTTGCTTAGGGATGAAAGTTACATTAACCTTCCTCCAAGCTTGTGGGGTGTGACAAAAATAATAGCTAGCTCTGAAAAGAGCTGTAAGATGTGGCAGGATGATATCCAGGCAGTTTTGAAGAAGAGCAGGAAACACTCCATCGGCCCCCGCGGCCTTAAATGGATCAAAGGACTGAATAGCCCAATTCACTTTGTCCTTGTCAAAGATTACCACAGAGAGACTCACCAATATTCTAGTCGGTTGTCCTGTATAACCTGGTATGTGCTCTGGGCAACTGTCTGAGAAGACAGATCCAGGAAAGTGTGTGTCGAGCAGAAGTTGGAGGGTCTCCTTGGGACTAGCCGTAAAAGAACCGTCCGGGAATTTCAGCAAGCCAACTCCGTATGAGGTACTTCTGGAGAGGGCGTTGTGAAGCCGAGCTTCACACTGGCTCCTCCAGCCCTTCCTTTTAGATTGCCTGATCATCGTGTTATATTCAAGGAACGCCTTGTACGCGTTTGTATTCGTGGAGACGACTCATGTGATGATAGCTTAGCGATCGCAGTCAGACCACCGGTTCTGAACACTTTATGCGTATATTTTCTATACAGACATGTTCCTTTAGACCTTTTAAATCGTTGGGAAGCCCCTCTAGATGCACTGTCATCCCTAGCATTTTGATGGTCCTGGGCAAAAAAAAATGCGACAGGCCTAAAGGTGTAGCTAAGCGGACTGCTTGTGGGAGACTTGCCAAAAATCTGGAATCACGAGCTGCCATTCGGCAGCTACTTAGCATCGAAACTGGCCGCGAAATGTTTGGCTGCAGAGTATAGGAAAATGACATAATCGATCTTAAATTTTTGATGTTTTCTTAAATATAATTATCAAAATCGGACTCTGAGCGTATAAATTTTTACTAGGTCATTCAAGTATACTATACAATTTACAATGATTCAGTTGCCACATTGAATATCCAAACTTGACGGCCAATCAAATGGCAGCAATGACAACTGCCAGCTGGCATCGCGAGCTGCCAGTGTGAATGCGCAGCTTTAGAAAAGAAGAAAATACATTTCTTTCGGAGTGGCTTTGCGCAGCACAAATTTTCGTTTTATTATATCCATTTAAAATTACATATGTCTATTTTAGCACAGTGCTAGAATGGGAACCATACGAAATCCCCAATCACAAAATCCCCAAACGTAGAAAAATCGCCAAAATCAACATCCCCATATTCAAAATCCCCATAATCATAATACCCATATACAAAATCCCCAATCATAAAATCACCAAACACCCGAAATATGATGGTAAATGGTAGATGGATGGTAGTAAAAAAATGGTAGACGGCTGGTAAATGATAAATGGTTGATGGATGAAAGACTGTAAATTGTTGATGGTAGATGGAAGGTGTTAAATGGTAGATGGTAAATGGCACTAGGAGGGACGTAAATCGATACTAACTTATTTTTTGATTAGTTAAAACAAGATATTCGAGTACATTGCATATATCGTTCTAAACATAATAGGTTTTCTTTAACATCGTCGAGACAAGTCCTTATCCGAACGAATATTCGCGGAAAACTTGGTTGGCTTATTGTTGGAACCGATTGCATATTTAATCGCCCGCACATTATCTGCTGTTGTTCTGTGTTACTTCAAAGAGTTTGCCGCTGATTAGCATATATATCAGTCCACGACGGCGATTTTTGTATTGCATAGTAGGATTATTCAATTACAATAGTCTAAAGCACCTACCATTTATTATCTACCATTTACCAACTACTGTTTGCTATTTACCACCCACCATTTCCAATTTACAATCTACCATTTACCATCTGTCATCAACCATTTACAAGCTACCATCCGTCTACCATTAACCACCTACCATTTACCATCTACCATTTATCAACTGCCATTTAACATCTATCATTTACCATCTACAATAGCCTAAAGAAAGTCTCCATTCCCCATTTGGGGAATTTCGTTTGGGGATTTTGGTTTTGGGTATTTTGATTTCGGGGATTTTGATTTCGTGGATTTTGATTTCGGGGATTTTGATTTCGGGGATTTTGATTTCGGGGATTTTGATTATGGGGATTTTGATTTGGGGATTTTGTGACTGGGGATATCGTATCCAACCCTGCTAGAATACAACGTGAACCTTTTATTTGCTTTCTCAAAATTCACTAATTCCACATATAAGTATGTACGCATTCTTAACATACAAAGCTTGTACTCGGCCATAATAAATTGCAACTTTACAAGTAGAGTCCTCTACAGAAAATATTTCGCTGATATAAAATTGCATACATATCTCTTACAATAAGGATATCCGAAAAATATGCAAACTTTAGAAATCTGCATCATTTTAATGAATTTACTCTTTCCGAAAAGTTCATACACACACACAACACAAAGCCACTACAAGAATTCCGTTTTCCACGTGAAAAGTCACAGAGGGCAGAGATACATAGATGCAAATGTGCATTCCTGTGGAAACATCTTAAGAGCAAAGAGAATGCTCCTTGCTTCGAGTCCTTCTTTTAGTGCTTCGGGAACATGAACCATGGCGACTACCTATAGGTACGCGTATACAATTGCTCTTTGTGAGTTCGGAGTAGTTTTTTTTAGTTTTGCAACGGAGTCCATTCTTAAATTTACTGCAGCATTAAAAATTCAGAACAGATTGTGTCTGTACAAAATGCGTCCTTGCTATAATACAACAAGACATCGCATCGTCGGCGTCGTCGTCCATGTCATTATTTCATTGTTATGTGCACATAGACGACTTGACAGCATATTGCGAATCTTTCACGGAAAATGCATGAACGAACAGATAGGGATATAGAAAAGGATGTCCGTTCCTAAGATGCAGATATTGATATTTATAGCTTGGGATATGTATTGTCGTCACGCTGGTCAATGGCTCGTAAAAAAATGCAAGAGATCAAGTGCCAAAAAGAAATTTAGTTGGATGATTTATGGAAATTGAATTTTTCATTCCTTGCATATCCCTTGGATGGAGAATCATCCTGAACTAAGGATCAATGGCAGCTGATTGAGAAAAGATGGTATACAAGGCAGAATATTGCTATTGATGCTCGTGATGTGTATATATTCACTGAAACCTTTTTGTCAGCTGATATTCATAGTTCAGAACTCGGTTTTCATAATTACAATGTGTATAGACTCGATCGCAACAATATTACTAGCTCAAAAGATACTGGAGGGGGCGTGTTAATAGCTGTTAGTAAACAATATTATTCGCGACCCTTAATTACTGCTGTGGATAGTGTTGAGCATTTATTTGTGGAGCTTCGTGTGAATAAGCTAAATTTATTGATCGGTGGAGCATATATACCACCCCAATCTGCAATGAATGTATATCAAAATCATGTCGATGCTGTTGACAGCTTATTGCTATATCACTCATTCAACGATATAGTCTTACTTGGAGATTACAACATGCCTGGATTATATGAGAACACTACTGTTAACACAAATTTATCATTATCTTCATCTAATTTAGTACTTTTAGAGACATTTGCATTCCATGGACTAACACAAGTCAATAAAATTTCGAACTATCGTGGTGACATTTTGGATTTAATTTGGTCTTCAATTGCGGAAGTGATAGTTAATAAAGTTGATGATCCATTATTGCCACTAGATCCATACCATCCGGCCTTAGAGTTTTCTGTGTCTTGCGTGGAATGTGTTTTAAATCAGAATGCAATCGATTGCTCGTATGATTATAAAAACTGTGATATTTCTTCGGTAATTGAATCATTAAGTTCGTTAGACTGGAATCGTTTTTTTGATGGATTAAATGTTAATGACTGTTTTGTGGCATTTATTAATACTGTTAATCGTAGCATTCGTGAATGGACCCCTGTGCGATACTATGGTGGAACTTTTCCTGTATGGTTCAGTGCTGAACTTAAAGATGCCATTTTTATGAAAAAAGATCTCCACTTACGTTATAAGCAATCTGGCAGTCTTGATGATTACGTTCGATTTTCCAATGCCAGAAGGTTTTGTAAAGACCGCTCTATTGTCGACTATCGGAACTACATTAACAAGGTTCAAAGTTCCATATATAATGATCCTAAACGTTTCTGGAACTTTGTCAACTTGAACAAATCTGACAATTCGTTGCCGTCTACACTTCATCTCGATATTGTAAATGCCTCTGACTCAAAAGGGATTGCCGAACTTTTTGGGACGTATTTTGCATCTGTATACAAAACCTCATCCATCAGTGAGCCTGAATATGGTTGTTACAGGACATGTATCGATTTGGGATCTCTAAGCATTACACGTGACGAATTATTACACAAACTTATGTCGCTTAAACCAAAACTTGGACCCGGACCTGATGGTATTTCCCCTTATATCCTAAAATTATGTACTAGTGCAGTAACCGACCCGCTTGTTAAACTATTTAATCTATCATTGAGCAATGGCGAGTTTCCGGATATACTTAAAGTCAGTCATGTGGTGCCTATACACAAATCCGGTGATAAATGTGATGTTACAAATTACAGACCGATAACTATACAATCATCCATTGCAAAGCTATTCGAATCTTTAATTTTAGATAAATTATATCCCTTGTATTATAATCACATTGTCACTAACCAGCATGGATTTATGAAAGGAAGAAATACGCAAACAAATCTGCTTGTATTACAAAAATTTATTCTTGATTCATTTAAATCATACAATCAAGTAGATACAATTTACACCGACTTCACCAAAGCTTTTGATTTGGTCAGCCACCCTCATCTTTGCGCCAAACTTAATGCACTAGGGGCCATTTTTTCGTACATTTTATAGGCTGGTTAGTCTTATTGCCTAGAGAAGACACACACAATATTTAGAAAGCTTTTCCATTTTATTGAATGAAATTTTTGTTTATTTTGCATAGTTCTGCCATATTTTGCTTGGTTACACCATCATCTTAGATTAAAAAAATCATTGCACGGTTTCATGCAACAGCGTAAATAAGCAAAAGATAACACAACTATGCAAAATAAACAAAAATGTCATTCAGTACAATGGAAAAGCTTTCTAAATATTGTTTGTGTCTTCTCTAGGCAATAAGACTAACCAGCCTATAAAATGTACGAAAAAATGGCCCTAGGTATTCACGGTAATATGCTTAATTGGTTCAAGTCTTATCTTAAAAATAGAAGATTTTGTGTGAAAATTAAAAATGAATTATCTGAAAATTATGATACACTATCTGGGGTCCCTCAAGGGTCTCATCTTGGTCCATTTTTATTTATCTTGTTTATAAATGATATAGGCGAATTCATTGGTACTCAGAACTATTTATTATTTGCTGATGATCTTAAAATTTATCATGAAATCAATAATAGTACTGACTGTTCACTTTTACAATTTTATTTGGATCGATTATTGGAATGGTGTAAAATTAATGAAATGATTATTAATGTCAAAAAGTGCAGTGTTGTAAATTTTTCTAAGTGTACTAATATTATAGAATACCCATATCACATTGATGGTGTTATCTTAAATAATGAGCTTTTGGTTAAAGATCTTGGTGTATGGCTTGATCGATCGCTTACTTTTAATGAGCATGTTCAAAATATTGTAAAAAAAGCTAATCAATTATTAGGTTTTATAATTAGATCTACTAAAGATTTTACGGATTTGAATGTGTTACGACATCTGTATATAACAATTGTGAGGCCTTTATTAGAATATTGTTGTGTACTTTGGAGACCATATTATAATTGTTATTCTTTAATGCTGGAACGCGTGCAGAAAAGATTTTTAAGAACGATCGCAGTACGCTTGGGGTACAGTTTTAATGAAGTCCCTTACGATTTGCTCTATATTCAATTTAAAATCAGTAAACTTGAAGTTAGAATGAATTGGTATGATGCATGCTTTTTACACAAACTACTCAATAATATAATAAATGTCCCCGACCTCCTGTCAGAAATTGATTTTAACGTTCCAAGTAGGCTTACGCGATCTAATAATATCTTTTCTATACCGTTTCAACCAACAGTTTATCTCTTTAACTCACCGATTACACGTTGTACGCGTTTAATAAACACATATGCAGATTTCTATGATCCATTTTTCCATTCAATTAATTGGCTTAAGCATTTAGTACTGAATTAATTTTTCCTCATTTAATAGTATATAAGACCTTGAAATTCTAGTTAAGACATATACGCCAGGAAATTTGAACAAAAATTTGGCCAAACTTCGGAAAAATTAAGGGAAAGCTGGATTTTTGCATGAGCCTTCCTTTCGAGGTCCTAAACAAGACCCTAAAAGTCCCCGTCTCTACGAGTGCCGCTAGCGGTGCTACAGAGGGTCAAAGACCCTCGAAAACAGGTTTTTCTGAATAACTCGATAACGGTATACCATATACCGAAAAGTCGTATATGGCAAATTTGAAGCTCTTGTGCTTTTCCAATAAACAATGGAAATACCGAATACGTTCGGGTACTCCTAACGGTGGCAGGAGGTCTAACGGTATTTTTAACAATGTTTCACAAAAATCTCTATAACGGTAACTCGTACTAAAAGATTTTGTATGGAAAATTTGTAGTCTATGTAGTTTTGAATAAAGCGGCCAAATTTCATATCAATACGTGCAGCCTTAAGGGCGCTATGGGGGTTCAAACCTTAAAAAAAGGTGTTTTCTGGGGCTTTTCGTGAATGGCGCTAAGACGGGGGAGTGTACTCTATGGTCCTCTCGAAGAAATTTGTAGCTTGTGTGGCTGTTAGTAAGACCCCAAAAGTCCCCAAAGATGGGGGCCCCCCTAACGAAGTTATGAGGGTCCAAAGATTCAATTAAGCAGTTTTTGGGGAATATCTCTATAACGGTAACGTCCACGGAAAACTGTTATATGGCAAATTTGTAGCTTATACAACGCTCAGCTAAATATCCGAATCTCAGATCGATGCGTGCAATGCTAAGGGCGCTATCAGGGTCTGAACCGTACAATAACGGTACTTCTCGGCTTTTCTTGAATATCTTCATAACGGGACCGCATTCGAGAGGGAGGCCTGTACCAATTTGTTGCTTCTGTAACCTCAATTTAAAATGCCAAAACAACTCATCTATGCGGGCACCCCCAACGAAGCTATGAGGGGTCAAAGTTAAACAAAAAACCGCTTCTCGGAAATTTTTTAATAACGGTAACCTCTTGAAAGAACCTATCTGAAAGAAATTTGTAGCTCGTGTAGCTGTTAGTAAGGGGCCAAAAGTCCTTAACGATGGAAACCCCCGTAGGGAAGTTATGAGGGTCCAAACATCCAAAAATGCAGTTTTTTGGGAATATCTCTATAACGGTAATGTGCACCGAAAACTGTTATATGGCGAATTTGTAGCTTATTCAACGCTTAATTAAATATTCAAATTTCAGATTGATGCGCGCAATGCTAAGGGCGCTATGAGCGTCCGAACCATACAATTTCGGTATTTTTGGTTATTTTCCTGAAATTCTCTGTAACGGTAACGTATAACAGAGGCAGTCTGTAAAAATTTGTTGTTTGTATGTTTCCAAATAAAATGCTTCAGCGATTTGAATGCGCCTGAGGCAACCATACGTGCATTACATCGTTTAAACTAACAAATTTTTGAGGAAGGTATGTGTAGTATGTAGTATGTAGTGTATGTGTGCACTTATGGTTGCCCCAGGTGCATTCATATCGCTGGAGCATTTTATTTGGAACCATACAAACAAGAAATTTATACAGACTGCCTCCGGTATACGTTACCGTTAAGGAGATTTTCACGAAAATAACCAAAAATACCGAAATTGTAAGGTTTGGAGCCTCATAGCGCCCTTAGTACTGCACGTATTGATCAGAAATTTGAACATTTACTTAAGAGTTGAAAAAACTTCTAATTCGCCATATAATAGTTTTCGATGCACATTACCGTTATAAATATATTTCCAGAAAACTGCTTATTTTGATGTTTGGCCCGTCATAACTTTGCTGGGGGGGCTCCCATCGTTGGGGACTTTTGACGTCATACTAACAGCCACACGAGCTACAAATTTGCCTCAGACGGTTTCTCTCTGGAGGTTACCGTTATTAAAAATTTTCCGAGAAGCGGCTTTTTGTTTAACTTTGACCCCTCATAACTTCCTTGGCGGTTTACGGGTAAATGAGTTGTTTTGGCACATTAATTTGATGTTACAGAAGCAATAAACTATTACAGGCTTCCATCCCGAATGCGTTCCCGTTATAAAGCAATTCACGAAAATAACGAAAAATACTGTTATTGTGCGTTTCGGACCGTCATAGCGTCCTTAGTATTGCAGGCATCAATCTGAAATTCGGATATTTAAATAAGCGTTGTATAAGCTACAAACTCGCCATATAACAGTTTTCGGTGCACATGACCGTTATAGAGATATAACCAAAAAACTGCATTTTTGGATGTTTGGACCCTCATAACTTCCCTATGGGGGCTTCCATCGTTGGGGACTTTTGGCCCGTTACTAACAGCCACATGAGCTACAAATTTATTTCAGATTGGTTCTCTCAAGAGGTTACCGTTATTAAAAAATTTCCGAGAAGCGGTTTTTTGTTATCTCCTTGACCCCTTATAGCTTCGTTGGGGGTGCGCGCATAGATGAGTTGTTTTGGCATTTTAAGTTTAGGTTACAGAAGCAACAAATTGGTACAGGCCTCCCTCCCGAATGCGGTCCCGTTATGAAGATATTCACGAAAAACCGAGAAGTACCGTTATTGTACGGTTCAGACCCTCATAGCGCCCTTAGCATTGCACGCATCGATCTGAAATTCGGATATTTAGCTGAGCGTTGTATAAGCTACAAATTTGCCATATAACAGTTTTCCGTGGACGTTACCGTTATAGAGATATTCCCCAAAAACTGCTTAATTGAATCTTTGGACCCTCATAACTTCGTTAGGGGGGGCCCCCATCTTTGGGGACTTTTGGCGTCTTACTAACAGCCACACAAGCTACAAATTTCTTCGAGGAGGCCATAAAGTACACTCCCCCGTCTTAGCGCCATTCACAAAAACCCCAGAAAACACCTTTTTTTAAGGTTTGGACCCCCATAGCGCCCATAAGGCTGCACGTATTGATATTAAATTTGGCCGCTTTATTCAAAACTACATAGACTACAAATTTTCCATACAAAAGCTTTTAGTACGAGTTATCGTTATAGAGATTTTTGTGAAACATTGTTAAAAATACCGTTAGACCTCCTGGCACCGTTAGGAGTACCCGAACGTATTCGGTATTTCCATTGTTTATTGGAAAAGCACAAGAGCTTCAAATTTGCCATACACGACTTTCCTGTATATGCTACCGTTATCGAATTATTCAGAAAAACCTGTTTTCGAGGGTCTTTGACCCTCTGTAGCACCGCTAGCGGCACTTGTAGAGACGGGGACTTTTAGGGACTTGTTTAGGACCTCGAAAGGAAGGCTCATGCAAAAATCCAGCTTTCCCTTAATTTTTCCGAAGTGAAATGCCAATTTTCCTGGGGTAATATTGAATTAGTATCTGAAGTTTTTGTTTTCCTATTTTGTATTTATTATCTACCTTACTTTTATTTAATTTTTGTATATTGGGTTTTCCCGTTTGAATAAAATAAATAAATAAATAAATAAATAAATAAATCGACATGTCGATAAAAATGGTTACCCCGGTTAGCAGATAATGCGGCCGTTCAAATAGACTCGATACTTCAATGTCTCCAAGGTTGTGCAGACTTTTTCGAGTTTCTACTCCAAAGAAAAATTACATATCCTGTCTATGACCCAGTCACTGAGAGAAAAACAGATTTCCATCAATCGAAAACACGCTAAACGCCTGTTTCACTCCTGCGCTCCTGTGTTCTTTTTTTGATTTTTTTGTTTATCTACGCCACTGCGTCATACAATGTACTTACCTTCTATGAATGTCGTTGAAATTTTGTTGCAAATAAGCAAGCAGGAGTCCTCAAAAAATTTAATAAATATGGGCGCTGCCGCTTCGGAGAAGTTTGGCAACAAACATTTTTGATGCGAGATTTTTATTATTTATACCAATTACAAAGAAATACTAGCGAAGTCACAACAAATGTAGCGACAGTCTTTTTCTGACGGGCTCAATTACATTATCTTCAGCCTAGAAATAAACATTCCGAAGGATTCGTGCTAAGAGAAAGTATCGCATTAACTGCTGCGAATCCTATAACACTTTTGTAAGAAGTGGGGTTATGAACGGGCGGAATTTTGTTTTTCGGGACAATGTAGGTATCCCCAAAATTATTGTATTCGCAATGAGCTCTTTTAAGGTCCATCTAGATTAGTCGCCAAATGGCGTCACGTGCAGCCAAATGACTGTTGCCATTCCATCCAAACTAGTCGCCATTTGGCTGTGCGTCCTGTTTTGGTATTCAATATGGCAACTCAATCAACCGCTTTGACAACCGCTTGTCAAATTCAAAGTGACAATTTTGCAACTTTTTTCATCAGTCTTCTGTTAGCTTTCGTCCAGAATGGACGTGTTGAAGTCCATGTTCTGAAGCTGCTGCGCAATATCCTTCTATTGTTCGCGCACATTAAGCGCAAATACCGTGCTGAGGATTTGTGGCCAAAGTGGCAACACAGTGGAGTGATTGTGGTGTGGTTTCACGTGCAGTGGCCCGCGTTCAGGGCGATCGTGATGGAAGACTCAAAACTAACTGATTTTCAAATAAGTTTTTCTAAAAAGACCAAAGCCACATGCGGCTGGGCATAGTAAGCAATTACTAACCATGAATTTTTTAAATTTGGAATTAATTACTAAGTTATAAGTTGATATAACATTCAGTGAATTAATAGTATAATCGCGTGTATTACGAACTGATTAAAAACAATGAATTAAACTAACATAACATACATAACATAACCTCAATCTAATGTGTTTAAACGAATTTGAAATTGACTTGCCATAAAAGACTCACAATAATATTTGCGGATATTAATATCACGATCAAGTGATAAATTTAAATTATGATTATAACCTTATTAATGAATAATAAAATTATAATAAATTTATATACAAATACGGAAAAGGGTTCCCGCTGGCTATACAATCCATTGTTGGATCCCGATCAGCGATACAAAGCTGATCAAGGAGAAAAAAAAAACTTTTTTCATTCTTTTGTGTGAAATTGAATAATTCTTTAATGGCCGTGTAATAATTCAAACGCGCAGAGTCCGATTTTGATAATTAAATTTAAAAAAATCACCAAAATGAAATTTTGGTTATGTCATTTTATGTCTCCATTTGGCTGCTATAGTGTGGATGCTAAGTAGCAGCCAAGTGGCTGTACGCGATGCCAGTTTTTAGACGCGCAGCCATTTGGCGACTAATCTAGATGGAACTTTAAATTTAGATTGCAATTCGCGGAAAATTTAAACTTTACAGTGTGTACAATATGAATAAAACACACTAATTAAAACTCTTCCAGTGTTTATTTTACATTTTCAGATTTCTATATTCAATAGGGTTCGATCACATTAACGGAATATCGGGCTCTACTGTACCTCAAAAATGTGGGCTCAGATCTGACTTTGGATTTTTATTCGGAACCAATTATGGATTTATTTTACTTTAGTTAACTTAAAAGGTGGTCGATTTTATGTTATTTCATTAACAGTTGCACCATATTGTCCTTCTGCAATTTGATTAAGTTAAGTACATTCTACGATGCATATAGAAATTAGTGACATGTAATTCAATCTAGTCGATGGGTTAATTTTTAATAAATACTGTGCAAAGAATTGGACCGGCACCAAGTACCAATGAGGACGAAGCTCCTAAGGCCATACAGGCAAGGAAAACTCAAACAAGAAAAAGAAAGATAATGAGCTTCTCTGCGAGCTAAGCAGCGGCATGTGCTTGCTGTAGCTCAGGCTCGGCAAATGGGCGGGGTTTGCGCCGCTTGCAGCCTCGGGTCCATTACATGCCTACGGTAAGACAAACACAAACACAGGGAGAAATAATGGGGAAATTTAAGTTGAACGGCGTCGGCCAGTTCAAATGCTATTCCATTTTGTGCTCCAGGGCCCGATGTCGTTGAACCCTGGCCGTCTGCACTCACAAAAATCAATATAACGAATTTCCGACCGTGCGGCTCCCATGGCCAATCAAAATTAAAAAATGGGGGGCCTCCCCTAAAATTTCAAATACGCCCCTGGAACGGGGACCGGGAAATCTAGCGAGATTTAGAGGGACATCACTAACACAAAGAAATCGGGTACATATCCGTTTAGTTGTGGGTGTGTGCGATCCTTAACCGCTTCCGGTGCACGCGGTGGCCCGCCTCCGCTCACATAACACCTTTGTGACGCGAAGGGTGATATTTTCTTTTCCTTTTTTTCACCACTGCACTGTCATAATTACGAAGCACTCGCACCACTTCACTGCAATTCGGCGGTAACACCTCACATACCAACAAATTTACAAAAGATAAGACAAGGTCAGTCACCACGCGCGAGCGCGACTTCCGATTTATTCGACCCGACTCCCCGAGTTTTCGCGTTGTCCCGTTTGCCGTGACACGCATCCTTCCACACAACGACACGATCGATCCAACCGGCCACTCGGGAGAGTTGTTTGATGACGACACCGATCAAGCAAGTTTTGCATACAATAAGGTGACCAGACTCCCGAAGGCCCAATGCTGTACACATCGCTGAATTCGGATTTCAGACAAACCCTCAATCATACTCGGCGTCGATTGTATGTCACGAGACACCATGATAGATGCCATAAAACGACCACATATTCTCCTTTAAGACGCAAAGCTATAACAAGCAAGCGTGGGAGTAGCGTAGCGTAGGATCTCGTTTAGAAGGGGTAAACCCAAACTTTTTTAACACATTGAATCCGGATTTTTTTAGGGTTAGGTAGGTATTTAATTTAAATCTACGACAAAAATTAGGGTTTCCTTTCAGCTTAAATTGTCGGTTCCATTTTGTTAGACATTTTAAAACCGTATTTTAAGAAAGGACAATTGATAATCCAATTCGTTCCAATTCGGATACGATTTCCACTTTCCAGACAGTCGATACTCAGTGATTTTTCAACTTTTGAATTTCAGTGTTCGAAACTGCAGTCTCAGCAGCATTATACGGATGATGGCTCTTTCCCCTGTCTCTGACTATCCGTGATCCTGAGACAAAAATCATGAAGCTCTTTATTTGAAGTACGAAAATTACCCCTCCTTGTACCTACATATTTAAAAGTTTCGTTTCGTTTATTACAACAGATAAACTGATACCACATTGCGGCCAGAGAATTCTTAAGTGAATGGCGATCCTCTGGGGATTTTGCGCCATTTTATTTGGATTTGGCGGACATATTGGGGAAATCCTTGCAGAGTCCTTTAGTTTGCATTTTCTTTTTCCTAAAGAGGTACAGTGATTTTTCCATCGTTTTGTGAAAAAGTAAAATCGCATTTTTACACGGCTATTATTTCTGAACCTTGTCAGCTCTAGATGCTTGAAATTTCTACCTAATATGGACAGTGCGGTGCTCTATACATGGCTGCCAAATTTCAAAATTTTCTGCACAAAAATTTCAAAATTATGGACATATCCGCGTTCGGAAGTTCAAGGAATCAATCGAAAGATTCGATTGAACTCCTGAACGTGGATAGGAAGGACCTTGGAATTTGGAGGACATGTGAGCGCCAAGTGTGAGCTAGAGCCTTTTTCACCAAATTTTAAATTTATTTTACAAATTTTATTGAGAATTTTCGATTAGACAAGACAAAAGTGCGATTTGAGCAGCTGATTTTGTCGAACGCGGATAGGGAGGGCCCTAAATTAAGGAGAAATGCAAGTAAATGTAAGCGCAAGGTAGATCTACAAGTGTGTTGAATCTCAGAGCGATCGATGATCCATCAAAGAGTTCCTAAATTATTGAAAATAGACGTTTTCCACATGAAAGTGCGATTATCTTGCTAAAAACACCTTTAACAGACAAGACTGACCACAGGCCTAACCCAGGAGCTTATTATGTATTAGTGTTTTGGTGTGGCATTGGGAATGCTGTACGTTTTGCTGTACATTTACTAATGCTGTACGACAGGTCAAAATGCTGTACTGTACGTACAGCAAAATACGTCTATTTGTCTGGTCAGCTTAGCATACAATCGCATGCACTTGTATTTGATCGGGTCGCATCAATTCTTAAGGTACATTTTCCTCGACACGACTGCAGCGGCCCAGCGACTCTCTCATTCCATACAAAAACTCATTTGTCTCTCATTCTACAAACGAGTTTTTATATGGATTGAGCGAGCCGCTGGAGTCGTGTCGAGGAAAATGTACCTTTAGATAGTGTATCGACGAGACGACACACTAACAAAAGAAATGAAATCTCGAGTGGACCGTTAAAACTGTCCATAGTTTGAATTCTCTATAACACATAATAAAGAAAATCGCGAAGTTTTACCATCTTTCTTTGTTTTACCACACAATCTCAAAATTAACCCGTCCTGAGGGGCCTGCGGCTGAATACAAATAATGGAGGGTGCCTCCCTTTAAAAAAGATAAAATACGCCCCTGGAATGGGGGGTGGGGGTGTGCGTTTGTGCGCGTTACATGTTCAGAATTCGATGCACCAAAGAGCTTGGATCTATGTATTAGCGCAAACGGTTACGCGACGGTTACATGGCGAAGCGAATAACATGAGGACAAATCAAAGCACAAGGACAAATACAAAGACTTATCTGTCGCATGTAGATGACGGTTGAAATCCCTTATTCAATCCATGTCACGCACTCCGAAAACAAATGCCTTCAAACGCGTGTCGTCTTCATCACCCTCCATAAGCCAAAAAAAAAAAAACGTCACTCCGGCCAAAAACGCGTGTACTCCGGGTGACATTTCACATCCGACCCCTTGAAGTTGGCCGTATCTTATCCCCTTGAAGTTGGCCGTGTCTAACTTCGATCATGCCATTTTCGGTCCAGCTGCCCCAATGGTAATGTTTCCGACACATAGATGTCTACTTTTGAATGTGGCGGGATGCTTACAAATATTATTAATTTAAAATGAATCAAATCATTAATATTTGTGAAAAATGTACCCAATCCAAAAGCAGACATGTATGTGCCAAAAACCTTCCGTTACACTTTTCTTTAAAAGTACAAGGTTCCGTATTTTTTTTAGGAATTTGCTAACAAAAGGAATAATTGGAGGTGCTACGCCGGCCGTACCAATATTACATGTAAATATTCGTCATTGTGCCGCGAAGATTTTATTGTAAATCAATCATGTTACTATAGCTTTTTTTTTGCCTCACAGAAACTTTTGTCCCGGGACTAGGCTTCTCGGCATCACTTTACTTACTATCCGTACGTAAGTGACTAATCAATCAATCGAGTGTAAACTCTAGCAGATCGTAAAAAAAACTGAAAACAAAATATATTAATAAGGAAATTTATCACAATAACTTCTTTTAAACATTAGTTTATTAGTACAATTAAAATTAACTAAGTCCTTCAAACTATTATAAAGAATAATTGACCTTGTAATTGGTTCATTAAGCCCATAGTTTACTCTATGATAAGGCTGAACAAGAAGGTTGTTCCGCCGTAAATTGTGAGGAATATTTCTGACTTGAAAGTTATTTAATATATCTTCACAAACAATATGAGAGCAAAACAGGTCTCTTATAAACATAGCGTTTAAAAATGTTCTTCTATAATCTAAGGCTTGTAAACTCAATAAGGAACAGCGAGTTTTATAATCTGGCTTGAAACGCCAGCCAATTTGATGAATGGCAAACCGTGTAAAATTGTGTTGAATTCTTTCTATACGCTCGATATGCACCTTATAGAACGGATTCCACACAATAGAACAATACTCCAGGTGCGAACGAACGAAAGCTGCATACAATATTTTTAAAGTAAAAGCATCATTAAATTCGCGCGCATTACGTTTAACAAATCCTAACATACTATTCGCTTTTGAAATAATGTAATCAATGTGTTGTCGAAATGAAAGCTCATGGTCGAAAATTACACCAAGATCTGATATTTCGACAACCCTTTCAAGAACACTACCTGTTAAGGAGTACTCAAAGAAGACCGGAGTTTTCAATTTATATATGCTAAGTACTTTACATATACTAACATTTAAATTTAAATTATTATCGCGGCACCAAAATTGCAGCTTTTCTAAATCGGATTGCAACTTAAGGCAATCATCAATGTTGCGTATTTTCATAGCGATTTTCATATCATCGGCATACTGCCATACACGCACGAATTTAAAATTTTGGATGATATCGTTTATGAAAACTAAAAAGAAAAGTGGTCCTAAATGGCTTCCTTGCGGAACCCCTGATGAACACTTTATAACAGAGCGAGATGTACAGCCATTTAACTTCACCAACTGAGTCCTATCCGTTAAATAGGATCTCACCCAGCTTAGAAAAATTGACTGTATTCCTAAATGTTCTAGTTTTTTAAGTAAGATATTATGATCTACTCTATCAAAAGCCTTCGAAAAATCGGTATATACCACATCAACCTGCATTCCCTGCTCAATACCATCAGCAACAAATTTAGTAAATGATACCAAATTTGTTGAAGTTGATTTTCCTTTCAGGAATCCATGTTGACATGGCGATATCAAACGGCTAATTAAAACATATATTTTATTTTTAATAAGCATTTCAAACAACTTCGGTATTGCAGATATTTTAGCTATGGGTCTATAGTTATCAATAAGATGCTTCGGACCCTTTTTGTGAACAGGCGTTATGTATGAAACTTTCCATTCATCAAGAAAAACACCTGAAGTCAAGGACAAATTAAAAATAAAGGCTAAAGGACGACATAACGATTGCATGCAATTCTTCAAAAATATATTAGGAATGCCATCAGGTCCGGCCTGAATACTAACATCAAGATCACGCATAGCATTCAATAGGTCATCCTCAGAAATCTCAAGAGCACTCGTAAGGTCCTCCTGAGCTATCCGAGGGACCAATGCACTCTGACTTCCATTGATGTTAGTATTCATTTCTGATGAAACGGAGTCTGGCACTTTGTAAACTGAACTGAAAAATCTAGCAAATCCGTCACAAACCGATTGAACATCTTTGTAAAAATTGCCATTGAATTCTAAATTTTTTGGGATTCCCGTATTCTTACGCTTGCTGTTTATAAAATTCCAAAATGTCTTACTGTCATTCTTTATATTATTTTCAGCTCTCGCAATATACTGTTTGTAAAGATTTTTATTCATTAATTCATACTCTCTTCTCAATCTAAAGAAATTTTCTTTATTGGCAAGAGAGGATGACTTCTTGTATAATTTATGGGCCTTATTTTTTGCTCTCTTAAGTTTGAACAATTCTTTGGTAGCCCAAGGATTTTTTGCTTTTATTTTGTTCTTTTTTAAAGGAACGTACTTGCGAATAGATTTATTTAAAATTGAATTAAAAATTGTATAACTTTCAATAAGATTACTATTCGATATAACTGGAGCCCAATCCATATTAAAAAATGTTGAATTTAGTTTTTCAAATTGGGCTAAAATTTCTAGTAGGAATAACTTCGGGCTCTTCTTCAATGTAATCATAAAAAACAAACTCAAGAAGAAGAGCACTGTGATGGATTGAATTGGGCAAAATTGGTTTATCTACTTTAATTACAGAAGCATTCAAGCAAGTACTAACAAAAATTAGATCTAAAATTAGATCTAAAATTCTACCAATCGAATTTTTAACAAGATTCATTTGCATCAAATCCATTGCAAACAAACAATCTGTTAGAACAGATTCACACTCAAGATGTAAATCACGCGGCAGAATTTTTTTCTCGTCGTCGTTCCAGTACCAACTTATATTACCAAGATTGAAATCCCCAACAACGATCAATTTGTCTTTTTCCTCAAAAGATGCAAATAGCTTGGAGATATTATCTACATGTTTGTTATAAACATCAACTGAACTCAAAGGTGGTAAATAGCTATTAAAAATATATACTTTTTCGCTGCAAGAAACATTGATAGAAACACATATCTGTTCTACGTCCTTATGAAAAAGCTCAACTTCATGAGATGGGAATGTTGTTTTGATAGCTACCAAAACACCACCTCCTCTCTTAGTCGAAGCCTCATAACGGTCGCGACGATAGACATCATAGTCTCTTATGAAAAGTTCTTCATTTGAAATGTCTGTGTGAAGCCAAGTCTCGGTTAAGCAAATGGCAGCATAATCCTCTTGTGAAGCTGCAAGGTAAAAGTCATTTGTTCTTGAACGAAGACCGCCAACATTTTGATAATAGACCGAGAAAAATGAATTGAATTGAATTCACTCACACTTGCATTATCAACCTTTTGAATTTACTGTTTGAATATCTACTTTGAATACAAGTTTTGTCACTTCATCAGTCTGTAACAAACACTCCACTCGTTCGGTTCAATAAAATTATAATATACAAGTAACCAGTTGTGTTCGCATTTCATTCGGTCTAGTTGTTTCACAAGTAACTACGCGGTTGCGCTGCCCCTTTTGCTAACAGTGGTTATGGGCCCAGGACTGTTATTGTGAACAACGAGAATAGCGAATCGCAAATAAGGACAATATTTTATTGAAATAAAGTGCAGACTCGACAAAAATGGAGTATAAAGCATTCCTCACGAAGTTGAACTCGTGCAATTATTTCACTTGGAAGTACAAAATGGAGATGTACCTTCGTAAGGAAAAATTGTGGAACGTTGTAATTTCGGATAGACCCAGGATTCGGACATCGACTGGTAATATTACGGCAACTATGGTTGCGGACCAGGGCCGGCTTTTGGGTGGGGCGAGCGGGGCGGCCGCCCCGGGCGCCAGGTTTAGGGGCGCCGAAACCCGTATTATTAATTCAATTTATTTTTACAAATTTGTTTGTTGCTTAAGACAATTTAATTTTTTAACTGCTGAATTAGTATGATGTAAGAATACTAATGCATGTATGAATGTATATAATACCATCAATTTAACGCGCATTCTAATCACAAGTTAACGGGATATTTTTATACAAACGCAGACCTGCGACAAGAATTCTATGTGCAATTTCACAACGTTCACTCAAGGCCGCACGACACAAATTGTCACTTGTATCTTTATAGAAATCAGGTAAGAATTTAATTGGGAACTCAAAATATCAGATTCCCACTTCAGGGATTGACTGCGTTCCAAAGATAACCTTTAATTAAGAAAAAGCAGTACACAGTTCTAATAAGCACATTCGTTTTCGAACCATTTTCATCAATATTTTTTATGTGGATTATGTTTATGCTTTTGTCTTTATTAAACTTAACGGCGCCAAAAACCTGACGGTTTCTCGGCCGATCGATTAGGCAATCAACTGCCCACAATCGATCTGCCGCCCGTACATACATACATTAGGCAATTTATCGGGCAATCTGAAATTGACAGTCTCACGGTCCACAAGACACAACACAAAATAGCGAAAATTATATAATTTTTGGCGATGGAAGACGGACATCCATTGCTACTTTTGATGGAAAATGACCGCCACAACCACAGGTTTATGTCAAGAAATCAGCAACGGAGAACACATGGTTGTCATGTCATGCCAGCTTGAACGGAAAATTGCACTGACAATACGTTCCACACGTCAAATCAAAAAATTGAATCCCATACACCTTCCGATTTATTTTGTAATCAAATAATCTGGCCGATCGATCGGAGGGTCTGTGGCGCCTCTTACGTTCATTGATATTTATGTATACATAGAAAAGTTTTTGGATTTTTGTTAATATGTATGATGCCACAAAAATTTAAGTGTGTTGTTTGAGGGATAATTTTGTTCTAATTTTGTGGTCTCCGAAGGTACTGCATTTTAGAGCAAACATTGTCTTTTCTCGCTCAATTAAATTTACTAAAACTGCTTAAAAAATAGAAAAGTTTCTAAACGTATTTGTAAAATTAGTAACTTAATGAACGTTTAAATGTTGGTGATTCAAAAATGAACAAGTGGTACCTACATTGTATAACCTGTAGTAATGCGAAATAGCCAGTTTCCCGAACAAACCATTTCTAACCACGGTCGAAATTACAAAATGAAATGGATTTATGGTTTGAAAAATATGGACTATACGTAAAATCGATACTGACTGAATTCACATTCAGTACCATCAAATTCAACCGTATTTAGAACCATCGGTAAGTGCGTTTTCGCCAGGGACCAGAGTATGTGAATCAGGAACGTAGTCATTGGAACTGCCCATCTTTCCTTAATTTTCGTTTTCTTCGTCAATTCCGCAATTGAAGATAGCAGTGTACTCTTGAAAATGATTACTAATTTGAAAAATTTTAACATCGAAAAAGATGAATGGAAAAGTGCAACCTACTTAAATGGGATTTGCTATCGTCTTCCCATTCAACATAATGAATGTTTGTGAGCTAATATGTATGGTTCCTTATGTTTCGCCGACGTAAGATTGCCTGTTTTTATTTTTGAACGATTATAAAACTGGCAAAGTATTTTGTGGTTTGTTTTAAAAATGGAAAAATGAACACGACAATAGATCCTGCAATAGATCTACTCTTGCTAACACAAAACTCGCTTTTTTTATAATATTAACGAAATAATAATTTTCTAGGACGAATTATGAAAAAAATGTGAATGGATAGAGGCATACTTTTCTGTTCGCTTTAAGCAATCAATTTATTGGGAAGGGGCAAATTAACGTGAAGTTAAAAACAGTTAAAAGTGGATAGTTTCAATGGCGGCGGGGCAGTGGAGAAAGAAGCTTCCAAAAAACGTTTAAGTTCAAGTTCTATTACAATTTGTTCGTGTATAGAAAGTATAAGGGGCGCTTCTTTCAAGTTCGCCCCGGGCGCCGTTACACCTAAAGCCGGCCCTGTTGCGGACGATCAGCAAAAGGCTCAAATATTCGATGAAAAGGATGGTAAAGCACGCGCAACTATAGTTCTATGTGTCGACGATGACCAGTTAGTTTATATTCGAAATCTGACGACAGCGAAAGACACATGGAAAGCCTTACAGCATTATTATGAGCGGAATACGTTGGGCAATAAAGTATGTTTGATGCGACGAATTTGCAACTTGAAATTAGCTGAAAATGGCGATATGGAGAAACATATTGGTGAGTTAAGTGACTCGTTTCAAAAACTCGTCGATTTGGGCGAAAACCAGTTAAACGAGTTGCAATTACACTCAGCAGTTTACCAACTAGCTACGACACTATGATAACGGCATTAGAAGCGCGTCCAGACGAAGATTTAACAATTGCGTACATACACTCGAAGCTAGTTGGCGAATATTTAAAGCGTAAAGAAGGTGGCGACTCATCACACTATGCCGACACCGTATTAAAAACAACAACCAGCAAATTAAAATGTTTCTTTTGTAAAAAGGGATCACACGTCGAAAAGGATTGTTTTAAATACAAAGAGTGGAAAAAGAAACATACAGATAAAAATTCGGGCGAAAAAGTGAAAAAAGGCGAAGGCAAATCAGAATTTTTGTTTCAAGTGGCAACAGCGTCGAACGTTAATGATTCATGGATTGTCGATTCTCGCGGTACAAGTCACGTAGCAAATAATAAGTAGCTCTTTGACAACTTCGATTCAACACAGAGCATCGAAGTGAAAATGGCAAATCAACATTCTGAAAGCGCAATTGATTTCGTTAATGAAAAGGGATTATCGTCGAATGCAAAACTAAGTAACGTTCTGTATGCGCCAAATATTGATGGTAATATGATATCGGTTAGCAAATTAACACATAAAGGCTACGTTGTTAATTTCGAAAGAGGTATCACACGCGGCGGTAAGCAAGTGGCAGTTGCTGATGAAGGTAATGGGCTGTTTGTTCTGCGTCAGACTAATAAGGTGAACACTTGCAAGGAAATGAAATGCGCAGAGTATTGCATACATGATTGGCATCGCATTTTCGGTCACCGTGATTCAACAGCGTTAAGACAAATTTGCACAGACAATTTAGTTGATGCGATGAAAATTATCAACTGCGGGAAGCAAATACAATGCGAAACTTGTATGCAAGCAAAACTGACACGATTGCCATTTCCAAACAAATCCAACAGCAAATCAAAAGGCATATTGGATCTAATACACACAGATGTTTGCGGCCCGATGCAGGTTGAATCGAAATGGCCAGGTGTATTAGTCTAAGAGCCCAAGTGGAAATTATTTACAACTATTTCCTGGTCATTCTGTTACACATTATCGCAAATTTCATGATTGGCGATGCCATAAAACGATAGTCCCCCTCCTGGACAGTGGGGCTAAAGGGGTGGCAGACAACTTCAAAGCCGTTAATAGTTGCAAATATTTGCAACTATTTCCTGGGCTTTGATTCATATGCCATTTCATAGAGGACGAGTCCCCGCATATATACTCCAAAAGGCAGACAAATATTGGGGGGCTAACATGGTGGCAGACACGCTCCAAAAATTGAAATTTGTATGAAAAATGGGAAGTGCTTCTATAAAAATAGCGCTAACTCCATCATGCTAAACCATGTAGGTACAGTAAGAGCCTAAATATTTTCCAGACACTTCCCCCAGCATTTAAGCCAAATTTCACTTCAAAATACCAATTACAACCCGGTTGATTTATCAATCGAAATTTGACTCTTTTTTTAAGTAAATTCACAGGCAATATAGTACAGAAAATAGTAGCACTTTCCCCTAATATCACACAGATGGCCAACAGCAGCGATTCCTTCTGAACGGGATATCATTGAAAACACCGTGCTGAGCTTATATTTCCAAAGGCAGACAAAACCCTTTAAAAGGACGATCAGCAGACGAGCCCTTAAATGGGGCAAAAAGTGTAATTTTGCTTGAAACAACAATTATCTCTCGTGACAGCATTTTCCCCTAATATCAGAGGAATGGCCCCCAGCAGCGATTCGTTCTGGACGGCATATCATTTAGAACACCATGCTAAGTAAATATTTCCAAAGGCAGACATAAAGCATTAAAAGGACGATCAGCAGACGAGCTCTTAAATGGGGCAAAAAGTGTAATTTTGCTTGAAACAACAATTATCTTTCGTGACAGCATTTCCACCTAATATCACACGGATGGCCCCCAGAAGCGATTCTTTCTGGACGGCATATCACTTAGGACACCGTGCTAAGTAAATGTTTCCAAAGGCAGACATAAACCATTAAAAGGACGATCACCAGACGAGCCCTTAAGTGGTGCAAAAAGTGGGATTTTGCGGCAAACAACAATGATCACTTTTTTGCCACCACTTTAGGCACGTCTACTGATCGACCTTTTTTAAGCTTTTGTCTGCATTTGGAAAAATATACTAAGTATGGTGTTCTGAATAATATACCGTTCAAAAAGAAACGCTGCTGAGGGCCATCCGTGTGATATTAGGGGGAAAAGATGCCGCGAGAGATAATTGTTGTTTCTCGGAAAATTCCACTTTTTGCCCTATTTAAGGGCTCGTCTGCTGATTGTCCTTTTAATGGTTTATGTCTGCCTTTAAAAATATAGACTAAGCATGGTGTCCTGAATTATATACCGTTCAAAAAGAAACGCTGCTGAGGGCTATCCGTGTGATATTAGGGGGAAATGCTGCCACGAGAGATAATTGTTGTTTCTTGCAAAATTCCACTTTTTCCCCATTTAAGGGCGCGTCTGCTGATCGTCCTTTTAATGCTTTATGTTTGCCTTTAGAAAAATATACTAAGCATGGTGTCCTGAATGATATACCGTTCGAAAAGAAAAGCTGCTGAGGGCCATCCGTGTGATATTAGGGGGAAAAGCTACCGCGAGAGATAATTGTTGTTTCTCGCAAAATTCCACTTTTTGCCCCATTTAAGGGATCGTCTGCTGATCGTCCTTTTAATGCATTATGTCTGCCTTTGGAAATATTTACTTAGCATGGTGTCCTAAGTGATATGCCATCCAGAAAGAATCGCCACTGGGGGCCATCCGTGTGATATTAGGTGGAAATGCTGTGACAAAAGATAATTATTGTTTCTCGCAAAATTCCACTTTTTGCCCCATTTAAGGGTTCGTCTTCTGATCGTCCTTTTAGTGCTTTATGTCTGCCTTTCGAAACATATACTTAGTATGGTGTCCTGAATGATATACCGTTCGAAAAGAAAAGCTGCTGAGGGCCATCCGTGTGATATTAGGGGGAAAAGCTACCGCGAGAGATAATTGTTATTTCTCGCAAAATTCCACTTTTTGCCCCATTTAAGGGCTCGTCTGCTGATTGTCCTTTTAATGGTTTATGTCTGCCTTTAAAAATATAGACTAAGCATGGTGTCCTAAGCGATATGCCGTCCAGAAAGAATCGCTGCTGGGGGCCATTCCTCTGATATTAGGGGAAAATGCTGTCACGAGAGATAATTGTTGTTTCAAGCAAAATTGCACTTTTTGTCCCATTTAAGGGCTCGTCTGCTGATCGTCCTTTTAAAGGGTTTTGTCTGCCTTTGGAAATATAAGTTCAGCACGGTGTTTTCAATGATATCCCATTCAGAAGGAATCGCTGCTGTTGGCCATCTGTGCGATATTAGGGGAAAGTGCTACTATTTTCTGTACTATATTGCCTGTGAATTTACTTAAAAAAAGAGTCAAATTTCGATTGATAAATCAACCGGGTTGTAATTGGTATTTTGAAGTGAAATTTGGCTCAAATGCTGGGGGAAGTGTCTGGAAAATATTTAGGCTCTTACTGTACCTACATGGTTTAGCAAGATGGAGTTAGCGCTATTTTTGTAGAAGCACTTCCCATTTTTCATACAAATTTCAATTTTTGGAGCGTGTCTGCCACCATGTTAGCCCCCCAATATTTGTCTGCCTTTTGGAGTATATATGCGGGGACTCGTCCTCTATGAAATGGCATTTGAATCAAAGCCCAGGAAATAGTTGCAAATATTTGCAGCCATTAACGGGTTTGAAGTTGTCTGCCACCCCTTTAGCCCCACTGTCCAGGAGGGAGACTATCGTTTTAGGGCATCGGCAATCATGAAATTTGCGATAATGTGTAACAGAATGGCCAGGAAATAGTTACATTTGAAGTGTCGCTGGCTCTAGGTCTATATGCTTACGGATGCCAAATTGCCAATGTTTTTATGGGCTGAAGCGGTGAGCACGGCCAATTACGTACAAAACAGAATAACAACTAAAGGATATGATTTTATTCCCTGTTTGTTATGGAACGGCGCAAAACCTAACGTCATACATTTCAAAACTTTTGGTGCAAAATGTTTCGTTCATGTTCCAACGGAGAAACGACGCAAGCTGGAAAATACTGCGACGGAGATGCGTTTTATTGGCTACGACAACGATTCAAAGGCATATCGATGCTTCGACTTAATTAATCGAAAATTGGTCATTAGTCGTGACGTGTATTGACGTCTCATCAAGAAATATGGAAAATTCTCACAGTATGAGTAGCAGCTACGAAGACTCAAGTGACGCTGACGAATACAAGGACGTGTTAACAGCAGGTCGCTCGGACTATCGTGATTCAAAATCCTCAAGCGATGAATAATCAACGTCAAGCACAGATTCGGATGATACTGTAATTTCAATGGGATTGGCATCAACATTGGATGACGAATATGGAGACTTAGCAGACAGTTCCTGTCATACGAGCCTTGACACCGCAGATTACACATATCAACCGTCCGACGGCGAAACTGAGCTTGAAATGAAAAGCGGTCCACGTTCATCGCAGCGGAAAAATAAAGGTGTACCACCTTAACGATATGAAGCAAACTTAATTGTTGAGCCAAATTCACTACGTGATGCATTAAAGACACCGAGAAAGTAATATTGGATCGAAGCAATGAATCAGGAAATCAATGCATTAAAGAAGCTCCATACTTGGGAGTTATGCGAATTGCCAAAAGGATCACGCGCTATTGGCAGCAAATGGGTCTATAAGGTGAAAACAGACTCGAATGAAAGCGTAGTTCGTTATAAGTTTAGTTGTTAGTTGCGCAGGCATTTGCGCAGCGATTTGGAACGGATTACGACCAGGTATTTGCACCTGTCGCAAGACAAACAACTTTTCGTATTTTGTTATCAATAGCTTCGAAGGAAAATATGATCGTTCACCACTTAGATGTAAAGACAGCCTTTCTAAATGGATCATTGAAAGAAACAGTTTACATGAGACAACCACCTGGATTTGAAGCAGAAAATAAAAATTTGGTCTGTCGATTAAAAAAGAGCATTTATGGGCTAAAACAAGCAGCCAAAATATGGAACGATGAAATCGATAATTACCTCAAAGAGGAACATTTCAATAGAAGTAAAAATGACCCATGTCTATAAAGAAAAGGTGAAAATAATGATGTCATTGTTATTTTGATTTATGTTGACGAAATCGTAGTTGCGAGCAAATCAAAATTAAGTATCGAAGACCTTGGCACAATAAAACAATATCTGGGAATTGAGGTCACACGCGACAAAAACGGAATTTTCAGCCTTAGTCAATCGAAGTATATAAAACGGATAGTTAGCGCATTTGGCCTAAACACAGCAAAATCATCAGACGTTCCAATGCACGTCAACTTTGGTAAGTCGGAACGTGAAGGAGACAGCGGTATGTTGTTATCAAATGAACAATACCAAAAATTATTGGGCATTTTACTATACATTTCAGTCAATACTAGGCCCGATATTTCTTCGAGTATCTCGATATTGTCACAAAAGGTTTGCAAACCAACACAGGATGACTGGAATGAGCTCAAGCGAGTTGCGAAGTATTCGAAGGGCACTGCTCATTTAAAGTTAGCGCTCGCCAAACACAATTATGACGATTTATTTGGATATTCAGATGCAAACTGGGCTGGCGATAAAGCTGATCGGAAGTCAACCAGCGGTCACGTTTTCTTGGTGAATGGTGCAACTGTTTGTTGGAGTTCGCGAAAGCAAACGCTTGTAACACTGTCAACGTGCGAATCTGAATTTATTGCGTTAAGCGAGGCATGTCGAGCGGCTTCTTGGATCAGGCGAGTTCTAGTCGATATGAAGCAAGACGTATCGAAACCAACCATAATTTTCGAAGATAACCAAAGCTGTTTAGATTTGGTAAGAGAAGAAGAGCATTTATCGGATCGATCTAAGCACATTGATACTCGTTTTCATTTTGTAAAAGATTATGTTAAAAAGGGTCTAATTGAATGTACTTATTGTCCAACAGAAAAAATATTAGCCGATACACTAACTAAAGCTTTAGCATTGTCAAAATTTCAAATTTTCAGAATTATGTTTGGATTACATGATTGAAGTGGAGTATTGTAAATCAATCATGTTACTATAGCTTTTGCACTTACATTATCAACCTTTTGAATTTACTGTTTGAATATCTACTTTGAATACAAGTTTTGTCACTTCATCAGTCTGTAACAAACACTCCACTCGTTCGGTTCAATAAAATTATAATATACAAGTAACCAGTTGTGTTCGCATTTCATTCGGTCTAGTTGTTTCACATATAACTACGCGGTTGTGCTGCCCCTTTTGCTAACAGATTTCGCCATTTCTTGGGCATGGTGGTGAAAGCGGGTGGTTACTTTCGGGTGAATATTCGAAATTGTGTGTATTTGATTTCCTATCCATGGAATGAAACAAATCCGTTTTCAATCTAACTTTTCCAATACTTCACAATTTCATTCAGCCAACTAACACAACTAAACTAGCCTCATTACGGTTACAAATCGCCAAAGACTTTCTTCATTGACAATGACAATACAATGTACTTTTAATGGGTGAGGTTATAAAACACAACGTTGCGCAACGTTTCGCGCAACGTTTCAAATCAACCGGCCGTTACGGATCAGAAACTTCTCCCTACAAACAGATCCTCTAAACGCCCCCTTGCGAGGCATAGCTTGATTGATTGACAGAAATTTACAATCTGCCGTCGAACCGTGCATTTCCGCCCTCATTTATTTATTAAACTATTTATAATAAAAATAAAATGTATCTGCATCTCGTTTAAAACTGGAAATTTTAATTTTCGAGCAAAACGTATCAGCTGTGATGTGTCAATTGTCACATTTGTCACTTTCCGAGAGATGGCGATGGGAACACCAAGTCTGATCCGGATCTATGCGTTTACAGAACACAATAGGAAACGTTTCGGAAAACGCGAAACGTTACGCGAACGTTGTGTTTTATAACCTCACCCAATGATGAGCTATATTCCCATGACACTTTCTTGGAAGAGACATATACATCTTTTAAACCTTCAAAGTTGAAAATCTTGCCGAAACTATGTCCTCTCTCGACTCATATACATATAAAGAGAACGTCCACGTCGACTCTATCCAGAACACCAACTGGAAACTGTTGTTCTCAAATGAACTTAGCAAAAGATACGCTTACTTAGAGAAAAAGTTTTTTAAAGTTCAAAGAATAAAAAAGAATAATGAAATCCGTAAAATTTTCTGTTTCATGGGCGGGACGAGAATATCTCCGCACTTCTTGGCGAAAATTCATCTAAGGATACAACTTAAGTTTTTTTTTCCGCTCTATAGTCCCGCACAACTTCCTTACAATGGGAATGAATGTCGCCAATTCTATTTCCTCCGGACCCAAAAAAAAAAAGAAAAACTTTTAGAACCGTGTAACTGTTCTCCCACTGAAAACGGTTTCGGGGTATCATTGTGGAAAATTTGGAAGATTTACGAGCATCCATATTTTTTACGGTACGGTGTGTAGGGATCTATGAATGAAAGCTGTAAAATGACTCTGGGAAATGGAGCGACAAGGAGGCTGCTGGAAGGATTTCACTCATGTAATCAGGCGGTGAAAATGAACGTTTTCTCATTGTAATGAATAGACTCAGGTGTGGCAATAAATTTAACCCATCCGACAGCTTTAATTGCTTTTGAATTGGAACAGCTTGGTGTGCGGGCGAAGCAGTTGGTTACAGATATATTCGTAAATTAAATTGGAGAAAGGTTCCTAAACGATTTGGTATTTGTGTTATTGAATTACGGCCGAAATTATTTGAATTACGGTAGTAAAGTTTTGATTTTTTATGACTGCGGGCAGTTGGATTAAATAAATTGAGTGATGAATGTTTTAGGAGTTTTTGGAAATTTGACCAAAGTTTTGTGAAGTTTAATTAAAATGTCTTTTTTTGCTTAGAGACAAACGATTTGTGTGATTTACCTGTGCAGGGCCGGATTTAGCCTCTATTGCGCCCCTGGGCAGTAACGAATTTTCCGCACTCCGCCACTTGATAAGCTTGAAGGTAGCAGTTGTCACCTCACAAAGGAAATGTAGGCAAAACGTTAGCGGGCGTAAGTGAAGAATATTGAAAATTTATTTTTTTTTACTAGTAAGCGTATTTTGAATGCTTGACGCCTGCCGTCCATTACCTGCTTCGAGCGGCGCGGCGCTCCCGCGTTTAAAGCTTTTCCGAATTTTACCGAGAGTGCATTCCAACTCTCACAACTGGAATTTGCTTTACTTTGAATGCACGCACAACAGGAACAGAACAGGCGCACAGCAAATTCGTGAGTCGAGACTCGAGAGTACATACGAACTCTCTTTACGAACTGCCTTCTAACAAAAACAAAACACAAGTCGTCATGCCAATAGTTTTTCCATGCTTCGCGCGACTCGTGCGATTGTTTCAATAAGTGTTGGATTTGACGCTTATTGCCGCACGAACTTCAGGCGTTGAGAGCTACTTTTCAAATCAGGTGTATTAAATACACCAGATTTGAAAAGTAGAATACAAATTTTGTATTTTATATCTAACAATGGATATACATTATGTAGATAATAGAAATTAATAAATGCCGCTCATGGGCATTCCCCACTATGGGATATGCGGGATAGCCGGTACCACCGCCGGGATATCCAGTCAAAATTATGGGCTAGTATTTACCTTGATAATTTCCATTATATTGAATTTGAATTTGTTAATTTTGCATAGTTATGCTATCTTTTGCTTATTTACGCTGTTGGATGAAAGTGCGCAACGGTTTTTTCAATCGAAGATGATGGCGTAACCAAGCAAAATATGGCGTAACTATGTAAAATAAACAAAAATTGCATTTAATACAATGGAAAAGCTTTCTGAGTATTGTGTGTGTCTTCTCTATGAGATGAGACTAACCAGCCGACAGGTACTGAATATAGACTATCAGAAACCCGGCCCTAATGTGTTAACACCAAAGCCACCTTCACTAGAAGCCGGGAAGCAGCAATACATGCACACAAAACGAGCCTATGAACATGTCGTATATACGTTGCACGATGCACTAATACAAGCACAGGGCATGTAAAAAAACCGTGTCTGCTCTGATAAAAATCGCGAAAACATGTGGAAAATTCACTTTTTGTCGGGATTTTGTTCTTTCACTGCATTCTAGACACTTTAATTCACGACACATTCCACTTTTCGCGACGAAAATCGACCGGGAACCAATACTTTTCGTGTAAAGTTTGTCGCGACCCAACCCGATTTGCCTTTACCGCAATGTAAATTTTCGATCTGAACAGGCCTATGATTTGGCGCTTAAGTATATGAACGTGTTCTGCTTCCGGGCTTTGTATAAAGATGGCTTTGGTTAACACGCTTGGGTATCCAAAACGACTGAAAAACTTTTCCAGTGTCATGCTTGAAATAGATTACGCGCATCAGCAGCAGCATCGGCAGAATTTCATAGCTGAAAAATATGCTGATTGCCAAGTTTTCTGCTCAACATTTTTGTCAGCAATGTAAAATGCATTGCGCTTGACGTTTCGCGATGCCGATGCTGCTGCTGATGCGGGTAATCTATTTCAAGCATAAGACATTTTGTTACCTTCAAATCGTGAAAACTGCCCACAAAATCGTATAATATATATAAATAATTTTCGCAATACTTATCGCTAATCTGCACCCCCGAGCAACACTCCACTCTCCTTTGTAGATTACAAGCGACTAAATAACTATTCCAGTGGAAGATGTGCTTACTTGTAAAAGCTTTTTTCCGCAAATTTTGTGAAAGCTTTGCCGCTTGAGCGCCGCGCCGCTCAAGTTTACGCTTGCAGTAGACGAGAGCCCTGAAAATTTTTTTAAGTTGCTTCCCAGGGGTGAAAGGTGTTCCGTGCACCTCCCAAAATTGTTTTAGGAATGATTGAAACTCCAATGATAACATAGAAAACTGTACAATTTTTATTACATTCAGCTTTTCACTTTATTTAAAAATGCGTTCATGTTTTATAATTTTTTGTCGATCGTTTTGGAAATAATTTGCGAATTACCCCAACAAATAAAATTTCCTTTATTAGCATCATATTCAACCAGAAAACGTCATATCGAATAAACCCAAAATTAAGAAAGCTTACCGTAAATTTTGAACACACCTTGACCTAATTTGTTTTCGGTGATAAAGATAACAAAAACGAAATGGGAAAGCACTTACTGATGCTATTCAGCAAAAATAATTCTGTGCCTAAAAAGTTCTAGATTTTCCTGATTTCAACTAGTTTAAATTATTTTTTATTTTCGGTGGAATTTCCCGGTTTTCTATCAAAAAAACAGCAAATTCGAAAATTTAAGCGTACAAATTCTTAAAAATTTAGTTAAACCTACTCACCCGATAGAAACTCAAAAAATTTGATAGCCAATTCCGCATTTCTAATCTCAACACTTGGACCTCTCCCGTAACCAAATCCTTGCTTCCCACCGAATTTGATGTGGGAACAAATTTTAAAAGTATGTAATTGAATACATACATAAAAATGTGTGGTTAGATGAGTTACTTGCTTGGGGGCGTTTTGAACTTTCCAAAGGATCGCTATCACCAAAAATATTTTTCGTTTGTTTTTCTTCAAGTCTGGGGCAATTTTAGAGGCTTGAAAACGGGAGCTGGCAGCCAAGTACTCGCGTATTTATATCATTTAATGTGGCTTCAGGCATAATAATGTTTAAAGTGAAGCCAAAGATGATTTATTATACTCCTACTCTAATTGAACTAAAGGCCGCCACGCCATTCAGAGTGAATGAGTGTATGCTTCAAGCAAAATTTTGCGTAGTCCCAATTTTTGAAGGCGGAATGACATTGAAATTTGAGTTGAGGTTGCGATTAGGTGCTTTGGATTAAGAAGAATATATACATTTAACTTGAATAAATTAAAAAAGCAAATTATTTTCTACAATTATGTTTGAGTTTTCAAAATTCATCTTTCCCATAATTTTAGACTAATGAAAAACATTTAAGAATTTGCCGCCCCTCAAATTCTGCCGCCCCGGGCAGTAGCCCAAGTTGCCCATATGGGAAATCCGGCCCTGTACCTGTGAAGCATCATTGAATCAGTATAACATTAAAACAAAACATTGTTGTTGGACGGTGGATATAAAGAGCTCAAACAACCGGCTCGAGATACACATTGTGTGCCGCATCATTTCGAAGTTTGTATACAAATGTGTAATATTATATTTTAAAATTTTTTTCTAGTGATGTTTTCCTTTTTTCGTCAGAACTTTCAAAATTTTTTGGAATCTCTTTGATCGTATTAAAATTATAAAATTCCTCAATTCCCAAACTTAAACTACGCTTTGGGAGGATCCATTATGTAGTTCGATTTTATTTAATAATTTTCTAGTCCTCCCTGAACAGCGCCCCCGCTATTTGTGACACACAAGTTTTAATATTTCTGAATAATATTGACAAAATTTATGAATGAATAATGTTTATATACTCAGTATATTGAATATAGAATAAATATCGATTTGCAGGATAATAGAAGCAAAACAATATTTGATAAACGCGAATATCGAAAACATCCATGTTCGCACTTGCCCGTCCGGAACGATGCAAATTGTTCAACATGAGTATTGCATACACATCCGATAAAATCTGCATACGTCGACAACAATATTTTGCATCGCAAGTATACAATATCCTTCATGTATATTTATGTATGCATCACATGCAAAATATTGCATTCATTTTATTTCCATATTCCTGCCGGTGTACATCCTACTACGTACTTGGCTCAATTTCATTGCACATACAACATACCTACTACATGCATGCTATCTGGAATCTGTTTCTGTACATGTACAGGATTTTTCCATACAGACCATAAAATCACCTGAAATCCTAAATCCTCTATAACTTAGATGCGATCGATATGAAAATATAAATCCTGTTGACAGATGTTCTGAATATGTACTGTTTTTTGTTTGTTTTTTTTTCTTTTTATGAATATTTATGGCTGGAAAATTCGCTTACCGGATATTCCGTGAGTATGGTGTGCGATTAGGATGCAAAAACTATTTGAAATAGCATGTTTTTGTCACACGGTTTTTTGAGAAATAAATATTTTTTTTCTAGTTTTCAATAGTAATCGAAGACTTCAGATTAAATTCACATGTACAGCTTTGTGTAGAAATATAATTGTTTAAAATGGAAGTACTTTTTTTAAATTTGTCACTGGGTGGGCAGATTTACCATCAGGAAAAATACTATACACGCATATCTACACTATTTTTTAATCCGTTAAAATTGTGCTCTTTGTTAGTCAGTCTATTTTAATGTTTTTAAGTTTGTTGTATCTACGTATGTATTAGGTGAATCGTTTAGAGTTTTTTTTTACAAATCAGTTATGCTAAATCGCACCATGGAAATACATACAGATAGCTACAATTCGGAAGCCTATATTACACCGATTTTTTTTGGCAGAAAACGGTCGCAATGTGGAAAAATAATCCAGTATTTGCCTTTCAAAGGGACCAGCAATAGTCGCGACAATATTTCAATAAAATTATATTCAATAAGTAAATATTAAGCACTGCTCCTTTTAATGGTAATTCAAATTTGGATACCTCTTTCTTTTTTTTCATTTGAGGCTTAAGCATATTATAATAGAAATATTACCAAATATGACCAATTATGTGTACTGGAGCCATATAGTGCTTTTTAAATCGGTCTAATATGAAAATATTCAATTTAATTTCTAGTGTAGCGCCGAATTTTACAATAGAATCCTAATTTAGTATATATCATTGCTAAAGTAGATTTATGTAGTTTTTTTTTGTTCTGATATATTTTTCTGTATATTTTGCTGATTTGGAAAAATTCGCAAAACACTCCTTTCCTCCCTTTTTTCAAGGTTGCGGGACTCTAATCGGTGGGGACTTTTTAGCATAATCAGAAGGCAATCCCCAACCATCCTGAATAAAAACGACGTAGCATTTTTGCTGAAAAAATTCTCATATGTTTAACTACGACGGCTGATGAGAAATGATGCAATATCTTGCTTCAAAATCCGTTATGTGTCCTATCTTCTGTATAAAATGGATGCTGTTTATCGTCAGAACAATCCCATGAAATTTCTCCTATGCTGGAAGTGAGGAAATCAGCTATTCTGTAGGTAGACTATCCTGGGTTATACTTTTAATGGGTACTTGCCAGATTTCCATAGATCTCAATACAAATTTGGGTCAAAGTTCCTTAATAGTATTCAGCAGGGTTGTTTATGTACTTCAAAGTTATTGTAACCACCTCTAATACAGTGAAAATTTCTCTAGAATATCCTGACCATAAAGTGTTTTCGTTTTAATACAGAACACATAACAGATTTTGAAGCAGGAGATTGCATCATCTACCACCAATCATTGCACTTCAAGAAGCTTTTAATGTAACAAATGTTACGAAGGTGGCCCTCCTTCATCAAAATTAGACAGGAAATCTCTAAGAAAAATTATTACGGAAAAAAATACTATTTCAAATAGTTTTCTATGTAAAAGAAAAGGTTGTCAATACTGAGGTTAATAAGCAAAAAAAAACCGTTATAATTATTTACAGAGAAATAAACAAAATAAGTCCTCGGAGTCAATTTTATTTCAAAAATATTTTCCCCGTTATTAATTCCCTCAATTTCCGCTTTTTCATCAGCTTTTCCCATACTAGTTCCAATTGCGGCTATAGTTATGACAGACGAGAAATTAAGATTTTCAGTTACAGAGAATAAACGGTTTGAGATATAAGGAAACTTCATGTTTGAATTTATTTGTCTTTTTAATATCCTTTATGTTTATAGTATGTGAAATAACTGTGCTCTCTTCCAATTTTAAAGGATCAGTCTGTTTTATCGTGCGGCTATAGTTATGACAGGCAGTGTATATTTCGTATCTGCACAAGTGCGGAAATTTTGGACCACGCTGAGATTTTATCCTACAAACTTCAAAAGTATTCGTGCCAAAAACTATTACCATTCTCTGCATTGCCACCAAATTTCATGTTCATTGTTTAATCCAGTCACAAGAGAAGCAGTGAAAAAAATGCTTAAGACGCTGCCCTGGTATGCATTTTGAAACGCCTACAATAGATCAGATTCGCTATATTTCCGGTTTGGATTAAGTTATTCGAATGAAAATTTGCAGACGTATTCCTTATGTCATTTCCTAAAAACCCTCTTATTTTCTTTTTATTTGCAGACCTAAGAAGAGCTACACACGCACAAATTGAAATTTCACAAATTTTCTGTTATTTACTTTTTCTTAGCAGATGTCAACATTTTTAGTATTTAGCGTATATACCTTGTCGTGCTCTGTGGCCGTTATCGTTCGGTCGCCACTCTGTGAAATATACACTCATAGAGAAACGAGTTTCCAAACTCGGCACGACTCGTCGCAAGTTTATTATTCAGAAGAAGATGATAAGAAATATTCTTATCGTAGAATAATAAACTAACAATGGGACTAGGAAGTGGTCTGGCTGACAACCGTATCACACTCCGAATTCAGTTGTCTTTGTAACGTTGATGACTACACACGGTAGTCATCAAGGCACCATGCTCCACTAGGAGTTACGGCAATCGAGAGAGAGTATGTATATACCCTAAGCTCATATTGACCAATCCTTATGCAAAGTTGCATATCGGTACCTATAACGGTTTAGAAAAGCCGAGGTGAAAACGTAAGCTTTATTTCAGACGCCTACAACTCCGTTACTGTTACTCGAAACTGGAAAAGGCTAACTGATATGAAATTTACTCGTTGAGTTCTTTGATTTAAGTACCCATACGTCAATCTCGGATAAAAACTTAAAAAGTTTTCGGGACACCCTGTTATCTTTCCCCTACCAACTTCTAAGGTGTTCGTGCCAAATACTGTTATTATTCTAAACATTCCTACCAAATTTCATGACGATCGGCTGAGCCGTTTGCGAGGTATTTAAGGAACAGACGGACGGACAGACAAAATCGATTTCACATAAGGTTTTTTTTTTTTGAAAAAATTCTAAAACCCCCATTTGCGTTATTATATCCATCTGCCGGCGGGAAGTTCGGGACACCCTGTATAGTTCTAGGAGTTTAAAATTCAGGGGAAGAAAAGAAAGAAAAATCGTGGCGATTCTCCAAAAAGCCAAGCAAAATTGCAGCAAAGGCGGATTGCCTGATATAATTTTTCTGCGCATTTGAGGTCTTAACGGTCCAATGTGCCTTGAATTTATTCCACGAATCATCAAATACAGTAAAACCCCGACTTACTTCGTTAATTGGTTCCAAAATTATGCGACGTAAGTAGAAACGACGTATATCGAAGCAATATAAATTCGAACCCCTGTTGCAAGTCACTATAATGAATTGCTAACACATGCATATCTACGAATTGAGAAAATTATGTATTGAATTTTATAATGGAGAAAAGAATAAATAATTATGAATTATTACATTATTGTAATCAAGTACATAATGAGTATGTGGATACATGTACAAAAACCTTTTTGCCATCAACTATTTTGGCACTGTTTGGCAAAATAGCAGGAGCTCCTCATGTTGCTAAGGAGCTTCGGCCAGTCCAGCTTTTGGCACTAGAGCAGACACTGCAACGGTTTCCTCGGTGTTGAGTTCATTTTCTGACGAATCCAGCAGTTGTAAGAGCTCTTCATTCGATAATTCGGCGTTATGCGATTGCAGAACATCCATAACTTGCGACTCATCGATTGACGAGAATCCAGCTTGCCTTGCTACTTCCTCTTTGACTCGTAATAATGCAAACAGGCCATAGCTTTTTCCAGGATCGACTCATTGGCTTCATTCAAATTGTAAGAAAACGACCGGACGGGTAAACTTGGACGATAAGAACCATCGTATGATCATTTCACACTATCCGATCAAAACACGGACCGGCGAACAATAATCACACAGCAATTATGTATAAATGTTGCCATGCACGCTCCAAAGTTAGTGTACAATGAAATGACGAGTCCACAAGAATAAAATGCAAGTAAAACACGCGCTAATTGTCTTTGCAGAACGCCTGAACTATTGGTAGATGCAATCGTCTTATCGATCGTACGAAAGATCTTACGAAAGAAAAACAATCGTGTCACGATTTTTTCTTTCGTAAGACGCGTTCTTACAATGTGAAATGGACAATGCTTGTCTGCTGGCCACTACAAAAGCTCTCTTGTCTTGCAAGTTTACCCGTCCGGTTTCGTCTTACAATCTGAATTCAGCCATTGTCGTTTGCTGCACTTCATCCCAAGCCGTCTTTATGTTTCGTATTCATTTCATGATATCAAAGGATCGCCAGTAATCTCGGACTGACGTCTCGCTTGATACGTTTTCATTGGTAGTTTCGACTAGTTTGCGAAATGTGCATTGTAGATAATACGCCTTGAAGGTCGATATTACTCCATGATCCATGGGTTGCAGAAAAAGGGTTGTATTTGGAGGTAAAAAGTTAACGTTTACATTGTGATTCATGTCGTTAACTATTTATGGCTGTCCTGGCGCATTGTCCACAATTAATGGAATCTTATGTGCCAAATTATCTACTATGCTGGCAGTATTCCTCTACAGCGCGACAAAAACAAGATTGGAACCAAACCACAAATAAACTGGGCGTTTTATTTGATCGGAGAACAACTGGCAGAGACAATTTTGGAACCCTTCTTTCATTGCACGCGGGTTTTCAGAATGTTGAATCATAAAAGGCTGCAGTTTAAAATCTCCAGCGGCATTTCCTCCCAAGAGCAAAGTAAACCGATCTATACATGGCTTAAAGCCCGACTTGATTCTCTTCCACCTAACTAAACGTTCTCGAATGCGTTTTTTGCAAAATAAATACGTTAAATACCTTAAATTTTAACAGCATTATCTACATACTTTGTCAAGCTAATAATATGTGCATAATAGGCATATGCATATGTTGGGGAATATATCGACCTTCTACGATGGTTGCATTGAAAGATGTTAAATATTCGTTAGGGGCTTCTGAATCTGCATTCGCTGCTTCCCCTGACAAGTTGATGTTGTGCAGTTTCGCTCTAGTTTTGAAACGGTCGAACCAACCCCTGCTCGTTTACGATTGGATCGGAATAAAGCTTTAGAGCGTTTTCTTAAATAATCTTTGTGTTAGCTGGAGTGTTTTTTGATTTAGGTCCTCGATCCATAAAATTAAAAGTGTCTCCTTTTTTCCAAAGCCACACACCTGAGTTATTAACAATAGTGCACAGATTTGACGTTCCTTCACGAGCGGTACTGCATATTTTTTCCGAGTCTTTTATTATGCTTTGCACTGTAAAGCGAATTAAATTTAGTTCGCGCACAATGTCCATAATGTTCGATCTTTTCTCGTGTTTCGCCAACACATCCAATTTCCAATACATATATCAATGGCCACATTTTTTTTGTGGAAAAATCTAACGACGTATGCGGGGCAGTGTAGACGCAATGTGAAACACGGTATAAATTTGAAAACGACGTAAAAGCGAAACGACTTATAACGAGGTGACGTATAACGGGGTTTTCCTATACACCTTAAATTAGTCCAAGCGAATATATCACCCATCTAGTCAAATTGCCGAAAAATGGACGTAATTGTAGCGGTCAGAAATTATTTTTTTTTATTCACATATTTACAGAATAATGTTTCTAAAAAAGTAAACTAGAATATTATACTTATAATTTCAGTCATTTTGAATGAAAGTTTAAAGGCCTAATCATTTCACTTACTTCGAGCTCTACCAAATCGCCGTTTTCGCTCATAATTTCATTTTCTTCTGTAATTAAATTAGTATTAAAATTTTTGACTATGAAAACAACAGTATGTACATTTTTCAAATATTTGTTTGATCTTTTCCGACATAGAAAGAAACCTCCAAACACATAATGCCATCATAAACTCACTTTCAAAATAAGCGGTTCATATAATACATACATACTAGAGATATCGAGTTGGAAGCATTTTCGAAATACATATTTATATCTCTCTGAATTTTCCATATAATATAATGAGAAAAAAACGTTTAAATTTTACCCTAAACATTCCAAACTCAATAGTTCTAAAATATAGGATTGCCTAGTCTAAGAAAAATGGCATATTTGGTCAGCAAAAATCCTACATCGGAAATTTTTTTGGATTATGGTTGGGGATGGTCCCCAGATTATGGCATTAAAAGTCCCAACCGATTGGTGGTCCGCAACCTTGAAGAAAAGGGGGGAAAGGGGGATTTTTTTCGGGTTTTTGCGATTATTTAAAAAACGGTAAGAGATACAGGACGAAAAAAAGTACATAAAATTATCTTTGCAATAATATTATAACACATTAGAGTTTAATTGAATATTTCGGCGTAAAGGTACGTTGTCCTCGACGCGGCCGCACGACAGCAACTCGCTCATTCCATATCAAAATTGTAGCAGAGTGCTAAATTTTGGTTTGTTGCGGTTGGAGGTGATAGTCACCCCACCCACCAAAACTCAGCTCATTCGGATAAAAACTAAGGGTATCTCCCATACAAAGTGACCCATCAGGAGTTTGTTCTACGTACTACTCATTTTATAAACTGTAGAACAAAGTTGCCTTGGGTCACTTTGTGTGGGAGGTACCCTTAGTTTTTATCCGAATGAGCTGATTTTTGGTGGGTGGGGTGACTCTGACCTCCAATCGCAACAAACCAAAATTTAGCACTCTGCTTCAATTTTGGGGGGAGTTATGGACATACCGTTTTGACAAATTCAAATGGGGGGGCTAATGGGGGTCCTTGACCGGAGCGACTCAATGTTTACCTTAAAATTATCTTGAACTTATTTTGAATGCTTGTACAAATTTTTACGGCTGAACTAGCATTCTTTTAAAAAAGGTCTAAAATAAAAATACCATAATTTATTTTCTAGTCTTACGCCGAAATATTCAATTAAACTCTAATGTGTTTTATATCATTAGAAAGGTAATTTTATGTAGTATTTTTCGTCCTCAGACCATTTTTCTGTATCTCTTACCGGTTTTGAAATAATCGAAAAAAAAAAACGAAAAAAGTCCCCCTTTTTTAAGGTTGCGAACCCCCAATCGGTTGGAACTTTTAATGCCATAATCTGGGGACCATCCCCAACCATAATCCAAAAACAATTCCGATGTAGGATTTTTGCCGTTCGATGGCCATATTTTGGCCCAATTTTCTTAGACTATATGTATATATACAGTGGATCACAGCTTATTTCAACCACAACATATTAAAAACTTAAAATGCGCATAACAACTAAATGAAAAGAGATTTCAATTCTTGGTAATCGCAGATAACGGTCGAATGTTCTACATTATCGTTTGTTACAATTTTATTTTTATGCTTTTTTAATGCTTGTAAACAATTGAAACAGTTTTTTAGGGTTTTTTTTAGAATTTTTTCAAAAAACCCTTATGAAATCGATTTTGTCCGTCCGTCCGTCCGTCCGTCCGTCTGTTCACTAAATAACTGGCGAACGGCTCAACCGATTGTCATGAAATTCGGTATGAATGTGTAAAATGGTTACAGTCTTTGACACAAATGCCTATGAAGTTGGTAGAAAGAAGATAATAGGGTGTCCTGAACGGCTTTTTTAGTTTTTATCGGAGATCAACGTATGGGTGTCTAAATCAAAGATCTAGACGAGTACATCTCATATCAGTTAAAATTTTCCAGTTTCGAGTAACGGTAAAAAAATTATTGGCGTTTAAAGTTAAACTTCCTTTTCGAGCTCCGTTTTTCTAAACCGTTAGGGATCGATATGAAACTTTGCACAAAGATTGGTCAGTATGGCCCTATATACGTTAAATATTAAGACTGTTGACCTTTGTTAAGGAAAAGTAAATAACAGTAAATTTGTAAAATTTAAATTTGTTCGTGTGTAGCCCCTCTTAGGTTTCCAAATATGAAAATTCTGCTAAGGGTTTTTAGAAAATTACACAGGGAATATGTCTACGAATTTTCGTTCGAATAACTCCCAGCAAACCAAAAATCGGACTCTGACGAAAAACGGAACATTTGCGGATGACGACTGCATGCACAAGTGTCGCAGCACCAAAGTTCATAGAAGTGGATGCAAGAAAAGATACAGTCTCAAGGGTACGTCGAGTGTTGGTCGGATTTTGAGAAATGCACGTGGTCATATGACTGGCTCGGTGAAATCTCAAGTAAAAAGGTTGCAGGTAAATTGCGTATTTGACCTGTTTTGCGTACTTTGAATGATTTGCTCTCATTTCATTCATATGTTGTTTCTGGTGGTCTTAAGTTGTGTTTCCGTGTTTGTGATTATTCGATCGAGTTACTCGAGAAGTGGCTGAAAAATTCTCTTAGACAGACACTTAGAAAGGGAATGTACTAGAAGCTAAATTATGTCCGTGGCAATTAAAAGTATGTCATTTGACAATAAATAAAATTGAACTATCCGCTAATTTTATTCTATCACAGATCTATTTCATTCGAAGTTTGCGCAATGGTCTGAGGAAATATTCGATCAAGCGACTATGAAGTATTTTCAGTAAAGATAAGGACCGGCAGACGAGACGGAACCGCAAAAAAATTTTAATTTTACGTTCTAAAAGTTCCTTCTTAATTATTTTGTTATTTAATACATTATGTACATTTATTAATTCGTTTTGAATATGTATAATATGTTCGTATGAAGATATTAATGTGATATTCTTTGTATAATTTATTTCCATTATCTTATGTCCTATATTTCTTAACTCTTTATTTAATATGATGTATTTGATTTTGTTTTAGTTAATAATCTTAAATAAATTGAATTACCACAAAATTGAATGCAGAATTTTATTATTTCACCTAAAAATTCTGCTCGGGATCAATTCATGTTTGTGGTCCGAAAACATTCCGTGCTTACGATCCGTAGCTAATACGTTCAATCTGTCCGCAAATGATCCGTATTCGCGGATCCCATGCGGACCGTGTTTACGATTCATAAATGAGGACAGTTTCAGTCCGACAGGTAAGCCGTATGCGGATCATTTTCGGATCCGAAAACGGATCGAATACGTGAAAAACGGGCCATTTTCGGATCGATTACGGATCGTAATGTTTGCTGGGCTGTATCCAAACCGGAAATATAGCCAACTAAGTATTTAGTAAGGGCCTTTCACAATACAAGGGAAGTCTCTTAAGCATTTCGTCAATGCACATCTTTTAACTTGATGAAACAATGTACATGAAATTTGGTGGAAATGCATAGAATGGTAATAGTGTTTGCCACAAATATTTTTGAAGTTTGTAGGACCAAGTTAACAGGGTGTCCCGGAAAAGCTGCAAAAGTATACTTGTTCAATACTCATTCATAGGAAAGCTTGCGTGGGCTATAATGTCAGGGGACACAATGAAATCATTTCATATATGTTGCTTTTCCTTGATTGAAAAAACAGTAACAGTAGATTTACAGCTAATAATTCAGTTCATAAATAAAGCCAAGCCATCCTTACGTTTGCCTGAGTTTCTTTTTGCTCAAAGGCCATCAGAAATCTGAAATCGAAAAAATCCTGTAGATTTGCCTTGGAGTACTTTTATACAGACTGGGTAAATAGTAAATAGCGCCTTTCATTCTGTTCCACCTTTAATTAGACCAATCCAAAAATAGATTTACAGGAAGCATTTCATTAATGTTGTGCACAATTCTTATCTATTGCTTACAAAATATATGTACAAAAAATATTCACTATGCATCAAAATTCTAAAAAACCCTCGTATTGCGGGCGCAGCCCTCTGTACGCCGGTATTTTTTTTGCATGTCTACATTTGAATTATTATATTGGTATTGAGTTCAAGTAAAATAACCATCAATTTAAAAAAAAAATCAAACAAAATATGTAAATTGTGTTATCAGGAGAGTCTCAGTACGAAACCTTAACAACGAGTACCTGTTCTCAGTGATTTTGATCATACAAACATGCAAATTGGTAAAATCGGTAATTTAGTTGATTTTTACTAGCTCAGCATTACTTACAGATTTGTCTACAAAGATAGAACGCCCCGGGAAGAGAAAAATCCCCGAATGGAATTTTCAACTCATCGAACAAACGCTATTTTATGTGCAAAACACAAGGTAGCCCAAGACTAGAAGCTTCGAAAATTATCAGAGAATTCAAGGCTGGGTTATGGGAAACCATGGCAGTCAAAAACCTTGCACCAATTCATGTAACCGCATGATTCTAATGACGTAATAGCGCCGAAGAAGCCATTTATAATCACTAGGAAGCAAAACGGTTCTTGAAAAGTTGACAAAAAGGACCGTTAAATAAAGATTTTGTATTTTGAAACACCGTTATAATAATGACGAGTAAGAATCTAATATATTCGATTCTGATGAAGCCTCATAAGTTCTGCATAGGACAAATACAAACATGCCAAAACATTCATTCGAAACCTACAGTCAAACACGGTGTTGGTAGCATTATTTTGTTGACCTGGACGTCCGTGTTTGGAGGTAAAAACCTTGGAGTTTATTGAGACTATAATTGATGACAAATTATCTCAAAATTTGGAAATCCAATTTACTTGTGAGATCGGAGGAAAGGTTTTTGTAGGGACAAATTCATTGGCTCGAATAATAGGTAATGTATTATACAGGCCATAGCCATGACCTTAAATTTTCGGAACAACAAATAACATTTGAAATATTCGTCAAACTTGTATGTAACTAAATATTTTGAATACAAACATCGGACAACGGGAAAGATCCAAGAAAACTGTTTAAGAACTGCAATAACTAAAAAGGGGACAAATTACACTCTATAAAGTATGAAAATCAAGTCAATTCAATGCACAAGCGGCATGAAATGATCGGTGATCAAAAGAGCATTCATACTTAAATATTATTTCTTGTTCTTGTGCTCTTAAATCTTACTTAAATAATGTCTGGTTGAAATAGGCATGTCTGGTTGAAATAAGCTGTGACATATGTAGTTTTCACTTCCTTTTTGTTATTAATTCTTATAAATAATTGAAGACATTAAAATTTAAATAAAAAATGTTAATAAATTATATCTGTATACACTAGACTATTAATCTGCGCTGAGAAAATTTGATTATCTTCGCCAGTTTAGTTTTTATGGACGTTTAAATTATTTCACATCTGGTTGAAACAAGCTGTGACCCACTGTATGTATTAAGTTATCCGATTTATCGATGAATAAAAACATCATTTGGTATCCTATTTCGAGGACAAGGACCACGTAGCAACAAAATAATACACAGTGTATCAGAATTTCAAATTCGCCATAAAAGCATATGTATGTATTCACATAAAAAAAACAGAAACCTAAATCTGACAAGTGGATAGGAACCATGTGTATTCTAAAGGGTGTTTTTTTCTAAGAATGATAGAGCTTCAAATTGAAAAAAAAAACACACACAAAATATTACATTTGAATCAATTTTTTTGTTATTTATTTCAGTATACCTGACAAATCATAATGTTTAAGACTCACGCCTGAAGAACGGCTTCCAAATTATCAAAATTTACTTCGAAAATCAGTCGGCGATTCGCGCAACTTATAGACGACTTTTTATGGTATACATAATCGTACATTTGAGCAAGCCATCCGTCGAATTGTGAATAGATTTCGTACCACGTACTCTCTAAATGATGCAATAACACCAACACGTCGAAGAAACCATAAAAAAAATCAACCATCATTTAAATCAAAATTTGGTGATAAGTTGATTTCAAGCAATGGGCCTGTCAATTGGCCTTCAACGTAGTGCTATTTGACACCTCTCGATTATTTCCTGTGGGGTTACGTTAAATCACGCAGGTTTATTCTGACAAACCAGCAACAACTGACGCCTTGGAGGCCAACATTGTTCGTGTTATTGGTGACATACGGCCAGAAGTACTCGAAAAAGTGGTCCAGAATTGGACGTCAATAATGCACTTCGTCAAGAACAGCCACGGTGGTCATATGCCTGATGTTTGAGATTGGCGAGCTGAAACGACATAAAAAAAGGAATTCACAAAGAATCACCACCTAATGTATGAACAAGGATACTTATCTGATCCGCACCGCCAATATCGCCACTTGCATCACATTCAAGCTCTGCTTCCTTCTGCGTCTTGCTCATCGTCCAAGCATCCTCGAACATCGTCATCCTAAAAAAAGAATATTTGAATTTATATTATTGTATAGATTTGATTGAAATTGAAATTTATTGATATTGTTTACTTACCTTGCTTATGACAACTATTCACATTACATACACTAAAACAGCTGATAGATACATAGAGTAAATGGTCGTTTGACCTATATTTGCAATTTGTGAATACATAATACTTTACATAAATTTGATATAATTGAAGATTCAAACCTTTTAGAACTTCTATTTGAATTTGCTGAATATGTACTAGAATACTACTTTTATCATGTATACACATTGACATTGCCAACATCAACATCGCTGTAGCTTAGTGGTAGAAGTGTGGGCTCTCAGCCCGTAGTCCGTGGTTCGATTCCTCATGTAAGCAAAATTAATTTTTTCTCTTTTTATCCTGTATCCTGATTCATTAGAGGGACTAAAAGTTCTTTGAACCCGTGGTAGCTCGCTAGTTCCTTGAACTCGTGAGCCGTTCGATACGTTATGGGAACCGTATCCAAAAATTACATGTGGAATCGAATCACAGGACAACTCACTTGATTTATCGAGCTCGAAGTGTGTACATCGTTTTTTATTGAATTCGAATATATATTGTTATCCGTTAATTTGCAAGTGTTTAATTTAAAATTGGAAGGTCCGTCGAGTCTTAGAATTTTGAACATTAATTTGAATATAGTTTATCGAACATTTTTTGATGGTCCGTTGAGTATTTGTTGAAATCTTTCGAACACCTGAAATCGTTTTCAAATGTTAATGTCATACATTTATCATTCCAATAAAAAATGACAAAGTTAATATTTTGTGTCTTTTTTTTTCAATTTGAAATTCTATCATTCTTAAAAAAAACACCCTCTGCTTTCTGAAAATGACTGTATCAAAGCCTCACTAATGGGAAAGAATCTATAGGAACATGAAAAACCACCCAAAAATCGTTATAAAGGATGTGCCTAATCGCATTTCAAATCCCTACCGTTGTCGTGTAATGTGCTCGGGATGGATATAGTATATAGAGAACAACAAGGAAAGCACTGCCAGGCAAGGTGAATACTGAAGAGCCGTTGCTCGTCCTTTCGCTGATATAATATTTATGGATGTGTGTTATCCATGGTAAAACTTTCCAGAAGCACTTGTTCTAAATGATTTTCACAGGATTTTGGGTAGTAAATATCTTTCGTTTAGAGAGATTTTCCCCGAGCTACTAAACGTTGTAAAGTGTAGAGATAGAGAGGCAACGTGTCCGTATATCGTAAATGCAATCGTCTTTGAACTAACGTAAGTAAGTAAAGCATATAAATGTTTATAGGAAAAAAGGATCTTGACATAAAACAGATAGAAAGCAGCTAAAAAAAGAAAGGAGAAATTGAAAATATAGGAAATGAGACCGTATTGCAAAATGTTTTGGAATAAAATACGTTTAAATAAATATGCTTAAAAATATGTATAGATGAAGAGATTTACTGAAGACTATTGAAATCTTCCGGGCTGTCGCGGTCGCTTTAATAAATTAACTTGCATGGAAAATGACTGTGAATGTAACTGATGACTTAAAATTGTGGATCAACCTTAAACTGGTTAATTGGACAATATGTAGTAGTATGTGGTATTAGTAATAAACAGGGTGTCCTGGGTTGGGTAGTCACGTCGTAACTGAAGGGCACGTCACTCTGTATACTGACAGTCAGGCTGCAATTCGATCACTCGGGTCGGTACTGATCACATCAAGAGCTGTTGAAAAAAAAAATACATAAAATTTTTTCATGAGCGAAATTGAATTCATCCTATGTTTATCTTGTCCTTATCCAACAAAAATTCGTGCGTAATTTATTACAAAAAAAGACCCGAAATTACATGAAGTCCGACGAAGTGCAAAAAGAAAACAAATTTACTTCAAAGAATTTCTCATGAACTTTTGCACAATAATAAATATAGAGGCTGCATTTTTGTTGGTTTCCCTTCTACATTTACGGTAGACTGCACTTTTGCTCAGAGCCAGAATCCAAAAACCTTCTATAAATTCAGTAAAGTAAAACAAAATGAATGCTATGCTCGACAAGAGTTTCCCAAAAGTATTCATGTACATATGGAGTGGTTGTGGTTTTGCCAGGATTCGGCGAGTAAGTTAACACACATACATACAGCACTGGCACTGGCTTTTTCGTTCAAAGAACATGCTACAATAATGGAAAGTTTCCAAACACTCTTTGGACTTCTTTGCTCCACCAAAAACAAGTAAAAACAAAATGTCATTGTTTTTAACTTTAGTTTCAGTTCCTTTTCCATTAAGGTTTAAAATACAACAGAATGGGTGGCTGGAAAAAAGTTGTATGTTGCATTTCATAAATTTTTGGAAAACGTCATAAGAATATAAGTTGTTCCGACACACTTTGAAAGAACATGAAGTAACGAACATGAAGTAACACATACAACATTCTTCCACTTCTCAACTATGCTTTCACATCTTCCATAGTCATTGACCTTATTGGTTGATTATTTATTATATATCTAGAAGGAATGATACACAAAATGGTCTGAAAAAATGCAACATACAACGTTTTTCCAGCCACCCCTTCACTACTGTTGTGTATAAAAGGTGTTATAGATGAGTGAACAATTTTCTTGTAAACGAGTATGAGTACAAGTGGCAAACGAAACGATCGTTTGTGGGACTTTTTACGGGAGTCTGGAAAACTTTTTTGAAATGCAACATTCATCCAGCCACGTCGATGAGCTTGTTGTAATGATTTAAGTTTTAAAGTTAAACCTACTTACATATCGGAAAATCTTAATACAGTTAAACACGGTTATAACGATTTTGAAGGGTCCAGACAAAATGAGCGTTATAAGCGTGAAAGCGTTATAAAAGTTTAAGTTTTCGTTTACATCATCATTTTCTATCCACAATCCCACCAACATTTTCAAGAACCTACAAATTCTTAGTGCAACAACTACAAAAAGTATCTTCCATGAAGACACTCGATTAAATTCAACTAAAATGTTATAAAAACTCCTAAATATTTGTTTGAGGACTAACGATTTAGAGCGAACACAACCTGTTTATTTGCATTGAAAAAGACACATTAATTCAAGGATTTGTGAAATTGGTGTAAAAAATGTTTCTTAGAAGAACCAAAATGGAGGGTTGGGTTTATATGGCAGCCCCATGACCCCATAGCCCGATTTCATCCATTCTTAGGTATGTTTTGTGTCATCAATAGAAATACATTTGTGTGATATTTGGTTGAAATTGGTGGACCAATAAAAAAATGTTTCTTACAAGAACCTAATTTGGAGGGTTAGGTTTGTATGGCAGCCCCATGACCCCATTGTCCGATTTGATCCATTCTTACATAATGTTTTGTGTCATGAATAGAAATACATTTGAGTGAAATTTGGTTGATATTGGTGCACAAATAAAAAAGTTTTTCTTAGAAGAACCTAATTTGGGGGGTTAGGTTCGTATGGCAGCCCTATGACCCCATGGTCTGATTTTACCGATTCAAACATACTGCCTGCAGCACCAACAAGCATTTGTGCAAAATTTCAGCTTCATAGCCTTTAAATTGGTCGAGTAAAACGCGTCGCAACAGACAGACAGACGAACAGACGGACATCGCCCAATCGACTTCCAAGCGCTTACGCCGCCCTGGGCCAGTGGACAATTTTCCGCCCTTCTGTATTATATCAGGAAAATAGAATTTATGTCGTTATTTTTGTAAAAGCGATTTAATAGCAGCGCAAACAAAAAAGCCTGGTCAATGTGGGACTCGAACCAACGCTCCTGTAATTCAGAGAATGCCTAGCCACTCTACCCACTAAGCCAGGAATGTCAAACTCGCGGCCCGCGGGCTGCATGCGGTCTACCTGGCAGTTTTGTGCAGCCCACGGCTAGGTCGAAGAAACGCAATGTGTATGAGCACAAAAGCGTAAAAATTTGTAGGTGTTGAACTAAAGTCTAAGAAATTTACTAAAATTCGTCAAGAAGTCGGTGGCTTATGCGAGGTTAAATTGTCAAATTGTTTTGTCCCGAAATTCGGTTAAGAAAGAAGTCGTTGACTTTGCCTGATAGTTTTCTTGAATGGTTGCATTTTATTTAAAAGCATTTATTTTAACAGAAAGCCAAGACCCAGAAATTCTGTATTTGGTGAGGAGATCACATGGATGTGAACTATCGTAAACAAAACCATTTAAGCATATTACCCGATTCTTTGCCTTTCAGCTTAATAAGTTTCAGGCAACATCACAAACAAATTTTTATCCATATTTAACCACCTTTCTGTCCAAACTTAATTTATGACAAGTCAAGGTTGATTTGGGTTACGTCGGTGTTTCAACATTTTTTGCGGCCATTGTATGAAATTCCGTAATAATTTTTGCAATTTCAGATAATGGGGTAACTAAGGAAAATATGATTAGATAAGTGTACGAGAAACTGACCCAATATGTAGTAGAAGCTTGTTCCGCTATCATTTATATTCTTGAGAGCTATTCAGCCAAGTTCAGTAATAGGACACTCAAAATCGAAATTAACCTCGGAATAAATGCAAGATCGCCGTTCTTTCTTTTTATCTATTACTTTTTGGCGGGCGAAAAAGGGCTATATTTTTGCGCTTTTTTTTACAGTTCCAACAATATTATAAAAAAAATTATCTAGTAGAAAAACGATGATCGGCATTTTGAAAGTAGACAAAATTCCAATCCAGTCATATCCTAACCAGTTTTGTGGATCAAATATTGACGGAGATACAGGTTTTCAAAAATAGGGTATTTTCCGATTAGTTAATTCGGGAAAACCTAACCAAATTCCGATATAAGCATCTTGGTAGAAACAAATTAGGGAGGACTCTGCGGCGGAGAAATTTGAAAAGACATCGGGCGAAAAGTGGGTGGAAGTTATTGAAAACGACTAAAAAAAAAAATTGTAATGAAAATGGTGCTTTTTGGATATGAGTGCTTAAATTCTGAGTGTTTATGCGATTCCTTATCTCATTTCATATAAATTTCTTCGGATTTCTATATTTATTGAGGCTAAACAACATTTTTGGTCTTCGTCTTCCGGAAATTAAGTTAGGAAGTGTTTATTTAGCTATAAAAAAACATGTTCCACAGTCTCTACAAAAATGTAAAATGATTTTTGTGGGTGTCAATTGGTTTCCTGTCTTCCGACATTTTATTTCACCCCTTTTTATTTCATTTGTATAGTTTCTATGGTTTCCTTTCCACTAAATCCATTATTATATTTAATTTTTCTTTTCGGCTTTTTACAATTTTTTTAGTTGAGTGCTAGTCAAAAAGCTGTCCCTAAAATTTGGCGTCCCGGCCGGCTTGCCCCCCCCCCCCCCTTAGAGCGGGCGCTGCTTCCAAGTCATGCTGATCATATATGTATACTTTTTATATGGTCGGAGATACTTCCCTCAATATGTTACAAACTTCATGACAAAGTTAATATACCCTTTCACTCTATGAACGAAGGGTATAAAAAAAATCGAGGAACAATACTATCTCTAAAATTCTTGAAAAGAGAATTAATCCGTACGCAGAACGAATCATTGGCGAGTATCAAGGCGGCTTCAGACCTGGTCGCTCCACGACCGATCAGCTTTTCACAGTGAAGCTACTACTCCAAAAGTGCTGGGAGTATAACATCGACGTCTACCAAATCTTTGTGGACTTCAAGCAGGCATACGACAGTATCGACCGAAGTGTACTGTACAACATTATGCTGAATTTTGGTATACCGGCAAAGTTAGTGCGACTCACAAGGATGACGATGACTAATACCGTCTCGCAGGTCAGAGTGCAGAATCGACTCACTGACCTATTTGAAACTCGTACTGGACTCAAGTAGGGCGACGGGCTGGCGCCGACGCTCTTCAACCTTGCTTTGGAGTATGTAATTCGAGCCATGAATATGGATGGACAGCAGCGGAACGCTACTCATCAAGTCGACTCAATTAGTAGCGTACGCCGACGATATCAACATCATGGCTCGAAGATTGGGTGATGAAGAAAGCCTTCTGCATAACCTCAATAACGCCGCAAAGGAAGTTGGACTGCATATCAACGAAAGCAAAACAAAGGCCATGATGCAGTCGAAAACAAGGACGCCAGCAAACTCAAGCATCACAGTGGGGGACCTTAATATCGAGTATGTAGACAACTTCATCTATTTGGGTTGTAACTTATCAAAGGACGCCAACGAAACCGACGAAATTAAGCGACGGATACAACTAGCCAATAAGACATATTTCTCGGTCCTCCCTATAATTAATTCGAAACTTTCGCACAGGAACACGAAGCTCCGCGTGTACAAAACGATCATCCGACCCGTGCTATGTTATGGCTGCGAAACATGGACCCTCACCCAAGCCTCCGAAATGTTGCTAGACCGATTCGAACGAAAGATGCTTCGGCGAATTTTTGGGGCAGTTCGCGAGCAAGATCAATGGCCTATCCGGTATAACCATGAGTTGTATCCATTGTACGATGAGCTGGAAGTATCGAAAATCGTGTTGCTTCAACGTTAGCAATGAGTGGGGCATCTACAACGGATGGACGATAATCGCATGCCAAAGAAAGTGATGATCGCACTATGAATTGACGGAGCGAGGTTGCGGGGACGACCGAGAGCTCGCTGGGAGAACTCCGTAGGTGAAGACGCCCACCAGCTGCTGGGCTTCCGAAACTGGAGGACAAGGTCACGTAACCGCGACAATTGGAGGTCAACGATTCAGGCGGCCAAGGCCCGACGTCGGGCTATCGTGCCACATTGATGATGAATACTATACTTTTTGTTTTACTTAATTGAGAATTGAATCGGCTATTAACAGTAATAATTTTGAAATTCAGGCGAAAGTACTCCCTGATGACAAGCAGTGTATATGAGCGTTTTAAGCATGTCTTACCAAATTTTCCTTAAGTATAACAGAGAGACTAGAGACAGCAATTTTCAAACAAGATACCGTGATACTATTTCAATCAAATGTTCTGCTACAACTGAAATCAATGTACATAAGTTAAGTACAACAATCAATATGCTATTCAAAATGACATAAATTCTACAATATGTAACTTCCTTTTCCCATTCCCTATTTTGCCCAAACACCCTAATCAGAATTGATAGACTTCTTGTATAGATTTATATCTCAATCTTACAAATTACTCGTATAACAAGATACTTACAGACTAAAAATCATCGAATATATTTCATTCTAAGTATCCGAAATTGGTTTGGAAAAAGGCTTAATGTTGTAAATAATCAGATCCTATCTGAATCGATTTGAGGATATTCGGGCTACCGTTCCCATAAAAAATGATGAAATACGGTCATAATGGCAATAAGGCACGGTGCGCGGTTATACATAACAATATTTCAATGATCAATAAAAAATATAGACACACACAGTATGTAAACAAGAGTAGTTTCGAATCTTTTGCTTCGGAAAGGCACAGCTTGGGGTCGATTTCTCGTACATTTTATCTAGTGACAAGTCTTATCGTATAGACAATACTCGCAACATTTTCTAAAAGCTTTCGGATTATATTGAACTGAATTTTTGTTTACGTTATTTTGCTTGGTTACGCCAGCATCAGAAATTGAAACGAGACCGATGCTAATTTCGAGTGAAATTCGGCCGAAATTTGAAAACCCGTCACATTTGAATGAAACTTAAGCTTTTTTTATATTAAACTCGGCGTCAATGAAACCGGGCCACACGGTAACCCTTTCAGCCCTAGTGGTTTCACCATGAGACCACCTACTAAAACTATGAGTACGTTAAGCCCGAGTGGTTTCGGCACACGACCACCGCAAAAATTCATCATTCTTATCATAATCTATCAGAAGAGTCATTCGAGTGAAAAACGCAAAATTGGCGACAAGCTCATTGTTTCTTTTTATATTTGGTAAAATACTAAGAAAATGACAGGTAATAATATATAAATCTAGCAAAAACTAGGGATGTCAAAAACCGGACGGTTAGTCCGAAAACCGGTACTTTCAAAACGGTTAACCGGTTTATTTTCGGTTTTTTCCTCCTCCGGTTTTAACCCGGACGGTTGTTTGTTCCTCCGGTTAAAACCGGAAAAAATGCTTTCAAATTCATACAATTTTTCATATTTTCTTGATTTTTCAGTCAGCATTTCTATTACTTGTCCCCTATAAAAAATTGCGTTTTCAAATTTCAGCCCTTAAACATATTTTCGAACTCTCTCTTTCCTTATGACTATAGGGGCGCCATAGAAACTTACTTATTTGAAGGGTCAATAAAAACCAAAGTAGGTACTTCATAGTTATTGTTTTAATTCTTTCTATTGGGAATACAATATTGCAAGTTTTTTTTTTCATACAGTCATGAAAATGACATCAGTTAAATGGCGACCCCCTTTGTGCATAAACTGATAAGTCGATTTTTGAAGTTCGTCGCCACTCTTTGCAGCATATCAATCGGTATGTTAGCAATGGCGTCGCGAATCAAACGTTTTTAGGTGAGCTATGGTCCGTGGTCGATCGACATAAGCCAAGGATTTCAAATAACCACAAAAAAAAACGGCATGGAGCAAATCTCGAGAGCGTGTCGGCCATGGGAAATCGCCTCTCTGAGAGATGAGGCGGTCGTGGAGTCGCAACAAATTTATTCAGCCTCGTGCAGTGTTTGCTATGGCTCCATCTGTGACTGAAACGACACGTCCCTAACGTTCGTTTAAAAAAATCCGTGATCATGCGACCGTTAGAAAAGAAACTCTCGACAGGGAAGGCCCACTGCTCTCTACACCAGAGCATGATGGCGACTGACTAGAATGGGAAACAACCTTGGGAACTTCCCCCTCTCACCCATCTACCCGCCCAACTCCAGCTCAGAAGTTTTTTTTTCTTCAAATAAGTAAGTTTCTCTGGCGGACTCTGTGCATACATTTTGAATTGATTTTGCATACGATACGAACACCACCATTACGAGTGTGTTTTTACTACAATTCTAAGCAAATTGAAAAGACTCGGTTAACCGAAAAACCGGTACTTTGGGCCCGGTTATAACCGCACGGTCTAACCGGCTTTGCAAAAAAACGAGAAAAACCGAAAACTGGGTTATGACCCGGTTTTTGACATCCCTAGCAGAAACCCATTCATAGAAAATAAACCATTTTTGAAAGTCGTCGAAGTTGCGATGTATTAGTTTTGTTCACGCCGTAAGCTGGTGGTTTCACTGTGTAACCACTCGGACTACAGAGCCCTTTTTTGTTCTAGGCGCTCGTACGTCGTGGAAATTTTTCGTAATAGAAATTATGTCTTCGGGTGAGTTCCGAAAATTTTTTGAGGACATAACTTTCGACAACGAATCATTCACCTCTGCTGTCTCAAATGGCAAGAATTATGAGGAAGATAACTACGAGAATCCTTTAGCGCCCAATTTGGATGAAAACGTTCTGGAGCCCCAAATTCAAGAATGGGATTCATTGAATGGGACAGCGAAGAGTATGAAATCTTTTAGGCTAGCCGTGGTATCCGGATTGGAGGGCGCATAGTCGGGCACCCGAGATAGGCGTAAGAGTGTCAGAAAAATGTTAAATTTTCGAGGAAATGTTCGTCAGGAAAAGAGGCTTGACTCTTGAGCGCACATTCCCAGACGAGGAACATCGCGCAGATGCGCTCATTGTAGGATAAAAACGCATCCCCATCGAAGCAGGTAGACTTGTAACGCATGCCACGTTGAATTCTGTTTGACCACAGAAAAAAATTGGTTTGGACAATTTCACACTTAAGCCCTGGTGGTTTCACCATGGAACCACCTCAAAACAACACTTTGGCTTCTATTTTTTTTAATCAAATTCAAGAAATGTTTTTTGAATTACATTTTTGTTCACATTTATATAAAAAATTGGATAAAATGTGCAGCGTTTAAATTCAGAGCTCAAAGGGGTAAGGGCGAACTCTAATCAAAACAAGCAAATCGTTTGTAATGTGAGTTAACGGTACCTCAGATAAAAATCATAGTCATTTGAATTGCCACTTTCTGTAGATTTAACTTTCATAGTTGTAAGTTTCATACTTTTTGAGAAAATTGAATTTGAGTCTAAAGTGGCGAGTGGCCTGATTTTTTTGAAACCGAGTGTAGTAATTTATACCGCAGCCCTCTGAAGTGTTCCGATCCCATCTGCTCCTGCATGCGTTGAGGCTAAGTCAGAAGCACGCTTGGATGATTTTTAGTTGAAACTCAAAAAGGGAAAAGTGTTTCTTCTTCTTCTTCTTTATGGCACGATAGCCCGACGTCGGGCCTTGGCCGCCTGGATTGAAAACCTCCAATTGTCGCGGTCACGCGACCTTGTCCTCCAGTTCGGAAAGCCTAGCATCTGGTGGGCGTCCTCATATACAGAATGCTCCCATCGGGCTCTCGGTCGTTCACGCAATCTGGCTCCGTCCACTCGTTGCGCGTTCATCACCTTTCTGGGCATGCGATCGTCGTTCATCCTTTGTACATGTCCCGCCCATCGCTGCAATTTCACGATCTTAGACACCTGTAGCTCATCATACAGCTGATACAACTCAAGGTTGTACCGGATGCGCCATTCACCTCGTTCACGAACGGCCCCGAAGATTCTTCGGAGAACCTTACGCTCGAATGTGTCCAACAGGTGTTCAGAGTTTTGGGTTAGGGTCCATGCCTCGCAGCCATAGCATAGCACAGGTCGGATGATGGTTTTATACACGTGAAGCTTCGTGTTCCTGTGCACCAGCTTAGAATTCATAATTTGGAGGACCGCAAAGTAACACTTATTAGCTAATTGTATCCGTCGCTTTATCTCATTTGTTTCGTTAGTGTCCTTTGACAAATTGCAACCCAGGTAAGTGAAGTTGTCTATACATATTCTATATTGAGGTCCCCCACTGTGATGCTTGAATTTACTGGCGTTCTAGTTTTTGATTGCATCATGACCTTGGTTTTAGATTCGTTGATATGTAGTCCAACTTCTTTGGCGGCGTTATTGAGATTATGCACAAGGCTTTCTGCAACACCCAATCTTCGAGACATGATGTTCATGTCGTCGGCGTAGGCTCCTAGTTGAGTCGATTTAATGAGTAGCGTTCCGCTGCTGTCCAAATTCATGGCTCGAATCACCTACTCCAGAGCCAGGTTGAAGAGCGTCGGCGCCAGCCCGTCGCCTTTCTTGAGTCCAGTACGAGTTTCAAATAGGTCAGTGAGTCTGTTCTGAACTCTGACCTGCAAGACGGTATTAGTCATCGTCATCCTTATGAGTCGCACTAGCTTAGCCGGTATTCCAAAATGCAGCAAAATGTTGTACAGTACGCTTCGATCGATACTGTATGCCTGCTTGAAGTCAACAAATATTTGGTGTACGTCGATGTTGTATTCCCAGCACTTCTGAAGTAAAAGCTTCACTGTAAAAAGCTGATCTGTCGTCGAACGACCAGGTCTAAAGCCGCCTTGGTACTCGCCAATGATTTCATCTGCGTACGGATTAATTCTATTTTCAAGAATCTTAGATAAAATCTTATAAGTCGTACAAACTAATGAGATGCCTCTGTAGTTTTGTGGATTGGGCAAATTATACTTTTGCGCCAATCTTCCGGGATTATTTCGTCGCTCCATATTTTAACGATAAGTGTGTGTATAGCCTTAACAAGGCTCTCCCCACCATGCTTTAGCAGTTCAGCTGGAATCTCGTCAGCGCCCGGGGCTTTATTATGTTTTAGTGCTTGCATGGCGAGATCAACTTCTTCTACTATTGGGGGTTGAACGGGAGAGCCTGTTTCAGCCATCAGCTCCGGAGCTTCTTGTGTGGGGTTATTCGGTTGAACATTAAGGAGTTCTTCAAAATGTGAGGCCCAGCGTTTATCAACGCTGTCGGTGTCGCTAATGATATTGCAATCCTTATCCTTACAGAGGCTGGTCCTGGGTTGGTATCCACTTTTAATTGAATTAATCAGTTGCGCGTTCAGTCCATTGGCGATATGCCTCGTTTGTAGCATCTGCCGCATTTTACAATAAACGCCACTCCAAACTCCCTGTGGCCCGAAGGTTTTCCACTTGTGAAAATTGTTTACGATTTTCGGTCATCTATCTCGCTACTAAGCCATTTTGTTTCCTGGAGTGCAACAATGCTCAGCTTATATTTTACGACCTGATCCAAGAGGGCCCTTAAATCCCCTGGTCTATTCAGGGAGCGTACATTCCAGGTTCCGAAAGAGTAATCAGTTGTTCGTTTGCGATGTCTTCTTTAGGTTGTATCTGTCCAATCCGAGGGTTTCATTCCATGTTTCTTGACGTAGAATTTTCCAAGGATGAGTTGTTGGTCCATCGCTTAAGTATTCGTAAAACGAAAGATGTCCATCATGGAGGGGCCTCGGAGGGGCTGCTTCGGTGATTGACTATTCGGTTTTTGTCACCCTATTACGTTTAGTAGCCTGAGACGCTGAAGTTTTTAATACAGCACTCAGGCGAAGCGGAAATGCAAGAAAGTAACGCCGCGTAGAGAAACATAGGAATTGGCCGGAATCGTTCACCCTATGAAGCTCCTGCTGCATAGCTAAGGGTCCGCAGTTATGCCACAACTGAAGAGGATATAGGAATCGGCCGGAGCCTTTCAACCTTTATCCTCCCCATTACGGGAGTTGGTTGGTTAACATGTTGTTTGTTATAATTTTGGTTTGGGAAAAACGCGGGGCCCGGGGTCTTTGCCACCTTCTGCCACGTGGTTAATCTGGCACTGGTGCTGAGCACGAATTCAAAGCTTACCATCAAAATTTCGTTACAAAATAGGAGTGAAACCGCAAAACGTCAGAAAATTTACTATCAATTCTAGCGATACCACTCAGCCCATATTAGGGACATTCGGCATTCGACACATAATCATGTGCTCTCGTTTATCATATTCCTGGACAACGGTTTTAACTTATAAGTTATAAAAAGAATAAGAAATAACAAAAATGTTCATGTTTTTCGAGATTTTAAAAATAGAAAAAAAATTGAAGAGGTAAATAAGAGTCGGAAA